>JADMNL010000033.1:18285000-19485000 GCA_016271365.2 Neoceratodus forsteri | reverse complement strand
TGCCCAGGCTTGGTCCCAGCACTTGGTCAGATGTGTAAGGTCAGGTGTGATCCAGGGGTGGTGGGAGAAATTTACCCTGGACTTTACAGCAAGGGGTGGGTGGTGAATATTCCAGGTGTGGCTAAATATGGCATGGAAGAGGGCAGTGTCCATGTCTGGGGCAGAATAGATGGGGGGACCATCTGGAGGCAGCAATGTCATATAGGAGAGCATTAGTGTCAAGTGACTGACTGACCTGGACCAACTGTATTTAGGAGCGGAATGAGTGGGTCCCACTTTCCTGATGCAGTAGGACATGCAGTGGTCACTGAAGGCATCAGGAAGAATGCCTGCTGCAGTGATGCGGTGAGGAAGGAAGGAGAGCACCCAGTTCAAGAGGAAGTGATTTGAAGAGTGAGGATTGAGCCGGGTGGGTTTGGTGATTGACTGCAACAGGTTTCGGGACTCAATCCTGTGGAGAGTGGGCCTGGAGGCAGGGAGAGCCAATCTGTGTTGAAGTCCCAGAGGAGGATGAGCTCACCAAAGTCAGCATGGGAAATGAAAGATGACAGGGAGTCAACCAGGGAGGAGGAGAGATTGTAGAAGAAGTATAGAAAACACGGCAACCAACTGTTAAGCCACGCATTTAGGGCACCGCATCAAGACAGTGCATGATTTCAGCGACTGTCAGAGCAACTACTGTGCCCCCCCGAGGTCCGCCCCAGGAGTTGGTATATTTAGTAAGGGGGGGCACTGCCCCACAGACAGACAGGCCGCCAAAATGACAGTCATCAAATCTGGTGTTATCTTGAGACAGCTCTAACGCTAAAAGGAGATGTGGTAGATCCAGAAAACACCAATAAAGATAGAGAAGATGGGGGGCACTAGAGGACCAAGCACCAGGCAGGTATGCTTTTGCATCAGCTGTAGCAAAACCACAACTTTTTGTCTATAAAACTTGAAATATTAAACCTGATCTTACTACAGATTTCGACCAGCAGATCCCATACATCTAACTGATACTAAACTTGATGATGGGGTATATGAAAGGAGCAGCGGGAGGACAGAGTTCTAAATCTGCGTCACTCTAATCGGCTAACCACGCAGCAACCAGGCCCGAGCCAGAGCGACATACCTACAGAGTCCTGTCTTGGGAAAGGGTCTTGAAAGCAGTTGATGACATTAATAAGAAGGTGGAAAATATTCTAGACCGTCTTAGTATACAAGATACTAAAATTGAGACCGCTATTACTACTGCCAAGGAAGCTGATGACCGTTCAATGAGCATAGCAATGGTGGCCCAACTTGCGATGGAAAATTCCCATCT
This sequence comes from Neoceratodus forsteri, assembly GCA_016271365.2. Lineage (NCBI taxonomy): Eukaryota > Metazoa > Chordata > Ceratodontiformes > Ceratodontidae > Neoceratodus > Neoceratodus forsteri. The sequence goes on along the minus strand of JADMNL010000033.1, from coordinate 19,483,694 downwards.
TCTGACCCGCTTAGAGGGAGAACTCCACCAGAGCTACAAATATTCGCCTGGTAAGCTTACCGAAGGTACGGAGGGACAGAATCTTTAACTTTCCTGAGACACTGGCTTACAGAGACATTATCTGAGGATGTGGAAGTCAATTTCACAGATCTAAGGAAAGCTTATCGGGTGAATTTCCAAACGTGCCAGCTGAACCTGGAGACTCCACGCACTATCCTGATCACAACAGCGGGAGTGGAGGTGATTGGTTACTAAACTGGGCTAACTACATCACCCGCTTCACTATGAGGGAACCGATATTCGCTTGTTTCCAGATTGGTCTTTGCAACCAGAAACCACAGAAAATTATTTGACCCCTCAAGGCAGCAACTGAGGGCCTTGGGAGGGTCCACACGCCCTTGCCCCGCAAAACATACGGGGAAATTGTTTCAATTTACAGATCCCAAAGAAGCAAAGAAAAGAATAGATAAATTATGGCTGAATTTGTGCAGCAGCCCCGGATCCCAGAGAGGATGAACTGGACTCAGAGACTAATCCATAAAATTAAGGGACTTTTGTGGTCCGTTTACTCATTGCAACAGCTGTCATTGGAAAACCCTGACTCAGCAGTTAAAACATTAACTGGTATCAGTTTGTTTATTTGCAGTATGACTCTGTGAAAATCTAATCCTTGGGTTTATTGACTGGGTTCAGGACTCTAAGGGACAGATACTGAGTTAATGTTGTTACGGTTTAAAAAGTTCTGCTCATTATACATCATGAGATTATATATTATCTAATCATTTTCTGACTCAGGAAGGTATCGCTTTTACAGTGAAGGCTCATTTAGAAGTAATCTTATTCGCCAATATGGCACTGTTGAGAACTGCTGTTTGTTCGGAAGCAGGAAACCTTTCTCTCAGCAATGTATTAGAAAAGATCTAGCTCACAGTCTAAATCTGTGGTTTCTTCCATTTTTTCTATGTGCATCTTAAGATGCATATTGACTAACAACATACTCCAGTATTTTCATGATTCTAATGGGTATAAGTTATGGGGAATTAAGGAGAAATGATAGCAAAATAATTATTCTTCTCTTAATGTAAGACTAGTTAAGTGGAATCAGTTACTTAAGTTGTGTCATGTTAGATGTATGCTGGTTATTCTCTGTGTAGTTTTATTCCACTAGTCACGGCTTAGTGACAATATCCAAACTATGTTGATTCCCCATATGTGGTATCAAATGTAATAGATTACTAAAGCTTAATAAAAATAAAGTTAAAAAAGGATAATGCAAGGAGGGATAGCTTGACTAGAAGTCTGTGAGAGGAAGGGACTGTTTCTCTGAGTAATGGAGCAGGATAGGTTGTGACAGACATATAAGGCAACCCCACCACCACTCCTGCCATGGTCCTGATGGAATAGGTGGTAGTCAGGTACAGCCAAGCTCGAATCTGGTACCTGGGTGGACAGCCAGAATTTGGAGATACACAAGAGGCCAGGACAGTACTGAAAATCCAGACTTTAAGGGGTCAAGCTTAAGGAGGAGACTCCTAGCATTAAGATGGAAAGTGCTGAGGCCTTCAGGGAGGATTCTGTTCCTATTAAGTCCTTCATCACCTGACTGGCTGGCACTGTGATAATAAATAACAAAACAAAAATAAGAACAAGAGTACTTTTATGTGTGTGTGTGTGTATATATATATATATATATATATATACACATACATATATATATATATATGTACACACATACATACATACATACATATAAATATACACACACACACTCCCAAATTTTCATGTTTTCACCCATCCCCATGCCTCAAGCATTAGTGCGCATGTGGAGCATGCACATGTCATGCCTTGAGGCACCCACCCACCTAAGTTGCCCATCGGACCTCCACCCAATGGGAGCGTAACTGAGAGCGACAACCTCCCGGAGAAGGACAGCTGCTTCGACTGCTCAATCTTGCCCCCGTCGCCAGCTCTCTAATGATCCGAGGTCATTCCCCAACCCGGTCGCCAGCGGACGCGAGGCAAGGTGTCCAGGGCCTCAACTCTCTGGCGCCAATGGGCCAGAAGAAAAATTACTTACCATAGTAATCTTGTTTCTTCCCAGTGATACTCAGATATTCATAACTTTCTGCAGTAAGCCCTTTAGCTAGAACTGCCAGTAGAGAATAGAACATGTGCAAATGATGGAACTCTTTGCAAGTGACAACTTTTCAAATGCTGCCCCATACTAACTGCCAATGTTCTAAAACTCCTGAGATTTCCTACATCCTGGGAAGGCATGCCCCTGAAACTATGAATACTGGATAGTATTAATGATCAGTAATAATCAATTATAACAGTAAGAATTAAACCCATAACCCTTAAATAAAACCCTCCAACTGGAGGAAAAACACAGATGCCCCAAAAAAGTCAGTCACCTAAAAATGAGGAACACAGCATGAACCCTGTTTATCAGAATTGTGCCAGAAAGTGGCATATATACCTCTGAGAGCACAGTATACAGAGTGCAGAGGCTAAAGGTTCTGGAAGGGAGGCAGGCTGGGAAGTTATGAATACCTGAGTATCACTGGAAGAAACAAGATTACTATGGTAAGTAATCTTTTCTTCTAACTTCAGTAATACTCAGGTATTCATAACTTTCTGCAGACTATAAAGCAGTACCTCTGGAGGTGGGCACAGATCTTTATTTTGAAAACAGACTTTGCAGGACTGCTGTGCAAACCTAGCATCACCCCTGGATTAAATATCCAGGTTGCAGTGCTTTGTAAGGTGTGTACTGTTTTCCAGGTAGCTGCTTTACAGATGTCAACCAATGGGACATTTCTGGCAGCTGCTAAGGTAGCAGCTGTCCCTATTGTGAGGTGGGCCTCAATCCTGCTGGGGGTCCCTACCAGCTTTAGTGTAACAGAATTGGATACACTGGATTATCCATTGAGAAATGGACCTTTTCAACACTGGGTTACCTTTTCCACATCCTCGTAAGTCAGGAACAGCTGTTTCTTGTCTTGCATATGGTCTTTAGTGGCTGTCATATAGTAGCCAAGAGCTCTTTTGACATCCAGACTGTGAAGTCTTCTTTCACCAGCAGTGGAATGCTCAGTGAAAAAGACAGTTAGGGTAATGGATTGGTTAAGGGAAATCAGAAATCACCTTAGGAGGAATTTTCTGTTTGTCCTAAGGACTACCTTATCCCTATGAAATAAAATGTAGTCCTATTCAATGCAGAGAGCCTGAAGCTTACTGATTCTTCATTACCACTAGGAAAACTGTTTTCCATGTGATGTATTTTAGGTGAGCTGAGGACATGGGCTCAAAGGAGGTCCCAAGAGCTTAGCTATGCACACATTGAGGTCCCATGCTGGCTGGCACCAGTTCCCTATGAGGGGATGCAGATGGGCCAAGCCCTTGGAGAACCAACTAAAAATGGATTCTGAAGCCATTGACACCTTTCCCAGCAGAAATATAAGCAGATACTGTAGCCAGGTGAACCTTCAGGGTGCTGGACTGCAGTCCCAGGAATGTAAATAGGAGAGGTAATCAAGAACAGCTGGGACTCCAACCTGTACTGGCACCAAGTCCCTGGTTGAGCACAAATAGAAAACCTTTTCCATTTTGAGGCATAGGTTTTCTTAGTGGAAGGCTTCCTCGTCCTCTCAGGATGTCCAAAATAGTTTTGGAGAGGTGTAAACCAGCATATTCTAGGGCTTCAAGAGCCAGGCTTTGAGGTCGACAGACCTGAGATTGCGTACAGAAGGGTCCCTTGGTTGGAAGTTAACAGGTTGTGCCTCCGAGGGAGATGTATTGGCTTGGCTACAGACATGGAGAGCAGAAGAGAGTACCATGGTTGCCTGGACCAGTCCAGAGCCATCAAGATTAGTGATGCTGAGTGGGACCTGAGCTTGAGCAATACCCTGAATACCAGAGGGAAGGGAGGAAAGGCATACAGGTATTCCCTGACCAATCCAGGGCATCAGAGGAGTGTACCCGATCTGGTGGCCTACAACACTATTGAGGCAGGTGGTAGTTCTGGTGGGATGCAAACAAGTCTATCTCTGGGTGCCCACCTCCTGAAGATCACTTGCACCACTTGTCTGTTCAGAGTCCTTTTGTAATGGGCCTGGTTGATTCGACTCAGGGCATCTGCCAGGTATTGTCCTTTCTTGGTACATGGATTGCCTATAGGAAACTCCCAAGGGTAAACCAGGGTCCAGATTTTCATGGTTTCTGTGCAGAGAGGGCCTGCCCTGGTGCCTCTCTGCTTGTTTATATAGTACATTGTGGTGGCGTCGTCTGTTCTGACTTGCACCACCTTTCCTGCACCATTGCTGTAAAAAGCTTTTCATGCCAGAAATACTGCTGGAGTTCCAGCAAGTTTATGTGCTGGAGTGACTCTACACTTGACCAAGTGCCTGCGTTGTGTGGTCCCTAAATGGGTGCCCACCCCAGGAGAGATGCATCTGTTGTAAGAAAGTACATTTACGTAAGAACTTGCCGTAACAGTAGATCTTGAGAGGAGCTCTTGCAGCAGGCTATCACAGTTAGGATTATGCACATGAGCACTAAGACCCACCAGAAAACTTCTCAGCCAGCAATACCCAGCAGGGTCCACCCCAACATCGGCTCCATCCCGCGTCAGCCCTGGTACAAGGGGCGGACCCAGCTCACCCAGTTCCCCAGCCAAGGCCAGCGAGCAGTACTGACAGGAGGCAGTGAGCTGAAGATGAAGCTCTGCACACCTGAAAAGGGGGGAAGGCAGGTGGAGATGTTTGCTGCAAGAGCTCCTCTCAAGATCTACTACGTAAGTTATTATGTAACTGTACTATCTTACCGAGTGGGAGCTCTTGCACCAGGCTATCACAATCAGACTGAATCCCAAGCAGTCCCTCGCCAAAGAAGTATCGACCCCAGGAGGTGGAAGAGAACACCGGACACAGATGCTCAAGACAGTAGTCCCTGAAGGACTGCCAGGCTGAAACCTGCATGGCATCTGGAGGCAATGTCAAGCTGTAGTGCTTACAAAAGCATGCACAGAATTCCAGGTAGCAGCTACTGAAATGTCCCTAATTGAGATGTTCATGGTCGGGCAAGGGAAGCAGACACTCCTGGTGGAGTGACCCTAACCATGCCGGAAGGGCTTGTGCTTCTCATAGAAAAAGAGATACAGTGGACAATCCATTTGGAAATGGCCTGCTTGGACACCAGTCTACCCAAGTGTTGTGGGCGCAAATGCCACAAATAGTTGCTCCGACTGACGGTGATTAGCCATGCACTGGTAATACCTCAGCGTCCTGTGGACGTCCAAAGTGTGAAGGAGAGCTTCCCTCTGTTAGAGGGAGAAGGAAATAAACTGGAAAGTGGTTGAGGTCAACTCTGAGACCACTTTTGGAAGAAACTTAGAGTTCGTCCTCAGGAAACCCTTTCCTGTGGAAAATTAAATATGGCTCTTCACATCAGAGCCTGAAGCTCGGAAACTCTTGAGCAGACATAATGGCAACTAAAAGCAAACCTTCCAGGAAAGATACTGCAGCTCACAATCTGCCGTGGGGCTCAAATGGGGGAAGAGTCAGCTTCTCCAACACAAAAGGAGTCCCATGGTGGGATAGGATCCAGATGGGAGGTCTCGTATGAAGAATCCTGTAAAAAGGTGCAGGCCACATCCAACTGGGCTAAGGCCCTGTCTTCCGAGAGGCGCGATAAGCCAAGATGGCCCACATGTGCACCTTTATGGAGGAGTAGCTCAAGCCTGGTTGGTATAAGGAGGAGATACTGTAGACCCGAGTTCACAGAACAGGTAATGGGATCCAGATGGTGAGATGAGGCCCATAAACAGAATTGCTTCCACTTCATATCTTAAGTGGAGGCAGCGTGGAGAGCTTTCTCGCCAACACCAGAGCGTCCACCACCTCTGGAGATACCATGAAGGTGTAAGGATCGGAGATGGGGTGGACCAGCGAGCCCTGATCCTGGGACAGCAACTGCGAGCATATTGGCAGTGGGACTGGAGGTCCCATGGATAGCCGCTGAGTAGTGGGAACCAAATCTGCCGAGGCCATAGTGGGGCGATCAGAATCATTCACGCCCCTCGGCCTGCAACTTCAACAGAACCCTCTGAGCAGAGGAAGGCGTAAGAAACCTCCCTGCTCAGCAAAGGGCAACACGTCTGGAAAGAAAACACCAGGCGTGGGCTCTCGCGAGCAGAAAACTGGCAGTTTGGCGTTGCGTGGTAGACACAAACAGGTTCAGCTCTAATTGACCTCATGTGACAAACAGCTGGTCCACTACTGATTGCAGTAGCTCCCACTTCAGCGCCTTGGACTGCGACCTGCTTAGACTGTCGGGCCAAGTCGCTTAAGACACCTGGAACATGCACCGCTGGACAGGGAGATGTGCAGCTCCAGTGCCCAATAGCAGACTCTCATCGCCTCCCTGCACAGGGGAAAAATAAGTGCCCCTTGCTTGTTGAGATAGAAGATGACTGCCATGTTATCCATCTGAACTAGAACAGAGCTTGGTACAAGGTCCTCCTGAAAGGCATGTAGTGCACTGAGGACTGTTTGCATCTCCAGGACATTGATGTGCGTCACAGCTCCTCGGGTGCCCAAATGCCCTGCGTTTGGTGGGCCCCACAGGTGCGCTCTCCAACCCAAATCCTGAGGCATCTGTTGTAAGGGTCTGATTAGGGGCTCCGGACGAAAAAGGACTCCTTTTTCTAAATTAGTGGATCCATCCACCAAAGAAGTGTTCTCCTTACTGGCTCTGTGACTTTCACCATGTGGTCTAGGTCGTCTGAGCACTGATCCCACTGCACCCTGAGCATCCATTGTGGGATTCTCATGTGGAGGTGGGCCAGAGGAGTAACTGGAATGGCCGCCATGTGTCCCAGAAGTCTGAGAAGGTCCTTGCTGGAACTTGAGGAGTTACTAGAACCAATCCGGCTATTTCCATGAGCGATCACCCCTCTCTGGGGTAGAAAGGCCATGCCCTGGACCAAATCCAGGACCGCTCCTATAAAGATGAGTCTTTGGCTGGGCTCTGGGGAAGACTTTGGAAGATTCAGGGGATCCCAGATCTCAGAAGAGTGTATAGGTGTCTCAGAGAGCTTGAAGCAGGCGTGACCTTGGCGGGGCCACAGTGTGTCGTCCAGGTAAGGAAGACATAATGCCCTGATGCCTTAGAGCCACAGCCTCAACTGCCAAGCATTTCGTGAAGATTCGAGGAGCGGAGGGAGGCCGAATGGAAGAACTCAAAACTGATAATGTTCCCCTGGAAGTGGAGGGAAAGACCCGATATGCAGCAGCATCTTGCATGTCTAGGGAACAGAGCCAGTCCCCTTGGTGCAGCAGAGGAATAATACCTGGAAGGGTAACCATCTGAAACCTTTTATACTCTATATAAAGATTGTGACAGCTTAGGGTCCAGAATGGGACGAAGGTCCCTAAGTCTTTTGGGACCAAGAAGAAGTGGGAGTAATAACCATTTCCCGCTGCACGCAGTAGGACAGAGTTCTATTGCCCTTTTTGCAAGAGGGCTGTATCTCTCTTTATGAGAGGAATGTGAGAAGGAGGATATCTGGAGAACCTTGATGGAGTGTCTGGAGGAACCTCTGTGAACTCTAAAATTTGACCTCTCCTTCGACGTCTAGGACCCATTTGTCCACAGTTATCGAGCTCGATCCTGAAAGTATAGGGAGATGCGATCCCTACTACCTTCCTGGAAGCTCCGTCAGAGATGGGGGTCAGAAGAGAGTCACTGGGAGGAGCCAGGGGTGGGCAGAGAGGCCTGGGAGGACTTGGGACCATGGGGAGGAGCACCTCCAGGCTGCTGGTTGCTGGCTCTCCTCCAAAGCCTCCTCTCTGGCCCTGTTGAGTTCCATGGGCTTGACCACCTGAGGGCTTCTGAAATGTCCATTTTCGCTGTCTCTGTGGTACATTGAGGACCGATCAGATGGATTTACCTGACTCTTGAAAATGAGATAAGAACTCCATCTCCTGCCCAAACAAAATGGTACCCTGGAGCGGTAAGTCCTGGATACCGGACTGCAGATATGGTGAAAGCCCTGACACCTCAACCAAGAATGGCACCAGAGGCGGACACCTGACGCTGCCACTCTGGCCACCATATCTGTATCGACGAGGCACGCGAACACATGAGTGCCTATGCCTGGAGCCCAATTTTAGGACGCCCAGGACCTCAGTTTTCTTCTCGGAGTCTGGCAAGGCATTCACCAGCTCTTGTGCCCTCTCCCACAGCGTATTCTGGTACTGGACCATGTCGTCAGGAAGTTCAGGGACCTTATTGAACAGGTGGAGGCAGAATGCCTTCTTGCTCACCTGGTCCAAATGAGTTCGGGTCGGAGGCTGCGAGCTGAGGTGTTTGGGCTGTTAGACTTGTCATGAGCAGCGTAATCACTGAAGAGGGTGCTCGGCCAAAATGATTCATCCCTTGGGGTCCTATACAGCCTGTCTAATTTCTTTGGAACTGCTGGGACCGAAGCGGACGCTTCCAGGTTACCTGGTGAGGTCCTGAATGTGTCCACAAAGGGGGCACCACCAAGGGCTTAGGCCCTTTGCCTCAGGTACTTAGCCAATCACCAGCGTTCCAGATCCAGGTCCTCCTGTGTCCATTGGAGGCCTGGATGTGCCTCATGATGCCCATGAGAAGTGGGATAGTTGGGAGGCGGCGGAGCAGTCCTTCTCTTCCAGGGCCCGATTCCGAAAAGAAAGAGGCGAAGACGAAGAGGAGGAGGAAGGAAGGCTACTGGGTGACAAGTAGCCAGACCTATCCCTATGGCAAGCCCCACTTGAGCGCCGGTGGTTCACCAATAGATGTCCGAAGACTGACGCCGTCACGGGACCGAAGGTGGAGTGGAGACAGACATCGGTCAGGGGATCAATGTCGGGAGCGGTCCTGTCTAACAGAAAGGAACGGCTCCTGGTGTAAGACCTGACCTAACGTCGGCTCGCGATCCGATAAGCGCCGCTGATGGTCTATGGACTGTGAATGAGCCCTGGGAGAAGGTGTAGGTGGCCTCTCGGGGTCTTCCTCGGTGAAAGCACCTCAGGCTGTGGCTCACCGAGGTCCAGGATCGGTGGCGGGCCGGCTTGAGGGGGTCCTCTGGACCTGCCCCACCAGAAGAGAATAGATCCTAGAGCTCATCCTTCGAAAAAAGCAGGCCGCTTTCTCCAGATATGGAATATCATAACAACCTTGGAAGGAGAGGAGGACTTGGGGGATGGGGCGCAGCCCCTCGCCTGCTGCGTCCGGATCAGTCACCCCATTACCCAGCGTCCAGTAAGGGACCCAGCGACAGAGGGGACCGACCGGGGTGCACTCTTGACTGGCGGCGCGAGGCCTTGGAAGGTGGGGCGAAACTTGCGCTCCGAGGACTTCATGGTGATCATGGCGGAATCACCTTGAAACCGCTAGCTCTCCCCGAAAGGTCCAGCTTTAACTGATCTTTAGATTTAGGATGCTCACCAGAGTCCATCGAACCATGGGCTTTCTTGGGAGAAGGCATGCAGGCGGGAGCGAGACCCGTGCCAGGACCAACTACAGTCTTTTTCGTGGGACCACTTAGTTTTGTCCTTCTGCTTCTCCCCTGAGGTATGCAGGTCCATTTTTGTTCAAGCAGAAACGCCTTCAGGCGGTGGATCGAAGTTCGGCTGGTGAACTATTGCAGGATGAACAAACCACGGTGTCGTGCTCAAGCTCGAGGCAAAAAGCATACTGCTTGTGGCCGTCTTTTGATGGTATCTGGCTGCAACCACACTTACTGACATGGGTCCCGACCAGGAGACCGAGGGACGGCGAACATACATCGGTAGGAGAGAAAGTCGTCAAAATTGTAGAGAAAAAGCATTACAAAAATGAGATCTTTTGCTGGGTTGGCAAGCCAAGTAGCAGGAACTCAGCGGGAAAGAGCAGGGTTGGGCTGGGTCCGCCCCTTTGTACCAGAGCCGGCGGGGTGGAGGCGGCGTTGAAGCTGACCCCTGCGGTGTGCTAGCTAAGAAGTTTTCGGAGGGTCCTAATACACTGCGGCATAGTCCTGATTGTGATAGCCTGCTGCAAAGCTCCCACTCGAAGTAAGATCAACTGATGGGGACTCTCGTTGGAAAGGAACCCGTCCCTCAGGTTGGATTCTCTTTCCACCACTGAAATGCTTGTAACCAGGCCATTGTTGCTGGAATAGGCTTTGAAGAGGATCTCTTCTGACACCAGTGAGCCCTTGGGTGGAACTGGTTGCCCCTCATTTGGAACCTGAGCCTAGGACTGTGCCTGTGACTGCAGCCATATGGATCAGTAGCTGTAGAAACTGCCTTGCAGTTTTGTGCTTGTGCAGGCTGAATGAGTTTGCAATCAGCTGGAGACTTCTCACCCTGTCGGCGGCAGGTGGGCCCTGCCCTGCAGGGTGTTGAGCTCTGCTCCCATGAACTGCAGGACCTGTGCAGCTAGAAGGACCGATTTTGGTGATTTATCAGGAACCCCAGGAGCCCTTGGTGGTCTGCAGGTGTTATCTGACCTGGTCTGGTGATTTTCCTACCACCAGCCAGTCGTCCAGATATGGGAATACTGTGGCACCCTGTCTTCAAGGGTGCCACAACCACTGCACAGGCACTTTGTGAATACTCTTGGGGCGAAGTGAGGCCAAAGGGCATGGTTGAAAACTTGTAATGGCCCGATGGGAGTCTGAACCTGAAGTATTTTCTGCAGGACTCCCTTATGGGGATGTGGAAATAGATGTCGTTTAGGTCCAGGGATGCCAAACAGTCTGCTTTCTGGATTGTTGGCAGTATCAATGCCAAGTTACCATTTTGAACTTTGGCTTTTTCAGATGCTTGTTTAGGGCCCTGAGGTCCAAGATAGGGCACCACTCCCTGTTTTTTGTGGTGAGGAAATACCTGGAGTATAAACCCTTCCTCTCTCCTGGATTGGGACAGGTTCCACTGCCCTTAGCAGCAGTAGGTTTGAACCTCTGTCTCCAACAGCTTCTTTTCTGCAAGGGAGGATGGACAGAAAACCCTAGTTTTTGAGGAGGAAGGGATTCAAAATTCAGGACTACCCCAGGACCCACTTGTCTGTGGTGATGTTTAACCAAGCCTGGAGGAAGTGAGACAGTTTGCCTCTGACAGGTATGGAGGAGGTGGCCTGTGTAGAAATGTCAGGGTGTTTGCTTTGTCTGGGGCTGAAGCCGGGCTTGGGATCCCCACCTAGAACCCTTCTACCCCTACCCCTGCTGTGGGTACTGCTGGTACTGGAGTGTAGCCACTGGTTGGAAAAAGGGCCTGGTATGAAAGGACCTGCCCTGCCTCCCTTCCATAGGGTTTGGTGGATTGTGAAGCTTTCTCTTTAGCAGAATTGCTTCTATATGTGCCTTATATTCATCCACCTTTTTCATATAAGCCACTGTTGACTCCCAGAAAGTGCATTTCCATCCAGGGAAAATCGAGAGCCTTTGACTGGGTGTCCCGAGTTAGATTTGTGGCTCTTAGCCAGGCAAATCTCCTCTAGGCAACTGTGTTTGCCATCCATCTGGCTGCAGTGTTCGTGTCAGTAGCCATCTGAAACTGGTATTTAGTCCCTCTAAACCAAAATCTGGCAGTTTCTGCCAGGTCATCAGACAGAGGTGAAGGGCTTTCTGTGCCATGGATAATACGACTGCCACAAGGATTTTGGTACTAAGCAAAAGTTTGCCTGTCATATGGCGAAGAAGTTGACAAATGACCCTTCTTTGTCATACTGTCAAAATCTTTCTAGAGTCCTTATCTGGTGGATGTGAAGCCAGAGGACCCTAGCCTTATCACAAGCAGCCAACTCTACCATCCCTGATGGTCAGGGTGGAGCAAACAGAACTCTGCCCCTTCCTTTTGATACTTTTATCCATTCTCTTGTCAAGAGGGCTAGTGTTAGGGTTTGCAAGAGTTTCAGAGTATCTTTTTAAAGAATTTGTTGACAGACAGGAGTGCTCTTATGAGGTTAACCCCATCATTTTGAGGTATTCCACCTCTTCTTGATCTTCTCCATTGTGGAGATGTCCAGGGCATCAGCCATCTTCCCGACAAAGGTAAAATGTGAGGAATAATCCTCAGAGGTTCCAGGAGGAGAGCCAAACTCATACTCAGGGATACCTCAGGCTCAATGGGTTCCCTTCCTCCTCCTCACACTCACTATAAACCTCCTCCTCTATAAGGGAAGATCTCCCAGTGCTGCCAGTCTGTCCTACAGGAGCTTGGACAGGTGGCTGCTGGTCAGTGGGTATAAAGCCTTGTAAGGCCTGTATCACCTTGAATGCCTGAGCAATTTCTTGGGGAGAAGGCAATGTCAGAGCAGGCACAAAGTCCTTTTACACACAAATTGGGGTTCAGTATAGCTTCAGTGTTTTTTAGTCTTTGAGGGAACCGGAAGTCAGCGGTTCAGCAGTCCTCTTAGTGCCTTTGTCGCCCATCTCAGGGTAGAGGCAACAACAGAAGTGGTTTCACCCACATTAGAAGGGGATATCGGCTGGTCAGAGCCAGAGGACCCTTGAGAGAAGTTTTTCTTTAGCCATTCCAGGCATTTCTCCATTGTTTTCTCTGGAAGGTTTTACAGATGTCAGTCTTCCTTGAGATGCTCATAGCCAAGGCAGGCCACACAAAGATTATGTTTGTCTGCCTTAGCAAACAGTTTTTTCAGTTTCTCTTATTTTTATCAGGAACAAAAGTAAACTGCTAAGAACAGGTTACTCACCTATAACCGTAGTTGTAGGAGTGGTATATGTTGTTCATCCACTCTCTGGTATGTTCCTTTCCCTTTAAATCTGGCGGGAAGTCTTCAAGCTGGCTCCTCCACCCACCTGGGTGGTAAATACCTTAGCTCCGCCCCATGGCCTAGATCTTAGCCCACTGGAAGCAAGGTAGTGCACCTAAAGCCGGAGAGGTCAGGTGGTGCCTGTGGATGAACATATACCACTCCTAGAACTACTGTTACAGGTGAGTAACCTGTTCTTCTAGGCAGCCGGATATGTTGTTCATCCACACACTCTGGCAGATTCAAGCAATTCTCTAGGAGGAGGGAGGCAGGTGCACATCCCTACTTGGAAATAGAGACTGGAGAACAGAGGCCCCAAAACCAGCATCCCAGCGTGACTCATGGTCGATGTGGTAGTGGGCAATAAAGGTGTTTGCAGTTTCCATGTAGCAGCCCAACAGATTTCCTGGATGGGGATGTCCCTGGAAGCAACCACCGATGCAGCAGTATGGCAGGTAGAATGGGCTCTTATCCTCTGGGAGCTCCTTGCCCGCCAACTCACAGCACCGTCCTATGCATGATGTAATCCACCTTGCAGTGGTCCGTTTGGCTGCTGGTCTGCCAGAAGCGGATTCAGCATAGGTGACAAACAGCTGGCGTACCTCTCCACAAATTTCACGTTCTCTCCTTATAATAGAAGAGCACATCTCAGGTCAAAGTATGGAGCCTGTACTCGGCGTCTGAGGTGTAATTAGGGTAGTATACCGGCAGAGTCCACACCTGGTAAGGTGAAACTCTGACACCACCTTCGGAAGGAATTTCGGTGAGGGCGCAGGACAACTTTGTCCCTGTGGAAAACCAGATACTGGGAGTCCACGAAAGCACCTGAAGTTCCCCTGTCCTTCAGGATGACATGATAGCCACCAGGAAGGCTGTCTTCACGACAAGTGTGAGAGCTCATACTTGTGCATGGGTTGAATGACTTGCCCATGAGCTTTGCCAAGACCAGCAAGAGATCCCATGGAGGTGGAGGTTCACGCACCAGAGGGAATATGTGATCCAGGCCTTTGAAGAAGCTCCCGACCACTGTCTCCTGTGCAAAAATGGGTTGACCAGCCGCAGAAATAGCTGCCAGATGCACTCAAGGTCGGCGACCGTAGACCCCTTTGGAGAAAGAAACCAAGGTAGTCTAGAATGTTAGCCACAGAACAGGATAAGGGTCCAGATCTTACCCTGACACCAAATGGAAAACCTTTTCCATTTGAAAGCATAATATTTCCTGAGTCGATTCCTTACGGATGCCTCCACCATGGTGTAGACATCCTCGGAAGACCAAACATGTAACTCTAGCCACTCAGGTACCAGGCTGTGAGGTGCAGGGATTGAAGGTCCGGATGGTATACCTTCCCTGGCTGAGTGGCGATAGGTCCAGGCTTGTACAAAGCTGCTCCGGGGCACTGCAGCTGAGGCGATCTGGACAACAGTACTGGCGTGGCCAATCTGGGGCTACCAGGATCACCTTCGCCGTGTCCCTCCTCACCTTGAGAAGCACCTTTTGGATCAAGGAAAATGGAGGGAAGGCATAGAGGAGGCCTGGGTCCACGGCTTGAGAAAGCATCCCCTGCAGTGAGCCCTGCTAGGAGCAGGCATGGTACAGTCTCAGCTTGGTGTTTTCCTGAGGCAAACAGGTCCACCAACGGTTTGCCCCAATGGGAGAACACCAGACTGTAAGCTACCTCTGGATGGACAGACCACTTGTGGGAGGTCTGGCCTATGCGACTGAGAGCATCCACCAGTTGGTTCGAGACTCCTGCCACATGGATGGCTCGAGATTCGCCTCCAACAGCTTAAGAGGGTCCAGATGCAGGCGCCTCCTTACACAACAGATGGGAGTGCGTGCAGCCTGTATGTTGAGGTAGTACTTGGTCGTGGTATTGTCCATCTGGACTTGAACCACTGGACCCCAGAGCTGATGAGCGAACGCTGACAGTGCTAGTCTGACTGCTCTGAGCTCCAACAGGTTGATGTGGCATCGGGACTCCTCGGGGTCCAGAACCCAGGCCTCAGTTGTCCCCAAGTGGGCTCCCCAGCCCATAAGAGAGCATCGCGGAGAGAACTGTTGGCTCTGGGCCGACAAACGGGATCCTTTCTGCAACCGGTCTGGGAAGGTCCACCATTGGAGAGTGTCCCACATCCACTGGGTCACAGTGATCAGCTGGTTGAAAAGACCGCGCGCCGAAGTCCACTCGAGTGGCCAGTTCCCACTGGAGGCGATGTGCCACCTGGCCCAACGGACCACTGAGGTGCACGCCCGTCACTGCCATGTAACCCAGAAGGCAGGGAAGTCCTGGGCAGGGCGCAAGTGCTCAACCAAAAATGATTGGGCAAAAGAGGAAAGAACCTCCGCCCTGTCTGCTGGAGCCGAGCTCTGCCCGATGAAGCCCATCACCTGAGAGGACACGAGTTCGACTTGGCCTCATTGGGAGCAGGTTTGAAGAGTTAGATCCCTGGATCTCTCCACCTCCTGGAGGGAGGAACCTGCCAAGAGCCAGTCGTCCGAGAGAAGGTTGATTTAGATTCGGCGCCCGGAGATGGGCTGCCACCACTCACACGTGCACTTGGTAAAGACACGGGGCCGATGACAGACCAAATGGCATGGCTTTAAACTTGTACAGGGTCCCTCGACCCTGAAGTGGAGGAACCACTGATGGGACGGACGATTGGGACATGAAAGAATGCATCCTGTAGATCCAGGGAATAGAACCACGTTTCGCTCCAGGGATGGTATGATCTGGTTCAGAGTTACCATCTGGAAGGTGTGAGACCTGAGATACTGATTCAGGTCGTGGAGATCTAGGATGGGGCACCAACCCCCGTCCGCTTGGGCACCAGAAATACCTAGACATGAAGCCTGGGTCTGCAGGAGGATCCACTGGAGCTACCACATCTTTGCGGGAGGAGTTGAGCTTTGTCGCCCAAGAGCCGACTGAGTGCAAGTTGAGATCCTTCCTCCAGAGGGTGCGGCTCGCTGGGAGGGTACTGCTTGCATTCCAGAGGCAGTCCCTGGCCAAACACTTCTAGAACCCACCTGTCCAAGGTGATATCGGATCAGGCAGAAAGAAAATGCGTGGGCAGCGGGAGGACCCAGCGCTGGTGGACAGGTGTAGGGGTGGCAACCCCGACCTGTCACTGAGTAAACTTAGAGGAGGAGGCTCTGGACCAGCACCTCGGCCTCCTTTTTGGGGCTGTTGAGGACCCTGCTTGGACCTGGGGCGCCAAGCTTGAGCCTGCTGTTCTCCTCGATAGGAAGGTTGCCTAACTGCAGGGAAGAGTGCCGAAGGGCTTCTTTCTTGCGTTTCTGCTGGTTCTTGCTCGAAGAACCATTCACAGTAGCATCCAAGGTGGCACTGGACTGCTCTATGTGCTGAAGGTGACCAGCCACTCCTAGACCAAAGAAGTCAGTGCCTAGGAACAGCATGTCGGCTAACTTGTGCTGGGTATCTGCCGGAAAGGATAGCTTCAGCCAAGCCCTGCAGCGAGTGGCCACTGTGGCTGCCAAAGAGCGGGCACAGGAATCTCCAATGTCCAGGGCAGTCTGGAGCTGCTGTTTTGCAACAACACGGCCCTGATCCGGACCAAGCAGTAATGAATGGTGAAGATTGACAAGGAAGATTACTGCTGTGCAACAGACTTGGAGAAAGGCGATACAAGGTACAAAGAGTATGCTACAGAAAGGTTTCTCTTTATTCCTCTAGTGGTTTTACTCATTTCCATTAAGACACCAGGAAAGCAGAGTTAGGGAGTTAATCCTGTCACATTTTAAACACCTATTTTCCCATAAAGTCAGCGTTTACCATCTGTTGAATGCTAGTTCCCATTAGATCACGAGTAAAACAATGGATGTTCAAAACCATCTGACTACAATGCTGAAAACCTGGGGTAGTCACATTAAAAGGAGCACTCCTGCTACTTTTACATTCCTTTATCCTCCCAACTCTGGCCAGGCATCACCCTTGGCCCTGTCATCCACCGTCCAGCCACTTGCACACAGAGTGTGCCTTCCCGATATCTAAAACATCATCCCTCCTTAGGTGTCTGGATCTGCATTACCACCTGCAGTCAACAAGGGGTCAGTACAGCAGTGGGAAATGCAGCCCTCTTTCCCAATGGGTGTCTCGAACTGCCTGCAGCTTGTAGTCCCCAGGGGTAGTACAGCAGTGAGAAATGCGGCCCTCTCTCTCTCCAGAGAAATATTTCTGTTGGGGCATTCAATCCTCTTCTCCACGGCTGGTCCTCAATGGCACAAAGCATTCCTGGAACTTGGGTCACCAGCATCAAGAGCAGCCCTGCCAGTACGCCGACCAGAAGACCTTCCCAATTTCTAACCTAAATAAAAGCAGGCTCGAAATGGAAGAAAAAATAAAAAAAGGGAAGGGGGAGAGACATCTTACAAGACTGAGAAAAAGGAATCAATACTAGAATATAAAAGGTGCTGCATGATCATTTCTACTATAATATGCACTGCTGCTTGAAACACATTGCAACACAAATATATTGGTAGAATATTTTATTAGTGTAAAAGCAAAAAATGAACACACAAAAATAAAATTTCAATAGTGTGGGCTTTTAAAATAGAAAGTAAGCCAGTAAAACTACAATCACAACTGTGACATTTAAAACAAAAATTATAAAATCAATGAATAAATAAGAAAACCACGGCTCATGGACAGGATAAACATGTTACAATAATGAATACTGTTCAAACTTCACAAATTTAATTGCAGTGATTAACACAAACCAGAACGGTGGGGTTCACTTTCATGTCTCAACTGTTAGTGGACAGAAGAACTCTGCCATCAGGTTGTATATCATGCGTGATATCAGTCAGTTATCGCATAGACGGACTGGATATATTAACCCTTGCTGTGAAGTGGACAGATGCATCACTCCAAAATTCCAGTACTTTCTAATTGTCAGCAGCCCAAGAGTTAACAGTTGTCACACAGTCACTGTTTATTAACAAAGTTGATATCAGTTACCATAGAGACTGGTCCTTTGACAACACAGTTCATTTGTGCTCAGATGGTCCACTATGCAGCAGACCTGAAAACGTTTTCCTTTCCAAGACAGTCCCATCACTACACCAGCAGGGTTTCTCAAAACTGCAACTTTACTTAATGTGATACTTTAGCAGACAAGGTTAAAGAGTAGCTCGGTCACCAGTGATGGATATTTTGGGGGAAGAAATCATCTGCATCAGCAGACCCCAGTTACTCAACATTCACAATACAATGGAATTTCATATATTTTTTATACTCCTCCATGTCAGTGCCCTTCGGCAGCTATCCCTCGCCATCACCCACTGTACCAAAGGCTTACCTTCACCTCTGCATCATCACAGGTGGGTGGATGCCTTGGTAGGTGGTACGTGCCTGCATGGTGCCATCATCACTCCACTACTGGAGGCTTTTTCCCTTCCCCAGACCAGCATCGTGGTATGGAGCAGACACCCTGCAAGAAGTTGTAGGGTGCCCCATCCAGCCAAGCAGGTGGGTGACTGCTGCCATGCCACCTAGACTCTGCTTGGTGGTGGTCATGTAACACACCCCTGTCCTCCATGAGTACAGTCATCGTTGGATGCTCAGCCCTCTGCCCTGAACTTGGGTCACCTTCATGGTGGCAGGTGATGCATCCAGCACTGCAGCCCTCACGTCACTGGGCCAGAAAAATCTTGATTTTTCCATAATGAGGATATAAAGAATATATGAAAATATTTTTTTTTTTAAAATCACCGTGCCCCAATAACATCATGGGAAGTATATGCAATCCATATGAAAGAATTTAGACTGGTTCTGCTGATTGTGTTCAAAGGCCATTTGGCACCATACACTCCTGCTTAAGCAGAACCAGTCTAAATTCTGTCATGTCAATCTATATCTTCCCATGATACCCTGTATTACTGAGGCACGTGTGCTTCTGTATTTCTTTGAAAGCTGGCTTTGTTGCCAATGCTCTTTTTGGGTAACCCTTGCCTCAGTGCTTTTGTGCTGCGGTTCTTTGTCTTTTGTTTCCCTATTCTGGGTTCACCATGACCTAAACTTATAAGACCAGCATAGGGTTGTTTCCTCTTACACCTGTACTGAGATATAGGTGAGGCCTGAGAAGAACAAAATGGGTCTTTTATTTTTAGCTTCTGTAGGTTGTATAAAAGACCATTTGGTGCCATGCTCTCCTGCTTGAAGCAGAACAAGTCAGAATTCTTACATGGGGATTTGCATATACTTCCCATAATGCTTTGCATTGTTTTATGTGAAACCGGCCTTGTTGCCAATGCCTTCCTGGGTAACCCTTGCCTCAGTACTTTGGTGCTGATGTTCTTTGTCTTTTAGATTGCGTGTCCTTCATAGTTTAGTTTCTGCTGATGCAGTTATATAAAAACATGGAACGTGACAGCAAAAAAGGGCTCACTGACCATCTATTCAGAGTGAGGTCATCGATTGTCTGCTTGTGAAATCAGTCTGTTGTTCAGGAGCAGATGAAAATGTCACAAGCTATGCATCATAACCTCAGGTATGTATTAAATTCTCATAATGCACACCACCCCATGCATTATATAATAACTGGGTTGAGCACTACCATGGAAACGTGGCATAATTTGCCCGTTATAAGGAGCATTTATAATGGCAAACACTCATATGGTTTCCTCGCTGTCGCGCATGCCCAACCTACAGCTCTTCCAGGTTTTCACCTCTCCACCATATTTCTTTGTCGGTTCGAAACCGCATCACGCGCCACTGTCTCTAGGTGGTAGTAACTATTTAAAAAAAACTTACCAACAAAAATCACACCGTGTGGGGACAACAAAACAAGAAAAAGTAAACTGCTGCTAAGCGACAGAGTACTCGACTAATCATCATCCAGACAATTTATTTTAATATATTGGTTGTGTGAAAAATCTAACCCAACAATTACATAAAATATGGGGTGGTGTGCGTAAACTCAAAATTTTACACACACTCTTGAGTTGAATGCCCTGGAAAAACCCTCTAGCTTACGGCTCTGAGG
The DNA here is from genome assembly GCA_016271365.2 of Neoceratodus forsteri. Classification (NCBI taxonomy): domain Eukaryota; kingdom Metazoa; phylum Chordata; order Ceratodontiformes; family Ceratodontidae; genus Neoceratodus; species Neoceratodus forsteri. The sequence continues at coordinate 19,463,909 of JADMNL010000033.1, read as the reverse complement.
TTTATATGCCATCCAACCCTTGTCGGTGTGTAAATCTCGTTAAACCATCCCATACTTCATTCTCTGTTATACAATGATGCCCATGGATTACTCTATTTTATGGATAGTTGTGTGAGTGGGATCTGCTGGTGCCAACCCCAATGTTATCGCTGGTGACAGGACTCGCTCTTGAACCCCATCACCCCCCACCCAGTCTTGCACAGAAAACTGCAGTTTTGTCACTGTTAATGCCTCCTACCAACATGCTATCCCTGTTTGTAATTAGCACTAAAGCTAGAATATATGAAAAGTGAACCCAGAATAAAAACAAACACAATCCCAAAAAAGACCAAACAGTATGAAGGTCTGTCTGTAGAAAGTAGTTTCAACCTTTTTTTATATGCTAAAATTCTATTTTACTCACAGTGCCTTCTGCAGAATTACAGAAACACTGTATGCCCATTCTTTAACAGCTTTTTTTTTTTTTTTTTAAAACACTCCACAGTTCGGAGGGAAATTCCAATCCCATTTATTACCACAGCAAATTTTTTTTTTTTTTTAGAATATTCCACAGTTTTGAGAATTCCTATCCCGTTAGTTACCACATTTAAAACAGTCGTGGCTTTGTGGTTTGTTGACCCTCGATGGTGATATCATGCCATGCCACACTTTGCCATCATTTATTCTTCGCACATATTTTCAAAACTAAGCTGCTCTAGCTAAGCAGTAACAAAGAAATAAACAGCAACATCATCTCTAGGGATAAAATAAGCTGAGCAGGAAATGTTGGAACGGCACATACAAAACTTCATGTTTAGGAAGGAAGCAGGACTCAAATCAACCAACTGGAGAACAGAGACCTTCACAGCAGTGGCAAAACTTAAGTAAAATGATGTACATAACAAAGCAAGCAGACAGCTACAGTTCACATAAAATAATACACCTGTTAGCAGGAAGATAAACCATTCTGTACCTTTTTTTAAACATAACTGGAAATTTGGCAGTGTGTGTAACCTCTAATCTTCTCACTGCACCATCTGCTTTTGTTCACTTTGAAATAATTCCACCCTCCACCTTTTTGTTGGCTCTCTTGGCCAGGGTGGGGATGTACCGCTTTATCTGCCCACAGATCTCAAGCCCTCCACCACCCGCACTTCCATGGCTGTTGGTCCAGGACAAGCATGACTACCCTTTAAGGAGGGTCTCCCTTTTGGAAGTGACCAAGATCACCTACACCCCTTCAGCCAAGTCTGGGTTGTTTTGGCATATCGAAGGCCATGGATCCTGTGCTAACAGTGCAACCTACCTGGAGGGTTTTCTTGCAGTTGCCTCCAAGAAACACAGATGTGCAAGGACACCAACATCGCTGGTGTACACCTAGTCTCACTGGGTGTCACTCATGTGTCAGCCACCTGCAGCCCCACTCCCTGGAGGAGGAGAGCAGTCCATGGGACGCTCATCCTACCTCCCCACTCCTCAACATTTCGGCTCACTCCTGGAACCGGGTCACCATCACTGGCAGTAGTTGTACCCATAAGCTTCTGCTCAGCTGATGTCACTAGGATCAGGAACTGATCCATAATTAAAACACACAAACACTGGGAGAAGGGAAGGGCTGCCTCAACAAGGGCCCCAGCTAGGGAAGAACAATTATTTTAAAAGTGAATACATCCAAGTGTGGTGCAGGTCTTAATTTGCAGTTTGTCGCAAAAATACTTTACCTACCTTTCACTGCAGTATAGGAGATTGTATCAGACTGATTTTTGCTGACTTCCACACTGACACTTTCTGTAACTACATCCCAGAATCCCTGTGACTGGTGTCAGAGCTGGACTGTACCTGTGGGATATTCAAGCAGCCTGCAGTGCATGTTACAGCTTTTTAAGCTCAGAACAGATGTTTGCAGTTCCGCTGTCCTCCCAGGGCTGGTACAGTCCTCTGTTTGAACTTCGGCCGGGACAGCAGGACCAAGCAAACAAAAGGTCAGAGCTTATAAACCTGTAACTTACACTGCAGACTACTGAATCTCCCACCGCTGCAGCCCAGCTCTGATGTCAACTGCAAGAGATTCTGGGACCGTAGTTACAGCAAATGTCAGGGCAGAAGTCAGCAGGATCAGACTGACAATCTACTACACTGTAGCGAAAAGTAAGAAAAAAATTATTTTTTTCTCAGAAATGCAAACTGGGACCAGCCCAGCACTGTACTGTGGTGTTCCTAATAACCACACTTCCCCTTTAATGAGGCTAAGCACATGTCCAAACTTCTAATTATATTTTTTTAAAAGCAAAGAAAGGTTTATAGTCCTTTTAATTTTTAATTTTTTTGCATTTCCACAGGATGTCTAATGCCTTTATTTAATTTTGGATTACTGCAACAAATAGGTCACTACAAAGTGGTTAAAATTTCCTCCAGCCAGGGAGGAATGGCGGGGTGGATGAGCGTGACCATGGAGGGATGGTGGGGCACAGTGAACTTGGCGGGATGGTGGCTGGTGGGGCACAGTAAATGTGACCCTGGAGGATAGTGCAGCATGGTGAATGTAACTACGAATGCATGGAGGAGCATCCTGGGTTGCCAGGGGGCCAGCCAGAGGCAAGATAATGAAGCGTCACAAGTATGCTCTCTTCCTCAGGGGAAAGGTGCAATGCCTCCTCTGCTGCAGTACTGCCACCTGGTGGCCACAGGTGGTAGTGCAGCTGGGGAGCACAGCATGTGGAACAGGCAGCTGTGAGGTGTTGAAGTATAGCTGATGCTATCCACCAAGTCACCTCAGGAGGAGAGAAAACTAAGAAAAGCGGCCCTGGCACTGAGGGCTAACAAGCCTAGGTAAATCCAGCCTCCACTCCAGCTGGGGCGTCTCAGACACAGGAGCAAAGCAAGCCCAGATCAATCTAGCCTTCACCCCACGACCAGGACAGCTCAGTTACTGGGGCCAAATCAAGCCCCAGTAAATCCAGCCTCTACCCATAACCAGGACGCCTCACGCCCAAAGGGCTAAAGCAAGCCCTATAATTCAGCCTCCATTTTCGACTAGAATATCTCGGGCACTGGGCACTAAAGCAAGCTGCAGTAAATTCTGCCACCACCCTCAACCAGGACATCTCAGGCACCAGGGGCTAAAGCAAGCCCTGGTAAATCTGACCTCACCCTCGACTGGGACGTCTCAGACACGGGGCTTAAGCAACAACTGGTAAATCTGGCCTCCACCCTCCACTGGGGCATCTCAGCACTGAAGGTTAAGCAAGGGCCGGTAAATCAGGCATCCACCCTCGATCGGGATATCTCAGTACTGAGGGTTACACAATCCCTGGTAAATCTGGCTTCCACCTTTGACTGGAATGTCTCAGGCTCAGCCTAATATGCATATATGTTCAGGGACAGCCCCCAATCCTACCTGGGAGGTGTTGAAGTCTCCATGGCAGCTCAGATACGAGACATCCTGGGTGTGTGGCAATAGAGGATAGAGTGCCAGAGTGAAGAGGGCATAAACAGAATGGCAATAAATAAATGACCCAAACTACTGGGCTATGATGACTGATCTTGGTGTTCTTTTTTCCTGCATTTACTATACCTTTCTCCCCAGGACTGAGCAGTCCACACTGGTCTGCCACTCTGCCCAGACCAGTCACCTGCCAACTCTGGGACATACCTTATGTTCCTTGTTTCCCCATGGATACCCCCTCCCAATGGGGAGGGCTGCTGGAAAGCTACCCCTTGCCCCAGAGAGAGGTTAAAGTTTGGTTTGGAAGCGTGTGCCCAGTCAGCACTCTGGGACCTGCAGCAGACAAAAACATATTGCACGGTGGGTTCCCCCCAACCCCCCCACACACACACTTTGTGGAGGTGGTGGTGTGTCCGACATAGGATGCATTAATGCAATGATGTCCCCTTCCTTATCATGGATTCCAACCTGCTCCATCACCTGTGGTCTCCAGGGTGGCAGGACTGCGGTAAAGACCAGAATCCTTCCCTCCACGAGGAGGAAAACGCTCACTTGGAATCTCCACCATCCTCCCCGCCTCATGCACCCAGGCTTCTTCCCAAATCTGGGTTGTTGGAGTGTTTTTCTACCCATCAGCTTTCAGGCCTTCTACAGTTCATTTTATTTGTTATTACTATGCTTTCTAGTATTCCAGTAGCAACCCTTCAGCTCCCGGCCCCAGTGGCAGACCCGAGGGACACCTGATCACAGTGCCCCTGGATTAACCCCAGAACAGAGCCTCCAAAGCCCCCACGACTTAGCCCCATCTGATCTAGGTCTCGGTTGTGGCAGGGACCAAGCTCACTACAGGGCAGGGGTGTCATTATGCACCCCAGGGAGGATTTTTCAACTGTTGTGTTGTTGAGGAGGATGTCAGCTGGGAGCCAGAGCGTCCCCAAGAGAACAGTACTAGCTGGTATTCCGGTAATGTCATATCCGGGAGCACCGAACAGGAGGCACTCTACCCCTCCCCACTCGGGATGTAGAGCATGCTATCGCCACTCAATCCACTCCCACTGGCCCTTGAGCATCAGAGTCTGTTCCTGAACCTAGGGGCGCCTGCGTCGCAGGTAAATCTTTCACTGCATCAAGGGTCGCTCGGTCGCTACAGTTAATTTTATAATAGAAAATAAGAAATCTGACTCAGATCTGATAAACTGGGAGGGTGGGGAGGGGATCTGTTTTTCTTCTGAAATGGTTATGTGAAGTTTTACCAAATAAAACTAGTACAAACACTGCCTCTGATGAAAAATAAAAGCAAAGAATATTAGTGCTAAAAAGTTTTACAATTCTTCTTACAGGAGTAATATATATATATTTTCCTTCTGTTTTAACTCAGTTTCTGCTGTCATACCCAGTGTGGCATTTCGAGGCCAGCTGTGGACAGCATGCAGCTGCTGGGACAAATGAACAGTGATGTCCAGTGCATGGAAACAGATGTTCGCCAGCTGTGAAGGCAGTAGCTGCATTTTTTTCTACAGAGAAACACAATTTATTTAAATCATCTGAAAATGAATATTTTAAATTATTTCCCTGCTGTCCACCTCCCTAAAGACTGCGTGGGCTTGGGCTGCCTTCACCTCCCACACCAACTGCAATCTTTGGTTGGCCAGCAGTAGGTGCCACAATGACAGTTGGCCCACACCCCAGACCACCTGATTTTCATTACTTCATTTCACTTTACTGTGTCATTAACAATTACAAAATAAACATTCAAAATCCTGCCATCTGGTGGTCAGCCTGGGTTTTACCCATAAGTAAATCGCATAGCATTACACACAGCTCCCAGCTCTTAGCGTTACTCTTATTACAGTTTGTTCATCCTGTTTTCCTTGGGTCCATTTTTATGATTGGAATAATGCATTCAAGGGCATGTGTTATGTGATTTACTCACTCTCGTGTAGTTTAATGCACTTTCGGTTGTGCCTCATACACAACCACACATGGCGTTAGGGAACCCAACAGCCCACACTCTGTCATAAATTATTGCATAATTAAAAGGTCCCTTGTAGGATTCCCCCCCATAAAAGCACCACTGATTAGGTGCTTTGAGCCCTGAGGTATAGGTGGCAGACTGTAAACTATAGCTAGCTCAAATCTACTTCCTCCCCCTTGGCCTGAGGATGTGGCTCTGCGATTAAGGGCCAAGTGACCTGCCCCAGAACTCTGCTGTTCGGCAGAGAGACAGCCTGGTGGCAAAACTGCACTAATGCTGTTAAAGAACGGCATTCATTTCTCGATAAAAGACACCCTCAAGGCCAAAAACAGGCGGAGGAAGGAGCACCGATCTCTGTTTTAAATATAACAATATTTATCCCTTATAAAAACAGACTAGCTCTCTATCCAGCACTGCCAGTGCTTTGATGTTCCCTCTGGACTCAAGCCTTTTATCATCTCTCACACACACACACACACACAAATATATACAAGCCAGCTCAAACACACTTGCCTGCACACACAGAGATGCACACAACCAGAGTTGTTAAAGGAAAGCTGTCCTAACAGAATCTCCACGCTCATAGCCTTACCGATTAGGCTTTTCATGAGAACACACTTTTTTTCATGTTTTAACTTACTGTGTTTTAATAGTTAAAAGTCTAGGATTCAGGAAAATAGCAGATGCTCGCAGTTCTCACAGCACCGCACCGCCGCTTCCAATACAAAGGTACTGGGAGCGAGGGTGGTGCCGCAGTTTCGCATGAGATGGAAAACCCCAGAGCATCTGCCACTTTCCCAAATCCCAGACTTTTCAACTATAAAAACACAGTAAGTTAAAACATGAAAAATAAGTATTTTCTCCACGAAAGCCTAATTGGGGTAAGGCTTTGGGTGGGAGGTTCTGTTAGTGACAGCTTTAAGTTTTGAAAATAATCAGTTACAGATTACTTTGCCTAAAACAATCAATTATTAGTTTTGTGCCACATTGGGTGACTCTGGTAATGTTGGTCATCATCTCACACTGTCCAAAGCAGTTTCCACTGCCTGCAGGACAGACAGGCACTGCTGAGCCATGTTTCGCTGAAGTCAGGGTGCTGTAGCCTGTAATCCATAAATGGGTGATCCTGTAACCCCTTATTTTAACAACCTTCATGCACTCACACCCATATGCTCTGCCTGCTCTCTCCAGCGCACTACGCCTTTGTATGGAACGAGCCAGAAATGCAGCCCCTACAGTACAGAAATACAGGTTACTCACCTGTAACAGGAGTTCTAGGAATGGTATATGTTGTTCATCCACACTCATTGGCAGGTATCCTTGCGCTTTACATCTTGCGGAAGGTCTTCAAGCTTGCTCCTCCCACCCACCCAGGTGGTATAACCTCGGCTCCGCCCATGACGCCAGATCTGGCCGCTGGAAGCTCAGGTTGTGCGTCAAGCCGGGAGGTCGGAGTGTGTGGATGAACAACATATACCATTCCTAGAACTCCTGTTACAGGTGAGTAACCTGTATTTCTAGGGACATGGATATGTTGTTCATCCACACTCATTGGCAGACTCCTAGCAGTTCTCCGGGAGGAGGGAGGCAAGACGCACACCCCAATACTTACTTGGGAAAGAGAGACTGAGAACCGAGGCCCCAAAACCAGCATCCCGCGTGACTCAAGGTCGATGTGGTAATGGGTAATGAAGGTGTTTGCTGACTTCCAGGTAGCAGCCCTGCAGATTTCCTGGATAGGGACGTCCCTGAAGCAGCCACTGCTGCAGCAGTATGGCGGGTAGAATGAGCTCTTATCCTCTGGGAGGCTCCATGCCCGCCAACTTATAGCAGAGATCTATGCAGAGGTTACCCACCTGCTTATCGTCCGCTAGCTGCAGGTCTGTCAGATGCGGCTTCAGCGTAGGTGACAAACAGCTGGCGAACCTCTCCCGAATTTCAACCGTGCGCTCCTTATAATAAGCGGCGCCCTTCTAGGGTCCAGAGTATGGACCTATATTCACCTCCGGTGTGATTGGGGTAGAACACCGCAGAGTCAACACCTGGTTAAGGTGAAACTCCAACCACCTTCGGAAGGAATTTCGGTGGGGGCAGGACAACCTTGTCCCTGTGGAAGACCAGGTAGGAGGCTCGAGGAAAGCGCCTGGAGCTCTCCCATCCTTCTGGCTGACGTGATAGCCACCAAGGCGGTCTTCCACGACAGGTGAGAGAGAGCACACCTGTGCATAGGTTCGAATGGCTTGCCATGAGCTTTGCCAGTACCAGCAGTAGATCCCACGGAGGTGGGGGTTCCCATTGAGGGAAATGTGATCAAGGCCTTGAAAAGCGCCAGACCACCTTCTCCTAGCCATCGACTGCTTCCTGCCCGGCCTGTAAGCAGAGATGGCTGCCAGGTGCACCCTTAGGTCGCCGACCCAAGCCCTTGACTAGAAAGGGACCATAAATAGTCCAAGATGCTTGCCAAGGAACAGGAGGAAGGGTCCAAGCCTTGTTCTGACACCAAATGGAAAACCTTTTCCATTTGAAGGCATAGCATTTTCTGGTCGACTTACGGGACGCCTCAACTACATTGAGGACCTCGCGGAAAGACCCAAGGCCTGGAACCTAGCCGCCAGGAACCAGGCCGTCAGGTGCAGGGATTGAAGGTCCGGATGGAACACCTTCCCTGATTGACTGAGAGCAGGTCCGGCGAGCTGGAAGCTGCCGGAGTCCTGGAGCTGAGACTGAGAGATCTGGTACCAGAACTGGCGAGGCCAGTCTGGGGCTATCAGAATCACCTGCGCCTTGTCCCTCCTCGCTTAGAGAAGCACCTTGTGGATCAAGGAAATGGGGAAAGGCGAAAAGAGGCCCGGGGTCCATTGCCTCGAGAAGGCATCCCCTGCAGCGAGCCCTGCTGAGGGGGGCGGGCATGGAACAGACTCAGCCGTTCTCCATGGAGGCAAACAGGTCCACCTGAGGTGTGCCCCAAAGGGAGAACAGATGCTGTACTACCTCCGGCAGGAGAGACCACTCGTGGGATGCAGCCCCTATCCGGCTCAGGGCATCGGCCAGGGTGTTGGAGGCTCCTGCCACGTGGAATGGCTAGGAGATCCGCCCAGGCTGCGACCAGAGTGACCAAATGCGAGAGCTTCCTTGCATAGAAGCATGGAGCGCGTCCCCGCCTCTGGCGGTTTAGATAGTACATGGTCGTGGTATTGTCCGCCTGACTGGACCACTTGACCCCGGAGGAAGCGGAGCAAAGGCGGTGAGAGCTGGCGGACCGCTCGGAGCTCCAGCAGGTTGATGTGGCATCGACTCCCAGGGGACCAGAGGCCATGAGCCCGTGTTCCCCAGATGGGCACCCCAACCCATCAGAGAGGCATCGGTCGATAGAGACCGCCGGCTCGGGCGGAGAACGGGATGCCCTCACGCAAATGATCTGGAACGGTCCACCACTGGAGAGCTGCTCCACATCCCTGTGTCACCGACACAAGCTGGTCCAAGGGATCGCAGCGCTAGGACCACTGGCTGGCCAGTCCCCACTGAAGGGGACGATGTTCCAGCGGCCCAACGGACCACGCTGGTGCAGGCCGCCATGAGACCCAGGAGGCGAGGAAGTCCCGGCAGGGCAGAATTGCCCAACCAGAAATGATCGGGCAAAGGAGGAAAGAACCTCGCCCTGTCCGCCGGGAGCCGCGCCTGGCTCAAGAGAGTCGAGCTGCGCCTGATGAATAGAATCACCTGCTTCGGCTCGAGTCGACTTGGCCTCGTGATAAGGAGGCCCAGTTGAGAGCAGACCTGGAGGGCCAGATCTCTGACCACTCCGCCTCCTTCCTGGAGGGAGCTGCTATCAGCCAGTCGTCCAGGTAAGGGTACACCCGACCCTCGCGCCGCAGGGAATGCTGTCACCACTGCCATGCATTTGGTGAAGACCCTGGGAGCTGGAGATGTCAAGGGCATGGCTTGGAACTCGAAGAGGGATCCTTACGCCGAAGCGAAGGAATCTCTGGTGAGACGGACGGATAGGGACGGAAAACGCGTCCTGCAAGTCCAGAGAGCAGAACCACCGCTGCTCCAAGGATGGTATTATCTGAGCCAGAGTGACCATCCTGAAGATTCGAGACCTTAGGAACTTGTTTAGGTCGTAGGTCAGAATGGGGCGCCAGCCCCGTCTGCTTCGAACCAGGAAGTACCTGGACACAAACCCTGGGTCTGAAGGAGGGTCCACCACCTCTCTTACCACCTCCTTCTGGAGGAGGAGAGATGTCGGCTCGACGAGCCGCCAGTGAGGCTGGGATCCTGCTCCCGAGGGGCGACGGCTCTGAAGGGTGGTGCCTGCTCGACTCCAGAGGCAGGCCTCTTCCCACCACCTCCAAGACCCACCTGTCCGTGGTAACAGCTGACCAGGCGGGCAGGAAGTGCGGAGCCGCTCCCCAGGGGGACCCAGGAGTAAGAGTGGCGGGGATGGGGCGACACCCTCAGCCCGTCACTGGGCAGGCTTGGAGGAGGGACCGGCCGAGGGACCTCCTGGGCCCTTTCCTCCCTGCCTCCTGTTAGAGGAAGCCGCGGCTTGGGTTTGGGATGCCAAGGCCGAGCCTGCTGGCCCCTGCGCTCACTGGGCGGGCGCAGGAGGCACAGAAGGAGACGAAAGGGCTTAGGCTGTGGTTTGCGGCCTTGTCCTTCTGGCGGAAGAGACCGAGTCCAAGGTGGCATTGGACTTCTCGATCCTCTGCAGGTGACCTTCCACCCCAGGGTCAAGAGGTCAGTCCCCAAAAGGAACATCCATAACTTGTGCTGGGTATCCGGAAAGGTGGATATCCTCAGCCAAGCCTTCGACCACGATAGCCACTGCGGCCGCGCCACCGATCTGGCACATGAGTCCCCTATATCCAAAGCAGTCTGGAGCTGCTGTTTGGCCACTGCCCTGCCCTGGTCCCGCACCTGCTTAACCGTAGTCTGCAGATCGGCGGGAAGATGAGGGATGACCTCATCCAGGAGCCCAACAGGGCATGAGGAAAAATGTGCCATGAGGGACGGCCGAACTGGCCTGGCGAAGCCGAGAGAGGACGAGCGAGACTTTTCGCCCGACATAGTCCAATTTCTTGGACTCCTTGTCAGGAGGTTTGTCCACATCCCTGGCGCTGCGGGCGCTACCGAAAACGCTGTCGGTAACCAACCTCAGCGGAGGGTGTTCCAAAAACGGACAAGGAACCGTAGGGACCGCATACTTCCTGGCCATCCTGGCCGAAGGCGCAGGGCAGGAAGCAGGGCTGCCAAAGCTCCAGTGCCGGACCCACTATGGCCTCGCCACCGGAAAGGCCTCGCCGGAGAATCCTCGGTCCAGAATCTCCGTGAGGGGATACCTCGGCCTGCTTGGAACGGGTTCGAGCTCCATCCCGTAGACTCCGAGATGAGCCAAGCAGTCCTAGGAAGGACGACGGGCTATCGCCCATTGACTGACCTCCTGAAGACTCCAAGTCCAGTCGCTGGAGAAAAGGAGGAATCATCTTCGACTGGAAGAGTCCTCGAAGAGCTGCCTCTGGCCTGAGCCACCCTTCACCTGCCGAGGTCGGTCGGGAGTGAGGGAGGCTGACAGCCGATGGGTAGACCCTTAGCCGACCGAGAATCCTTGGTCGGAGCCCCAATTGGTGGCTGTGGAGCGGAGGTTCCACCGAATCGGTGGAGCAGCTGGTTTGGCCGAACAACCGCCTGGGTATAGGCTCCTCGGATAAGTCGAGGGTTGTGTCGGCCGTTCCGTGACAGCCACTTAATGGCCGGGAAGGGCCAGGGGCGGCTTATTCCCGCCAGGAGGAGCTGTTGCAACATAAGGTCCTCGCCCGTCAACGTAATTTACGCTGAAGCCTCCTCATCCGAGGAGGAGGACGAGGCGAGCGGCGACGCCGCTTACACGATGATGCCGACCGAGACCGCTTATGACGGTGGGATCGGCTGGACCGCAAGAGGTCCGAGACCGAGACTCCCGAATTTCCGAGGTCGGTGCGGGAGGTGTCGGCGGAACCGCACTCCCTTCGCTCGGATGGTCCATCCGAGGGCTCCGGAACCGAGGCACAGGCGAGCCCATCGATCCTCAACTCCTCCCGGGGAACGGGAGAGGGAATCTCGGCTGCTAAGGCGACAGCCCGTCCAATGGGTCGAGAAAATCTCGACTTCATCGGTGGGAGTCTCGGTCAACTGACCTGACGGGATACCGTGAGGCCAGTGGCGGCCGAGCGTCGAATCGAAGCCGACGGTCGACGCCCGGAGAGGGGACTTTCCCGGCTCCCAAGAGCGCCGACGGAGGATTTACCCCTGTCCTCTTTTTGGACCGAGAATAAGGTCCAGCAGGCACGAGCCCTTCTCCTTTAGTGGAGGGACAGACCAAGCTCATAAAAGAAGCCGCAGGAAGAACCCAGAGAGAGCGGGATAAATGCACGCCGAGGAAGATACGGCTCAGCGCGCCTCCTCTTCGAGGGCGACCATCCGCCGAGCTGATCCGCCGAGCCCGCCGCCGACACCGCCAACCGGGCCTCCTTAGACTTCACCGAGGCACGCTTCTCGGGACGGCCCAGTTGCAATCAGGGCAGCACGGTCTTGGGAGGACAGCCGAGAAAGATGCACAGGTCGCAAGCTCGCGGGTCGTGCCAAGGCCTAAGCAGTAGACACACGTGGGTGTGGATCCGTCCGAGACATCTTCTGCCCGCATGGGCATCTCCGAAATCCGAGAGTCGATTTGTCCATCGTGAGCTGAGGGATAGAAGACTGAAGTCTTTTGCAAAATTTATTTTAAACCGCAAACGGAGAAATAGGAACAGTCACAAACGCAGAGCGTTAAGGAGGGAACCTGAGCTTCCAAGCGGTAAGGAAGATCTGACGCCATGGGGCGGAGCCGAGTTATACCACCCGGTGGGTGGGAGGAGCAAGCTTGAAGACCTTCCGCAAGATTTAAAGCGGCAAGGATACCTGCCAATGAGTGTAGATGAACAACATATCCATGTCCCTAGAAGAATGTTTTCCAAACTGGGGAGCTGCTCACTTTCTTCAAAGCCTGTCTGTATTTAATTTAGCCTCTTGAGGGCTGTGGCACTTCCATCAAGTCTCATCACCTTCCCAAAGCATCTAGTGGTGGACATGGGTGCCAACCTATAAAACATTCAGCTGTGCCCATGTGCATCTATTACAGAGCAAAGGAGCATCATGTGATGCCCTCATCCAATCACAGCACTCCTTTCGTCTGCATGTGAGGCACCCTTATTTTGAGAAGAGGGCCTCATGTGCAGCGCCATGTCAACGGATGCTTGTCTGACAGGAATCTGCGCTGCTTTGGGGGGAGTTCACGCTTAAAAATATAACCAGTCCCCATCTATAATACGGGATATGCCCAGTCACCACTCACTGCAGAATAAGTGGAGTTTTACTCATTGCGGGTTGCAGTCTCTCATGTCAGAACTGTTTGGCTTTGCTTTGCTCACCTAGGAGAAACGTGACTGAAACCCCTCTTATCCTTTAACAAGAGACTCTGAGAACATATTAAACACACACTCCTCAAGATGTACATGTATCACCACATTACTATGCAGTATGGGGAACGGCAATGAGCCTTCGGAAGCCTTTTTTTTTTTTAAATAACTGGTTCGCATTGTTATTTTTTTCATCTGTGTAGGCCTTTTAGTAAACTCCAGTTTTTTTTCTCCAATTTACAATCTGGTGGTATCATTTAACAACTGTATGATGCTGTTTTCACCCTATCAAACACAGATACACTACACAACAAAATGAAAACCAGGATGTGAAACTCAGCTTGTACCAAAAATACAGGTTCGAGATCAAATGCAGTACAGCTTCGAGCAATGAGCTGTGAATGAGCATGATACATCCAGCAGACCTGGGTTTGATTCCCATAGCCTCCATGTGAATACTGTGTGACCCTCACGAAGCCACTTAACTTCCACAGTGCTCCTCACCCCTGAAGACAGGAATCATGCCTAATTGGCCTACCTGTTACCAAAAGAATTAAAAAAAAAAAATGTAGTTCTCTGAGCTAGCCTGGTGGCGCTGGAGGGTGGTGGCGCTGGGACGCCACACTCAAGGCTATGTCGGCAACCAGGTTCGTGAACAACCTGGGTTGACGGGACCAGCTTGGGGGGATTCAGGGGTGGACACCATGGGTGCGAGGCAGTAGGAGTGCATACGCAAGTCTGGGGTGGGGTGGATAGTTACTGGATCCTGGCGCTGCATGCATGTGTACGCCATGACCCTGGAAAGGGAGAAAATGGTAAAAAGAAAAATAAATATGGAAGAAAAAATAATGCAGTTCCCCAAGAGGATAGTTTTACGTATAAAATAACCAAACAATGATGGCCTCCGTGTTGGGTTGTTAAGGAACTAAATGTTCATGGTTGAGTCCCCCCAAGAGCTTACTCTGTTTCTTCCACACCAGCACGGGGCACTGCTCTTAGTAACAAATAAACAAATTCCCTTATGTAACTAAAAATAAATAAATAAATTAAAAAGTACAAAAAAACAAATCCCACTCATCATCCCTGTAATTGCTTTCATTTCTTACAGAACCATGAGAAATCTGAGGACAAGCTCCTTGCGAAGAGTGGCAGCTACTGTCAAGACATCGGGCAACCCACCTCCACTCTGCCTATTAAAAAATACTTAGGGAGAGGGTGCTCCTTTAGTGCGACTGACTGGTAAAGCCACTTGGGAATGACTTTCTATCCTAGGATTTGCACCCTTGCAATACGGAATCCTCCTCTTTTGTCTCTAGTGCTTTATTTTTTATCTGCACTCTGACCACTTCACAAGCCATGCCCCTATCTGCCATAGGCAACCACCTAACTGTCACCCTACCAACTTCAGGCTTGTCCCCGGTTGTAGAGACAGGTTACCCCCAGTGCATATGAGTGGAGGGGTAGAGTGAGCTGCGTGGGGCCATGATGTACAGTCGCTTCCCCAATCTTTTGCCTGCCTTCAACTCCCCAACCTGCATGGGGGGGGCAGGGAGAAGTTACACCCCACTGAGCACTTATGAGTGGAAGGGTACACCACGCTGTGTGGGGCAAGGCTGTATAGTGCATCACCCCAACCTGTGTACCACTTACAATTCCCCAGTTTACGCCTGAAAAATAAGGCAAAGAGACGGACAGCACTCTGCAGCAAGCACTTTATGAGCAGAGGAGTACAGAAGACTGTGAGAGGCCAGGCACAGGCATCATCGCAGCCTGTGGCCCACCTTCCAACTGCCCAGCTTTCACTTGGGGGTGTCCCCACTGGAGCACTTGAGTAGAGGTGGTGGCAGGAGGCTGTCTGGCCTGATGTACAGTGTATCAACCTAGCGGCCAGGATTTTCTCCATGTTCAGTGAAGAGGGTGCAAATGGGTGAGTGTGCACACAGCGTCATTCAACGCCACACCTCTTCAGCCTGCACTACCACTTTTGGCACAGATCAGCATCAGCCCTCGCCAGACCGCATTCTCTGGAATTCTGGGATTACGAGGTTCCTTACCAACACCCCCGCCAACCCAGACTCATTCCCGACCTTCAGCACCAGTGTTGTGAACAGAAATGTGACCACTGCACTGACGAGCTGGCTCTGCATGCCGTGCTCATGTACCAGCACTCACAGGACACCCTTTGATAATGACAGGGCTATGATGCTGTGGAAAGCTTCCAGACATTGTAGCATCATGGTCATCTGTGGTCTCTATAAACTGAACACCCTCCTCTGCTCTAGTGCCTTTTAACAGCGCCACAGCAACTCTTATAGGAAGTGACAAGGCTCTGACAACACGGTGAGCAAGGTCTGCGCAAAGCTGAAAAGTCTAGTCTTCAGAAGGCTGATCAAATAGTGGTACACTTTCAGTTAGGTTAGCTTTGAAGAACAATGAAATAAAATAAGAGGACCCCAAGAACCGCTCATCCGCCAGTGAGATGCACTCCACCTCAGATTTCTGATAATGTGACGGAGTGGAGAGAAAACAGGTTGTTGACAACAACCGATTCACATCGCTGCTAGTTTTAACTTGTCCCTGCTTCAAGCAGAGTGCACAGGGACACAGTGAGGGAGTGGGGACATGCGCCTGTGCGTGCCTTGTGCCCCCGCAGCTCAGCGGATCAGGCTACTCGTGAGGCCTTCATGGCTGTACTCCTTTCGATTGGTGCGGGCTGCCCAGATGAAAAGACGGCGCCATGAACTGGAGTGGTGCTGAGACGCAGACGAGGCAGAAGGACCAGCCGTGAGTCGCCCTGACTCCGGCCGGACAGGCAGCTTATGGTGCAGCAGTTCTATGCCAGCGATGTAGCAGATGACTGTCCCCAGTGTACAGATACCTAGTGGGATAAACAAGAAAACAAAGAGGTTAGGTCACAGGTGATGTTATACAGCATGTGCTCCTGCAAGATGGGGGCAGTTGAGGGTCGGTCACAGGCAATGTTATACAGCATGTGCTCCCACAGAAGATGATGGGGAGGGCAGCTGAGCCCAGGTTACACTGGGGAGAAAAGCAACGTCACAAGTTAGGGTCCTTAGTGTACACAGTCCACGGGGTTGAGGGAGACAAGGAAAGTGTAAGTTCAGGCACACCATGAACACAAGCACTGTTGCAGGTTATGCACAGAGTCCGTGGGGGGAGGGAGGGGTGAAGGGGAAGAAAAGAAAAGCGGCCGTCAGGGCACATCAGAGATGCACGTGATGCCTTAGGTTATGTCCAGAGCCCATGGGAAGGGTGAAGGGGGGCAGAAGAAGGTCAAGTGATGTTGCAGGTTATGTACACAGTCCATGGGGGGTAAGGGGGTATAAAAACCTGTATATTTAGGAACTGATGTCACATGACAGATACAGGGAATGTGGCAGGTGATGGTCTTCACTATAGACCTCGGGGCAAATGACAAGAAAACTGGGTGGAATGTCACATGACAGATACAGGGAATGAGCAGGTGATGGTTCCCACTACAGACTCCAGGGAGGAGGGGAGAGAACAATGGCAAGAAAACTGTGGAGGGATGTCACACGACAGATACACAGAGATATGGCAGGCGATGGTCCCCACTCTAGATTCTGGGGGAGGGCAATGACAAAAAACTGCGAAGTGATGTCACAATCACAGGAGGGACAAGGAGGGTAAAGAGGAGGCGGCGAGCTCTCGTAAGGGAAGGGATCAAAGCAACGCAACTAAAGGGTAAACAGGGAGGAGGAGGAGGAGGCATTTTGGTCACCCTGAGACCGGAAATGGTACCACAATCCGCATGGGGTTGTATACAGATCTCTCTCGGGAGGAAATGGACAAGAAAATGATAGAAGGCATCCTTAGGATGGCAAAAAAGGGAGCTATTGCCGATGGTGGACCTGAATATGCCAGATGTTAACTGAAACACCTTTGCTACAGCCACATCCAAGAGCAGGATCATTTTCGATGCCCTACAGGGGCATGCCTCAGACAGCTAGTGTTGGAACTCCCTTGGGAGAGCAATCTTAGATCTGGTACTCTCAAGCGAGAGATGGAGAGGATCTCAGATCTAGAAGCGGGTAGCCATCTGAGAACAAGTGACCACCAAACAATGTGGTTCACGATAAACACACCCATGAAGTCAAGCCATGCAAAAGCGAGGGTACTAGACTTCAGGAGGCCTGATTTTGTCAAAATGGAGACTGCCTCAGAAAAGCACTAGCAAACAGGCAAGGAGGAGGGTGGAGGAACAATGGGAAACATCAAAACTGCCATCACAGAGGAAACAAGCCTTTGTGTGAAGCAAATAAAACGAAAAAAAAAAAAACACTATGGTTTTCAAAAGAGGTTGTGGGGATGGTTAGGGAAGAAGATAGCATTCAGGAAGTATAGGAAACAATGAAGAAAGACAGAGAACTGTACCAGTAAAGCAGAAGAAAGCGGGAAGGCAGTCAGAATAGCAAAGGCCCAAACCGAGGAAAGGATAGTCAACACGGTTAATAACGGGATAAAAACTTTATAGGTACATTAGGGTGCAAAGAAAGACCAAGGGAGGGATAGTGAGGCTTAATAAAGGGAAGGGTGGATGGGCAGAGGGACAGTGAAAAGCAGGGATACTGAGCAGATACTTCTGCTCAGCATTCACAAAAGGAGGAGGAGGGGAGGTACCCAATCCAAATCAATAAAAGCACTCTGGATAGGGGTTGATACCAGTCTATTCACAGAAGAAAGGGTTCTGAAAGAACTCTTAAAACTGAAGGTGGACAAAGCAATGGGCCTGATGGCATTTACCCAAAATTCTAAAAGAACTAAGAAGAGGCCTAGTGACACCACTGACTACCCTTTTAACCATTTCTACCATGGGAGGATGGTGTGGTACCAAAGGACTGGAGGAGGCCGAATGTGATTCCCTTCACAAAAGTGGGAGCAAAACAGAGGCAGGAAACTACAGACTTGGTAGCTTGACCTCAGTGGTAGGGAAAATGATGGAATCACTTCTGGAAGAAAGAACTGTTGAGTACCTAGAGGCCAGTGGGGCACAGGACACAAGGCAGCATGGATGAACAGCGGAAGGTCATGTCAGACGAATCTAAGATTTCTTTGACTGGGTGACCAAAGTAGTAGACCAGGAAGGGCTGTGAACATGGCCTACCTAGACTTTAGAAGGCATTTGACACAGTCCCACACAAAGATTAATAAACAATTAGCCATCCTGGGAGTGGGTCCCAGGGTGGCAGCGTGGTACAAAACTGGCTCGACAACAGGACACAGAGGGTAATAGTAAACAGAGTCCACCCAAGAAAGGGATGTTACTAGTGGGGTACCACAGGGTTCAGTACTGGCCCGGTCCTTTTAATGTCTTTATAAGTAACATTGCAGAGGGACTGGAGGAAAAGTATGCCTCTTTGCAGATGACACAGAGATCTGCAACAGGGTTGATACACCAAGGGGGTGGTGGTGGAAAGGATGAGAAGGGACTTGGTAAGGTTGGAGAAATGGTCAAAGTATGGCAGCTAAGAGTCAATGCAAAGTAATGCACCTGGGAAACAAAAACCCAGGGAAGAGTACACAATGGGGGAGGGTGGTAACAACAACAAAAATGGAATGGGACCTGGGGGTAGTCATATCAGATGACCTAAAGGTGAGAAGGCAGTAAGGATGACTGGGGGAATACTGGGATGTGTAGGAGAGGCATCACCAGTAGAAAACAGGAAGCTGTTATCCCTGTACAGACAGTTGGTGAGATCCCATCTGGAGTACTGCGTGCAGTTCTGGAGACCCGTCTCGCAAGGACATAGAACAGGATGGAAGCGGTCAGAGGAGGACAACTAAAATGGTGCAGGGTCTGCAACAGAAGCCATATGAAGAGAGAGACTAACGGAGCTTAATATGTATACCCTTGAGGAAATGAGGGAGGGGGACATGACAGAAACTTTCAAGTACCTCAAGGGAATCAACAAAGTCAAGAGGGTAGCATCTTTCAGAAAATAGATGTGCAAGAAGGGGCACAATTTGAAGATAGTGGGGACGACTCAAGGGCAATGCGAGGAAGTATTTTTTTTCACAGAGAGGGTGGTAGATGCATGGAACGGCCTTCCTGAGGAGGTGGGGTCAAAAACAGTGGGGAATTCAAGAATGCATAGGACACACATAAAGCAATTCTGGTGGGGGTAGGAAGAAGTAGACTGTTGGTTAACTAGGATCTGCAGCTTACCCAATAGTTAGAAATGGGCAGACTAGGTGGGCCAAGCGGTCCGTATATGCCATCAAAGTCTGTTTCTAGCCGGCTCTGTCGGGCGCAGCGGTTGGATGTCCGCTATGACCCCGGAGACTTAGGTCCAGGAACGGACTTGGTCACTGGAGAGCCGGCCGAGGAGAAGGCTTGAGCGCCCTGCAACTGTTCGGCCTTCTTCAGCGGTAGGGAGGGGATGCGGCGTTATCTGCTGCCTCCTGAGGAGGCCGGGAAGCAGCAGTGCAAGTGAGCCCCACTCCACACAGGGCGTGGTGAATGTCGGCATTAGCCTAGGCGTCTGTGGCACTGCGCCCCGGGGAAAAAGCAGAAACTCAGCTTTCTGGTTGGCGGATGATGGCTGCGGCTCCTGCTGGCCTCTAAGTGGCCTGATGCCCGAGAATCCACCTCAGCAGCGCCGAAGACTGATTTCAGGTCGCTGGTTTCCCTCCTGGCACCCTTCCCTCAGAGAGAGGGACCCGTCCTCGCAAAGGGATACACCGGGCCAACCCTGTGATGGCTGCAATGTGAGGTGAGTGGAAGGGGGCAGAGCAAGAGGGGCGGGTCCTTGAGCAACCTGAAGGAGAGACAGATCAGGGAGCAAGGAAGGTGCAAAAATAGTCTATGTTTCTATGACAGATGCAGGAATGGTCCCAACTATGGCCTGGAGGCAATGACAAGAAAAACTGAAGTGATGTCACATGACAGATACAGGGAATGTAGCGAGGATGGTCCCAGTGTACAGAAAAAAAATTACTCACCATAGTAATATTGTTTCTTCTAATGGAGTCTTGCTGTATTCGGACTATATGCAATTAGCCCCAACATTTAAACTGCTCCGGAGGTAAGGGTTAACTCTATGCAAGAGCATAGACCGTTGAGCTGAGCTCGGTTTTCAAACCTCTGTCTGTGGTACTCTGAAGTGCAACCATCAGATTCTTACGAGCATAAAACTAAGTAACTCAAAGTAAGAAATTGTTTCAAAATTTTTGTGCCAAGTGGCAAAACAGGTTTTAGGTCAAAGACTCAAGTTGGAAAAAAAAAAAAAAAAAAAGAACACAACAGGTAGTGATTCACCAAACTGAAAGGAAAACAAAAAACAAAAAAACAAACAAAAAAAAAAAAAAAACACAAGAGATGGAGGCATGTCCAGAGCACCTCTGGGTGCAGCACTGTGCCTGCCCCACCATATCCCAAAACTACTAGGTTCCAGGAGGGAGGAGGTCAGAATACAGCAAGACTCCATTAGAAGAAACAACATTACTATGGTGAGTAATTTTTTCTTCAAAACAACATGAAGTCTTGCTGTATTCTGACTATATGCAGAATACCAAGCAGTACACCCTTGGAGGAGGGAGTTACAGAACCTATTTTGGGAACAAGCTCTGCAGCACAGCTGTGCGAACCTAGCATCACTTCATGACTGATTGTCAAAGAATAATGCTTGGTGAAAGTGTGAACAGATTTCCAGGTAGCTGCTTTATATATATCCAGTAAAGGTACATCTCTAGCTGCCATGACAAGCAGCTGTACCTCTGGTAGAATGAACCCTCAAGCCTGAGGGAGGCTCCTTCCCAAGTTTAGAGTAGCAGAACTGAATACAAGAAACAATCCACCTGGCAACAGACCTCTTGGTAGCAGACTTGCCTTTCCCATCTCACCATAAGTGAGAAACAACTGACAGCAGTCCTTCCTATGGGCCTTAGGATGCTCAATATAGCAAACAAATAGCCTTTTCACATCCAGACTGTGTAAACTCTCTCTCCAGAGGAGGAATGATCAGTGAAAGACATGCAGAAAATAGATTGGTTCAGATGAAAGTCTGACACACCTTGGGAAGGAACTTTCTATTGGTGCGGAGGACCACCTTATCCCTATGAAGGGAATGAAATCAGGTTCCACTGATAAGGCCTGTAGTTCTCGATCCTCCTAGCAGAGATGGCCACCAGAATACAGTTTTCCAGGTCAAGTATTTCAGCTTAGCTGAAGATAAAGGTTCAAAAGGGGCTGCATAAGCTGTAAGCCTGAATGTTCAGATCCCAGGAAGGAGTGGGCTCCGAAAGGGAGGACTGACAGAACTAAGCCTTTGAAGAATTTCTTGAAAACTGGATGAGAAGCTATGGAAGAGCCGCTACTAGCCGAAGAAAGGCAGACAGCGCCACCAAATTCACTTTAAGAGTAGTAGGTCAGAGGCCTAAACTGTTAAGATGTACCAAATAGTCCAAAACAGTGGCAATGTCAGCCAGCTCTGGCTTAATATGTCTACTGGAACACCAAACCCCAAACCTCTTCCATTTGGAGTTGTAAGTCTTCCTAGTAGCAGGCTTCCTGCTAAATTTGAAAATATCCAAAACTGATCGGGAAAGATGCAAACTTACATATTCTAGCTCTTTAAAGAGCCAGGCTTTGAGCCTGAGAGTCTGAAGGTTGGGGTACAGAATCCTCCCTTGAGAGGAGGCAAGAAGATTGTACTGCCTGAAAGGCACAAGGGCAGTGTTACTGACAGTAACAGCAGAGGATACCAAGGCTGTCTGGCCCAGTTTTGGAGCTACCAGAATCACCTTTATCAGGACCCTGAATATCAGAGGAAGAGGTGAAATGCATACAGAAACCTGCTTGTCCAATTTAGTAGAAGAGCACCCTGGGGAACAGGACCCAGAAGGCGTGGTCTGCAACAATAAAGAGGAGTTGATGATTGCCCAGGGCTGCAAAGAGATCCATCTCTGGGTGCCCCATCTCCTGAAAATGACTTGAAGAATGACAGATTTTAGGGTCCATTCATGGTGATCCTGGGAAATCCTGCTGAGAGCATCTGCTAGGATGTTGTCCTTCCTGGGAGATGCACCGCCATCAGAGAAGCCTGAAGGAATAAGCTAGAGACCAAATTTCATGGCTTCTGTGCACAGGGCTGAGGACAGAGTGCCTCCTGCTTGTTGATATACCACATGGTTGTGGTATTGTCTGTTCTGATCTGCACCACTTTCCCTTGGACAACGTTGAATGTCTGGAGAGCCAGGAAGACAGCTCTTAATTGGGGAAGATTTATGTGTAGAAGGGACACCTGGTGTGACCAAATTCCTGAGCTGTGGAAATGATCTAGGTGGGCCCCCCACCCCCAACAGGGAGGAGTCTGTGGTAAGAATCACAGAAGGGACCTGACTGATGAAGGGGACCCCTTGTCGAAGACAGTCTTCCTCCAACCACCACTAAAAGGGCCTGGACCAAGGTTTTGGAGACTGGAACCAGTTTGGAGAGAGGGTCCTTTTCTGAGACCAGAAAGATTTGAGATGAAACTGAATCTCTCTCATCTGAAACCTTGCTCCCTGAACTACTGCTGTGGAAGCTGCCATGTGGCCCAGCAGCTGTAGAAAGTGGCTGGCTGGCGAGACACTAGAGGATGAAAAGAGGAGGCCAAAGTGACCAGTGACTGACCCTGAGAGGAAGAAATGCTCTTGCCTGAACTGTATCTATTTTCACCCGTATGAAAATGAGAAGCTGGGCTGACTCTAGAACAGACTCTCTAAATTTAGAATGAAGCCCAAGGATACTAGAAGTCTTTAGGTGACCTCTAAGGCTCACCTGATGTGGTCTGAGGACTGGCCCACTAGAAGCCAGTCATCCAGGTATGGAACAGAAGGATGCCCTGCCTCCTGAGGAATGCCACCACCACTGCAAGACACTTGGTGAACACCCTTGGGGCAGATGTTAGCAGAAGGGCATGGCCCAGAATTGGTAATGGCCTGAGGGTGACTCAACCCAAGGTACTTTCTGTGGGAATGTCTGATAGGTATGTGGAAGTAGGCATCCTTGAGATCCAGGGAGGCTAGCCAGTCTCCTGGTCTGAGAGGGGAATTACTCCAGGAGTCAGCATTTTGAACTTTGGTTTTGTCAAATGTATGTTCAGGTACCTTAAATCCAATATGGGTCGCCACTCCCTGTATTTTGGGGGTAAGGAAGTATCTTGAATACAGTCCTTTTCCCCAGTGACAAAGAGTTACCTTTTCTACTGCCTGCAGAAGCAGAAGAGAGATTTCTGCCTCAAGGCCTTTGTCTCCAAGGGAGAGGGAGGACTAAAGACTTTGCTCTCATTCTTGGGAACCTTTGAAACTGAGAGCAAGTCCCTGGCTCACTACTTACAGGACCCATTTGTCTGAAGTAATAGACTCCCAGGCCTGGGAAGTGAGCCAGCCTGCCCCCTACTGGGATTGGGAGGCGACTCTGACACCTCAGGGTGTCTGCTTGGCAGGAGGCTTGCACTGAGTAGCTGATGGGGTCCTAGTTACCCCACGTCTGCCTCTTCCCTAAAGAACCCCCTTCTGCTGAAAAGAGGAGGGACCAGAGCCTAGTAAAAGGCCTGTCCTGCCCCTAAACTGCTGCCCTCACGAGTGGTCTGCTTTTCTTTGGCTGTAGCACTCCAATAGGTGGTCCTGTATTCATCCATCTTCATGTAATTCTCAGTTTGGCCCCTAAAGAGAGAATTATCAGTTACAGGAAAATCCATGGCCTTAGCCTGGGTATCCTGCGAGAGGTTGGTACACCTAAGCCAAGCAAATTTCCTCATGGAGATAGATGTAGCCATGACCTGGAATGAACATCACTGGAATCAACACCAGCGTGGAATTGCACCTTAGATGCCTCTCTACCATTTGCAGCCACCTACTCCAGCTCTTTGGCTAGCTGGGGTGGGGCATCCTTAGCTAGTGCCAGAACCGTAACCCACATAGATTTCTGGTACCTGGCTGTGTATGCCATGTAATTGGATTGTCAGAGTCCCAAAGAGGATGCCAAGTACTGTTTTTTGCCATGGCATCCACTTTTCTGGAATCCTTATCTGGGGTGAGATGCCAGGTGAATATTAGCCTTGTCACAGGCTGCAGCTTGTACTACCCCAACATGGCTGCTATGATTTGAAAGGAATTCCATCCCCGGACACAGCATAACTCCTGTTCATTCTTTTCCACAGGAGGAATGGATGTAGGAAACTAACATTTTTGTGTCTGCTTCCCCAAAGATGTGTAAGGGGACAGACACCCTCTTTGACTACGGGACATCCACCATTTCCAGGTAGTCAGGTTCTTCCTGACCCTGTTCAGCCTCTTCCATAGGAAGCTGAAGAATCTCAGCCATTTTCTTGTAAAACAAGAAATGGGAAGGGACTCAAAGCCTGGGAGGAGAACCTGAGAAGGCCTGTCTGGGGAGATGTCAGGCTCTACTGGCTCATCTAGGCCCTCATCTTCTTCATAGTCTTCATCCCTCCTCCCAATCGCCCTCATAGTATGCTTCCCAGGATCTACATCTGAAGCCAATACTTCCGACCGAACCGACTGGGACTGAACCGAAGCAGTTTGGTCGGAACCAGGCAAAGCGGCTGAACTATTGAAATCGCTTTGCTATCTCATCAGCAGTCAGACCATGGGAAGCGGGATCCGAACGGCAGATTTCCTCTTTCTTTGCTCGGAACCGATTCTGCAGAGTCGGCTCTCCGTTTGCCAAGAGGTATTGCCAGGTCAGTGAGCACTTCTTCAGGTTCGGCCGAGAATCGAACCGGGCTGGCCATCCAGGTCAGCGGACTTCTCGGCCTCCCTCTCCCTTAGCATACTCAAACGCTTATCAAGAGTGGCTTTGGAAAGTTCTTACATATTTGGCAGTCTTCCTTGAGGTGGTCAAACCCCAGACAATACACACAGATGAGGTGAGGGTCGGCCTTAGCAAAGGCTTCCTTACACTCGGTACAGTGCTGAAACCCAGTGGGTCCAAGGTTTTTCTTTTGGGTTTCCTCAGATATGCCTTAAACCAGAGGAAAAAAAAAAAAATTCACCTTACACAGCGGTTAAGCCAGGCTATTACAAACTCAACAGTTCCAACCATGTCATGGGTCGGTTAAAAATCCTAAAATATTGGATTTTTTAAGGAATCTATGAGTACCAGAAAAACACACACAGTAACAATAATATAAAATATAAGCTTCGGTTCTGAACCGGACCGACTGGCAAATAACAGAAATAAAAACTTCTTAAACACAGAAAATAACCACTACCTATAGCTAACACTTACTGTACCAAGACAGAGGTAAGAATACTGAAAATCACGGTTTGAAAAAGCAACCGATTCGAACTAGACAGAACCAAAGCACAGGACAATCTCGGACCGACTGCACAGTAAGGCAGAGTAAAGAATCTGACAGTTACACTTCAGAGTACCACAGACAGAGGTTTGAAAACAGAGCTCGAGCTCAACCTTCTATGCCTTTGAACAGAGTTAACCCTTTACTCTCGGAGCAGTTCAAGTGTTGGGGCTAACTGCATATAGTCAGAATACAGCAAGACTTCATGTTGTTTGAATCTGGGTGTTGAAGGAACAGCAGTGATGTCAGATGATGTCTGGCTCCAGAATACCTACGGATAAAAGGTTACCCATTTTCACAGTCTACTCTCTACGAGATATTACAGGAAGGGGCTTGAAAGTTCACAGAGTGAAAACTAGATATGGGCAAATGTGTTTTCACCTTACTGCAACAACTGTCTGGAATTCCTTCCTCCTAAATTGCATAACATGCCTACCTACCCCAATCAGCATTTCTGGAACTGTAACCTTTTCTGTGCAATTGTTATGATGTTTCCTTACATTTTTATAATTTTTTTTTTTTTTATTATTTATTGGGGTCTTGATCACACCAGTGAGCAGATGCTCATTTATAGGTTCCACGTTGGTTACATGGACAATACAACACAACACAGATGACAGGATTACATATGGTACAAGTAAGTTACAGGCTACAATAGCATTAAACAGCTTAGGCAGTACAGCAGCCAGCCATCATCAGAGGTTAACATCCTGCTTGGAAGTCTCTGAGGTGAGAAGTAGGAGGGGTTGTAAACACGGGTGGAAGGAGTAAGGCAGTTGGAGCATCTGAGGGGTGGGGAAGTGGGAGTGATGTCATGACTGGGGTGGGGGCAGGTGTAACTAAAAGTGCTGGGTTTGGGGTCCCTCAAACCATTGAGTTGTCAGGAGGTAAGTGCAGGTAGTTGGTTGATGCTCCAGGAGGGTGCTAATGGTAGCAGTCACATTTACTAGATTTTACTAGGTTTTGTATTTCACTTATTTGTATGTAACATTTTCGATGTATGGTGCAACACAAACAGGATGGTCCTGAGAAAAGGCTTTGCCTAGTGCCTTATCCTGGCTAAATGTAAATGAACTTAATGTGTGAAAACTCACCTGCCAGTAGGTGAAGGACTCCAGTACCAATAGTGGGGTAGATCCGTGGCAGGCACAGGCACAGAATCGATGAAGGCACCAAAGCACATCAAGCCAAGACTAACAAAGGGCAGTAGGAACTGACAGCGCCAGAGGCCTGGGGACAAAACACACACATCCGAGTTAGTCAGGGCCCAGTGTATGTAATGAAAGATAACTGACTGCAACACTAGGGAATGAAGCTCTAGCCCTCTGTTTATCCACAGGGATAGGTACAGTGCAAGCTTCCCCTCAACGTAATGGATTTAATGCTGATGAAAAGTGAGGGACTGACAGCACTGCAGACTGATGCCCTCTGTTTATCCACAGGGACAGTGCAGGCTTCACGCTCTAATTTATTTAGTGCTGGTGAAAGTGGAGGATTGAGAGCACTGCAGACTGAAGTCTACCACTGACCCACAGGGCCAGGTACAGAGTGGGACAGTAACAGTACAGGTTTCCCCATTGGCGGTATTTAGTGCTAGTTAAAAATTTAGGGATTGGCAGCCGGTGGCGCTGAGGTTGGCTGGGCCGCCACCCGCGCCATGCTGGTGACCCAGGTTCGACGAGCCCCGAGCTGTCACGGCTGGCGGGGAATAAGGATTGAGGCGTCCGCGGACTGCTCTTCTATGCCCAGGAGGAGCCATCACTCTGCAGCGGCCCCTGTTACAACCAGGGCACTGCTAGAGTTGGCATAGCAATATGGAGTGCGGCAGACGTTGGCGCGTATGTGCCCAGTCACTGCAGCTCCACACTCCCAGGGCCAGAAAATGGAGCAGCACAGACCACGGCAGCTTGATGGCCGCACTCCACTAACTAAAGATGCCTGGATAGCGCGTGCGGTAATGGTTCCTCATCTGGCACTGGGGCAATAGGGTGCCCCTCGAAGGTAGAGTTGCATATGCCAGCTGAGCATGCAACTTCAGGGTCAGAGGTGGAGCTGGAGCGGTGGCTGGAATAAGGCAGGTCAGTGGCTGCTAGGGGAAAAATATGATATGAAAAATTGTTTTAGGGATTGACAGCCCTAGAGACTGAAGTCCTCTGTTTAGGCACTGGGTCAGGTACAGGTGGGCAGGGGCAGTCCAGACTTTCCCCATGCTGTGATGAGTTTACAGGAACATGTACAACAGGGAATGGTGATAATGTCAATTCCTCCCGTAAATATACTCTGTGACAACTCATGCCTGGTTATTTGCTCCGTCAACTGGCGCCTGCACAATTCCTCCCCATTTGGTCCCCTGGAGTTTATTTTATTACAGGAAAGCAGTCATTCAAGTAGAAACCCTCACAGCTTTACCCACGATTAAACTTTTATCAATATTGCAAGATTTTATGCCATCGGGCGTGCGGTGTTTAATTTTGTGAAAGTCTACAATCTTCGGACATGGCAGATGCTGCGCAGTTCATTTGGTATGAAAGTGCGGCACCGCACTGCTTGGCTCAGTACATCTGTATTGAGCAGAGTGATGCTGTGCTGCACTTTCATACCAAATGGACCCTGCAGCGCCTGCCATGACTGAAGATCACTGGACTTTTACAAAATTAAATACTGTAAGTTTCATGGTATAAAATGTTGCAATATTTTGATAAAAAGCTCATCTGGGGTAGAGCTTTGGGGTGGGGGTTTCCTACTTAAATGACTGCTTTCCTTTGTAAATTTATGAGGGGCTAATTGTCGGGGAGTGATTTGTACAGGAATCATTAGCCGAGCCAACAGTAGGGCGCCAGTTCTCGTGGAGCACATTGACTGGAGCGAACAGTCATGTAGCCACAAGGAACAGGTATAAAGCACCTCTCACCACCCCCAAATGCTGTGCTAAGAGTCCTAGGGCTCTGCTAAAACTCACAGGTTCGGATAAAGTCATCTCCGCTGTTATGGTTTCCGGCTCTACATACTTTGCCTTGAACTGGTCACTCAGAGAGAAACTCCTACATGAGTGGACCTTCTCAGTATCTGTGGAAACAGGAAACAGCACGAGATCATTAATACTAATTTTAAATTTCTGTTATGTTGCAAGTATACAGTGCTCTCTTGCTATAACGAAGAGTAGAAGCCATAACGTTAATTCATTACAGTTCCCAGTTCACTACATACAGGAACGCTTGAAAATACAGTTTTTCTGTTACACATCCACAGCTCTCTACTCCCCACCCGCCCCCAGACTGCACAGTAACACACTTCAAGAAAACGCTGAACACAAGGCTGGTAGTGCTTCAACAACAGAAGTCAGATGCAGGCCCATGTGTTGAGCACATAACACCTCCCAATTAGAACATCCAACTCTAAAGTATGCTTAAAAGTCATTTATTCAGTTGGCAACGACCCGTGAGCGTTATGGGCATTGGTTCTTGCTGTCTGCCAAGTACTTTAAGCATGCTCAGCTGGACATTTTTCATTTAATTGGGTGGTGGTGTGCGCAATGCCTGTGCCTTCAGTGTGAAACAGTAAAGGCAGGATGCTGCCACTGCTGCACTTGCTTTATAGTTTTCCTGTAGCGTAGGAGTTAGACAGCTATGTACTGTACATCGAGGGACCCACAAAACAATCTCAGCAGTGCTCTATTTACCTCCGGTCCCACGCCACATCACAAGAGTCTGTTTTTCACGAGTCTAAATTCATTCCTATGCTTAATAAATAATTGAATAATGGACTGCAGTCACAATGCAGGACCAAACTTGGAAGTCACTCAGCTGTAGTAGTCATTCTGCCTGCACAAGCTGCTCCTTCCAACTTCCTCTGACCTCAGCTCGAACCCCATGTCTCACAGTCCTATGTGCCTCCAGACTGAAAACTCCCTTATAAAGGGCAGGTTTAAGGCAAGCTACTGTAATATTTTATTAATTCTGCCTCTCGCTCCATTCTCCCATCCAATCTACTGCCCGACTCACTCTACTGTACATTCTGCTGCTTCCTTCTGACTGCAGCTCTTAGCCCAGATTCCACGCTTAGTCTGGAGTGTATTTTAATTTAAATTAAACAAGTTCCTTAAAGGAATTAAAGTGAACTGCGGGGAACTATTTAGCCTGAATACCCATTCACGGTCATGAATGAAAATTAACAGGAGGTAGGTTCAGGAGGTATTACTTTACAGGAAGGGTAGTGGAACCTTGGAACAGTCTGTCGGCTGAGATGGTGGGTGCGAAAACAGTCAGGGACTTTAAGCAGGGCTGGGACATAATGAAGGGAATAGTAATTACTGCAGGCAAAGGACCAGGGAGGAGAACAGAGGGATGACGGGGAGTGTTAGTACCCTGAGGAACAGTAGGTTCCAGGGATTATAGGAAACCTGGGCAAACTGGATGAACCTCTGGTCTTTTTCTGCTGTCATGGTCTATGTTTCTATGTAAATAAATAAATTAGCCTACAGAGACTATGTGAGGCATAGTTTAGGGGTGCCTTGGTGAACCTGGGGTGGAAAAGTACAGCACGGAAAATGGAACTGAGAACTGGGGCCACTGGGTACATTTGTAATAACTGAGTTTTCGCTATGTAGGGTTCACTGTAGCGAGGATCACTCTACTGATGTATAATAGCCACCTCAATGGACCAGCAGTAGCATGTCACCCTCCACTGCTGACGACCCGAGTTTGGGGCAAGCTCTGGATACTGTGTCAGTGGTCAAGTCAGACTGCAACAGCTGCCGCTTGGCAGTGCACTGCAGTCGGAGAGAGACAGGCTGCGCCACCGAGAGATTGCTCCCTCCGAGGACACTGCTGCATGCAGCCAAGGCACAAGAGGCTGCGTGCACACCCAGGAGTGGAGGAGGGTGGCGAAACACAGGGAGAAAATCCAGGCTCCACATCTATGAAGGCCTAGGTTCCTCGCTCCTCTGGGTCCAAGTGCCTTCCGACTCTGGATCCTAGCCCACAACATGTGGACTGCAACAGGGGTGGGAAACAGCTCTCACCCAGATTCCTTGCCATGGTTTGGGGGAGGAGGGCATGAGGGATGTCGATGAGGTACAGGGTCCCAGGCAGAGCAGGAGAACTAACAGGGCAGATCGGGTACATCTCTGGAACCAGGTTATACACCTGGCGGAACATGACTTGATCAGAATAATCAATGCATTAAATAAACCAGAACATAGAAAGGTACAAAGCATAACCAGTTGTGACTGACAAACAAGGACCTTTGATTTTCTGTGATGGTGAATAAAATCCCATTTGGCTGTTTTTTTTTTTTTTGGGGAGAAGAGATTGTAATTTTGCGTTTTGAAAACTATACAAGCGTAGCTTTGGGGTGCAGTGGGACCAGGCTATGGTGCAGCAACAGTCCGCACAAACTCAAAGGAAAGAAAGGAGTGCATCCGTGGGAAAAAAATACATGTTATGTCATTATGTGAAATTCAGCATTTTGCTCCTATCGTGGAACAAATCCACTGTGTTTCCAGTTTTTCATGCAAAGTGCCTTACTCTGTGACAAACTGCGGTGCAAAATACCCACTTGGCACCAGTTTGTGCAAACAACCTTCTTGCTCCAACTGCTGTTAAACATTAAATTAACTCTTTTTTTTTGGGGGTTAAAAGTTTTCCAAAAGCTAGCTTCAGCTAAAATGACTACAAATACTAGCATCCCTGTAAAATCTACTTTTCTAGGTACAGTACCGCCTGTGCATTCTGTCTTTTGTCATTAAGTCTTACTTTTGTCTCTGCCCACTGTTATTACGTGCTGTGATTCCCTTCTCCCGGTCACGTCTGAAATGAGCCTCGGCTCAGTGTGCCTTTCCGTTACTAAGTTTTAAGTCCATAAATATGTTGCTCACTTTACATATGAACATACGAATTTGCTAGCATGAAAATAGACATACTGGTCTATCAAGACTACTCGAGTGTGCCAGCTAGCACCCTCTGCTTTGCAGCTGCCCCACCCCTCCCAATTACCCCCTCACTTCGTCCCATCCTCTTTTGAAACTACTGCTGTTTTACAGGCTACCACCTCCTCCAGTAGAGCATTCCATTCTAACATACTAACACACTAAAATGCCAGCAGAACAGGCCTAATGGTCTTTCGAGTCTGCTCGATTTTAAGCACCTGCACTGAGGGCCGATTTTGGTGACCTCCCTCCCCATGGGTTATACACTGTCCCCAGTCCCAGATGTGCCACCTGCACTGCATTCTGCCATGATCCTCTGTGAAAAAGTGTCTCCTTATTTCCGTTCTAAATCTCCCCCAATCTAAGAATATGCCCTATTATGCCACCTTGCATTTGGTTTGTATTTTCCTGATCCTAACCAGATACAAGTCTACAACTGTATTTCTAAAACAAATGTGGCGGCCATCTTTTTTTCTTGAGGGAAAAAACAAAACAAAACTGAAATACTAAAATTTTGGTGGAACTAGAAAACTGGAAGATGTCAGGGATCTTCTGTAGTGAAAACAGGTAGGGCAAATTCTTGCACTTTTTACTGCACTGCTACTTTAACGTGAGGCGGTAAATGCGTGCTGATTGGCAGCTGATATTAATGCTCCTTTCTACAGAAATGACATCTTCCTACCTCCAAATGAGCTACATTCAACTGTACCGAATAAATATGAATGTGTCAAACTCTGTTTCAATGGTTTTCTTTTATGGCCAACATTCTGCACAGTTCTCTCCATGGAACCTGCATTTCGAGTTTTGACTATGTCAGGGTTGTGCAGAGGATGTAGCAGCCTTTCAGTAACTTATCAGAACCACGCTTTAAGTTTGGTACACAAACTGTGACAAAGCTTTAACTCTAAAGCACTGGTGCCATGCAAAGAACTGTAACAGAATGTTGCCCCTACAAACAGAACAATTCAAACTATAGTTTGTCACAGTACTTTTATTCAGGTACAGGTAAACATGCAAAATGTAGGGTATATCTAGTTATCTCTGAGACTGGAATCATAAACAGCTACAAATCAGAAATAACTTCCTGTTCTCTTTAGGCTGTGGCAGGATGAAACTGACCATTTGTTTGATAACAGAAAATCACTGTCCCTTATCCTGGACTACGTCTCCATCTCAGTTAAGCACTATTTTTGTTTTAACTGTTTTCAATTAAATTTTATGGAAAATTTTCACACCAAACATGACATTACATTCATACAGTCTCAATGTAGCCAAAAGTGCACTGTACAGTTTATTTAGTACATTACATTTATTAAATCAAGAAAAAAATCTAGAAACTTCACTGGCTGAGGGACATAGTCTAACCATGCATTAAATTCCTACCACTGAGCGGTCAGGTGCCATATCTCTCTACTTACAAAATCAGAGACTATTTCTTGTGTTTTCCTGTTATTTTAAATTTGTTTAAACAAATGATGTATATGAAACAATCACATTAAAGATGTTTCAATTTATACATACTACAAAAGAGCAACAAGCCATATTATAAGTGCAAAAAGTCACTCCAGGTGCAGCGTTTTTTTCCTAACACCATTGGCCATTTTGAAAAAATTACTCACAATCTTTCTTCCAAGGGTCCTTTGGCACTAGTAACAATATGAGTTAGCTGGCTAGGTGCAACTGCCTGGCGGTATGCCTTTAAGAAATTTTATTTAAATGAGATTTGGGCAATATCCAATCAAAAACCGAGGGTGAGCTGAGTGAGAGCTGCCTGAAGACTTCAGAATGTTTGTTTCGAAGGAAAATGAGGGCACATGCCGAAAATGAAACAAGTTAAAAAAAATATGCAAAAAAAAAAAAAAAAAAAAAAAAAAAGGAAATAAAACAACAAGAGTTAGAAACTCCTCAATAAGAAACTCCAAATTTGGTAAAAGGTGAGATAAAGGCCCTTCTCCGACAGGTGAACCGGCAGGAAGGGTAGGAGCTTACTGATGATAAAGGACCCCTTGGAAGAAAGATTACCCGCAGGTCCTTTAGCATCAGTAAGGATAGCAGACTACAGAGTAGTACCAAGTGGGAGGTGGGCAGAACCTACTTAGAAAGAGGCTCATCAGAACCGCCGGCCAATTGGCATCAGATCTGGATTGCACCTTTAAACTGCAGTGCATCACGAGAGTGTACAGATTTCTAGGTAGCTGCTTTGCAGACATCCAGATAAGACTATATCCCTTACTGCTGCCTCAGAGGCTGCAATGCCCCTTGTAGAGTGGGCTCCAAGCCCCAGAGAAGTTGACGACCAGCCTGCCCATAGCAGAAACTAATACAAGAGACCAAACAGTGGGGAAAAAAACCTCTCGGTAGCTGGTCTATCTCTGCCTATACTCCGTAGGCGAGGAACAACTGAGAGGAAGAGTCTCTGGACTGCCTAGTATGCTCCAGGTAGTAAGGAGAACTCTTTTAGCATTCAAGCCGAGGAGGTTTTTGATCACTAAGAGTGGATTTCTCAGAGAAGAAGACAGAGTATGTCTCTCTGCAGATGACACTAAGATCTGCAACAGAGTTGATGCACAGGGTGGGTGGAAAGGATGAGAAGGGACTTGGCAAGGTTAGAGGAATGGTCAAATGTATGGCAGCTTAGATTCAATGCTAAGTGCAGGTAATGCACCTGGGAAAAAAAAAACCAGGGAAGAGATACTAACAACAACAAAAATGGAAAGGGACCTGGGGTAGTCATATCAGATGACCTAAAGATGGGCAAGCAATGGAGAGGGCAGCAAGGGCTGGGGGATACTGGGTTGCATAGGGAGAGGCATCACCAGTAGAAAACAGGAAGTTATTATCCCTCTGTACAGACAGCTGGTGAGACCCCATCTGGAGTACTGTGTGCAGTTCTGGAGACCCAATCTCCATAAAGACATAGACAGGATGGAAGCTGTCCAGAGGAGGGCAACTAAAATGGTGCAGGGTCTGCACTGGAAGACATATGAAGAGAGACTTAAGGAACTTAATATGTATAGCCTCGAGCTAAGGAGGGAGGGGGACATGATGAAACTTTCAAGTACCTCAAGGAATCAACAAAGTCCAAGAGGGTAGCATCTTTCAAAAAGAGGTGTGCAAGAACAAGAGGCACAATTTGAAGATGGGCGGCTCAGAGGTAATTTAAGGAAGTATTTTTCACAGAGAGGTTGTGGATGCATGGAGCGGCCTTCGGAGGAGGTTGTGGAGTCAAAATCAGTGGTGGAATTCAAGCATGCATGGGATAGTCATAAGGCAGTTCTGGGGGTGGGGGTGAGAGAAGTAGGCTGCTGGTTAACTAGGATCTGCAGCTTATCCAGTAGGTAGGGAAATGGCAGACTGGGTGGGCCAAGCGGTCCTTATCTGCCGTCAAATTCTATGTTTCTATGTAGAGTACTGCACTGGTTTTAGATGGAGCTCAAACCCTTAGGCAGAAACTTTCTACTTGTCCAGAGCTCAATTTTATCGTTGTAAGGAATTATGAAATTAGGCTTAGTGCACCGTGCCTGTACCTCTGAAATTCTTCTGATAGAGTAACAGCCACCAGAAGACCCACTTTTGGGTCACAAACTTGATATAGTGCAGTGGCCATAGGCTCAAAGGGAGGCTCCGTGAGACTGGTAATGCAGAGATTAAGGCTCAAGGGTGGGACTCCCTGATTCGAGGCTGGAGGTGCAAAGGCCTTTGAAAAAACTTACTATGGTGTGGAAAAAGTTGACTCTCTCCCACTGAAAAAATAAAAGGCCAAAATCGCATTCAGGTGTAGCTTGAGGAAAGAGGTTTCAGGTCAGGCGCCTGCAGATGTACTAGGTAATCCAGCAGTTGAGGATCTGCTGCTGTAAAAGGTTGGCCGTTTGGTCTTGTACGAGGGAAACCATGTCCATTTGGTTGCATAAGTCCCTTCTTCATGCTAGTTCTAAGAACTGAGAAAATGGAACTCTAAACTCCTCAAGAACCAGGCCTTGAGGTGAAGAGAATATATGTCTGGATAATGCACCCCTGTCTGGCAGAGTTAGCAAAGAATGAGGTAACAGCAGGCGGTTGGCCTGCTACAGGAAAGAAGAGGGTATCAGGCTTGACTGGGCCAATCCAGAGCCACCAAAATCGCTTATGGAGGCTGTTGTCCGAGTTTCAGCAACACCCTGGGAATGGGGGAATGCATATAGGGACCTCTCTGTCCAGATCAGACTTGAGGCATCCAGGGAGTGATTCCCGGACTGGGGCCTGCACCAGAGCTGAGGGAAGAGGCAGACAGATCCACTTTTAGAGTGCCCACCACCTGAACACTGTGGCTAGTACTTAACTGTTCAGAGTCCATTCCTCTGGCCTTGACTGATGCGACTTACAGCATCTGCCAGAGTGTGTGTTTGCCTGGGAAGGAACAGCTGGAAGGCTGACTCCCAGGGAGAAGGTGAGAGACCAGATTTATAGAGCCTGCGAGCAGAATATTCCTGATCTGGTCTACTCTGCTTGTTTGTGAAAAACAATTGCAGTGGTGACACTGTACTGTCTGTCCTTTATGACAGGAGCAATTGCTCTGAGAGCTAAAGGATTGCTCAGGGTTCCAAGCGATCTGTGTATACCTGTGGCTCTTGGAGAGTCTAGGTGCCACTTATTGAGCCACTGACTCTACAAATATGCTCCCCACTACAGCAGGGGGCCGTCTGTGGCACTGCTCCGTCAAAGTCTCAACTTTGAAAAGTGTTAAATGAGATGGCAAATATATGTTCTTCCTGGGAATCAAACCTGTGACCCCTGCTTGTAAGGCTAGGACATACCCAGTGTACCACTTAAGCCTTGCTTATTGAGACCAACAAGCTAAAGGGGCTTTGTGGGTGTCGTATCCTGTATCTGATCCCTGGGACCACTGCAGGCGTAGAAGCCATGTGTCCCAATAACCTGAAAAATGAGACACTTACGTGATTTGCTCAGGACCATCATCTGAAACAGCTGAGGGTTAATGATTCAACCCAGTCAACTGCCTGCTGCTGATCTACTGTCCCTGGATGAAGAAATTTGCTATTGAGGGACAGCTTGAATTTTCACCTGCAAAGGAAAAGCATATTCTTCCTGGATGCTGAAAGGGTCCCAGGTGAGCCTTTTTAGATTTACCAGGGAACCCAGAAACTCTAGAGTGAGCCCTGTAAGGGAAAAAGGGCTCCTCAACCTGGCAAGGGACTTTGGCACTATGAGCCAATCGGCAAGATATGTGTAGCAGACAAGCCCAGATTTCTGAATGTGTGCTGCCACCACTGCCAGGCACCTTGTTAAGGCGCTTGAGGCCGAGGAAGGCCAAAGCACCGCTGTGAGCCTGCGCCTGTGAAGCTTCATGAGACCTCATTATGGGATCTATGGAAAAGGAAGACTTTTAGGACCAGGGAGGCTAGCTAGTTCTCCCTACCGTAAGGACTGTATGATTAGTAACAGAGTGACCATCTAGAATTTGGGTTTTAACAGCAAGATAGGTGGTCACTCCCTAGATATCTTTGTGTTAGAAAATACCTGAGGTAGAGACCCTTACTCTTTTTGTGGGCCAGGACCCTCTCCACTATTAGTAAAGCTAGAAGGTTTTACCTCCTGCTCCAACAGTAACACCTGTGTTGGGGATAGAGGCTTAGACACCTGGGTACACCTGTGGTCTGTCCACACTAACATCAGTGGTAGACTGTGAAGCTGCTGGCCAGGTGAGGTGGCCACTTCCGCCCCTCCCTCTAAAAGTGCCCCTGTACTGAGAGAAGGGGGACCTGGAAAAATAACCAGTGCCCCATCTACCCTCAGTAGGAATTTCCCGTGGGGCAGGAGGCCTGATGCAGTCAGATGTTCAGGATCGGACCAAATGATTTGATCATGGGGAAAGTCCATGGCCCTAAAACTAGGAGTCTGAGGGTAGACCAGTAGATCAAAGCCAGACAAAGCACCTCAGAGAGGTGGCATGGGCCATGGCTCTGGAGCGTCATTTTGCTTATGGAATTGGTACTACATAGCTTACGGGCAGGCTGCCATAATCACCGGCTCCTGTGCTATTTTTATGGTACAGGACAGAAATCCACAGTTTGTTTGTTTTAACCAGGAGAGACACACTAAGCTGGAAAGCTTGTTTACAGAGTGTGACCTGGGAGCACAAGGAAGTTAAGTGACTTGCTCAGGGTCATACAGTATGCAAGTGAGAGCTGTGGGATTCAAACCCAGGTCTCCAGGTTTGCAGCTCAGAGCCTTAAGCCACTGCACTATACTGCAGTGCTTTGGTTTTTTTTTTTTTTTTAATATTTGGCCAAGAGATCATGTAGGAAAAATTTTGACAAGCATCTCGTTGGCTATGAAGTATATTTTCTGAGTCCTTGTCCAGGAGTAAGGAGAACATGAAGACCCCAGCTTTCTCACAAGGTACCTCTGTACTGTACTACATGGCTGGATGTACAGACAGGCACTCAGCATTGTTGTTAAACAACTGATATACTCAATTATTAATTATTTCAGACCGCTTGTAAACGCTGCCACAGAAGTGGGGGTCTGAAACAGTTTTGTGGTATTTTTATGTATATATTTTCAACACAGGTAGAGCACGACCAATCTTTTATATGGAAGACCCTTCATCCCACTAAAGTCTTTTCTTATCCTCATCCTCCCCTCACGATACACTCCTGAGAAGGGAGGTTCAGGGTGAGGAAGCTCCAGAAGTGGGTAGTAGACACATAAGGCCTAGGCCTTCCAAAGTCATATCAAGGGCATGCCAAAATACTCATATCATCTGTATCACCCTCGCAGTCTCTAGGCGAGAACTGTGGAAGACTGTTAGCAGCCCTGTAAGCAGGGGCAGAATAAAATGTTCATCATCAACAGTATCACCTTCACAGTCTGTGGGAAGAGAACAGTGGAAAATTGCATTCTAGCCCCGTAAACATAAACCCCATTTTTGTAAGGTCTGAAGGATGTGCTGTGCCTTTGCCAAAAATTTTTACCCTCATGAGGCAGTGCTGACATGCTCTATTTTTTCCTTCTTAAGATGCCTGTTGCTCCCTATTGGCTTTCTCGGGAGGAACAGGAGCTATTTCTTGACAGAGTTTCTTTGTAGCCATTTCATGGCAGCTCGAAGACTTCCTTTATTCATCTGTATAATTTTGTAATTTGTGAGGAACTTCATCAGCCCTTTTAGAAGCTATATTATTTGGCTGGGAGCAGGGGCTTCATCAGCCCGTTTACATTTAATTACTCTCAAGCGGACCCTCATCGGTAGCCTTTGCTATATCCTCAGCCCTAATACTTACTGGGGTTCTTTGCTATGTGCCAATTTAACAAAGAAGAAGCCAAGTTCTGGACCACAAACAACTGAGTGCAGGTTTCTGTGACATGCCGCTGGCCAGTCCTGCCCCAGTTAAATGACTCAGTCAATTTTCAAATCCCTTTGTAGTATTGAGATCTATACCGCTGTCAACAAGGAAAGTTGAGAGGCACCTCAGGGCAATGTTGCTCAGTCCAGGAGAAAAAATTCGGAAGCCTTCAGGCAGCTCTCACTCAACTCACCCCCCTGTTTTTGACTGGCTATTGCCCAAAGCTCATTTAAATAAAATTCTCTTAAAGGCATATCCCGGGGCAGTTGCACCATTCCAGCTAACTGCCATTGTCACTGATGCTAAAGGACTCCTGGGGTAGAAACAATGGTTATAAGGTAATAATGCACTCTCGGTATGCAGCATACTGTAATGACCACTTCCTGGCTGGCTGAAGGCCCATGGCAAACCCACCCAGGTAGTTTGGTTATTACAATACTGGCTGATGCACCTGACCATGCATTATTCCTTACTGAATGCACTTCCTTGGAGCATAAGGACTTTGGGCTCGTGCCACACTCCCCTGCAACATGCATTAAGTAAACAATACCCCATGACAGCGCATTTATTTCTAGAGAACTAATGCATGCCCGGGAAAATGGAATGCATAAGGCCAATGGCATTCATTCTCAGAAATGCACATATGGAAGTGGGTTACTGTTATTATAAAACATAATTTTTTGTTTATGGAAAAAGGTTTTATTTTTGTGGTTAGGTTGTTGACAAACATTGCATGTACAGAGAATTCATGAACAGTCACGGATGCGTTTCATCCAATGAGGTGCTAAAATCACAAGGAATTCTGAAGTTCATTTTATAACGGTTACTCTACAAGGACTTCAGGATACAATGCATGTATAAAAGGTGGTATATAAATCTAAATTCTATTCTACAGTCCCTGCACTACCAGTATCTAACTCACTGCTTTGTAATGCACTTTGAGATACAGTGTGTATGAAAGGAGCTCTAAAATCCAAATTCAATACCTCTAATGTGAGTGCAGCAGTAACTCGAGTTCAGGGGCAGAATTAGATTGCAGGGTGGGGTGGCCTGCAGACAGCAGCAAATCCAGCCCGAGGACAGACAGCACCATGTCCAGTGCCAAAGCATCCCCTTGACAGGTTGGGGGCTTAGTCCTCTGCAGGGATATCACTGCGTTGTTAGATGTCACCACCTCACTCGGTGCCATCTAGTGAGTGGGGTGTGGAAGGAGAAAATCTGGCACAGAACAAGCGCCTTCATTACAGTGACGTGGATGGTGCACTTGGGCCCTCACAGCATGGAACCTGCCGCCAGTCTACCGTCAGATCTATATACCTGCTGGGAAGAATGACCCTCCTTCAGAGCCCTGCTGTGGAAGGGGCAGCAGAAGCAGACAGGTTAGTGAATGAAGTGGAATTTACCAGTCCACAAGTAGGCCTGGCGTGAGGCAGGTCAGGGTACAAAACCTATACAGAAAAACAAGAAAATGTTCCTGTTAGAAGTCCGTGAGAGGAACATTTCCTGGCACCTTTGCTGCCAAAGCAATTTACACAGTTGATTGCCCCACCTGTTAACCCCATTCAATCCCACTGGCATGTTACCTGGAAGCGATACCAGTGTGGGTTCCTCAGCTGGGTGATACACATCCGTCAGAGCCCCACAGTGCCATTCCACTTGAACAGGTGTTCTGCAAAGACCTTTTAGTCAAATTCAGTAGTGTCAAACTCCTCATCTGTCGTAAGCACGATTGTGGTGTTGCCCATCACAAGAGGTGGGCTCTGGTACTCGTACCAGAAGTCTGTCCCAATAGAGGCGCAATGTAGACTGTGGCGATGATGCTCAACACACAAGCAATGACAAGTGCTGTGGCGGTTGTCCATCATTTCTGCAGAGGGTCTTCCTCCGTCTTCAAATGGTCCTGGAAAGCAAGAACAGGTTGAGTTGTATTTGTAAGTTAGGGATCTGGACTTGTACACATCGGAGACCTGGTAGGAGATGGGCCGCATGACAAAGGTCCTACCTTTCCTCCATCCGCCTCTTCCCTCCTTCTATCTCCTAGTCCTTCGCAACCCTGACAGCCTCTCCCACCCTCCCCTCTGTAAAATCCTCTACTAGTCAAGCTGCTTTCTCCTCCCTTCCCCAACTTTGTAGCGCCCTCTTCCATCTCACTAAATCCTTCCTCTGTGACTTCACTACTCAGCTCCTGCAGTAGCCACTGATCCTAGGCTAATCGCACTGTTTCCCCCCAAACTACCTTGGGCTACTGGTCCACTTCTTCCTCTGACCGGTCCCCGTTGTATTCGCACATTTGTGGCTAGCTACACTCTGCGGAACTGTTGTTGTTGATATGCTCGTTTTTACTTAGTTTGTGCTTCTACTCAACTGTCTGCTGCATACTTTATACTTTTATAATCGGTTTTCTAATTAACATTACTGATACAACTTATTACTGCACTCTCCACATCCCCCGAGACACATCAGAAATCAGCCATTAGCTCAGTATGTTTTTCTTGGTGAAACTCTTGAATCGAAATTAGTCAGCAGATAAAGGAATAATGGTCTATCAAGTCTGCTCGAATGTGCAGCTAGCACCCTTATTCTGCAGCTTCCCTCCACCCTTCCCCAGCCCTTTTGAAGCAGTCCACTGTTCTACTCATACTACTTCCGCCAGTAACTCATTCCACCCAACTACCACCTTCTCCATTAAAAAAAAAAAAAAAGTGTCTCCTCATCTCCCTCCTGAACCTTCTCCCTCCAGTCTCATATCATGGTCCCGGGCATCCCTCCCTCCCTTACTTTGAACAGCCCCTCCATTACTGCTCATTTATTCCTTTCATGTATTTGGAGGTTTCAATTATATCCCCTCCTTCCCTCCTCTCCTCAAGCAAGTACATGTGAAACTCCTCGGCCTGCTCACTCATGGGAAGTCCCCAGCCCCTTGATTAAAGATTAAATTAATAATAGGTTCTACAAGAATGCACAGAATGGATTACATGTATTTAATCACAATGAGTTCAGACACTGCTACAAAGGGAACAATTTGTGGGAGGAAAATTCAGAAAGGATGTTCAAAACTATTTCTTCACAAGAGGGTGTTGCAGAAGTGGATCTGGCTTCAAGGGAAGGGTCTGTGTTAAGATGGTCGTGGATTTAAACAGCACACAGGGATAGCAAAAGTGTGTGTGTGAATACTCATGAGTGGCCATTATAACAGTGAGAAATGTGGCAATCCTGATTGGCTGAGAGACAAGTAAGGGTGTATAATTATGAGATCACAGTTACACTTCTGCACTTCTTTCAGACCAAGAACCTTGCACCACAGCAATCACTACACTCTACAGTGCCAGTCAGACTGCCAGTCACTGTGTACAGTTCTGGGATTCCCTTACTGCTGGAAGGACTACTTTTCAATCTTGCAATAAACTGTTTTACTTGCATTTGTTTGCATAAAAATCAGACCTTTTCTCACCCTGTTATGAGTGTGATATGACACTTGGTATGTGTAATTATGGGGAATAACTGCACTTTACTCTTTACAAGAATCCAAGCAAGCTGATTGGCTAAAACACCAATAAGCAAGAAATTTGTCAATGCCTAAAGTTCACTATTGGCATTATTGTTGTTACATGCCTCATATCTGTGTGTATATTCCTCTGCCTTACATTTTAAGGCATCACTCTCAACACAAATTTCTTATATTCTTCCAGCAATGGTTCACTTCATTAGAAAAACAAGCATTGTCAATGCCAAATGTCTGCTTGCTAGTATCAGCATTGGTAGTGCAGAGTTAGAGAGTGCATAATAGGAATGGCACTGAAGTATTGATGTAATACCAAACCCTACCCTGCAGGAGACTGACAGGCGTGGGTGTGTGCCTTTGGGTAATCTGCCATAACACTCACGCCATTCCACTTCACCCTCTGCAGACACAGACAGGTGTTGCAGTGTGCCTTGAGGTCTTTGGCCTTTATGCCACCCCATTCCTAAGAATAAGCTCAGATGTGGGTGCAGATAGAGAATGGGTTGAACGTTAAGGCTGAAGACCCCATGGCACACCTGATGCCTGTCAGTGGCTGCAGGGTGGGGGTGGATGTTATGGTTGAAACCGTAACGCCTGGGCGTTGTTGGTATTTTGCTCCAAATTTTCAACATGGGTTTTGGAAACCCCACCTCATGAACAGTGGCAGTATATTTCATTACTCAATCTCAAAGGTGATTTTGCACAGCGAGTGTGCCACAGGTGCAAACACACATTTGAACAAGATGTGAAAAATGACAGCTGTGAGTGTTTATGAGGAGGTGTGAAGAAAGAACAATATTGAAAATCTGGAAGTGAAAACATGAGAGATGGCGAGAAGTTAAGGAGTGCAGCGTAGAAACTGTGCAATGCACACTCATAATGCAGTCATTTTGGGAATGTTTTCACCAAATTTTCAACATGGCCTTCATGAATAGTAGCACTGGGATTTCGTTAATCTGTCCCGAAGTTGATTTCACACAGCGACAAGCGCCATTCTCAGCACAGGTGCAAAAATACATTTTGGGAAGGATGCAAAAATGACAACTGTACTATTCAAAGCAGGGTGTGAAAAATGGCAATGTTGGAAATTTGGAGTGAAAATATTAAGCGGAAATTCTGACGTGCGTAGAAACTACTAGCGGATGCTCATACCACAGTCATTTTTGGAGTTTGTTCCCAAATTTTGCAACAAGGCTTTGGGACCCTACCTCATAAGCAGTGGCACTGTTGTTTTCGTTAATTGGTCCTGAAAGGTGAGTCCGTGCAGCCATGTAAATCACCTTGCACGAGAAACAAAAATGACAGTGTCAGTGCTCATGAGGTGGGTTCCAAGAACCCATGCTGAAAATTTGGGACCAAATATTGGTTTACAACAGAGCATGGGTTCACAAAGGAAGATCTGGCCAGACCAACTTGTTCGATTTCTATGAGAGAACTAGCAGGGCACTGGATGGGGGCGAATCGGTGGATGTGGTGTTTTCGATTTTTCAAAAGCATTTGATAATACTACTACCCTAAAAGAAGTAACAGAGGAAAAGATTTGGGCATCACTATTACACAAGGCTTAAAATTTCAGACACACTGTACCAAGATAGTAGAGGAAGCAAATGGAGTGCACAACTGCATACCAAGGCACATATCGAGCGAGAAAGGCAGGTGTTGCCACTGTAAAGCACCCTCATGAGGCCAAACCTGGAATATTGTGCCCAGGTATGGTCTCCATATAAGAAAGGAGAAATAGATACAATAGAGAGTTTACAGGAAGCTACTAAAACCATCAGAGGGCTCAAACACAAAGCATGTATGGCACCAGAATGGAGGAACTAAATTTATTTTCATTGGAATATAGGAGAACTCGGGGAATCTGTGTTTGCTGTTTAGAGCTCTCATAGATGGTAGCTTTTGGGAAAATCAAGGCCTAGAGTTTAGAGAGCAGAATTACACCACCAGAGCACATCCACCAGTTAAAAGCAAACAGGTGCAACTCAATCAACAGACAAAACTGGTATAGTCAAGGGTGGTACCAATTTGGAATGGACTTCCCTGGAGGTGGTTGGAAGCCCATCAATGAATATGTTCAAGACCAAATTGAGTGCGAACACTTTGGGGAAATAAACATAGGGAAAGTCGTGAGCATTACAGGCGCCTAAGTCTCATGGCTCTGAAATTACCTATAATACTTATATCAACCTAAGCGAACCCCCTCCCCACTGACTGCCAATATAGGGCTTACTGTCATTTCTTCAGTTCCGGTTGGTCTTTGAAGGTGCAGATGTGTTCCTGGTTTACAGAAGATCACTGCTCCTGACCTCCCGGTAGAGTACATATGGGTGGGGATGGGGTGCGCCTTAGAGAGGAAGGGGCCAGCAGGAACGACCAAAGACTGTTTTCCTTTTTTTCCCCAGGTTAAAAACAAGCATTTGTCAATGTTGAGAGTTCGCTGTTGGTATTTCTTGTACCACGCCTCCCATATTTTTCTCTGTATATTCTTTGTCCTGCATTCTAAGGGTGGGCGTTACGGTTCGGAACCCCTAAGGCCCGGGTGTTTGTTGTTATTTTGCTCAAAATTTTAAACATGGGCATTTTGGGACATCACTTCATGAACAGTGCCAGTAGCCATTTTGTTACTCAATCCTAAAGGTGATTTTACAGTGAGTGTGCCATTCGGCATACAGGTGCGAAAACATTCCAAACGGGTCTTCGAAAAATGACAGT
This sequence comes from Neoceratodus forsteri, assembly GCA_016271365.2. NCBI lineage: Eukaryota > Metazoa > Chordata > Ceratodontiformes > Ceratodontidae > Neoceratodus > Neoceratodus forsteri. Next base: position 19,419,241 of record JADMNL010000033.1, on the reverse strand, counting down.
TATACCTGTTCATGAGGAGGTGTGAAGAAATGGCAATGTTGAAAATGTGGGTGAAAATATGAAAAAGTGGGCGAAGCTACAAGTATACATAGAAACTATAAACTTGTAACCTTGAGTCATATTTTGGAATGTTGTCACTGAGTTTTCAACATGGCCTTTTAGGACCTCCTCTCATGAACAGTGGCACTGGAATTTCGTTAATCTGTCCTGAAAGTTGATTTTACTGCGACCGCTGAATTCTGCACCAGATGTGCAAAAACATTTTGGGAAGGATACAAAAGATGACAGCTATACTGCTCATAAGGGGTATGAAAAGTAACAATGTTGGAATTTTAGAGTGAAAATCTTAAAATTGATGGCCCTTCGAGCATGCATAGAAACGCTAGGCGGACACTACGTAATGCAGTCATTCTTAGAGGAGTTTTTTCAATTAAATTTGCAACAGTATTTTTGGGGACCCCACCTTATGAATAGTGACACTGTCATTTTATTAATTAGTCCCGAAAAAACGATTCCTGCAGTGACCATGAAATCAGATTTTGAGACACAGAAACGAAATGACAGTGACTGTGTTCATGAGGTGAGGTCCCAAGAACCCCATGTTGAAAATCTGGGACCAAAACTCCCAAAATGGTCGAGATAACCTAAATTGATCCCCCGCCCCAATACACTGCCATAATTGCACTTACTGGCATTTCTTCAGTTGCAGTCAGCTTTTGAAGAGTGCAGGCACGTTCCTAGTCCACTGAAGATCACTGCTTCCGACCTCCAGAGGTAAGTATGGGTGGGTGGGAAAAAGTGTGTGTGTGTGTGTGTGTGTGTGTGTGGTGTGTGTGTGTGCAGAAGAGAGGGAGGGGGGGCTAGCAGCAACTATGAGGGATAGTTTCCTGTCTTTTCAGGTTTAAAACAAACAGAAGACTTTGTGGGTCTGTTTTCTTTTTTTTTTGCAAGGAAACCTTGGATTCTGGCACACTGAGGCGGGCTTCAGTGTGCCCAGGCACCTGGGGGTGCAAGAGGGGATCAATGCTGACCGAGTTGGGCACCTTGCAGTCAAGAGTTTATGTGAGGTGAGGGTGTATCCGACACACGAGGGGTGGAGCATCTCGGTGGGAGAAAACACCACAGCAGGTTCTTTTACACTGGGATGTGCTCCCAGTGTGCCACATTAAAGGATAAGTGGTTTGTGGATACAGGCCACACGGGGATTGAGGACCGATGTTGGCAGGTGGGGAGGGGGTCTGTCAGCGTGACAGAGGCGTTGAGGAGGTAGGCGAGAAAAGCATCTCCTCCCAGCCAGCATGACTGAATCATGCCCATACAGTAAAAGTACCGGGCACTCAATACTCCTAGCCGTCTGAAGCTTAGGCTGTGACTGATGCAAACAGCTGTTTGCTCTGCAGATGAAAGGAAAAGCAGACTCCTGATCGGGTGGCTTTTCTTTTCATGTGCGAACCACTGAAAACAAAACAGCATCAGGACCAGCCTGACTGAGGATTGGTGTGATGCTGTCAAGCCCCATGCAGAGCACTCTGCACTGGACAGACAGTGTCACACCCTCAAACTACTCTCCGAAGGAGTTCGATGTGCATAGTGAACTCAAAAAGACCTTGTGGGACTTTCTTTTTACAGGTGAAATATAATACAAGTGATTCTGGCACACTGGGGTGGGTTCCCAGTGTGCCAGGTACAGTGGGGGGGAAGAGATCAATGCTGACCGGGGACTGGGCACCCTGAAGTCGGCTGAGAATATAGGGGAATGGGGGTGCATCCAACACCAGAAGTGAGCATCCATCCCAGTGTCGGAAGCAACAGAGGTAGTTTTTGGCACACTGGGGTGGGCTCCCAGTGTGCCACATTAATGGGGAGGGGGATACATGCTGACACGGGATTGAACACCCATCGGCAGTGGGGATCACGCTGCACGATCGACTTAATGTGAAAGTGCCTTCAGGCGCTGTAAACTCCTAGCCCATATAGGGCTTAGGCTGTGGCCTATTCCGCGCAGGCGGGAAGAGGAGCAAAGGAAGTCAGCGGGAAGTGGAGGAGGTGGGGAGGAAAGTGCTTCCTCCCACCTTCCAGAATCGCTGCTCGGTGGCACTACTGTAACTTTATTTATGCCCTACAGGGCTTAAAGATGTCAGCCAGGGGTGCAAGGGGCTGGAGAGGAAGGGACCCGGTGGGGTGGCGAAGGCGTCAAGCCAGACTGATCGAGACACAAACAGCTGTTTGCTGGGCAGTGACCTGCAGACGAAAGCGAAAAAGATGCCACGTGATTGGTGCATCTTTTCTTTCAGCGCAGAACACTTAAGACAAAACAGCGCCACGATCAGCCTGGCTGATTGGTGTGATACTGTCGAGACCCTTACAGAGCACTCTGCATTGGACAGACAGTGTCACACCCTCAATTTGACGTGCATGCGTGAACTTAAACAGATTCACCAAGTAAGCATTAAGACACAACAGGATGGGCATGAAACAGATTTTACCACATGGCCAGGAGCATATTAGCATATAAGGCCTTGTTAGTCGATCAGTACCGTTTCACCATAAACTGACCATATATATATAAAACTCTGGAAAGCTGCCGCCCATTCACTATAATGGGCGCGCCCCCCTCTCCTAGCATCACGTCCTTAACGCGTTGCGCTGGGTGTGGCGGCGGAACGGGCCGCTCTTCAGACGGGAAGTCCTCCAGGACCGGTTTACCCTAAATTACTGGCGTTTTTGAGCGAAGAATTCCAATATTTCCTAACATGTGCAGCTACAAAGATTCACCTGAGGTAAGGCACCCACATATTGGGTGCAATAACTAAACTATTTAAGTGGGTGAATCTCTTTAAAAAGGCAATGTGATTATTACCCACAATTAGACTTCTGTATTAGTTTTCTTGGTAATGACCTCATTAGGGGCACTACATTAAAGAATAAGTACACACGCCTGCAAACTGTGGTGGAAGCAGCATACTCTGGCCAAGAGAAGGCAAAGAACGCCCCTCCTACACACTTGAAATCACGAACTGAACTTCCACAGAAGTGCTGAATGAAATGAAAATGCATGCTAAAACTTGGCAGAGGGTCAGCATTTGGCAGGCCAATCCAAGCCTTACCATGGGACTGGACTTTCCAGAAGGAGAGCTTGGAAATTCGACAGGGTAAGAGAATAAACATCAACCCCCAAAGAAAACAAAACTGGAAAAAAAAAAGATTTAGTGGTAGGAGCTAACATGCAAACAAATCCTAAAGTGGGCTGCGCTGCACCCTTCTGGCAAAAGGGTATCCACCACGGACAGCGACACTTTTATAGTGACTGTAGCACCAGGTCGCTGTACAGATGGTTGCTGGACCCAGGCACTGTATTCGGGATTTGCACCTCCCTAATCAGCTCTGACTCTGAGGTGATTATAAAATGTGTGTGTGGGGCAAAGCCCCTGAAGAAACAAGTTTCAACTTGAAATCTTACCGACCAAGAATGCGGTCGATATGACGGTTTTCAAGGTCCAGTTCAACAAAATTTTGTTGACGAGAGGTCGAGATCCTGGCAAAGGACCACTCTGGGTTGCAAGATAATTTGCATCATTTATTAAATTAAAAGTTCCACAGAAACAGTCACCAGTTACCACCGAAATCAACGTTTTGCACATCGGTGTGCTTTCTCAAGGATATCATCAGTATAGTGCATTCCTGCTTTGGACTTTAAACAAAAAACACTCATACTACAAGACACAGCAAGGCCTATAATTTCCCGTTTTGAAAATTCTGTTTGGTCAAATTTTAAAATCTTTTTTTCTCTCCTTCTCCCCAAACTTGAGTGTAAATCAGCCTGTTTTGCAATAAACAGGTACCAGAAATAATTGTTGTGTACAAAAATTGGCACCAAGAGGTTTTGTTTTATGTGAAAAACTGACATCAAGTGCAATCCCTTTAAAAGGTACAGTACTATAATTTTTTTTAATTGACATTTTTCAAGAATCACGAGCATGGGGGCTTCAGAGATGACAGTCAGTTACATTATGGGAAGGGAAGTTAGGGACTTCGCTTAGGGTCACACAGTATGTAAGTGGGCTGATGGGCTTCAAACCCAGGTCTCCAGGTTTGCAGCTCAGTGCCCTTAACCATAACGCTATACTTCACGGTGGTGGTGGGACTTGGGAGTTGTGATCTATATTGCTGATCTCCTCAGCCACTGCCATCCTCAGCTGCCTAGCACCCCTCGATCTTCCACCCCATTACTAAGGGTGCAATATACCTATATAAAACAACACAAACAAAAGGCATTATTATGAGTTCTTGTTTAAAGGAGAGAACATTAAAAGATTAATCAGACATAAAAATGTTTCAGTGCACTTGTATAAAACTTGCCTAAGGCCTCTAGGTTTCTGCCAACCTAAGACACAGAAGCAGCATTTTCATCACCTTAGGTTATGTAAGCAATAAGACATGACAAGGTGTGTGTTGAACAGATACTACCGCACACCCAGGGGCATAGTAAGGCCACGAGGCCACTGGCTGAGTGTCTTCAGCTCCTGGAAGTCGGTAATATCTGTTCAACACACCCTGGAGTGTCTTATTATGCTTATAAATGGTCACCTTTTTTATATCTTATAAAAGTTTAGGGAAAATGTGTTTATATGTAGGGAAAAAAAAAACAAAGATTTGTTAATGACAAAATAGTCCTTCCGCTTCATTTAAAAATGACGTCATTATGTAGTTGCAGTAGTACTACTGATTTAATTTTGTGGCACTACCCCAATGCTCGTGTACTTTAGTTTTTTTTTTTTCTTGATTGTATAATTTTTTTTTTTTTTTAATAGGAACAAGCTCAGACTGGGGAACTGAATCGGTGGGATGCTGGAGGGGAAATCCAACTGATGCCATACCCTATTGTTTGAATCCCTGTCCAGTGACTGTTCCTGTGGGCACTTGAAACTCCCAGCCCGTCACGGAGGCGCAGACTGTGGCCTGTTCTGTGCGGTGGGAGTATTAAAATAAGACAGCGGTGTGGTGTGGGAGGCACCAGTTGAAGCACTCCCATTCTTTTAGTTTTGCTACGGTCCTTTTTTTTTGCGTAGTAGCTCCAAAGCTTAGGTGAACCGCTATGCTGCTAAAACAATGGCGCTTTTAAAGAATGAATGTTCCATGCCTAGCTTTGAACATTCCATTTAGGGCCACTGATTTCTTTGCCTGTACTTTTATTTTATGTGTAATACAGCTATTACACTGGGTTTCTAGCCAATCACTGAGCTTATTTTTCATGCCCATTTTATAAGTTATGATTGCACACAATTACAGTCTAATCATGAAACTATAAGTCAGGGATATCAGAATTATGGGGTAGCCTGAAGGCTTGAGTACGACAGGGAAGGGAAATTCCCTGTAAATTACAGGGAAAAGCAATGGTCTGGAGACAAGAGACCGAGGTTGAGATGCTTGCCCCATCTCTGGATGGAGAGAGTAAAACTGAAAGAGAGGGTATGAGCCCAGGTACCCAGTGTGGAACACCCATAGTAAAAAAGGGGGGGCACGTGGAAGATTGAGGGGTGCTAGGCAGCTGAGGATGGTGGTGTCTGAGAAGAGGATAAGCAATATCATTATACAAAACAACCTCAAACAACACAATGAACAAAAAGAAGATGAAGCGAGCACAAGTGGCGCTTTCCAGACTTCAAAAAGAGCAGAGCAAGTCAGTCGGGGGTCAGCAGGGGAGGATAGGATTGGCGTCGGACTGCTCTCCCTATCCTGAATTGGGTTGGAATAGCCTTGCTCAAGTAAGCGGCCCCGGTGGAGACTGGAGGCACTAGGAGCGGCAGCGCAGGGGAAAACAAGAAAACTGGAAAACGCTCCTGAAGTCTAGCGGATGCTGTCCCGGGCACCTCGAAGACTCCCTGGAAGCAACAAAATGCCTCAGCAGCAGCCGGGACCGAATAAGAATAGTGTTCTGGTTTCCTCCCACCGGTGCCTTCCGGTGAAGGTTACACAGGGCTACCCGTGGAGGCTGCAGATATGAGGTAGGTGGCCGAGGAGGAGATAGGGGAATGCCTGTGGACCATGGCGGCCCGAAGGAGAGGTAGCTCTGGAGCATTTAGGGGTATAAACAGATAATGGGGAGAAGAAAAAAAAAAAAAAAGAGCAGAGAACTGTGCACACACCAGGCTGGATAATGTCGGCCTTGTGCCTCTAGCACTTAACTGGGCATGCGTTAATGTCCAATAACAGCACACCCTGTCATGGGTTATTGCTTACATAACAAATACTAGGCTAACACCTCTACCTATCGCCTCAGATGAGGCTTCTTCAGGGCAGCAAATATTTTAAAACCTGAATGAAACTAGCCAAAAATAACCAGAACTACATACAAGAGCCGAAATCTGTCCATAAGTAAACTATTTAGCAACCAACTCGGAGGCTCTGGGCTTTACATAGAGGTGGAAAATTCAGAACAAAAGAAATCAATAATTAAGTCAGAGTCAGTTTACAACACATACATCATAACCGTACAGACAGTTGGTGAGACCCCATCTGGAGTACTGCGTGCAGTTCTGGAGACCCCATCTCTGCAAAGACAGACAGGATGGAGGCAGTTCAGAGGAGGGCAACTAAATGGTGCAGGGTATGCAACAGAAGCCATAAAGAGAGAGGAGACTGAAGGAGCTTAATATGTATACCCTCGAGGAAAGGAGGGAGAGAGGGACATGATAGAAATGTTCCAGTACTTCAAGGAATCAACAAAGTCCACATGGGTAGCATCTTTCAGAAAGAGATGTGCAAGAACAAGGAGCACAATTTAAAGATAGAGGGTGAACAGCTCATGGGCAATGTGAGAAGTACTTTTCCACAGAGGGTGGTGGACACATGGAGCAGCCTTCCTGGGGAGGTTGTGGGATCAGAAGAAAAAATTACTCACGGAAGTAATCTTCTTTCTTCCATGGGGTCCTTAGCATCTGTATTTTTGCACTTAGCTGGCTAGGTGCAACTGCCCGGAGGTGTGCCTTTAAAGATTTTTTAAAGAGCGTAGGGCTAGCTAGTCAAAAGACAGGAGGGGTAAACAGGTAAGCTGTTGACTGCTTCAGAAGTTTTTTTTTTAAAGGAAAAAAAAGAAAGCTGGCCGTCGGGCGCAGCAGTGGGATTTCCGCTTGCGGCGGCCGACCGGATCGAGGCGGATCTGGGTCGTCGGGCCGGCCCAGGGAGTAGGATCAGCGTCCGTTGAGCGCTCGCCTCTGGGGAGGTGTGGGTTGCACTCGGTGCGTTAGAGACTCCTGGCGGAGGCCGGGAGTTCTCACGTAGCCGAGGCTTGGCGTGGGGAGGAGACAGGCGGAAGCTGGCGTTGTGCCGTCCCGCCTCCTCTGGGGAAAAAAGGAGGAAAAAGATGGCGGGGCAGGACCACCGATAGATGAAGCCCTCCTGGAGGCCTCGCATCGCCACATGGCTGCAGGACCCCAACCAGTTACAGTCTGGGTCACGAAGGTGGCCTGCGCCCCACTCTGGGGCAAGCCGGGGGTCCTCTGCAGCAATAGGTGGTGGTAGAGGTCTCCGGGGCCGTGACCAGGGCGGAGAATGTACCCGTGGTCCTGCCAGGGATAAAGAGAGAAAAAAAAAAAAAGGGAAAAAGAGGGCAAATGTCTCGAAAAAGAATTAACAGATTCTTGAAGACAGAGATTCAAAAACATGGAAATGTCCAAAAGTGGAAATAGAAACAGCAACACAAGGTAAAACTCATCAATAACAAGCTGAAATTTGGTAAAGGTGACAGAAGAGCCCTTCTCCAACAGGTGAACTGGGGAGGAAGGGTGGGAGCTACTGATGCTAAATGACCCCATGGAAGAAAAGAAGATTACTGCGGTGAGTAATTTTTCTTCTTACCCCAGGAGTCCTTTAGTGTTTCACAAGTGTACAGATTTCAGGTAGCTGCTTTGCAGACATCCAGTAGGGGAATGTCCCTTGCTGCTACAAGCGAGGCTGCAGTGCCCTGGTGGAATGGGCCCTGAGCCCCACTGGAGGTTGTTGACCAGCTTTCTCATAGCAAAATCTAATACAAGAGACCAACCAATGAGAAATAGTTCTCTTGGTAGCTGGTTTTCCTCTGCCTACATCCCGTAGGTGAGGAACAACTGAGTGGAAGAGCCTCTGGACTGTCTAGTATGCTCTAGGTAGTGAAAGATGGCTCTTTTGGCGTCAAGCTGTGGAGCTTTGCTCACCAGGAGATGGCTCAGTAAAGAAGACAGGCAGAGTAATGGACTGGTCCAAGTGAAACTCTGAAACCACCTCTGGCAGAAATGTCCTATTGTCCTGAGCTCGAACTTTATCGTTGTGGGGATGATGTAATTCGGCTCAGTGCACAGGGCCTGTAGCTCTGAAATCCTCCTGGCAGATGTAATTGCTACCAGGAAGATTGTCTTCAAGTTACAAACTTGATGTGGGCCGTGGACATAGGCTTGAAAGGTGGATTCATAAGACCATCTATGTAAAGGTTCAGGCTCCAAGGATGAACAGGCTCCCTGGTTGGAGGCTGGAGGTGCAAGAGGCCTTTGAAAAACTGTTTGAAAATGTCATGGGAAAAAATTATTTCTTCTTTCCCACCAAAAGGTAGGCTGAAATACGCCGCCAGGTGTAATGAGTGAAGATGGTTTCAAGCCTGGCGCCTGTAGGTGTACCAGGTAGTCTAAGCAGCTGAGGCCTGAAGCTGATAGGGGTTCGACCTTTTTCACTTCTGCACCAGAGGGAAAACCTTTTCCATTTGGCTGCATAAGTCTTCTCTTAGTGTTCGATTTTTTAGCCATACTCAGTATCTTAAGGACCTATTCAGAGTACTCATGAGGATGGAAAATAACTCCTCAAGAACCAGGCTTTGAGGTGAAGAGTGTGTTCAACTGGGTACTGCACTCCTGTCTGAGGAAGGGTCAGCAGGGGCGAGTTGGAGGTAGGCAAATGGGCCTGTTGCAGGACAGTGAGAAGGAGAGGGTACCAGGCTTGCCTGGGCTAGCTTTGGAGCCACTAGGATCATAGATGCAGGTTGCTGCCAGAGTTTCAGCAAAACCCTGAATATCAGGGGAAGGGAGGAAATCGTGCAGGAACCTCCTGACCAATCCAGGATCAGGGCATCCAGAGGAAGTGTTCCCGAACTGGGGCCTGCAACAGTACTGAGGAAGCTGAAAATTGAAAGGAGGGGCAAACAGATCCACATCTGGTGTGCCCCACTGCCTGAACACTGTGGCTAGTACTTGCTTGTTCAGTGTCCATTCACTCTGACCTTGACTGATGCGGCTTAGAGCATCCGCAGATATTGAGTTTGCCTAGGAGGTGAATAGCTGAGAGGCTGACTCCATGGAAGAATGCTAGAGACCAGAGCTTCCAAACAAAGTATTCCTGATCTGGTACCACCCTGCTAGTTTATGTAGAACATTGCAGTGGTGCTGTCTGTTTAATTTGAACCGCCTGCCCTTCTATGCTGGGCAAAGCTTTGAAAGCTAGTAAGACTGCTCTGAGTTCTAAAAGATTTATGTGCAACTGTGACTCTTGAGTCCAGCTGCCACTACTGAGGCACAGTCTAGATGAGCTCCCAGCCCAACAGGGAGGCATCTGTGGTGATCACCTCTGTGGGAAGAGTAGCTTGAAATGGAACCCCTGCCAGCAGATTTGCAGGGTCCTTCCACGACAGCAAAGTCTGGAGGAATTGCTCAGACACCGGTATTAACTTTTAAAATGTGTTGCTACTCTGAGACCAGTGAGCTCTAAGGTAGGCTTGCAGGAGTCTCATCCTGTACCTGACCCTGGGACTACTGCAGTCAGAGGCCACATGACCCAGCAGTTTGAGGAAATGTCTGGCTGGTCTTGGCTGTCCCTGGCGAAAAGAATCTGTCACTGAAAGGAAACTGAATTCTTTCCTGTGGAAGGAAAGCATATCCCTTCCGAGTGTCCAGCTGGGCCCCTATGAAGGTGAGCAGCTGGGTGGGTTCAGGTGAGATTTACCAGGAAACCTAGAGATTCCAGAGTGCATTCTGTGAGGGAAGAAGATTCCTTGACTTGGCAAGGAGACTTTGCTACTATGAGCCAGTCGTCCAGATAGGGGTGAGGCGACATCCAGTCTCCTGAGATGTGCTGCCACCACTGAGACATTTGGTAAAGACTCTTGGGGCCAAGGACAGACCGAAGGGCATTGCAGTGAGCGGATAGTGATCCGAAGGAAGTTTGAACCTGAGAAACTTCCTGTGAGATCTCCTTATGGGTATGTGGAAGTAGGAGTCCTTTAAGTCGGGAGGCTAGCCAGTCACCCTGCTGCAAGGACTGTATGATCAGTGACAGAGTGACCATTTTGAATTTTTTTTTTTTCAGATGTTTGTTTAAATATCTGAGATCTAAAGAGTTCGCCACTCCCCAGTTTTTGTGTCAGAAAATACCTGGCCTAGAGATCCTTAGCCCTGGGTGGGAACCCTCTCCACTGCATGTAAAGCCAAAAGGTTTTGTACCTCCATTTCCAACAGTGGTATCTGCGATGGTGACACAGGTCTTGACACCAGAGTAAGCTTGAGGTCCGGCAGCTGCTTGAACTGGAATGACAGACCCTTTTCCACTATCTCAGCACCCACTTGTCCGATGTGATTAGGAACCAGTGCTGAAGATAGTGAGAGAATCTGCCTCCAAATAGAAATGGGGAGACAACCTGGATACTGCATCAGGACTTAGACTGAGAAGCAGATTGCTGGGTAGAGGTGGATCTTCTTTGGCCCGTCTGCCCTGAAAGACCCTGTACTGGCTAAAGTCAGATTGGGGATAGGGATTGTGAGCCTGGGAACAAAACTTCTGTCCCTACCGCCCCTGTGACGGGTTTGGATGAATGGCTTTGCCAGGAGGCCTTGTACTCATTGGCCTTTTCATGTAGTCCGTGGTTCTGTAATCAAACAACATATTTTGATCACAGGGAAAATCCATGGCCTTGTTCTGAGTGTCTGTGGTCAGAAGTTCCAAACCAGGCAAGCGTCTCAGAGATATGGCATGGGCCATCGCCCTAGAGGCTGCATCATTATTGTCATCTGCCATGTGGCATTTGTACATTGTAGCTTCCAAGGCAGTTTTGACATATCCACCAGCTCCTGCACCATAGAATCTGATCCGCTGTAGGCTGATAGCCTGGACAGATTTCAAAGGGCTTTCTGATATTTGGCTGTGAATGCCATGTAAGAAGACAGCCTGAGAAGCAGGAAAGCTGTGGCATACATTTTCTTTGCAATAAAGTCAATTTCTTGGAATCCTTGTCAGGGGAAGAGGGCGAAAAGGAGACTCCAGCTTCTCCGAGCTGCCTGCTGCACTATACTCTCGTGGCTAGGGTGTGCTGACAGGAACTCTACCATTTTTGGACAATTATATTTTCTCTTAAGCAGCTTTTCAACCCCTAGTACTGAAGTGGGGTGTTGAAGCACCACTAATAGTATTAGATGCATTATAGATAGGGACGATCAGGGTCGACATCCTGGTTGGGCTCCTGTGTAGGGAGATCCAGGATATCCAGCATATTTTGTATAAATGTAAGCGTAAAGGAAATATCCTCTTGGTCACCAGGGGATCCCCAAGGTGAGGTCCAGGGACTCCTGGTGCTCACTGCCCTCAAAATCCATGTCAGGGCATCATAAAATTGATCATATGCGCCACCCTCACAGTCTACGGAGCAGAGAACTGTGGAGGAGTGCTTGCCAGCACCAGTAAATAGAGGGCCCATCTTTTGAAGGGTCTGAAACAGTTGCCATGCTTTTTCCATATCTTGCACTGACGGAAGAACCTGCACAGTGTGTAAGTGCTTTGTTTTTTCTGTATGCTTTAAGCTGCCTGTTGTCTCACTATTGGCTTTCCCAGGAGCAACAGGAGCATATCTGCCTTGACAGAGTTTCTTTTAGCCACTTCAGAGGCTTGATCAAGCTTCCTTTTTTGTCACTCTTATTTTTCAATTTGTGAGGAACTTCATCTTTGGAAGCTTTCTTTTGACTGGGATCTGGAGGGTTCCTCAGCACCTCTGCTTTTGGTATTAGTACTTTTGAATGTCCCTCGTCGGAAGCCTCCGATTTATCCTCAGCCCTAATTATTGAAGGTTGGTTTGTTTGTTATGTTCGCCAATTTAAGCAAAGCAAACCAGTTCTGGAGCTATGAACTGAGTGCAAGTTTCTGTGAAAATGCCACAGCCAGTCCTGCCCCAGTTAATAAATTATTACCAGAACCCTTTCTTTTTTGGTTGTAAAACTGGGATCTATACCAGTGCCAAGCTTAACAGAAAACCAGTATTATACAATGTGGTAAATCCAATGTCCCAAATACTGCATCCTTATTGGTTGGCTGGCACATTTACCACCATGACAAATCCTCCAGTGTACCCACTGGAAAAAGTGCCAGCCTACCTTATATTGAGCTAATCTGGTTGCTTTCACTTCAAGCGAAACTGCTGCGATTTGTCCTCATGCCGTTTCACTAAAACACTACAGTAAATTTACAAAATGACATCCTCTTTGAAGTGTAGGGACCTCAGTGAGTTAGAAAATAGTTAAAAAAAAAAACATTAAACAACATTTGCCATTATAATATAAATGTGTCCCTCCAGGGTGTGGGTACACTGAGGACTTAACACCACTGGTGTTGTTCAGTCAGAGCGAATCACACCAGCCCTGTTAAATCCTCCAGCAAACCCACACCCTGGAGAAATAAATTGCTTACTCAACTGCGCACAGGTGGCTGCTGGAACCTTATGGACAGTCCTGACACAGAGGATACCAAGGTCCAGTAATAGAACAAAAGGTTTCCCCAATTGCCAATCTAGACAGAAAACCCCAGGCACTTTAAGTTGGAAATGTACTGCAGGTGCCCCATGGTAAACCCCGCGAGGTCTGAGGTAAAAGCAAGGCAACTGTCTCTAATTCCACTGTTCCCACAAGAATTTAGCCAAAAATGAAGGAAACCGTCGAAAATAAACACCAGCGATAAAATTAGGTTTTAAAGTAAATAGTCGCGGTAAAATTAAAGTCTAAATAGCGCCGTCGCGCTAAAATAGAAAACATTTGCGCAGCGCTAAAGAAAAAGTAAGATTTTCACTCAGCACACTAAAGGAAATGATTTATGAAGAAAACTTTACCCAGATAAGCACCAGGAGGCTAGCAACAAGGAAAGTTGGGAGACACCTCAGAGGAAACATTGCTCGGTCTAGCCGCGCAAAAGTCTGAAGCAGTCAACGACGCTCACCCTCCTGTCTTTTGATTGGCTGGCGCTACCGCTCGCTAAAAATCTCTTAAAGCACACTTCCACACCTCTGGGGCAACTGCACCTAGCCAGCTAAGTGCAAACAGTTACTGATGCTAAAGGACTCTTGGGGTAAGAAATTTATATTTCTCGTTCTCTATCTGATGGTCTCCTTGTGGGTCCCTGTTTTTCAGTTGTCACCACCTAAAATGCATAAACAGTGCCCCCTGGTTTCACTGTATGTTACACTTAAACCAAATGAAACCAAGTAACTTGCCTCTCCCTCCCCATCCCATCCATCCCAAGCCCCATCAACTCCACTCCTTCCCAGTCCCACAGACGGAGATTTCAGTGTCCATCAGTGAGAGAGTCCCACAAAACATTCAGTCACCCCATCCCTTCTTTGCCTGTAGTACATCGCACACTCTATATGCGATACAGTAATGGAGACCTATAGAATTTTAGTTATATTCCAACGCCCCTGACCAAGGACAGAAATGAACTCTCCTCCCTACTTCTATAACGAAACTAGATCCCTTTGACCGCTGACGCGCCCTACACAATAATGACAGAACTACCAACTCGAGCTCCCTTCGCGTTCCTACTTCTAAAATAAGAGCGTTTTATCTCTGCAACACTCACCGCTCGCGCTCTCTCTTTTCTGTCAGAGTTAAATCCCTTCAGCGACGGCCACGTCCGGTCTGTGCGTGCTCCTGTGATGTCTCAGCACCGCGGGTCACTCTGGGAATTATAGTTCGCGCTGCCATTCTCCTCCGGCAGCCGATGAGGCCGGTCAGCGCTCGTCTCCGTCAAGGGGACGTTGGGACTTGTAGTCTTTCCTGCATGGGTGTATGTCCTAGCACTTCCCATGACGTCACGCACCGCAGGCGTGCTGGGAGTTGTCGTTTTTGCTGCCTCTCCTTGGGCTGCACGTGATTCCGACCTGTGTTTGTCACCGGCCACGGGGGCACTTGAGTTGTAGCTTGTGTAACCCTGTATGCTTTCTGCGTGCTACCCAGTGTTTACTATTCTCTACGTACCTTGTATACTTTTTACATGTACCTGTATTCTGTACCTTATCGGTGCCTGGGTCGTACTTGAAAAAGGTGTCCTAGCATTACCAGTGTACTCACATGGTTAACAAAAGATCAATAAATAAAATGTCAGAATTACTTACAGGTTGTATACTGGATCTGTGTTGCCAGTGTATATTTACTTACAATGATCAGAACCCCTTTAAATAAGAAACTAGGTAATATGAGCAAGGATTTTCAGTTTGGAAAATGGAGAGGAGTCCATGGGGGGACCTGGAAATTTCAAGGTATTCAGATGGACCAGTCCGACACTGGTGGAAAAGTGCCATGCCCAAGTCCCAGCTGTGTCGCCAGTGAAATATGGGACAAAGACACTCAAAATGTGGGATGCTGGCTTTGAAAATGTTAGATTCGGACCTCTCAGCCTCCTGCCCAAAAATCAGGGTCAGTGCTTACAAAACAAACAAAAAATCAGAAAGCAATAAGCAAAATCAGGAGCACATCTTAAACAAGTGTTGGCCAAAATCAATAATGTTAGAAGAACTTTTGCTTTTTTAATATAATTTTTTTACAATGTAGTTATGCCCCTTATTAACACAGGCCCCCGTCCACCCTACATCACCCACCCTCTCCAGGGTTTACCTGGTTCCTATTGTAACCCCTACAAATGGGGGTTCCCGAAAGTCTTCTTGAGTGTGCCTAAATGCCTGCTGCCAGGCTGATGTCCTGTGTCTTAACCATTTAAAAGCTATTGCCTGTGAGTGCCTTTATACCCTCTGTGTTCTGTCTCTTTAAGGGCTGCCTGTATCGCAGTGTATAATTAATCTGGGTGGGGGCTGAGTGTTTCTAAGCTCAAGTCCCGCATGGGTTGCCAGATAATTGCTCCATTCTGCTATTGCTAGTTGCTCAGAGTGCGCCCTAAGAAGCTGTACTTATTTGCTGATCATCTAGTCTAATAATAATGATATTGAAGATTGTCTAACCTGCCTTCTTTGCAGCATGGACATTTTGTAACTCACCACCAACTTGGTTCTGGACTGCCACTGTGGACCAATCAGTACCTTTGGGGTCCCAAAATGGAGCCTGCCTCCAGGGTCTTGTGGGAGTGAATTTCCGTAAGAATTGTAGTTTTTCCACTTTGGCGCCTAAATGGACCTGGAGGGGAGCCCTTGCTGTGACATACAGATGAATCAATGAATTGAATCTTTTGGATCCAAGGAAAGTCCCAAGCTGCCTGCAGCAGAAAGGTCAGTCTGAGTTTGGAGTTGAGAGAGTGAACAGCTCGAGATATTCAAGCAGCTGCTCCTGCGTAGTCGCGCGTTGGAAACTGGTGGAGAGGCTGTGTTTGGCCTGCCTGCCTGCTAGTCCCTCATGAGGGAATCCTTTAGTCTGAGTTCGAATCGATTGTGACCAGAATTACCAAACTGTGACTGCCTTATTGCTTGAAGAGGAGCCAATATTTGCTCCACGCGATTGGCCTGTCAGGTAGTCTGAAACCACCACAGAGTGTATGGTTTGTGCAGAGACACTGTGATTGCTACTGGGACCCCTTTCAGCTGGGAGCCAGGAGCTTGCCCTACACTGCAGGGACACTGTGTCGATGAGGTCAATGCAGGCAGTGCTCACGCCATGGGGTCGAGGGAGGGACTTCTGTGGGAGAAGACAGGAAAAGGAATGTGTACCAAACCATCTATAATACGATTCTCCATACCCTCTGACCACATGATCTATATAGATCCACACTGCCTGGAACATTAGGGAGGGGCTGACAGGGCTGTGGAGTTGGCGACAGTACAATGTAAGACCCTAGGAGGAGAAGTAGGTAAGATGTCTCGCTGCACCATAAAGCAGGATTAAAAATATCTATATACAACTGCCACTGCCGTAGCCCCCACCTCAGCACTGCTTAATAAACAGCAGACTTACCAAAACGATCTCATTCTTCATAGTAACAGTAACATAGTTGTTCACACTATTGCACTTCAAGGTTGGCACTGTGGGAGCAGAGAGCCTGACCTGCAGAGCAGGGAGACAAACAGGGTAACCCTCCTATCTGTTTGGGGTCCGGATCACCTACCAGCCTTGAGTCCTGAGGGTCAAATGTGAACCTTATGCTAGCATGCCAGTTAACAGGCTCAGGTATATATTTCCCTTCGGAAATGCAATATAATCCTTTGCCCAGTGGCACCCAGCCAGGTTCCCAAAATGTACCCTTACGACTAATATGAGACCTATGTATATTCTTACCTTTGGCCAGATAGTAACACACCCTTTTGAGATGTTAACAGCTGTCAGAATTAAACACTGGGTCAGAATCCACATGCAAAGAAAACTAAGAAAACACAGGCAGAATTTCAAGGAAAATATTGTTTACTAAAAATTGTAAAATAGGTAAAATATCAAACACAGAACATATACATTAATAACTTACAGTCAATAAAATAATTGGAAATTACAGAACAAAAAAACTCCTGCAAAATACTTAAAAGTTCCAACTGAATATATCTTTCTAAAGTGCCTATTTACCAGTCCATAGACTAAGTGTGTCTTTGGTTTCATAGAGTCCATCTGCACTAACTTCTCAGATGCAGGCAATATTGAACAGTCAGTTTTCCACCTCCTGGTGATGTCACAGCATACATGTCACTGTTAGATCATGCCCTAAACTTAACTTCTACTGTGGAACCCAACAGTTAGCAATTTTAAAATATGAGTCTCTTTGATCAAAGCATTTCCTTTGACGTTTCATAACCCCACAATCTCTCACTAGTTCTCTTCTAGGTAAGAAAACCATAAAGGATCAGCCAAATTACTTCCTTCCTGCTAGGGTCATAAAATTCATATTTAGTTTCAACTTCAAAGAGATATTTTACAATGTCTTATCACCTGGCATTTTGGCAGGAAGCCCTTTGTTAAAACAGGACAGGAAACCTTTGATCAGTTTTCCCTAGCCAGCTTTCATGACAGCCAGCTGCTGCAACACACTGTCACCTTTGAGGTCAAAGGTCAAGCCTCTTACAAACTGGCAGACAGTCACAAACACCTACACATTTATTTAAAATACAAATATGATACATATAACAATAAGCAGGTGGCAGAGCGTCACAATAGTAACTGAAAGTCAGAAGGGACTCTAGGTCCATTAAGTCTTCCCCAACCCCGGCTTTATAAGCAGAGACCAACAAGTATATGATGCAAAGATGGACTAATTTATAGAGATTTTCCACCCACTTACTCTCATGTTGTGTGATTCCCTTAGAAAGCAGAAATTCGCCTAGGCTTACTCTGAAAGCCTATCGTCTCTTCTGGACTGTCTTCGTGACCAGTCTCTGCTGCTAGACTTGTCCATAGGTTTCCACTCTCTGGGAGAAGAAATGCCTCTTAAAGTTGCCCATGATTTTTTTTTTTATTATTATTCTTTGGTACCTGGGTAAGGCCCACTAGGGCCCAATGCCTGTTTTCAGGGTGACCTGGGAGCACTGGAGAGGTCAAGTGGCTTGCTCAGGGTCACACAGTATGCAAGTGGAGGTCTACTTGATGTACCAAGCTCATTTTCAGCTCGTTACTCTAACCTCTAGGCTATACTGCCGACCCAAAGCTTTTACTGCCTTTGAGCTTCAGGCAGTGTCCCCCATCCGCTGGAACACACCAGATGAAAAATTTCCATCTGTTTGACCCTGTTGATACACTTGAGTATGCAGAAGGTTGAGATCATGTTCCCTCCTCAATCTCAGTCTCTCATCACATTTGTCCTCCACACCCCAGATCATTGTGCTGGCACTATATTGTACCTCTTTACTGCCTCAGTGCCCTTTTGTAATGGGAGCCCAAAACTGCACCTAGTACTCCTGCTGAGGCCAGACCAAGGCCTTGCATAAGTTGCAGAAATATTTCCCCTGCTCTGCTGGTCACCCCTTTTAAAGGAACAGTCAACACCAAGGGTCCATGCTCAAGTGTGGGGCTGGCCCCAGTGTGCACCTTGTGCAAAAACATTTTGGTTTACTTACTGTTTACTGTAGTATAGTAGATTGTAGAGAGACACTGTGATTGCAACGGACTGTCATCCGAACTGTGGTATTACCCTGCTTTACTATAACTGTGCTGAATGGTGTTAGTGAGTGTGATTTGGTTCCTCACTGCCTGCTTGTGTCACGCTTGCTGGAAGCTGAATCCAGCACTACCAGACTGCCATCCGAAATGTTCACCTGGCCTGGACCCTGCCACCTTGGCCCAGCCAGCTACTCATGCCACAGAGAAGACCATCAATAAGAGATCTGCCTGGGGATCAGCCCCTGCTCAACATCACAAACAGGAACAACACCATGGTGAATCATGTGAGCCCTGCTTCTCCTGGCAAACCAGCAAGTCATCCTGCAGTCTCCATTTCATCCATCCTCGTCCCTGTACTGGGTAGCATGAGTAAACACCAGGGTAGCTCCTGCAACAACAGCTCAATCAAAGTGTGTCACCTGATTTAATAGTTTTGTCTAAACATCACAAACTGAGCCTCCTGGCTCCGGATTACAGATTGTGGGCTACTGTGCATGATTTGTCTTTCCATCATAGAGCCCCAACCAGCTGCAACGCCAGCCTGCCCGAGCAACATGTCAGGCTAGCCTACATCGCCACTGGGTACCCAGAGTGTGTGTGACTGTGTTGAGGGACTCTAAAGTACATGCCTTGTAGCCTGACTGAATCAGTATCTAAACCAATCAACCTGATTATGCCCTTCCTTGTTCATTTCCCTGAATAAATCAGATCTGAATCTTTTTGCATGTAACCTGCCTGTGGAGCACTTCTGTACAACTAGCACTGTGGTACTATCGTTTGCTGTGTTCAACCTTACTTTACAGGGGTCCCTGACTGAGGTGCACTGCCAAGCATCAGGTACCACATCTGGCCCCATCCCCAATGCCAGGTTGCCTGAATGGCAACATGTTGTGCTACTGCTGGGCTATTGGGGTGGCTCAAGGCATGCAGGGTCATACTGTTGCTGACAATCACAGTATAGCAATCAGAGCTGCAAGCAAAATGGCATGTGCTGAAATAAGATTGGTAAAAGATCGACCACAACACAAACAGCGCGCCATTCAAAATAATAAGACTTTCTTTGTTTTGTGGGGCATTATCACACAACCCACACCTCCCAGACTTAAAATAATTAACTCCAAGGGGTGTGGACTTCAGGGATGGGGAGAAACTTGGGAGGGTGGAAAATTTACATTTCTTAAAAATAAAAAGTTGCAACACCCAGAGACTGTGGGGAACCAATCATGGTCCTGGGTCTCCATCCCTGCCATGTGCTGGTGCCGTAGCCACTCCACTATGGGAACAGCCTGACTAGGCACCACACACACACGGCAACTCTCCCTTCCATGTAACAGTGCAGGCGACAGGGGTAGCAATAATTCCCTACAGCTATTATACCCTGTTGCTCTAAATGCTTCACATTTTTCACAGCGTGGTCATTGCAGTGCTACTCTTTAAGCACTATATTGACCTGGTACTGCTCAGAGGGCACGAGGGTGGCCCAGTGGCAAATCGGGGTGGCTGAGAGGTAATCAAGATAACTCGGTGGAAACTGTTTCCTAATGTTAGTTGCAAGGTACTGCTGGGCAGGTGGACAGGTGGGGTGTAAGTGCAGCAGAACTGTGTGTTGTCTGGGAGGTTGGGGTAGGAGGGAGGGAGACAGCAGGAAACTGTGTTATTAGGTAGTGCTCTGGCAGCAATAGAGAGTGTAATAGGTGTGGCTGTGGTGTTACATTTTACCCCACCCAATACAGCTAGTTCATAGAAGTCACACTTACCATGTTTTAGGTGATCTTAGACTAAGGACTGCAGGAGAAATAGATAGGGTGTCTCTAGAATAAAAATGAGAGAAGAAGTCACAAAGAATCCATAGTTCTTAGTGGGGACAATAGATAGAAATGGAAATATACTTATCTAATAGGCGGTGTGGCGGTTGATGACGTTCAGTCAGGCCTGGAAGATAAAGGCAACATAGGTTAGCATAATTACAGAGTCAAGAGAGTAGAGACAGAGTAGCAGAAAGGTACAAGGATGGAGGAGGCGGGTCAAAATAAAGTACAAAGTAAGTCAGGGAAAGGGTACAGCTTAGTAGGGAGAAGGTACAAGAGTACATGAGTTTAGAGAGTTAAAAGGAAATGTGAAACAGGAGATAGGAAACAGGAGCAGAGCTAGGAAGGAACACTGTGCGCAGATCAGTGTAGAGGACCACTCATGAGTCCACCCCTTTAGTGGCCTTGAGTGGCTGTGTTTAAGAACTGTAGATAGCCCTGGTGATCCAGTTTGATATGTGAGGGAGGGGTTGTTGTTCAGGGAATGCTTTTACCACCCTGGACCACTGGGCTCTTGTGTCTGGCACCCCTTCAGTCTGTCTTCAACTGGAAGGGAACGGGCCATGGAGTGAGCAGAACCATGCTTGTTTACTAGCAATCTAGCCCAAATCCAGCATAATTTGCAGCTAACATCTGAGATGGGCTCCAAACAAGGAAAGGGCATAATGGTCCCATATTCAAATTGCATAAAGTTGTACACAATGGGCTTTAGTTAAAGCTGCTTTGTGTGCAGCACAAAAGGAGGTGCAGTATAAGGTAAACAGAGCACTAAATCCCTGGGCAGCGCTGGAGGTTCCCAGTATGCCCCTGTGAGTGCTGTGCAAGCAAAGCCCTAACCGTGTGTGAGCACAAACCATGGGAATGACCACATGCACTAACCACCTCCCACAGTGAGCTAGCGGACAGTTTATGAGGTACAGACCCTTAGTGCTGAAGCACTGAATTACAATATTCATACAAAATATGCTAATGATGACCCTACTGAACATGCATGGTGCTAACACCCACCTTATCATACTCGTGCTATATCCTGACCTGCCAATCTACATGTCATTATCACGGCACATTGCTCCTCATGGTGCATGGAGACTGTGGGCTGCAGAGTACAGCAGAGCTCTCCAGATCCACATGTGAGCTCTGAGGACCCATCACACTCCCACAGTGAAATCAGTGTACAGTAGGGACGGTTTAAGGAGGCCAGCATGTAAGATATCCAAGCCTGTTCAAGCTCTGCCTCACCCCGTCCCTCTTTCCATACCCATGTAATTGGTTCCTGGTGTCTGGTGATATCCCTCACCTCTCCCTACCCTCCTGTATTTTTCCTGGTGTTACGTTGCAAACTTCACGTGGCAACCACCATCCTCTCCCCATCCTCATGTATCTTTTAGCTGGTGTCTAGTGGCACCCTCTAGCTATTGTCCTCATTGTATTTTTTCCTACTGTTTGTGGCACCTCCTCCTCTCCCAAGTATTTTCTCTAGTGTCAAGTGCTCCCACCTCTCCCCATGTATCTTTTCTCTACTGTCTGGTGGCCCCTCCCCATGTATTTTTCTCTAGTGTCCAGTGGTACTCTCCTCCCCCAAAGTCCTGAGACAGCAGTCGGCACAGTCCTTCCATTCTGCTCCTTGTCCTGCCGCATCTGACTCAGGAAAAGATACCTGAGGATGGAAAAGCAATGGGGATGCCACTGGGTACCAGGGAAATAATAAAAGGGACAGGAGGAGGGATTGTGTGCCACTGGGCACCAGGAAAACAATAAAGGGGACAGGAGGAGGAAGGAGTGCCACTGGGCAATGCAAGGGACAGGAGGAGGGAAGGAGTGCCACTGGGCACCAGGGAAACAAAGGGGACAGGAGGAGAGAAGGAGTGCCATGGGGCACCAGGGAAACAAAAGAGGACTGGAAGAGGGAAGAGTGCCACTGGGCACCAGGGAAATAATAAAAGGGGACAGGAGAAGGGAGGAGTGCCACTGGGAACCACAGAAACAATAAAAGGGACAGGAGGAGGGAAGGAGTGCCACTGAGTACCAGGGAAACAATAAAAGGGTCAGGAGAAGGGAGGGTGTGCCACTGGGCACCAGGGAAGCAAAGGGGTCAGGAGGAGGGAAGGAGTGCCACTGGGCACCAGGGAAACAATAAAAGGGGACAGAAGGTGGGAAGGAGTGACACTGGGCACCAGGGAAACAATAAAAGGGGACAGGAGGAGGGAAGGAGTGCCAGTGGACACCAGGGAAAAGATCAGTGGGGATAGGCAGAGGGAGGAGTGGTGTGATCCACGTTATTTGCGCATTGTAGGCATGAGTCTCATTAGCACATGCTCCTGTGCGAAAGGTCTGTACTACACTAGCAATGGCTTTAAATGTGGCAGTTGCCAGTCTAACATGTTCTCCAGCTCACACTCACCAAGCCCAGTCCAAAACATGGAAAATAAGGACAGAGAAAATACACAAGGTCCAGCGAATCTGCCCTGAGACCCTACCTCACATTACTCTAAAAGGGAAGGGAAATTGTTTAACCAGGAAAGGCACCTAAGCCAGAGCTTGTTTCCAGGTGCCACCTAGTAGCAGTAGCAAAAGTTTATTTTTATACAGGTAGAGGTGGTTTAACATCATTGGGTCATAGACCCATTTTCAAGATGGACCTGTTTTCTTCAGTTTTTTAAAATAACATGAATTTACACAACAGTCTATATTACAACATAATGAACATACAACAGCAAATATTTTAAATAAACCCCCATGCAAAACATCACATCATACATTTAAATTGTATTATAACAGTATTTCCAAGATTTAAGAAAACCCTCTATAAGGCAAGTCCTAAGAGTTCATATTTTCATCCAAGAAGATATTTCACCCATTACACATGCATCTTATTTCCAATCCACTGTCAAATGATCTCATAAAATGTTTAATTTTATGAATCTACTTTCTTTCTGGGGCAATTGCAGCCCAAAGGTTTATAAATTTCATACCAAAAGTAATTTAGCCATATTTATTATTTATTTTGGGCATAACATATTTACTTCCCACTTTACCTCTTAAATTATATTGATGGACATGCATCGAACATGGAATTTTATCCACAAGATACTTCGGACTTTGATTATGTACTACCCCATGAATTTATTTTAACCATTTTGTTCCTTTTTTGCTCTATTTGATCCCATTTTAGAATCTTAAACATTTCACAATGGTGAGTATAGTAATCACAGTTTAATATAAATCTAGCTAAGTTATTGTAAAGGACATGTATAGCTCTCAGGTTTGACTAACTGGCCATACCATATATGTGGATTCCATATTTGATGCATGGAATAATCAGTTGATTTATTATATCTTTCTCATTTTTGATCTAGGCAATATTTAGATCTGAAATACCCCTAATTTATTATTTGTTTTATAAACAAGATTTTTATATAGGAATTAAATTTCAAATTACAGTCCAGAATGATCCCCAGATACCTACAGGTATATGAATCAACCTGGTTTAGGAGTTCATTTTTGACTGTTTTAATTGAGATTTTGGGAAGTTACTAAAATTTCTTCCTTTACCCTGAAAAACCATTGAATTTTTTTCACTATTTAGAACCAGCCCTGATTGGTATAGCCATGTTTCCATTCTGCTGAAATCATTCTGAAGGATTTTCTCCATTGCCTGGGTTGAGTCACCACTAGCCAACAGTACAGTGTCATCTGCGTACATACTCAAAACTGAGTTCTGTACCACTGTTGGAAGTTCATTTACATACATTAAAAACAATAAAGGACCCAAAATCGAGCATTGAGGAACTCCTCTTCTTACAGGGGCTGGTTTTGATGAAATTTCACTAATATAGACTTGTTGAACTCTACCTGTCAAGTAGGATTCAAACCAGGGAAGTGTTTCACTATCTATTCCCAAATCCATCATTCTCCCAAGCAGTTTTCCATGGTCTATGGTGTCAAAGGCCTTGGAGATCACAGAACCGCCCTCACGATCCACCCCATTTAACTGGCAGGCAATGTGGTCTATTAAATTGGTGAGTGCGGCGTCCGTGGAATACCCTTCTAAGAAACCCTGACTGATAAGGAGACAGGAGAGAATTCATTTCCAAATATCTACTCAACTGCCCTTAACCAATCTCTCCAAGACCTTTGACAAACAAGACAATAAGAGAATTAGCCTGTAATTAGTTGGTTCCACAGGAGAAGATCCTTTATGAATTGGAACAATCTTTGCATGTTTCCACAAAGTTGGAAACTTATTTTCCATCAGCTCCAATTAAAGAGTCTTACTAAGATTGAGGCAATTTCCTCAAGGAATCTTTTAAAAACTATTTTCTAGTTTGTCCAATCCTGAGGCTTTTTTTAATTTAAGCTTCCTTAATTCACTCTTAACCTCTCTGCAAGTAATTGCTTTAAACCTGAACCTTATTTTATCTGATGGCCAATTTTCCCTTTAACAATATTTATATAAGACTGCTTTGGAATTTCAATATCAGGTAATAGAGCAAAATATAGATTTAACCTTTCTGCAGATTCAAACGGTGGCAATAAGGTATCTCCCTCCCTGATCTGGATGGGCCGTCTGTTTTCCACCTGGGAGCTCAAGGAAGTTAACTGACTTGCTCAGGGTCACACAGTGTGCAAGTAGGGGCTGATGGAATTCAAACCCAGGTCTCCAGATGTGCAGCTCAGTGCCCTTAACCACTATGCCATACTGCCTCCTAAACAGCCTCAGCTGCCACGCCCCTAGAGCCTTATTTTTGCATGGTACACAGAGTGAACACATGATGGATCACCACAGCAGGAAACTCCCCACACACTGTTCTGCTAATTACAGATGAGGCAGGTACCACTGATTTGTTTATTTATTCTTTGTTGACCAGGTAGGTACAATGGAGCCAGGTGACTTTTCAGGTAAGATCACAAGTACAATGTGAGAGCAGAAAAACTATGATACAATACAATACATGATACAGTGACAGAACAATGTGGCTAGGATACATCAGAGGTACAAAAAAGTAACACAGTTGTGCAAATTTGTAGTGGCAAATATGACAACAAGAAACATAACAAGATCACTGATGAAACTGCACTGGTTATGAGGCTGGACATGCTTCTACAGGCAGCACGTGTATACTGCCCTCTGCAACATGGGGAGCAGACTCCACAGATCTTTTCCAAACCTCTCCTTTCCCACAAAAAACAGAAGGAAAAGTTTGGATGGCATTAGACAACAGCTTTGCAGTCTGAAGGTGGTCCACTCTTTGCCAAGGCCAATGCCCGTATGGCCCAGCAGTTCTGCATTATGCCACCATGCAACTGACCCGAGTTCAGGCACAAGCATGGGTTACCAGGTGGGAAGGAAGGCCAGACTGAGCTTCCATGCAGCGTGCCTCAGTCAGGGAAGACTGGTGGCAAGTTGCAGTGCAACAGCAAACCCCTGTGACCAGGCCAGGGAGCTTGCTGTTTTGCAGGGATCCTGTGTACATGCAAGGCTGATAGAGGCACTGCCCATGTCAGAGGAAGGACAGAGGGCTTGAAGACAGAACCTGGAAAGTACCCCCCACTGTCTGAATGATGGCTAATTGCTTGAACAGGGTGTATCCCTGGATGACAACGGGGAAACAAGAATCAGCTGTATAAAAGAAAACTGCGCCAGCCCAGTGGTAGTGCTACTGCTTGTGGCACCAGTGATCGGGTTCAGGAATGGGCTAGAGCGGCTGGAGGGTCGGCTGGGGGAGGTGGATTGGCGGCAATCACATGCTCTCTCCATCTCCAGGGAGGGAGGGAGGGGGATTCTGCCTCTTTAAGCCTCCCAGTACAGTGTCTCTGGGTGACCATGGGGCTGCTTACTGGGACTGTGGCTGAGGCTCTGAGGTGTGCAGATGCTTGGCGTGCATACGCCGTGGCATCATTGCATATCACGCCTCCTTATCCTGGAACCCTACAAGAAAAGTTCGGCCCTTGCACCAGTCCCCAAGCCATTATTGTGCAAGTGCCAGACAACTGGCGCATGGGGGACATAGCCAGCCACCCCTTTCCCCTGCCTGGAGGGTAAACAGAGGCTCTGCGGGAGCAGGCTGCAGCAGGGTTCACTGGTGGATTCGGGCCACTGATGCAGGGACATAAAGCATAAATGAAAGAAGAAAAAACAGAAAAGTGCCTATGGCTGGCCTTTTGGTGCAGAGATAGCATTATCGCCTGTGATGCTGGAGATACAAGTCTGGCAACCAGCTTTGGGG
The DNA here is from genome assembly GCA_016271365.2 of Neoceratodus forsteri. Taxonomy (NCBI): domain Eukaryota; kingdom Metazoa; phylum Chordata; order Ceratodontiformes; family Ceratodontidae; genus Neoceratodus; species Neoceratodus forsteri. The sequence goes on along the minus strand of JADMNL010000033.1, from coordinate 19,392,913 downwards.
TTAGAGGGGTTATCCCTGCTTCTGCAACATTGTCATCTAGTGACCACAACTGGGAATGCAGTTAACAGCCAGAGCAGAAGGGGTGTGTTGGCCAAGGCCTCCACAAAGCACCTCTCGAGCTACCAGTTGGGCCTCCTGGAGCACCAGTGTCCGGGGGTCAGAAAGCAGGAAAAATGGCCTCTGCCTCATGCCTTGGATTCTGAAGGACAGAAAAGATGAATCCTTTCCTGGGACACTAAAGCTAAACTTTTGGACTTGGTCAGCTGCTGGGAACAGGTACTCTGTATTCATAAACCAATGTTTGCTTCCTGCTTATGGTGTATTCTACTCAGTATATGGGAACACGGAGAAGGAGTGCTACATTCTGTTCGTTTCATTTGATCCAAACTGGCAGGTAATAAACAGTCCTGGTGGAAAAATGTTCACTAGCACTCCCCGGATTCGTTTTCCTCTTGTTACTTCTTTTTTCCGGCATACAATTGTCACTGCTCGTGAAACTAAGGTGCCAGTTTGACAGTCCCAGAAACCAAAGCCCTCCTTTGATTTATGAGTCTTGAGACTTGTCTGCCATTCTGGACTTGCACCACCAGATGGCAGCAGTGACACACGGTTACAGATAGAAGTACAGAACTAGACACTATTTATTTATTTATTTATGTATGTATGTATGTCTTTGATAACGGGTGGGTGCTTGATCAATGGACAACTTCAGGCTGTGAGAGGTCATTTGCATGGCACACTGAGTAGAGCAAACACAAGCTACAGCAATTAACAGGTATCACAGTTCGGTTACAGAAACAAGGTACATAACGACAATACATACAATGAATTACAAATGGAACAATGTATAAGCATCGGTGTATTATCATAGTAATACCATCGAGAGGTTCTGGAGACTTCGAACCCTAGGAGTTAAGCTCGAGGTTACAGTGTCCAGAACCTGAGATGGTTCTTCATCGTAATACACCGATGGTGTCATGTTATTTTTTAATATATGGATGAGAGGTTTGGTGAGGCTTACCTTTCTGTTGGTGGTTGCTGGGTGCGCCCATGTGATTGTGAGAGTTCTGTGAGTTTTCAGTTTCTTCAAAAAGTTTTAGAACAGTAATAAACAACAAGTTCAAAGAACAGATCATTGAAACTGACGCCAGTGATTACGGCAACATATTGTGAACTGTAATGTCATTTTGTATTCAAAATCAGAATAGATTATGTGGCGTTTCCTTGTGGGGTTAGGGGAGTGACATATATTTATGGAGACATTTCCGTGAAAGGTACAGTGACTGCCAAAGATATTGTCGGAGGTTGCAGACATTTGAGCCGTCTGAGTGGTTGATACAGAAGAAGATGTAATTTCCTGCTGTTTGATAGAGGAAGGCTCGATGCTGTTTAGTGGGTTTGCGGTACATCTTGTGAAGTGGCAGAGCTCTGGTAAGTTCGAGCTAGTTGTTCATGGGATGTGGAAGGATGTTGGTGATCACCAGACAGAATGGAGCATATTTTTTCTGCTTGAACTCGGACAAGGTGCTGTAGTTGTTCAGACTCTATATTTTTGTGACCTGAGACTTGGACTATGTCTGTGGGAGGATGTTCTAATCAACCAGCTTTTGAGTCGCTGTTTTCCTGGTTGAATGGTTGGTGATTTGTCTGTCTGGTGCAATTCCAGCTGACTGCTGTAAGAGTTTCATGATGGATCGGATTTTATTCTCTCCGATTGTCATGGACCGGTACCAGTACCTAGTGGCCTTTAATCGGATGCCTGGTGTGGGTAAAGTGCAGCTTCTGGATTCAGCATCTGAGGTGGTCTGTGCTGTGTGTATTTTATATAGGCTGCAACTGGATCTCTGTCAGGGTTGCTGTACATACGAGGGTGGTACTGGTCTAACATCTCTAATGTTTGCACCTGTTCTCATTTTGTTTGCCTTTCATGGTATTCAAGGTATTCGTTGCCATCTTTGTCTGTACCTGCTGGCACTATGTCTCCCCATTTTAGCTGATATTGTTTATTTGTACGAGAAGAAGTGGAGCCCTATGTTGAAAAACATCATGTGAAGAGAGCCATGGGGAATGTTGTCCTATTGTGCCACTTGTGTACAGCAAGTTTATGTCGCTGTCTGTGAGAGGTTGAGTTTGATTTGGTCGGTTTCCCAGTCCCATTTTTGTTTTAAATACTTCTGCTTGGCTGTGAGTGTCTTGAGGGTTTGTTTGAAAGGGCCACCTGGTCCTTGAAAGACAGATTCAGGATAATTATTTTTATTTAAATATCTATCGATACTGGCTAGGATACCTCTAATGGTGGTTGGCTGATATTTGGAATCGTCATGTTTTTAATTGATAAATAAAATCTGCTAATCTGAGTCAAGCTCAGGAGGTGATACAGTTCCGGTTTGTCTGGACTCACCAGTTTTGTTCAGGTAGCTGTGAAGAAGCCGTAAGTCAAAAGCGTTTTTTCTGTGTGTTTAAATTCTCTTGCTGCTCTCTGAAGAAAGTCTTTCAGCCAAAATATTTCCGGTTTTGCTTAAGACATTTTCTTTGTTTTCTCTGTTTAGGAGATGCTAGGTGGCCGTGTGGTGAGCGACTGTTTGTTTGTTAGTTTGAGTGAGGTACATTTGCCTCGTGCTGGCCACCTGGCATTTGTTTTGGCATACGCTCTGTTAGCTGTGTTAATAGTATCATTCAGCTATTGAGCGATAGTATTAACATTGATTGACAGTAATATTAACATTTGAGGTGCGATGGTATTAACATATTTTTTTCTGTATGCTTTTGAGTATATTACATTGTTGATCCATATATTAAAGTAGGGTACATGGTCCGTAAAGAAGTCAGCAATCAAGGTTGAGACTCAGTAATGATACAAAAATTCAGAAGGGTTAATATGTCATCAACACAGAATAAGTGCTGTGGCAGATTTCGCTTATGACATCAGCGACCAGGTTTGAGGAATGGACTTCGGGTCACTGGAGGGCGGCGGGGAGAAGGATGAAGCATCCAGGGACTGCTCTCCTTCTCTGGGAGGAGGTGGGGACACCGTCCGGCTCGACAGACCCCTGGCAGAGGCCGAGGATACCACAATGAGCGTCGCTCAGCAGCATTTTGGAGGTGGGGCAGATGCAGGTCGTCATTGCCGTCCCTGACTCCACACAACAAAAGCAAGGGAGAAAAAACTACTCCTGCACCCGCTGGCACAATGAAGCCTGCTCTGGCTGCACTAGGCGCTCGGGCGGACTCCCATCTCTCCCAAGTTCCACGGCACCCTTGGTCAAGGTGCCATGACCCCCCCTGGGGAAAGCCAGGGGTTCAAGGGAGGACAGCTAGAATGTGAGCAGCCACAGCTGGAGTCTGTGACCAGGCTGATGGTCTCGGGTGGGAATGCGGGGGGTAAAAGTGTAATTAGAAAAAAAAAGAATAAGTGCTGTGGCAAAGGCAGGAAAGGGAGAGTACAACAGCAGGTAGGAGAGGTGCCTCCAGAAAGGTATGACACTGGTACAGGGGAGGGGATTAGAGGAAGGGGATGCACTCATTCCCGATGGGCAAACACATTTGGCTTCTGACAGCCAATAGCTATGCTTAGAGGTGGGTTTTGAAGGTGGGGTGAGAGTTGGTGAGTGGAAGCGATATAGGAGCCAATTCCATAAAGTGGGGCAGAGAAGGAAGGGCTTTATGGCCCATTGCAGAGTATATTCTAGGGACGTCTGGGAGGGGAGACAGATGATTCACGTAGGCACCTTAATGTCACTCTGTCCTTGAGAATACGGGGACAGGTGGCCGCCTCTGAGTGTTGTCTATAATATACCCAAGAGCATATCGAATCGTTCTTGTAGTTGGAGCCATCCTAGCGACTGGTACAAGTCACAGTGGTGAGTAGTAAGGAGACTATAAGACAAAGCGACAAATGCTATTGTATATGGAGTTTAGCCTGGAATGCAGCACAGAGGGCACCTGAGAATAGATGAATAGATGGCCACTGTGAAGAACTGGCAGGATAGTATGTAGACTGTATATAACCTGGAAAAACTGTCAGCAAAATTAAACCATGCTGTGCTTAGGTTTGATACAAAATGGTAAGTAAGGCAAAACCAGCACAGCTCAAACTACTGAAAATAGCTTCTTTAATGAGTACAAAGTTCACATACCACCATATAAACAATTAACCAGTGGGTAGCACAGTATCCCCATACCAGTTTCACACTAGGTACGTCGTCAGAAGGATGACCAGTGTATCACATGTGTGGTTTCAAAACAGTACAAGTAAAGAAACAGTTCCTTTATAGGCATAATGAGTTCTAAAGTGTCCAGTACTATACATATAGGGCTGCAAAATTATTCCTTACATATATAGAAACATAGAAGTTGACGGCAGATAAGGACATAAGAGCCCATCCAGTCTGCCCATTTCTTTTCTACCTTATGAATGTGCTATTGACCTTTGCTCTGTCAATGACCTATCTACTCATACTCATCTGTACTGCTCCATTATGCCTATCCCATGCCTGTTTGAAGCCCTGCACTGTATTCATATCCACCACTTCCTGCAGTAGGCCGTTCCATGCATCCACCACCCTTTCTGTGAAAAGAACTTCCTCACATTACCCCTTAATTGGCCTCCCTCTAATCTCATACTGTGTCCTCTTGTCCTGCTGTTTTTCTTATATTGAAACATGTTAGACTCTTTCACTTTGTTAATACCCCTAAGGTGTTTGAATGTTTCAATCATATCACCTCTCTCTCCTCCTTAGCTCTAGGATATACATATTGAGCTCAGTTAATCTGTCCTCATATGTTTCTGATGCAATCCATGCACCATTTTGGTCGCCCTTCTCTGGACTGCTCATTTTGGTTAATGTCCTCGTGAAGGTGTAGCCTCCAGTACTGCATGCAGTACTCCAGATGGAGCTTAACCAGTGTCTTGTAAAGAGGGATTATTACCTCCCTCTTCCGACTTGTGATACCCCTGCTAATACACTCCAACATCCCTCTAGCTGTACCTACTGCTTTAGTGGTCTGCTTGGATGATTTCAGTTCATTGGTGATGATGATGCAAGTCTCTTTCTTCCCTTGTGACTGCCAGCAACTCCCCTCCCAGCCTATAGGTGGATTCAGGGTTTCTCTTCCCTATGTGCATGACCTTGCACTTCTTTCGTTAAACTCCAGTTGCCACTCTTCCGACCATTTTGCTAGTTTATCCAAATCTCTTCTCATTCTGCCCACCCCATCTGGATCATCTACTCTGTTGCAGATCTTGGTGTCATCTGCAAACAGACAAATCTTGCCCTTCAGTCCATCTGCAATGTCACTGATGAAGATACTGAAGAGGACTGGCCTAGGACTGATCCCTGAGGTACCCACTTGTGACTTGCATCTCTTCTGACTGTATACCATTTACCACCACTCTGTTTTCTGCCGTCAACCAGTTTGCCACCCATTTGACCAACATCTGATTTGCCACGAGCCTACCAGCTTATTAATCAATCTTCTATGTGGAACAGTATCGAAAGCTTTGCTGAAGACAAGGTAGGTGACATCAACTGCTCCCTCTTGGTCCACCACTCTGGTTACCCAGTCAAAGAAATCTATGAGACTAGTTTGACAGGACTTTCCTTTGTAAACCCATGCTGTCTTGGATCCTGTGCTCCTATGGATGCCAGGTGTTGCACTATCCTTTCCTTAAGGAGTGTCTCCATAATCTTGCCCACTACTGAGGTAAGACTGACTGGTCTGTAGTTCCCTGCCTCCTCCCTGCTACCACTCTTGTGGAGCGGGATCACATAAACCCTTCTCCAGTCTTCTGGGACCTCTCCTGTGTTCAGAATATGCAAATACACATTTAAAAACAACATTTATTTATTTATTAAATATGACAACAACCCAAAGATCCAGAAAGATTCCCTTTGAAATAACTTCAGATCCAGGTCCCCACCTAGTGCAAAACCGTTAGGGGATACTGTTGCTACCCGCTGGTTGATTATTTAAATGGCAGTATGTAAATTTTGCACTCATTAAAGAAGCTGTTTTCATAAGTTTGAGCAGTGTTGGTATTGCTTTCTTTCTTTTTTTTTTTTTTTATAAAAGTTTATTTAAATTTTTCATAAAAGTACAACAAAAATATAAGGCATAGTAATATAAAACCATTCTACCATATGTAATACAAGTGTAACCCCTTGTTACCTGGGGTTACTAGAATCCCAGTAAGACCTAGTGGTAGGCAGGAAGGCAGCTTGTGAAACTCCAGTTAAATGGGTTTTACACTGTCTCACTCTGTTCTCAGTCTCAGCTGAGACTGAGGATGACATCACCAATAGAACTTTCGCAGCTGCATAAGCCACTTTGGAATCTGCAGCAAGGGAGTTAGAATGTTGGGAGTTTTCAAAGGAGAGTCTGCAGTTTGGCTTGAGGTGAAGTTTGTACTCAAGTGGTGGAGACTGCTGTTTGGTCTCAGTGCCCCTCCCTCCGGGGAGAGAATGTAAAGATTCCCAACAGATTCCTGGGGCAATCCCTTAATTCTGCTAGTGGAGGAAAAGCTGCCTGTTTAGTCCAAGATTTGTTTTGGAAGATGGAAGATTTGTGAGTAGCCTGTGGGGCACCTGCAACTAAGGGTGAGTGTCTGCTCTGGCTAAAAGGGCATATGTTTTCTTCACACTGGGACTTGTGTGAAAATCTAGGGATTGAACTACATATTGGGAAGCCTAGAGAAATGGGCCAAGCAAGTGAAAGTAGTGTCAAAGCCCAGAGTTTTGTGAGGTGCAAATAATATGTAGAGGAGATGTGACAGGCGTTTTACCCTTAATCTACATTTAGGAGTTCACCAAAGGAATTGTTCAGTTTTCAGAGAAATGGCGGGTATGGGCTGTGGGGCTGGAGGTGGGTGGCCCCACATCTTCAGTGACCAGGTCCACCTCTCTGATTTCTTCTGCGTTTCTACTTTGCCTCAGGAACTTGGCCAGTGATGGGGAAGTACCCAGGCGTGGGGTTGTAAGAAAATTCTCTCTAAGAGTCGTAGACTCTAGTGTGGTAATGAGGAGCCATGACAGGATAATTGGTTCATTCCTCAAATGGACTGTGGATCAAGTGGTCAGCAGGGCGCGGGCCAGTGGGAAAACCAAGTGTGTACACGTCGGGCTGTGTACCCAAAGCTGTGTGCAAGTCTGGGCTGTATGCGCCTGGTGGGTTCAGAGCCTGAGGGCTGGAAATGGTGATAAAGTGTTCTGTAGTCTCTAATCTACATTATCAGGAAATGTAGCCCCATGGGGGTCTGTCTATGCTTTGTTTGTTCAGCTAGTATATGAATAAAAGCCACACTGAAGAATCCCATTCCTGGTCCTGGACATTACAGTTATTGCTTCCTGTGTTCGGATTTACTTGGGTGCCCCTGTGCAGAGTAGCCAAACCTAGGTCTCCCTGTGTCGAGTAACCTTATCCTCCCCAAACCCAGGTCCCCACCAGGTACTGCTGTCAGCTTCAACAGCATGCCACCTGTCGTTTTGGCAAAAGGCAGGGGTGAGAAGTTACACAAGCATTTAAAGATATACAACCATTTAAAATACTATAATAAATGAATTTGGGTAGAGTGTTTCCATAGCCATCAAACAGAAGGTATTGCTTTCTTACTATACGTTTTGTTACCCTGCACGCTTTTGAGCAAGGGAGCTGCTGTATTGTTGGACTGGACACAGTATGGGCCCACTGGGTCCACTGCATGCTAAACCACAGAATGGACTTTGTACCTCGGGCTGTTTTAGCCATTGAAAATATTGTGATAAGGTATGAAGAGAGTCTACATGGAGTAGATCTTGGGGTTACACGTTATTAGGATTTTGATGACTGGCTTGGCCCACTGAGACAAAATAGTCCTCTTTATAGGGGTGGCCTGGAATTGGTTACATATAACAGGAGTATAAAATAGTCAACATTTACAGACAGCATATCAAAATAAAAACAACAAGCAAGGTGCAATGGTATTAGTTGCATACACTAGGTGATTAGGTTGCACAATACTTACACAGAAGTAGGCAGATAAAGCAGCATGTATTATATGTAATATACACTAAGAATCGAGAGGTGATGGAGCTCAGTTAAACTAAATAGCACAATATTTAGAGAGAGAGAGAATAAGCATGAAGGTAATGATTCATATAAGGTAAACCAAAGGGCAGTAGGTAAGTGATTACAGTTACAGGGCACTGATACCCAGGACAAAGACTTCAAGCCTCTTTTCACTTAATGTAAGGGTCAGGCAGATAAGAATCTCTTGAGGTAGAGTTCCACTTTAAGTGTCTATTTCAGCATAACTAATCATTAATTACATGCAGGGTGTAATTACACTGTAGTTACAGGTTAAATGTCTGTATCCTCATGCCCACTGTTTCTGTTGTGCTGCTGAACATTGTTCTATGTTGAGTTACCTTGCAAAAATCCATAAAAACAAAAATTGAAAAAACAAACAAAAACACAAGTACAGGGTTGACTTCAGCTGTAGCTGGTTGTGGTTAAATCCTATCTACTAGTTCCTGTTTTCAATGCATGAGATTATGTGCCAAACAGAACAGAAACCCTGTTGTTTCCATTTTTAATATAACTGTAAATTTGGACATGTGTGAAGTCTGTTTAATCACTGAAGTTTGCTATCTGTGACCTCTGTTAACCTTCTTTTAAAGATTCTCACATTGTCTGTACTGTTTATCTACTGAGTTGTATTTTGACCTATTTCGACTATATACTTAAATGCAACTATAAATGTACTTGTATGCTATATTATCTGTATACTTTGTATTTTCTCATAATATTTGTACCCCCAGTTCGCACCAGGAGATGAGCAACTTGTTGTTCAGTGTGCCTTCCTGGTGAAACATTTCAATAAATAAATGAACCAACAAAAAGGTTCATTACAAAAACAAAATATCTGTTTAATCACTTGTGTATTAGTTTGTGAGTTGGTTTTGAAATAGCGCTGCTTTTTCCTTATTCATGGCCCCATACTAATGCAGCTTTTCTCTGACCCATATTCATTGTTTTTATACATCCTTTCTCCCTGGAGCCCAGTTAGTCCTCTTTGTCCCTGCCTGCCCCCAGCAAACAGCCCCATGCCCCGTACTCATGTGCCATTATCCTCCATGGTTTCTCCCAGTGGTGGGGCCATTCCCTCCCAGTATCCACATCCAGATGTGCGGGAGTACCGGACAGCGCTGCAGATCGGAAACAAGCCAGGCATCATCTGCCAACTCCATTTTCCCTATTCTGGCCCCCGCAGTTGGGCGCCACATAATGTATGAGTGTGCATCGGGGTGGAGGCACGCACATAGTGTGTCTTGCCACCAGCCATCCCCAAGTTTCTGGTTCTCTAACTGCCCAGCTTCCGAGCCTCCACTTGATGTCAGTATTGGAGTGATGCAGCAAGCCCCTCTCCACAGAAGAGACAGCAGTCCCTCAGATGCTAATCCTCTCCCCAGCCTACCCCCAGTCTTGTGAGTCCTCTCACAATATTAACGTGCTACACAAAGCTAAAAGTACTCACCAGCCACCTAACAATACCTCATAGCCCAGTCAAGCTCAGGCAGCCGTTACAGCCGTTGGCAGGCATACACTTAGTAGTTCCACACATTAGGCCTGTAGCTAGGACAGCGACACAGGGGGCAGCTACCAGTCACGCTTCCTGTCATGTGATTAGTCAAAACACAGTGTCAGTCAGATGTCAGAACTAAGCCTTGTTTTATCTACTTTAATCTACTTGTAAATCATTTAACAGATAACCGTAAGCGTGTAAGTGCTGTGCAAGTTTGACAGTATTCAAGAAACTAAAGTTGAAGTCTTCTTGGATCGTGGCATTTGAATTCTTCCACAAAGACATCAGGTTGAGGCTTGAAGTCACATCATTTCATATGACAGGAGAATGAGGTTTCTCTTTCGTTCGTGAGTCATGCTAATCCTCTGATGTGATAAAATTCTTTTCAAACAAGAAGAGAATTCTCACAAGCAGCAGTTGATTCTCCAAATAGCAAGACAGCAATACACATTTCAAAATACATGGGAAAGCATCCTTTAATTCCTTGGCAGCGCTGAGAACATCTTCAAATTGTTTGCACTGTTTCTTATTCATCAGTGCAGTGAATACAGCCATCTCAGCTTTCACTTTCTTAATATCTTAGCCAAACAAGTCAATCAAAGCATGCAGAGATTCCACTTTCCAGAAGTCAGGAGAGCTAGTAGAATACAGTGCTGACAAGCTTTTGTATAACTCAGAGTTCCTCTGAAAAACCTCCTTGCAATTCACTAGTGGTTTCATCAGTGAGTTCATGATAAATCTGGGAGCACTGGTGCTCATTCAGAGTTGGAACCCTGGCAAATGCTCAGTGATGACTGAATCTTGAAACTTTCTGGGTAGCACCCTGGCTCTTTTGGCAGCACCCTGACCAGCATAATGTAATGCCAGCGTTTCAGCCCATGCACCTTTCAAAATTGGGTGCTTGGATGAAATAACTGCTACAAAATCTTCAAACAGTTCTCTCTTCTGCTGAAGTGTTTCACAGGAAACAGTAATCAATTCAAGTCCCTTAGTAAGGTGCATCAATTCCTTCTGAAGGTAATTATTCACCAGATCAAACACATTCAAAATTATTCTCATAACCTCTGCCAAGAACAGGAATTGGGACCATTTTGGAACTTCCAATAGCCCTCTTGCTTCAACTGACAGATCACCGTAACCATTTGAAACTGTGACGGAATACTCTGAATGTCTTCCAAATTATTGAGGATTACTTCCGAGGTTTTCAGGTGACCAGTCCATCTCGTTTATGAGTCTTTGCAGGTGCTGACCTTTGTACAGCACACTAAACTTCATGTCTGCGAAAACATTTATATAGAGAGTTGCAGTTTGAGATCATATCTGCCACTGTGCTGCTCTTCTCACACACGGTAACCACCAGACGTAACTGATGATTCAAGTGGTGTGTGTAAGGAATTTCCTTGTTTCGTTTCTCTTGCAAAAGCTTTTGCACACCTCCTTTGCATCCTGACATAACGGAGGCACCATCAAAGCAAGAACATAAAATATTTTGAGGGTTTACACGAGTTGTTGAATGTCTTTCAAGATCTGTTGTGTAATATCTTCAGCAGTGAGACCATACAATGATGATATTCCAATAAGTCTCTCCTTCGGTTTGCCATCAACAGAATATCATAAAATAACAGGCACATTTCCAACATTCACAGCATCCCTTGTGGTGTCAGATTTCAGGCAGAAGAACTTGACATCAGCATTGTTTTTAATATTTGCAACAATAGCTTGCAAAATCATTTTCATAATGTCAATTATTTCATTCTGAATTTCACCGTAAGTGTACTTTGCATTTTTGGAATGGTTTTCAGAATATCCATGAATATTGGATCTTGCCCTGCAGTAAACTTAATTAGGTTGGCGAAAACTCCTGATGGATTGTTCAGTGTTCGATCTAACTCATCAAACTTAATGATATCTTTATCTCCTCTCAGAGGCAGCTCATTTAGAACAGTAAACTGAATGATTTTAGCAAGGTTTTCCATAGCACCTACTCCTTTCAATTTGTGCAGATGACACCAAAGTAGCAATTGTGAGCCCATGGCCTCTCTTTTCCTTGCTGTAGTCCAATCAGCCATTGCATTTAAGTGGTCTAAGCTGTGCTCATGTTTGTTGAGACCTTGCCCTTGATAAAGAGCTTTTTCCAGTTGCAAAATCCAGAGGATATAAAAATCATATCAATTCCCATTTCACTAGCATTGCCAGGGCATGCATGCATCCGACAAGGAAAGCAGAAGTCCTTATCAGCCACAACTGAGTATTCCAACCATGGTGGTTCACATACCATTGTTCATTAAATCCATGCAGCACTCCTCCAATATTTGTTTTAGGAAAATAAATTTTGGGTTGAGCTAGTTCTTGAGTACCAAGATCTGACGGTAATGAATCATTCCTGTTTGTAAGCTCAGTATGTTGTTCATTATCATTAACACAGGTTGAAGTGGACTGTGACTGTGAGCTTAGTTGAATCTCTCTATAAGATGTACAACGACGAATAACAAATTTGTCCATTTGAAATCTACCTACACTACTTTGGAAGTGACAGTGAGGAATGAGGCCAGTGTCAGCCACCTAAAACAGGCTAGCTAGCCACAAACTAAGATCAGTAGCAAGTTGGCTGCAGCAACAAGTAGAACTTTAGAATAAGTGTTGTGCTACCCCTTTGAGTTTCTTAGGCCACACCAGTCGCTACACAACAGCACACAAAAAGGGTTGTCTGGCCCTCTCAAAATTTGTTGCACACTCCAAAATGTGCTGTATGTTTTATTTTCTTTACAAATATTTTATTTTTATTTTTAAATACATATCCACACAGTACAAACAATGCACACACTCTCTGATGGACTGACAGAATAACTTTTCAGGAGGCAGACAGAGGCAGGTACTAACTAGGTACTGGTAGCAAATAAATACTGTGTTCAAGAAATGATGAGCCCTGTGTTTTATTACCTAGAACACAACTCAGAAGAGATGGGCCTAGGTGGGCTGTGTTTCTAATAACATTTGTTGCACACTCAAAATGTGCTGTCTGTGTCTGTTTCACTTCTTCACAAAAGGTTTTTTTATAGACACACATACACACTACAAACAATGCACACAGTCTCTGACGTTTGACAGAATAACTTTTCAGGAGGCAGCCAGGGGTAGGTACTGGTAGCAAATCAATTCTGTTCTTGTTCTAGACTAATACTAACAAGCATTTGTCAATGCCGAATGTTGTCTTGCTGGCATTGGCATTGGCAGTGCAGGAGTTAAGAGAGATGCATAATAGGAATGGCAGTGAAGTATTGAACTGATGCCAACCCACCCCACCCTGCAGAGACTGATGAGCATTGGGGTGTCCCTTTGGATGTTGGCCATAGTGCTCATGCCATTTCACCTCTCCTTATCCTGCAGGCACCGACAAGTGGCGCTGTGTGCATTGGGGTTTTCAGGCTTCACGCTCACCCCATTCCATAAGGAAATACATTGAGATGGGTGCAGTATAGGACAGTGGGGTGAACTTTGGAGCCAAAGTGTCCAAGACACATCTTGATGATTGTCACTGACTGCAGGGTGGGGGTAGGGTGGAATGGTGAGCATTCGTCTGACAATCCCAAGTCACATCCCTGACACCTGTCAGTCTCTACATATGGGCATTCGGCACCAAATTTTCAACATAGGCATTTGCTTTTACTCTGCTCATGTACAGTGTCACTGTTATTTCCTCAAAGTATCCCAAGAAGTGATTTACGCTGGCGAGCTGCGCTATTCTGCGCCTGAAGTGCGAGAAACACATTTTGGGCAGGATATGTGAAATGGCGGCTGTACTGTTCATCAAGAGGTGTGGAAAAATGGCAATGGTGAAAATCCAGAGTGAAAATATCACAAATGCACAACAGTACAAGCGTCTGTACAATCTGCGCCTTATGCGCTAAGTAACACAGTCATTTATGGAGTATCATCACCAAATTTTCACTAGGCATTTTAGGACCTCTGCTCATGAACTGTGTCACTGTCATTTTCATAACCTGGTCAAACACTGATTTCCCACAGCGACTGCGCTATTGTGCACGAGTGCGGAAACACATTTCGGGCAGGATGTGGAAAATGACAGCTGTACTATTCACAAGGAGGTGTACAAAAATGGCAATGCTAAAAATCCGATGTTAAAATATTGCGAATGCGTAAGTCACGAGCCTGTGTAGCAACTGTGTACGCCTACGCTCAAAACAGGCATTGTTGGATTTTCCGCTAAATTTGGAACATATAGGCTTTTGAGAGGCCACCTCATGAACACTGGCACTGTCATTTTTGTTGATCGGTCCCAAAGGTGATTTTGTGCAGGACTGCGTAAATCACCTTCGAGGCCGATTAATGCCACAACAGTGATGGGGTCCCCATGTTGAAAATTTGGTGCAAAATTCCAACAAATGCCCGAGATATGCAGCAAAGTTGAAAAACCCTATTCATTCCATTATACAGCTTACGGCATTTCCTCAGTTTGTGGTTGGATTTGAAGAGTGCAGATGTGTTCCCAGTCCAGCGAAGAGCATCGCGTTGGACTCTGGAGGTAAGTATGGGATGAGGGGTGAGGGGTTGTGGGAGGCAGGCGCCGCAGTGGGTGGAGTGCGGGTGGGGGGCAGGAGACTCGAGGGACTTTTTGTTACAGGGAAGAAAACATCGTGGGACAGTTTTTTATTTCAGGGGACGTGGCACGCTGGGTGGGCTCCCAGCCTGCCACCTAACTATTTTGGGGGTGCTGCAGCCGACAGAGTTTGGGCACCTCGTCAGCAGAAAATTTCGGGGGTGAATTTATGCTGATGGGGATGGGGCACCCGTTGGCGCACAATGAAGGGTGGGGAGGCAAGAGCCGAGGGGATTGGGTACCCCCTCGGCATATAAGAAATGCGGGGAGGCTGATTTATGCTGATGGGGAGTGGGCTCCCCGTCAGCACAATAAAAGCGAGGGGGCGCAGAACCGATAGAGGATTAGGCACCCCCTCGACATATAGGAAATGGGAGGGGCTGCTATTGGCCACAGTAAACCACTAGGGGATTGGGCACCCCAGTTTGGCTGTTGGGCAGGCAGCCGCCGCCATCTGCTCATGTGGCGAGCACGCGGAAGGGTCCCTGCGTCTGACCAGCTTTGCTCGGATTGCAGCGGACCTTTCCTAGATGTGCTCTCGGCACATTAGCATGCATGGGGCATGCCACAGCTGATTGGGGAATGAGGATGCACCTACTGATGCATGCCCTGCATTAGCCCAACAGCGGCAGCACCTCCAAAGCTGCCACCGCCAAGATGTTGACTTGCCAAGAAGCCAAGATAATAATCACTCCATGTACCAGCAGTCAGAAAGAGTAGCAGTCTGTCCTTATCAGAAGTAATTTTCTCTCTACCCTCTCTCTCTCTGCCCCCCATACGTTGGTCTCCCTATCTTTATTGTTTTCTGCCTTTTTAGTACAACTGTACTGTCAGTGCAATACAGTGCTGTTCCTGGAATTTTCTTGCCCTGTGACCGTCCCTCAGCTAGCCTCTACACTCTCTCTCCCTCTGTCTCCTACACACTAGCACGGTATGCTCCCTGCCCTGGCTTCACTGATGCCACCCATGGTCTGCACTGCACACTAAAATTGTTGCCTTTTCCGTTAGGTAAATAGGTAGTCTTACTTGCTCTGTTGGGCACCGTTTACTTACGTCGCTGGGCAACAAGCCTCGTACTAGTCCCTTGGTCTCTTCCTCTCTTTAATTAATTTATTTTATGTGTGCCAGTCAGTGTAGTGCTGCTACTGGCTTATATCATGTCCTTAACTGCCTTGGTATAAGGCCGGGAGGTAACAACAAACACCAAGTTACATCATACACCGTCCCTCAGCCTGTCAGTTCTTTTCTTTTTAGTTAAATTCTTTCCTTGGCTTCTATTATTTTAGTGAGTCACCTTTACTATATACTGTTTGGCAGGGACTGGGGAGTGGAAAAAGTTATACCCACCCTACACACTCAGCTACCTGTCGGTTCTTTTCTTTCTTTCTAGTTCAATACTAAATGCTTCTATATGATTAGTAGACTGTCACAATTTTTATTTTACTGTATAATATTTCACTGTTTTATTTTGGCAGGAGAAAGTTACACCACACATCCTGTCAGTTCTTTCATTTTAAATAATTCTAGTTACATTCTTTTCTTGGCTTCTGAGTCCTCTGGCTTCTATTGTATGATTTAGTCCGTCAGTTTTATTTTACTAATGTTCTACTGTTTTATTGGCAGGAGAAAGTTACACCCTACAGCCTATCAGTTGTTTATTTTAATTCTTCTAGTTAAATCCTTACTTTCCTTGGCTTCATCTGATTCCTATCCTATCAATCTGATTGATTAATCATATGATTTACTGTCTCTCACTAGTGCACTCCACTCCTGTTTACTGTGTGGTACTGGAGAGAAGACGACTTTTAATTGGAAGGAAAGGATGGAAGTTAGCGTGAATTGCATGAACAGGCTTGATTTCTGATTCTAACAAAAGTTAAAACAAGTACTGCTGCCTGTCTGCTCTGCCGCTCCAGTACTTCACTGTCCACTGCTCCCTACCACCTCCCTTCCGCAGATCTCAGGCAACAACTGCCAGTCTGCCTGGCCACCTGGATACCTCTCTGCCTCCTCACTTAATGCACATCACCCGCCCAGCCATAAACACACTCGCAGTCAGATCAGGGAGAAGTGGAGGAAGAACTTGCTGCTGCCAGTGCCTAAATGTTTTCTTTAACTCTGGCAGTACTGTCTGAGAACACACAAGTCTTGTTCTCTCTCTGTCCCCCCGACAAGACCAACCCCGTCAAAACCAGACACACACACACATTCTCTAAAAGCAAGTCTGCAACTGTGCCAGAGTGACTGATCTGATGCACGAGCCTGCGGTGAGCACAGTGTCTCCTTCCATCCACATCTCAAGTCTGCCTAGTAGCCTACCCAACCAATGAAGTGCCAACAATTTTATCCACTGCGGCACATGCAGCCAATGGGCTACACCTACGTAAGCCTGTACACCGATTTGGTGTGGCACATGCCACTCAAGAGTCAATCTGCCCGGTGCCTTTGAGTCTGTTCTCTTCCTCCTCATGGCTGCACAGCTACTCATTCACTCCCCACCCTGTGGTTATTGTGAGTGCTCTTGTGCTTGCGCTAGTTACTATGTTAACTTATACACCAAGCCTAGTAGCCCAATCAGATGTTCACTGCTCTGCTGGGTCACATGACAAGTCTGGACTGGAGCAGCAGTATGGTCAGCAAGCAAGAGGAGTAGGCACTCTACTGGAGGAAGCAAGTACTGCAATGACAGTCAGTGCATTGCATCAGTTGTTTTTAGCTGCAGTACCAGTCTTCTCTCTCTCACTCTGGATAATTTGCAAGGGACTGGCTGGGAGCCTATTAAAAATCTCTGGACTGGTCTGAAAATTTGCAGGGGGCAAAACAAATTATGGGGGGCAGTGCCCCTACACCCTCCTGTAGCTATGGGCCTGCCACACATAAGGGCAAAACAGAGAAGAAGGGAAAAAACATGCAATAAGACATATTAAATAAAAACATTGTTTCTTTCTGTGTCCCTTTCTATTTTTTATGCACAGCGGCAACTTTGACTTACACATTCAGGACCATAGGATAAATCAGCTGGGGCAAGGGCAGCACATCAGCAATGCCATTATTTATGCGGTGCTGTGGTTCCTTTGTCCTCCTTGTCTTATAGCTACACACATACACACACAAACAAAAGTCGTCCCTCAGGCAGCTGTCCACAGGCCATCATGCTGGTTGTTATGATGTTGTTAAAATGTGTTGATAATCATTTTGCTACGACACTGGATGCTTCGTGAATTAAATGAGCAGTCTCTAGACATCATCACAAGGTGCTTTTTGCAGATGAAATTATCTGCCAGTGTGAACCTGTGGAAAGAATAACCGTTAATGTAGTATGCTAAATTTTGTGTGCTCAGGAAATCATTCAGGAGATGGCAGAGTACTTACTGAAAATCCAGCATTGTACACAGAGGTCTAGAAATATAACTGGGGGCGATGTGGGCTGTTAGAGAGTAGACCACAGAGTGCTGACAGCTGAGGAGAGAATCCAGAAAACAAAAAAAATAAGAATGCTATGAAAAATGAGCCACATAGGGCTACCAAAATGTCTCGAGGGACTACTGTATGTAATGCAAAATGTTTGTCACTGAGAATTTTACTGCCTTTCCAGTTTAAAGAGGTTCATAACACTGCAACCAACTGCAAAAGTGGTACACTTGAGGAGGAAACAGGAAGAAGAGCTACACATTGGTGGGGCTCCTCTTGCTGTGGTTCCACAACAGTTAGTGGAAAGACATCCAGCCAATAATACAGTGCTGCAGCCATTCAGCCTAATGGCATTTTGCCCCAAATGACAACTGGTGAAGACATCGCTGACACCCACTGGCAGTGGACGTTGAGCGTGGTACAAGGCGGTTGTGCAATAAATGAGGCTACCTTATACTTGGCCACCAAATCACAGCAAATATCCCTTAGGCCAAACCAGTATAAGCCAAAACTCGAAGGCAAAATGCTGCAAAAGTTGCAGGTGTTTCCTCCAAATGTCATGTCACATCTTGCTGTAGAGGAGGATAAAGACCTTGTTGGGGAGGGTCATACTAAGACAAGGGGCTGAAAAAGCTGTATGTGACCGTTGACAAGAGGGCCAACAGAATGCTCAGGTGCATTGAAAAGGTGATCGCCACCACCTGCTGAGCAAAGTAGTCCTGCCACTTTTCAAGGCTTTGGTCAGGGTCCAGCATAAGTACTGCATGTTGCTTTGGGCCCCTCAATAGAAAAGGGACACTAAGTATTCAAGAGGTGCACAAAGGGGGGACAAAAGCTGCATAGTATAGTGGTAGGGCATGCCTAAGAATTAGTAATGCTTGCACAAAATACTTTTCATTCCTGCTTATGAAGAGTGTGTGTGTGTGTGTGTGGGGGGGTGATTCAAGTGCTAGCAAGGTGTGCAGAGGCCCACCTGTAAATTTCAGGTATTCAGGTAGGGTCTTGGTGAAAACTGAACTAATGGCTGGGATTAGATAAGGAAAAAGCCAGACTGGCGGGTATGGCTGGACCAGGCACAAGTTGAGTGAATTTCACCAGTCTGGCTGTACAGACTGGTCTGGCTCTTACCGATCTAATGTAGCTTGCTTCAGGCGGTCCGGTCCTCACCAAACTCTACAAAACTCAGCAAAAGAACAGCACCATCCACCAAAGTAGCCAAACATGCAAATGCTTTATTTTAATTACGCAGTGCAGCAGTAAACAAAGTTAAAGCTATTTACAATGTTGTGCAAAAGTTGCCAGTGAGGACACCAAAATCACGGCACTATGCAATTAAAATAAAGTATTTGCATTTTTGTTTACTTTGGTGGGTGGCGCTGCTTTTCTGTTGAAGTTGTGCAGGTTTTGAGTAAAACACATCATGCTGTGGTGCAGTCATTTTGTGCATTGCTTTCACCAAACCCTGGGCAAGGTGAAAAACAGAATGCCAAAACCGGACCAGACTAGATCAGTAAAAGCTGGATTGTGTAGTTTATACCTAGTTAGGCTTTTACCAGTCTGGTTCCCTCCCTCTGACGAAGAGCCTGCAGAAGGCTCGAAGTGCTGGGGCTTGTCCTGCTCCACTGTTACTTGCACTTGTATTAACCCTTGATCACCCAGCATTACCCTTCGGTCTGTGGTAACCCTTTGCTTTAGCTTGGTCTCTCTGTTCAAGGTGCAGCATTCCTCTCACAGTGCCGGCCGCGATTTAAACCTATGCCATTACCTAGCCAAGTAAAAGCTGGATTGTGCAACTTACCCTTAGGTAGGCTTTTGCCAATCTGGTCCAGTCTGGTTCCGACAGTCCAGTTTTCATCCATACCCTTCAGGTAGGCCAGTCTAAAAATGTTAAAAATGGCAATGAAAGGCTCTTGTTGTCCACATGCTCTTGTGCCAGTGACCTGGATCTGAAGCAAACCGGGGCACATGGGCTGGGAAACGTACTGCAGCAGTAGCCCCTACCAGCCTGGGGAGGGATGGTGCCACTCGATCATTTAAGTGATGCTCTCCCACCCCAAGGGCTGGCTAAGTATTCAGGGCCGCCGGGCCAGGGACGCTGAGGGTTGAGACGCTGGACGCCACACCTTATGCCATATCGGTGACCTGGGTTCAGAAACAGACTCGGGTCATTTGGGGTCGGCCAGGGAGGTGAGGACTGAGTATCTGGAGGACTGCTCTCCTTGTTTGGGTTGAGGGTTTATGCTGCGTGCGTCAGCAGCACAACAAGAGGGAGTTCAGCCACGTCCAGGGTACTATGGCTGCCTCTGTGGAGGTGGAGACAGCTGCTGTGCCCATTGGACAGGTGCGGGGAGAAAACAGAGGAAAATTCTGGGACTCAGCAGGACCCATGATGGCCCGATGTGCGGAGGATATACCCCACTGGAGAGTCGTAGCCCTGCCAGGTCAACAGAGGTGGCGACAAATAATGTTGTGTTAAAAAAAAAGTATTCAGGAAAACAGTAGGCACTGGTAACAACATCTAACTGGTGGCGGGCAGGCTGGGAAGAAGGTGTGCTAGAACTTTTGGGCCGTGCAACCATAGGCCCCTGTGGTTGATCGTGCGCTTCCTTATGCAACAAAACAAAGTTGTGTACTGCTGGCTGAGCTGGCTTGGCTGTGATCTTGATAGACAGTCACAAAATGGACTTATCAGAAAGCCAGGCTCAAGATCTAAGGCTAGTGAGTGCAACAGTATCTGCAATGTGTCCTTGTAAGCCTCTAGCTGAGGAACTCAAAGAGTGCATTTATAGGGCTTGTATAATGCACATTACAGGGAGTATGGTTGCAATGTCCAGATACTATTATACCTCTGTCTGCAGTATCTTTCTCTGTTTTGAATGCCCCCCATACTGATTTTTTATTTTTATTTTTATTTGTGGGATTAGGTTGTTTACTGATTTTCAGATCATCAGCTTGATGCATTGCCAATTTTGACAGCTTGAGCCATTTGAGTGGGCATGGTTTGCAGGCTGTAGTGTCTCTTTCCTCTTGCTTGTCTGCTGGTTTTCCTTTCCTCTTTTTATTCCTATTTTTTTAAATATCCGGTTTGTTTACTGTGCACCCTCATCTGGTTGCTCAGCTAACTTGTTTAAAGCGCAGTGCGAGATAGCACTGAAAAGTCTGCTTTTATATTTTCTGATCTGTTTTAGATTACCCTTCCTTCTCCATTCTCAGCTGGCTGTAGCACATTTTCACATTTCAGATAATACAGGGGACGGGGAGGCGCTCCTTTAAAGGTAACTCAGACCAGGTTTTCCTCAATTCTCAGCTGTTTTGTTCACTTCAGGTCAAGGAGCTGTGTCTGCTCCATGCCTGTTAAGTTTTGTCACAAGAAAAGTGATGCTATCATGACCGTGCAGCAACACCTAAAAGGTCCTCTTTTGTTTCACCCCCACAACTATTATAATCAACTCTGAAGGGGTGTGGACACTGGGACAAAAAAATAAAATACATTCCCTAGCAGGGAATCAAACCATGATTCTACCAACCCATGCACTGTAGAGTCAGGTGCTCTAGCCACTTCCACCATGGAGCGGCTCGACCAAGCACCCGACCAGCAGTGGCTACATCCATCCCTCCTCCTCCATGGTGAGCCAGCGGGGGTTAGGTAGGATACTTTTGCATCACTGATATTCCCCTATCGCCTAACCCATACACGCCTATCCACAATGTGGTCTTGTTATGCACAGGTTAGTGATGTGAATTATGACCGGTACTGATGCAAACAAAGGGGTGCTCAGACTGAGAACAGTGATGAAATCCTGCTGCGTGCCTTATGAAAAGGCATGCTCCGTTATTATTTTAACCGTATGAAAAAGTTTAAAAATAGTAAAGCTGATGCAAATGAGGAAAAAGGAAGGGCAATCTTCGCTGCTTAGTTTCAAGCCTGACTGTACATTGCTGGTGAATGCTTTGGTACTTTGGTTCGATTGTTTGATGTAGAGTTGGCTACTCCACTCAGCAAACACCCGGGTTCTGTGCTGTAGCACATACCTTTACCCTGTGTTTAAAGTCTGGCTAGTCATGATGCATACAATGTTCATGTTGCTGCTATAACATCCCTTATCTGACTGGGCAACTATAGCAATGATGAAAGTGCCAGACAGAAGTCATTTTATCTGGCCACATCTGCTGAGAGGAAGATGACAAGCGGGTGCAACCACTGTCTCATAGTGAGTCAGTATTTATTTATCTAAGAGTTCACCATAGATACATAGATACATAGACAGTGTCGGCAGATAAGGGCCTATAGCCCACCAGTCTGCCCATTTGAGCTTGTAAGTTCAGTTTGTTTTCCTAGAAGTCTGTTTTCCCTTACCCCTGAAGGTAACACCCTCACCAGGGAAGCATACTGAGCAGAGTACCGCTCGATTCAGATGCATCCTGGGGAAGGGGAGGGACAAGTGCACAACTGAGACACATGAATTACAGTGCAGATAAAGTACAGTGCAGAACATAACAGGGATTATACAGTATAATAACAGAGCTTGTAACCTAAGTGCCTAAGACAACAGCTAGCAGAGTACCAACTACTAACAAATCCAGGGGCCGACAGTCCAGCTATGCAAATTGAATAAATTAGTAACACTGGACGGACATTTGCGATTCCGTTGGGCCACGACAGGCCAGAGTTCTTCTGCCACAGGACTAGGGTCTGGGCATAGCAGGTAGAGCTGGGCCAAGATATGGTAAAGGTTAAGGAGTGGGAGGGGCTATATGGCATTTCTGTGGAGGATTGCATGAGCAGATGGGGGAACAAGTGATTTGAGAAGCTGGTTTAACCACCAAGGGCTGTCTGTGTGCCTAATGTCAGCCAGCTAGGAGTTTCAAAGTTTAGGCATACGGTAGCTGAAGGCGGCCTGGCCTTTGGCTGTGGACATGAGTGGGATATGCAGTAACTGGGAGTTAGTGTTCCTGAGGGAACATGCCGATGTGGGTTGAACTGCAAAGGTAGGCTCTAGGTAGGGGGGAGGGACTGCATCCAGAATTTCACCGCTATCCTAGCACAGTGGGTAAGTCTCCGTTCATGTAGTGAGGGAGGTCTAGCAGAGTGCAGAGGGAGTGCAGTCCAACACAAAGTGGCAGAAGAAATGGAAGAGGGGTTGAGTCTTGCAAGGGTGGACTTGAGGCGCTGTAAACTACGTCGCCGTAGTCAACTATAGGAGAATCATTTGTTGTAGGATTGTTTTGCGAGTTGCCAGGGTAAGCAGCCCTTGTTACGATAAACGGTGCCCAGCTTGGGGTGAAGTTTCTGTGTACTGAGTTGATATGAACTGAGAAGTTGAGGTGCTGGTCGGCCAGACCCCAAGGGTACCGGAAGGAGGTGCAGGCTCAAAGGAGTCCCGTCGATACTATGATAAGTGGGGGTTGTGGGGGGCTGGGCTAGCCTCTGTCTTGAGCTGAAAGTTAGGAGACAGTTTTTTGGGGATTGAGAAAGAGCTGGTTAGATTGGAACCAAAGCTGAACAGCATTGAAGTCCTCCTGCAGTCTAGAGGCCACTTCAGAAGATGAGGACCAGACGTATAGAGGGCCGTGTCATCGGTGTACATATGAATGGAGGTATGTTGACATGTGGAGGGCAGGTCATTTAAGAAAATGGAGAACAGGATCAGGTCAAGTACCGAGCCTTGGGGACCCTCGAGGTTACAGGGGAGGGGCAGAGGTGATGACCGATTCTCACAGTTGGGATTTGCCTGTTAAGTAGGACTTGAACCATTTGGTGCAGGTACTTGAGAGACCTGTCTGGGCGAGTTTGGGTAATAGGAGAGTGTGGTAGATGGTGTCGAATGCCTTGGTGAGGTCGACAAAGATAGCCGAGGTGATGTGCCGTGATTCATACCTGTGAGGACAGTATCAGTGAGCCTGAGGAGGGAGGTGACGGTGGAATGCATATTCCTGAATCCCGATTGGTAGGGTGTGAGAAGGAAGAGGCACTGAGAAAGGAGGAGAGCTGGTCAAGCACAAGACGCTCTTGGATTGTAACCAGGATGGGAGTAGGGAGATGGGGTGGTACTTGCTCGGGAGTAGAGAGGTCACCCCTTTTGGGAGGGATAACAGTAGCACTTTTCCAGTTGGATGGTACTGAAGCAAGCGAGAAGAGAGATTGAGGAGAGTGGCGAGTGGGGAGGCGATGGCAGGGACAGATAGTTAAAGCATTTTGGAGTCAGGCCCAAGGGACATTTACTTTTGATGGGGTTAAGTGCCGTGGGTTTTAGCACTTCAGTAGGTGTGACCATGCAAAGGCAAAAGCCCTGGGGGGTGAGGAGTGGGAGTGGGTGGGCTTGGGTGAGACTGGGGAAAGAGAGGAAAGAAGAGTGGCCACACAGCTGGCGAAAGAGGTGTTAAAGACCGAGGCCACTTCACCTGGGTCAGTGATGGTGGAGCCATCAGCATTTAGGAGCTGGGCTGGAGAGGTTGGGCCGGGGGGTTGAGAGTCATTTGATTGATTTCAGAATTTAGCTGGGTGATTTAGGTTATTAGAGTGGAAAGAGACCTTGAAATAGCTTGCTTTGGCCTGGCAGTAGGAGCCTAGTGCAGGATATACTCAGTATAACTTTTCCACCATGAGCAGCGTGGCACAAAGCAGTCAAGCACCATAACCTTGCCAATAACCAACTGCTGTATTAGAAACAACTACCTCTGCAAAGGTATGCTCACCACCCATCTGCACTATGAATGTAGCACCACGGTCCCCTGATTTTTACAAACTTGTCACAGGTTGCAACAACTATAAACAGCAAGCCCCTGGGTAAACAGCCCCTTTTCCCCACTCCCCAAGGTAATAGCTTTTGTATGCAGGGCAGACAGAGCTACTAACTTTTACAAAAGAGGTAGCCGACTTGAAGAACCCGCCAGGTGTCTCAATCACAACTTGTAGTATTATGTTGTTCATATGACAAAATCAGGTAGCCCAACCCTCCCAAGTGTCTAGGGGTATGCATGGTAGTAATGTCCATGGGAGGCAGCCACTGCAAACACCAGATTACTTACATTCTTCAGGTCCCCTTGAAAGGTGGGGTGCGGCTGGCCTCAGGTGCAGGGCTAAAAGGAAATTCTTGGTTAGATGCAACAAGAGTTCATGGAAATAATGGAGGCAACACTGCAAGTGCAAGGAAACAGTGGGATCCCATTTAATAACATAAAATCCATTCTATGGAGCAGTGGCTTAATCACATCACACTAGACCAACGTGGTCACATTGGGCAGGAGTCCACATTGTCCGCTTGGACACGATATCTTCCACGGGGATGATCTGGATGACCCCAACAAATTAAGCAGCTCAGTTTAATGCATGACACTTTCCAGCAGCTAGCTGTGGGGTGTCAGCCATGATCAGGCTCAATGAAAATAACAAATCCCACCCACTGCTGTATACCCGCTTCCCCCAACCATGGCTTCCCCAATGCTGCAGCCCTTTGTTTAATCTAAAAAAGAAATGTGAAATGCTTTGTGATACGTGCTGTATAAAAGGTGCTATCAGAAATAGAGATCAAACTGTTCTTCACATACACAGCTCCTTCAGCTCATTAGAGCAGACCTGGTTTGTTTACATGCTTCTTCCGTGAACACGTGGCGTTGGCTGGTCAAACATTCCTCCACCCAATGAACTTTCAGAACATGAAGGCGCTGAAGAGGAAAGGATGGAATGGTTCTCTGGCAGCTCCGTTCCTGTCGGGACTTCGAGGATTGACACACAAGTTCTGGTCTAAGGCATACACGTGGGAGGTACACTGAGCATGGAGACATCGCGTATTTTCCCCGCTGTGATAGACTGGGGAGATTGGGCTGTGGTACCTACCATGCTGTCCAATCTGATTCTGATCAGATTAGCACAAAGGAGCACAAACAGGATGGTTGGTGGTATACACAATAAAGGATAAGGTGAAGCAGAATTCTTTGCAAAATGTTTTATGCACAGCTTCAAAGTAACAGCCCAATGCTGAAGTAAGCAACTTTCGATCCAGCTATTTACCCCATTGACTCTTGCGAGTCTCTTCAGTGGAGGTTAAGGCTGATAGGTAGACTGAGTGAAGTGACCTGGACAGGATTGTTTTATAGCTTCATCAACCAGTGCTCCTTTAAGCAAATTTCAACCAGGTAGGCGGGAGTGTCCAAGTAGGCCAGCACTTTGCTATTTCTCTTTATCCTCCCCGGCCCTGGCGCTGTCACTCGACTGATCACCCAGCACCATGAGCATGGAGGGACACTCCATGGAGCCATGGTTTACCCCCAGGTGGGGACAGAGTGAGAGTGGGCAGCTGGCTCCCCTAACCCGCCCTCCTGGTTCCAGTACCTTGTGATCTCATCAGGGTCCCTTCTTGAGCCATGCTGCATGGTAACAAGGGCCTATCTGATCCTCTGGTCGGTGTCACACGGGCCAAGTGTTTTTGGGGTACGCCCTTCTGGAGATGCAACATGCACTGATGCCAGGGCTTAAGCCAGCATCCATCACGCCCATCCCCGCTGCAGCACAGGCATGCTGATCCTCCAACCACTGCTAAAGGTTGGTTATGCACTAGGTTATACTCCCCACCCCCAGAGATGAGCAGTTCTTCGGATGCTCAAGCCTCCTCCCCACTGGCTGACCTCTGTCAACCCCATGCCTGTTCCTGAACTGGGTTGCCAGCATTGCAAGCCAGTGAGTGCTTACCGCTGTGCCGGTGGGTCAGTGGAACTCCCACTAAGACTAGTGAGAGTGGATGCGCCTAAGGGTAATAGCTGGACTATCAGAAGTGCTTATTTGTGCAGTGGACTGTTACTTGAAGCTGTGCGTGAAACATCTTGCAAAGAATTCTGCTTAGCCTATCCTTTACTGTGCATATCACCATCCTGTTTGTGCTGCTTGTTGCAGGAGGTTAGCTGCCTCCTTTGCGGTTTTGCACCAGCACTTACTGGAGCTTATGGCCACTGCCTTGGATTCTTAGCACAAAGGAGGAAGACGAGATTCTGGCTAGGTCTGGGGATGATGAAGAGGGGTGAGGTGGGCAGATCCTGGGAGGGAGGGAGAGAAAGAGAGAGAGAGAGAGAAAACAGAGAGAGAGAGAGAGAGAGAGAGAGAGAGAGAGAGAGAAGCTGGAGAATCTGTGGGCAGCAGTGCCCAGAGCTTCAGTTTATGTTGTCCTGTACCCTGTCATTGTCACCCCATATCCCATGGATGGAACCCTGTACCAGCCCTCCACAGTACCCCTGTCACCCCACGCTGTTAGGAAGTGGATTAACTTGTAACATGCCCACGGTAGTCTGCATTGTACTTTAGTACATTATAACAAGCATTTGTCAATGCCGAATGTTGGCTTGCTGGCATTTTAGTGCAGGAGTTAGAGAGATGCATAATAGGAATGGCAGTGAAGCATTGAACTGATGCCAACTCCACCCCACCCTGCAGAGACTGACAGGCATTGGGGTGTGCCTGGGTCATTCAGCATAACACTGACACCATTTCACCTCACCCTATAGACACTGACAGGTGTCGTGATGTGCTATGGGGTCTTTGGCCTTATACTCACCCCATTCCACAAGGAAATACTGAGATGGGTGCAGTATAGGAGAATGGAGGACCGCTAGCCAAAGACCCCAAGGCAGACCCTCGATGCCTGTCACTGGCTGCAGAGTGTGGGTGGAATGGTAGGAGCATTACGGGTGACGATCCCAAGTCACCCCCCGACGCCTGTCAGTCTCTACAGAGTAGGGCATTGTGGTTGGAAACCCTAATGCCCCAGCCATTTGTTGGTGTTTTTGCTCCACATTTTCAAAATGAGATTTTTATTTTATTGTTTATTTGTTTGGAAAATGTTTCACCAGGAAAGACAACATGAGCTGTAAACAGCTAATTTCCAGAGGCATTCGGGGGATAAAGAGCTGGGACAGCAAGCAAACACAAGCAATACAAGTACAAGTACAATTGCTAAAACAAAACAGTGCAGTACAATTACAGAGCAAAAATAACCCAGACCAACTGGCCAGGGTAAACAAAACCATGTTCGGCTATAGCATACATTGCAATAACCCAAGAGCAGGTGATCCAGTAGAGTAAAGGTTAGATGATGGATAACACATTTGAAGTGCTAGAAGTAGTGGGGTGGAGAAAATTAAGGGCCATCTCGGCAGGTTGAGATCAGAAGGAGGGTGGGTGGAAGAGGCGAGGGACCAGGCAGAGGTATTAAATGAGTACTTGCCTCTGTGTTCACTAGGGAGGGGACGGGATATCTACAAAGCAAGGCACAATGGGGATAGAAGCAGTAGTGATGGGATCAGGGAGCAGCAGAAATGGAGCAAGAGGGAGGGAGAGGTACCCCAGGGTCGCCACATCAGGATAAGGATAAAGAGGCCAGTAAGGTGGAGGGGATGGATGATGCTATCTCCACCGAAAGGGTGTGGTTAGCCCTTAAGGGCCTAAAGGAAGATAAATCTCCTGGCCGGATGGCATTCATCGGAGAGTACTATGGAACTGGCAGACATACTGGCTGCACTGGCTGAGCTCTTCAACAGGTCGCTGAGACAGGGAGGGTACCCTAGAGATTGGCAAGAGGCACATGGTGCCAGTCCATAAAGGGGCTGAGGGAAGTACCAGGTAACTATAGACCCATCAGTTTGACCTCGATGGTGGGAAAATTAATGGAGCGTATACTAAAGGAGACGATTGGGGGTGTACTTGGAGGAGGTGGGAGGTCTGGATAGTCGGCAACATGGGTTTGTGTCGTAGATTGTGTCAAACCAATCTTGTGGAGTTCTCCAATGGGTAACATCAGAACTGGACAGGGAAAGCCTGTGGATGTATTATTCTTGGACTTCAGCAAGGCGTTTCGACTCTGTCCCCCACAATGGTCTGGTGGAGAAACTGATGGGGTTGGAAGTAGGCCTTTGATGGTCAGATGGATTGAAAACTGGCTAGCAGGACACGCTCAGGGGAGTAGTGGTCGGTGGGGAGCTCTCAAACCCAGAGAGGTCGGTAGTGGGGTACTGCAGGGCTCGGTCCCACGTCCAATCCTGTTTAATGCATACATTTCGGACATCAGGGAGGGTATAGGGTGAAATGAGTCTCTTTGCTGACGACTCCAAGATGGGGGCAGAGTTGAGGGAAAGAGGAGGTTGGCCCTGCAATGGGACCTGGACACCATGGAAAGGTGGGCTCACACATGGAAATTAAATTTCAATATCACCAAGTGCAAGGTGTTACATCTTGGGTGGGGAAACCCTAAACACAGGTCACACCCTGGGAGGGAGGCACTGGAGGCCTCAACACGGGAAAAAGACCTAGGGGTCATGGTGGATGCATGCATGAATAACTCTGAGCAGTGCAGGAGAGTGGCTAGCAAAGCAAACAGGATGTTGGGATGCATCGTAGGGGATCACCTCTAGGAGCAGGGAAGTGATTCTGCCGCTGTACAATGGATTGGTTAGACCACACCTTGAGTACTGTGTACAGTACTGGAAACCACACTTGAAGAGGGACACACAGCTCCTGGAGAGGGTACAGAGAAGGGCAACTAAGATGATATGAGAACTAGGGATTTGACATATGAGGAAGACTTGAGGAGCTCTGCCTGTTTTCATTGGATGAGAGGAGAGGAAAGGAGAGCAGGGGTGGGGCATGATTGAGGTCTTCAAGTACCTCAAGGGAATAAATAGGGTAAACATGGAGGGATCTTTAGGCAAAGCAGGGAGTTATCACTAGAGGGCATGGTTTGAAGTTAGAAGGTGGAAGGGTGAGGGGAAAGAGGAGGAGGTTTTCACTGAGAGGGTGGTGGACCCTTTGAATGTGCTGCCTGGCAAGCTGGTTCAGAGATCCACAGTGGAGGGCTTCAAGAGAGGGTGGGACAGACACAGAAAGCGGATGTATCAGATGATGGCCCGGCCCAGGTGGGTGGGGATGGATGATAGGGTTTCTGAAACACAAGGGGGGACGCTGGGTACCCAACTAGGGATCTGAGGTTCGAGCAGACTCGATAGATTGTAAGGCCTAATCTGCTGGCAATTAGTATGTAGTATGTTAGTAGGCTGAGCACAGACTTGAAGTGCTATTGTATACCCAGGGAGGGTAGTTATAAGACAAGTGGGGAAGTGGATGAGTGGGGGTAAGGCTGGGGATGGAAGAGGAGAGAGGGACAGCCAAGATCTATACCCATATACCCATTCAGGTTGCTGGGAACCCTGCAAGGGGTTAAGACCAGGCAGAAAGGGAGGGAGAGAAATGGAGCGGGTGGTAGAGAAGAGAGGGACAGGGAACAGGAGGGAAGAAGGGAGGTGGACGGCGATGGATTTGAAAGTGGGGGAAAGGAAGAGGGGAAAGAGAGGCAATCTATACCCCTTCAGGATGCAGAGAACCCTTCAAGGGGTCAGGATTAGAAAGTGGGATCCCACCTCATGAACAGTGGCATTGTCATTTTGTCAATCAATCCCAAAAGGTGGTTTTATGAGTGACTGTGCCATTTGGTGCCACAGGTGTGAAAACACATTTCTGGCAGGATGTGTGAAAATGGCAATGTTGAAAATCTGGAGTGAAAATATGAAAAATTGGCAAAGTTAAGACTGTGCATAGAAACTGCAAGCATACGCCTGTAATGCAATCATTTTTCACCCAATTTTCAACATGGGCATTTCTGAACCTCTCCTCAGGAACAGTGGCACTGTGATTTTGTTAATCTATCCCAAAGTTGATTTCACACAGCAACTGTGCCATTCTGTGCCACAGGTGTGAAAACACATTCAGGAAGGATGTCAAAATGACAGCTATACTGCTCATAAGGAGGTGTGACAAAATGGCAATGTTGAAAATCTGGAGAAAATATCAAAATTGGTGAAGTTACGAGTGTTTGTAGAAACTGCACAAAGCACACACTTATAACGCTAATTTCTTGAATTTTTCCCCAAATTTGCAACATAAGGCTTTTGGGATCTCTTCATGAACAGTGGCACTGTCATTTCATTAATCGGTACTAAAGGTGATTTCATACAGCAACTGCAAAACTCTTCGACCGGAAACTAAATCACAATGGTTTGTTCATGAGATGGGGTCCCAAGAACCCCATGTTGAAAATTTAGGGCCTAAATTCAAAAATGGCTACGATATCAACCTAAGTTGAAAACCCCTATTGCCTCCCATTATAAAGCTTGCTGTCATTTCTTCAGTTCGCAGTCTCGGCTTTGAAGAGCTAGCGTGTCCTGGTTCAGAGAAGATCACAGCTCCCAGTCTCCGGAGGGTAAGGGGGTGTGGGGAGGTGGGAGCAGAGGGAAGGTGGGTATGGGGAGGGGACGAGGGAGACAATGGAGGACTGTTTTCTTGTTTGCAGGGAAAAAAGACCACGAGGAAGGTTTTCATTTACAGGTAAAAAATAAATAAAATAATTGCCACACTGGGTTGGGCTCCCAGTGTGCCACAGTTCTGGAGTGGGGAGAAGTGCCAATACAGGGATTGAGCACCCTGATGTTGGCAAGGCGATAGATGGGGAGGGCACATCCAACACCGGAGTAGGCATCCCGTGTCGAAAGGGAAGACTGTTTAATCAGGAAAGATACACTAAGAGGAGAGACACACTAAGAGGGGAGATGCCGACACAGGGATTGGGCACCCCGATGTTGGCTTTTCGAGTGTGTGGCGGCGTGCAGTAGCCACCATGTTACAGTGTGCCACATAATGTGTGTGGGGGGAACATGCCGATACAGGAATTGGGGCACCTGATGTCATCTTTCTGGGGATTGTGTGGTAGATGGCAGGAGCCACCATATTTATTGAAATGTTTCACTAGGAAAGCACGTAATGGAGTCATGTCATCTGCCGCTGCAATGACGAGCCTGCCTCTGATTGAAGCAGCAGATTCGTCTCAGCTCTGTGGCTCTCTGAAACTGCTGTCATCAGCTGCGTGCTCACTGATTGGTGGCTGAGGGACGCACTCACTAAAGCATCCCTACATTCGCCACAACACTGACACACCTCTGAAATGCCACTACCGTAGCTGTTGTTGCATGCAGAACAAGCCAACATAAAAGGGGTCTCTACAAATGCTGCAGCCTGATTGACTGTTAGATTCCAACAGCCTTACATTAATCCCTGTTACACTGGTCATGTACAACCTGATCACCATGGCACATGGATTCTTCCTGTCGGCATTCCGTCCTCTAGCACTGCTGAATGCCTGGAATGATGCATTCTGATTCTGAGCCAGCATTCTTAAACTGTTGGTGGAAGAAATATTTTATCAAAATCTCCTCTAAGTGAGAAAAACAGTAAAAAGTACACTTTTATCACTTTCTTTTGAATATTTTTTTATAATAGCAACAAGGAACTCCCAGGAGTAGTTAGCAGTCAGTTAATAACCCCTAGGAACAATATGGCACTCGGCTGCACCTGGGTGCCACATTACACCTGGGGTGATTAACAGACTGTTCATCTAACCCTTGGTTATGCTGTATTGCTTAATTACCAGCCCTGTACAGGCCACAGTCTCATAGAAATCGTGAAAGGCCCTATTGGTACACAAAACAGAATCTTAAAAAATTAAATAAAAGATATAGCACAATGAAAGAAAAGGCAAATCCAATTTAATCAGACTAGCAAAGATTCTGGTTCCTTGTTCCGTTTATACATGCCCTTTTATATAGTCAGTAAATCAAAGTGCTTTACAGAGCTAAGGTACTGGTAATACAGGGGCCGTATAAAATAATTAAATTGGGATTTACAGTATATAGCACTTTTCCTATATACTGCAGCAAAAGTGCTTTAGAAAGCCATGAGTTAGAGGTAGTGTCGGACTGTAGAACAGAATAGAGTGTCTTTAATACACACTGTATCCTGAATTGCTTTACAAAGCAATGAGTTAGATACTGGTAGTGCAGGGTAGGCTAGAATAGAATTTAGATTAATATAGCACCTTTTACACACTGTATCCCAAAGTGCTTTACAAAGCAATGAGCTGGATACTGGTAGTGCAGGGACTGTAGAATAGGGTAGAATTTTTTATTATACTTTATCTTTATTTTAGTTATAGTTTTAAAAAGGTACAGTACATTTCAGTCGTAGTATAGCTTACAGAATTATATAGCCATCATTTCACCCATGTCAGTCAATTTGTGGCAATACAATTGTAGAAGGGAAGATGCAATCAAAGCGTTATACATCTGTGATACACATTCTGCCAGAGACTCGGGTTCATGGAACCCTTACCACTCCCACCCCTTCCATCAGGCAGGCCCCATACTGACACCCTAACAATCCCTCTCCCATCCCCCTCTTGGACCATCTTCTTTGAAGGCATGGAAACATCATCATGGGACAAATGTAGGGTCATGTGCTGAATTATAGAGCACTCAAGCCCTCCATCTGATTTCAACTGCTCCCTGGCCTAAGATCCTGGCTGTCATTCTCTCTCTAAAGATAATGCTCCACCAGCAAGTCATGCCATTGGTCTGCTGTTGGGGGTCCAACATGTTTCCACATTTTAGTAATCACTTTCTTGGCTAAAAGAATAAAGGTGTAAATAAGAGACCTCCTTTGTATCTGAAAGACCTTCTGGAGGAATTGACAACATTGCAAACTGTGGCGCAAGTACCAGATCTGGTGAAAAGATTTCCTTTAAGGCCTGCTCAATCTGTTGCCAACAAACTTGCAGTCTGCAACACCCCAAAAGATATGTACCTGGTCTGCCCATCCCTCCCGCATTGTCTCCAACACTCTGCCCCAGTGTAGGGAAAATTCTTGCCAACTGCTGGTGTATTAAAGTACCTATTACGGACTTCCACACAAACTCCCACCAGTAAGGAGCCAAGAAGGTCCCTAAGGAGGGATGGTGTATTTTACCCATAATTGATGGGACACCGGAAGGGTAGTTCTTTATTCCATGCCTCTAGACTGTCTCAGTGGTGTCAGATACAAATTCTTGTATTCCTTCATACAATAACCCTGTCATATGAAACTGATCAGACCTCTAATTGCATTAATAACCAACTTCAAAAACAAAGGAGGAGGGTTCAGGCAGGCAGCTTCTCAGAGGACCTTTATGTAACATTAAAGTCCATACCTGCAGGTACCTATAGTAGTCTCGGTTCCCAGATCATAGTCCTTTGGAGCTGTACAAATGGAACTACCCCATGGGTCTAAAACTGAAAGATAAATGTGTGACCTTTCCTATGCCAAATTCTAAATGTTAAATCAAATTTAGTCGGAGAAAATCAGTTTCTGTGGATAATAGTCTCAAATAGTAAAATACAGATTCCATAGCTGGCAAAGCTGTGATTCTATACCAGTTTTGTAACTGAAAGAGCTCAGCCTGTAGTTATATGGGAAGAGCTCCTCCCCATATCTTGCTTAAACAGCAGAAACCTACTGCTCTACTTAGAGTGAGGCACACTTCGCTGCGCTCACTTACCACGGCTTCCTGGAGCTGGCTTCCTCCCTGTTCTGTACTCCCCCATGTTTTTTGTACTCCTGCTTTCTGCTTGCTTCTTTCCCTTCCTCCTCCTGTTTCGTCCGCCCTCCCTCCATTTACTCATTACCTTCTTTGTGGCTTTCCTTTGTCTGCCTGCCTCCAGCACACACTGCTCCTCCATGTTTGGCCACTGCTTCTTAGCTCTCCAGGTCTCCTTCCTCATCGTTGCCAGCGTTCCTCCACAAGAGCCTGCACTTCTCCGCTCACTCAGTCCTCTCTCAGCCTTCCTTGGACCGCTTGCTTGGGATGAACCCCTGCCAATTCAGCCTACCACCGCTTCTGCGACTTCTCTCCCTTCCTGGTTGGACCAGCTGTTCTGCTCTTCGCATTCTATCACTGCTATGCTGTGCTGTTGCTGTTGTAAGACTGGCTCACTCCATGCTACAATACAGTACCTACATCATTACTAAACTCCTGGCAACTGGTCTATCTACCGATACAATTGTACTTTATGCATTTCACTTTGTGTTTCGTGTACCATGCTACTCTTCCATGCAATACTGCTATTACCCTGACTCAGCTCTGATGCGCCTTGTTCTGTAGTAAGTCTACTATGCTTGCCCATCTGAACTTCTGCTCAGGAGGCTACACGAGAGCTTACCCTTTAGAGATTTGAGAGCAGCCCTGAGCAGCCATCTACGATTTCAGCTGCTGCTCTGATAAAACTTGTGGACCAGACCTAAGTCAACGGGACATTCCAGCATTAGCTACATACAACAGGAGAACACTGTGGATGCCACTGTGGCATAATAAGCATTATTTCGGTATCCTCACAAGACAGTCAGGCTGCTGGAAGTCATTCAGAGGTGATTTCCTTTTCTATTGATTTACTTTCTAAGGAGGATCGGCCTGCAATTTACTGATTGGACAGTTTATGCTTCCATGCTTCCTCTGTTTGGTCATAACACACAATTAGAGAGAGACAGACTACTTCCCTGCTATTTACTTCCTCACCAGTCTCCACCATGCCCTTATGCATTCCTTTGAGTACTATTCCTTGCAACTTCATCTGCATTCCTGCCAATCCGATGACTACTATGACTACCAACCTGCGTGCGGTCCCGTGCTTTCAATTGTACCTACTGCTCACACACTGGCCTACAAGGGCTAGCTTCCTCTTTCCTCACTTACCAGAGGACCTACGAAGGTCTGGCTGCACTTCCATGTTTACTTGGGCTAGTCGCCACTCTACTTACCTCCCCAGCTGATGGTTAAGCTGCGCATTTCAGCCTAAGGATAGCTGCCACATTTTCACTACTTAACAATTAACCACCTCAATTTATTTAATGATACTCATCTAACCTACGTATGGACCAACTGCACACACTAGCATACCGAAAGCTAGCTGTCACTCTAGTTACTTAAACAACAGACCTACGAGGGTCTGGCTGCACTACATCTTTACATAGAGAGAGTTGCCACTATACTTGCCTCACCAGCTGCGGGGCAAGCTGTGCATCTCAGCCAAAGGACCAGCTACTACTGACGCCAGAGGCCAGACTACTTCCACTTCATCCTGCCCGCCAGCGTCAGAGTCTGGCCACATATGCTATAACTTTCTACTTCATGTGCTAGCCTTAGGTGCCCCTCACTGTAGTCCTTTCCTGCTTCTGTTGAACGATGTCTCACATGCTCCCATCTGTGCACTCTTCCTGGATGCTTCACCTGTTCATTCCATACCCTGCAGTGCTCCGCATGGCTTGGAAGCCTGTTTCTGTCCTTCATTCTAACCACGGGCTGTTCTGCTGGATTGTTTTTAATCTGCAACATGGATTAGCCAATCATTGGGAGCTTATCGTGGATATCATTGTTTTCTTTTGGGGTGTCATCCTATGCAAGGTTCTCACTCAAACACTCCCAGATCTGCTCAATGCTCATTCAGCAGCATCCAAGGTCACTCTTACTCCACCTGCCTCACCCAGCATCGGACGTGGAGATTCATGAATTCCGTCTGCCTGCCATGCTCCAGTCTGGGCTGGGAGGTTCGTATACTTCTAACTCCTACCTGGCTTTCTACCTCTGTTACTTACCAGCAGGTCTATGAAAGTCTGGCTGCGCTTCATGTTATCTGGAGCTAGCCGCCTCTACTTACCACAGGGAGAAGATCTCAGAGATGAATTATTTAGCTTCAAAGTAACCTACAAAATGACTTGCTGTGCATAAAATAATTATTAACTGGCTGGCTGCAGGCTGAAAACTATGTATGTGTATGCAGAGGGGCTGGAAGGAAAGGTCTGCCTTTTGCAGATGACACCAAGATCTGCAACAGGGTGGATACTCCAGAAGGGGTGCAGAAAATGAAGAGGACCTGAGAAGCTTGAAAGATGGTCAATGTGGCAACTGAGATTCAATGTAAAGTGCAAAATAATGCACCTGGGTAGAGGGAACCTGAGGAGAGCTACAGGTGTGGGGAGGAGCTGACTGTCACCAAGAGGAAAGGGACCTAGGGGTTGTCATCTATGATGACCTTAAGGTATCAAAGCAGTGTACAAAGGCAGGGAGGCCAGTGGTATGCTGGAGTGCATAGGAAGGGTATTATTAGCAGGAGGCGGAGGTGGTGATGCCATTGTATAAAACATTAGTAAGGCCTCACCTGGAGTACTGCATGCAGTTCTGGAGGCCACACCTGTGCAAGGACATAGATAAGGTGGAGATTATCCAGAGAAGGGCAACAAAGATGGTGCAGGGCTTGCACCACAAAACACATGAGGAGAGACTAAGGGACCTCAATATGTACTCACTGGAGGAGAGGAGACAGCGGGGGACATGATTGAAACTTTCTAGTACCTCAAGGGCATAAACAAGGTGCAGGCAGGAGCTTTTCCAATGAGAAAAGTATTAGAACAAGGGGCACAATATGAAATTGGAAGGGTGTAGATTAAGAGGTAACGTGAGGAAGTTATTCTACACAGAAAGGGTAGTTGACACATGGAATAGTCTGCCACAGGAGGTAGTGGGGACAAGCACAGTGGAGAGGTTTAAGCATGCTTGGGACAGACCAAGGGAACCTTGAGCAGGGAGGGGTGATGAAAGCCATTGATCTCAAAGGGTCAGTGGCCCAGTTACAATGTATAAGCCTCACGGGTAGACTGGATGGGCCTAAGGTCCTTATCTGCCGACAATTTCTATGTTTCTATAAATGCAGTGGGTCTGGGGCTGCCAATCCCCAGAAACTATGGGTACTAGATGCTCTGTGGTTTTGTTTTCTAGTATATGTGACAAGACAGGAGTGCCGTCAGGTGGGGTTGATAACACTTATGACAGAATAAATTACAAGATCTTAATTTTTTTTCCCGTAACTGCTCTCTCAGCACAAGGCAGACAGGTCCTTACCTGCCTGCCTCTCTCTCCTCTTCTGGTTTTGTTTTCTAGTTCAACTAAGAAGACAGGAGTGCCATCAGGTGGGGTTGATAATAGTTATGATAGTCACAGTAGGAACTATAAGATCTGAATTTTTCAGGTCACTGTCTCTCAGTGGAAGCCCAGATCTCTGCCTGCCTTTTTCTGTCCTTGTCTTATTTTCTAGTACTTCAATCAAGGGACAAGAGTGCTGTGGGTGGGATTGCTAACAGTGTTCTGACAGTATATAAACTAAAATGATCTTAATAATTACATTATATTTGCAAGTACTACTACTCAGACACCCCATACAGTCAGTCACAGGCAGCAGTTGCTGCATAGCTCTTAAAAGAGCTTATACAACAATGTATTTTTTAAACTGCCTCTCTCCTTCTAGTCTCTCTATGCAATAAACCCCTCTTACCTTGTAGCTCAGCCTGAGCTACTCAGCTGTATTAAGCCCTTAAAGAGCTTTTTGCACATCATCTCCTTTTTAAAGTTCTGCCTTTCTCCTTTGTCCTATAGTTCTTAAAGAGTTTTTTACACAACTCCTTTAAAAAAAAAACTGCCTCTCCCTTCTCCCACCTAGTCTCTGCAATCCCTATCCCTCTACCCTGTAGCTCAGAAGCTGTATGCTGTGTATTATAGCTCTGTTATCTCTTAAAGCTTTTTACACACACAATTGCTTTTCTTTATAAGCTGCACTGACTGTATAGCTCTTAAAAGAGCTTTTACACAATCTTTCTTAAACTGTCTGCCTCTCTCCTTGTCCTCCTCGTCTCTCTGAATCCCCTCTGCCCTGTAGCTCAGCTGACTAGTAGTCTCCTTCCACCGTTTCTCTTTCTTGTCTGGTGTGCTCAATTCTCAAAGTCGGACACAGACTCATCTTCTGCTGCTGCCTATCAGAATCTTAATCTCACACTGTTGGTCTGACTTTTTAGTTGGTCTGTCACCCAGTCACTCTACAGACTCTGCACAAACTTTACTTCAACAACAAAGTAGCTCTTAAAAGAGCTTTTTCACACAATAGCCATTTTTTTTAACTGGCTACCTCTCCTCTAGAAATCCATCCCGAGTTCCTGGCCCAGTCCCTCCTGCCACCAAAACAAAACAGCGTCACTCTACCCTCTCACTCTAAAGAGTTTTTCATACATGGTCTCTGTTTTTATTGTAGTTCAAAACTCAAACTGGCTCTCAAATCTTTTCTTCTCCCACCCTGAAACAACGAGCACTTGTTCACACAGAATAAAGATAATTTGTTCAGTCAAAGAAAGGATCAACACTCTCAAACAACTCTCTCACATTTGTCCCCAACTACTACTGCTGCGTGTGTCTGTCTTCTGCCGACTGTCTGAGTAATGAGGGAGGGAACAGAGGAAGAGCGAGGTCACCATTGGCCAATTCCTGGTTGCTAAGGCAGCAACCCCATTGTAATAGGTCAGAGCAGCCGACAGTCAGGTCAAGGAGGCTTGGTCTGATTGCACACTTCGCACCAGCAGTTAAGTTAAAGAAAAAAAAAGTCTTTCACGCATGCTTGTTGCAGTCAGTCCTGCTGCAAAGGAGATTGCTTGGGGGGCTATAGCCCTCTTAGCCCCCTCTTGTTGCGCCACTGCTGCTGGGTAATGCATGCTCATCCATTAGAGGTCACATTTACTGCTGGGTCATACATGCTTACCCAACAGGGCCCACATTACTGCCGAGTCATACATGCTTATCTACTTGGGGTCACATTTACTGCTGGATAATACATGCTCACCCACTAGGGATCACATTTACTGCTGGGTCATACATGCTCACCCACCAGGAGTCACATTTACTGCTTTGGTACACATGCTCATCTACTTGGGGTCCCATTTACTGGTGGGTCATACATGCTCATCTATGAGAGTGCATTTGCTGCTGGGTAATCATTGCTTACCCACCAGGGTCACATTACTGCTAGGTCATACATGCTTTTCTAAATTGGGTCACATTTACTGCTGGGGTACAGATGCTCATCCACAAGGAGTCACATTTACTGCTGGGTAATACATGCTCGCCCACCAGGGGTCACATTTACTG
This sequence comes from Neoceratodus forsteri, assembly GCA_016271365.2. NCBI lineage: Eukaryota > Metazoa > Chordata > Ceratodontiformes > Ceratodontidae > Neoceratodus > Neoceratodus forsteri. The sequence goes on along the minus strand of JADMNL010000033.1, from coordinate 19,353,465 downwards.
ATGGGTCATACATGCTCATCTACTCAGGGGTCACATTTAGTGCTGGGTCATACATGCTCATCTACTTGGAGTCACATTTACTGCTGGGTATTACATGCTCATCCACCAGAGGTTACATTTACTGCTGGGTAATACATGCTCACCCACCAGGGTCACATTTACTGATGGGTACATACATGCTTATCTACTTAGGGGTCACATTTACTGCTGGGTAATACATGCTCACCCACTAGGGTCAGATTTACTACTGGGTAATACATGCTCACCCACTAGGGGTCAGATTTACTGCTGGGTAATACATGCTCACCCACTAGGGTCACATTTACTGTTGGTTGATACATTCTTATCTACTTGGGGTCACATTTATTGCTGGGTCATACATGCTCAAACACTTGGGGTCACATTTACTGCTGGGTAATATATGCTCACCCACCAGGGTCACATTTACTGCTGGGTAATATATGCTCACCACCAGGGTCACATTACTGCTAGGTCATACATGCTCGTCTACTTGGGGTCATATTTACTACTGGGCAATACATGCTGCCACTAGGGATCACATTTACTGCTGGGTCATACATGCTCATCTACTTGGGGTCACATTTACTGCTGGGTCACATGCTCCTCACCAGGGTCACATTACTGCTGCATCATACATGCTTATCTACTTGGGGTCACATTTACTGCTGGGTAATACATGCTCACCCACTAGGTGTCACATTACTGCTGGGTCATACATGCTCACCCACCAGGAGTCACATTTACTGCTGTGGTACACATGCTCATCTACTTGGGGTCACATTTACTGCTGGGTAATACATTCTTACCCACCAGGGTCACATTTACTGCTGGGGTACACATGTTCATCTACTTGGGGTCACATTTATTGGTGGGTCATACATGCTTACCCACCAGAGGTCCACATTTACTGATGGGTCACACATGCTATCTACTTGGGGTCACATATACTGCTGGGTATACATGCTCACCCACTAGGGTCAGATTTACTACTGGGTAATACATGCTCACCCACTAGGGGTCAGATTTACTGCTGGGTAATACATGCTCACCCACTAGGGGTCACATTTACTGTTGGTTGATACATTCTATCTACTTGGGGTCACATTTATTGCTGGGTCATACATGCTCAAACACCAGGGTCACATTTACTGCTGGGTAATATATGCTCACCCACTAGGGGTCACATTTACTGCTGGGTAATACATGCTCACCCACCAGGGGTCACATTACTGCTAGGTCATACATGCTCGTCTACTTGGGGTCATATTTACTACTGGGCAATACATGCTGTCCAGTAGGGATCACATTTACTGCTGGGTCATATGTGCTCATCTACTTGGGGTCACATTTACTGCTGGGTCATACATGCTCACTCACCAGGGGTCACATTTACTGCTGCATCATACATGCTTATCTACTTGGGGTCACATTTACTGCTGGGTAATCATGCTCACCCACTAGGTGTCACATTTACTGCTGGTCATACATGCTCACCCACCAGAGTCACATTTACTGCTGTGGTACACATGCTCATCTACTTGGGGTCCACTATCTGCTGGGTAATACATGCTTACCCACCAGGGGTCACATTTACTGCTGGGGTACACATGTTCATCTACTTGGGGTCACATTTATTGGTGGGTCATACATGCTTACCCACCAGGGTCACTTACTGCTGGGGTACACATGCTCATCTACTTGGGGTCACATTTACTGGTGGGTCATACATGCTCATCTACTTGGGGTCACATTTACTGTTAGGTAATACATGCTACCCACCAGGGGCCCATTTACTGCTGGGGCACACATGCTCATCTACTTGGGGTCACATTTACTGGTGGGTCATACATGCTCATCTACTTGGGGTCACATTTACTGCTGGGTAATACATGCTTACCCACTAGGGGTCACATTTACTGCTGGGTGATACATGCCTATCTACTTGGGTCACATTTATTGCTGGGTCATACATGCTCATCTACTTGGGGTCACATTTACTGCTAGGGTACACATGCTTATCTACTTGGGGTCACATTTACTGCTGGATCATACATGCTCATCTACCTGGGGTCACATTTACTGCTGGGTAATATATGCTTACCCACCAGGGTCACATCTACTGCTGGGTTATACATGCTTATCTAAATTGGGTCACATTTACTGCTGGGTAATACATGCTCACCCACTAGGGTCACAATGTCACCACTAGGGGTCACATTTAGTGCTGAGTAATACATGCTTACCTACTAGGCTCACATTTACTGCTTCGGTAATATATGCTTGCCTAGTAGGGGTTGCATTAGTGCTGGGTAATACATGGTCACCTACTAGGGGTCTCATTTAGTGCTGGGTAATACATAGTCACCTACTAGGGTCACATTTAATGCTGGATAATACCACGGTCACTTACTAGGGGTCACATTTTGTGCTGAGTAGTACATGATCACCTACTAGGGTTAAGTAGTTAGTGCTGGGTAATACATCCTCACCTACTAAGGGTCTCATTTAGTGCTGGGTAATACATGGTCACCTATTAGGGGTCACATTTACTGCTGGGTAATACATGGTCACCTACTAGGGGTCACATTTACTGCTGGGTAATACATGGTCACCTACTAGGGGTCACATTTACTGCTGGGGAATCATGGTCACCTACTAGGGTCGCATTTTGTGCTGGGTAATACATGCTCACCTACTAGGTCACATTTACTGCTGGGCAATACATGGTCACCTACTAGGGGTCACATTTACTGTTGGGTAATACATGGTCACCTACTTGGGGTGTAATTAGTGCTGGGTAATACATGCTTACCTACTAGGCTCACATTTACTGTTGGGTAATACATGGTCACCTACTGGGGTTGCATTTAGTGCTGGATGATGCATGTTGACCTAGTAGGGGCCAAGATAATGTTGGGTAGTGCATGGTCACCTACTGGGGTCAACACAGCCCCAGCTATGACATCATCTCACAGAACACCATGCTTGCATCCCATTAATAGTCAATTAGCTCAGAAAGTTAGTGTTTAGTGAGCCCTACCTAAAACAACCCGACCAAACTTTAATGCACCAGGTCGGGGTACAGGTCATCCAGTTATAACTTGAGGGAAATGAAATTTCGACTACATCAACCATCTGGAGCTGGATTTTTGTGCGACCTACCATAAATACTTCTAAAATATCTCTTAAACATCTAAAATAATTCCTAACTGTTTCCATTTGTTTGCAACACTCCAAATGAAATACCTTGAACACAAACATAGTCCACTTAAGGTCCAGCTATCGCTGGATGTGTCAGTAGGAGAAGCTGGGTTGTGAGACCCTTGGACTACCAGGACAGTTCCCCTCCAGGAGGAATGCACATGCTGCGGAAGGAAAAGAACATTTCTAAGGATACTTGGCAAGTTCAGGCCTGTCGAGACCAGTGTCCCTCCTGGGCCGAGAAACAGGAACTATGGAAGTGTTGATGATCATCAGCTGCAGGTCTCTCATGAACCACTGGAATGAGTCACTCCTCATGGAAGAAGACAGAAACAGAAGAAACTGAAGAAAGTCATTAGCTATTCCGACCCAACCTGGTTTACTGAGAAGAGGTGGTGGGACCTCCTGGAAGAACTGTTGTGGAAATAGCTTTTCTGGAACAATGGTGCTGGGAGCACAGTGTACCACCCACAGACTGGAGTGGTAACTCAGTAAAGGACTTTTCAAGCATTAATGGTTGTGGTTATTTAAATAACCATTCAGAGCCCTATATTCAGACAGTTTCATTAGAGCTCAGGCTGTATTTGTGCTAGTACCCACCTTGGTGTATGCAAAGGCATTACACTGGTGCTAATTCCTTTGAATATAAGGCTGAACATATGCTGCACAAATGCATTGTTCTGGGCTAGTGCGACTAGCTTATGCAGTGCATATGAGCAGCACTGAGTATAGTAATGAGCATAACGCTGAACACAAGGAGGCAGCAGTAGGTGGGGTATGGCACCAATAAAAGACACACAACACAGCAGCAGAGGAATCAAAATAAATGTTACTGTGCAAAATGGCAACAGGCCATACAAAATACAACAATAAGAAGGGGAAGGACGGATAAACAAAGAAAAAGTGCAACTGTCCATGGGGTGGAGGAAGAAACAAAGTAAAAACAGTAACCACCACATGGGGGGACAACAAAAACAAAATGGGTAATTGCCCGTAAAAATGGGAGGAGACAACAAAAAGGCAGTCACCTGTAAAATGGAGGGAGGCAAGACAAGAAAAACAAAAGGGCAACCATCTATAAAACTGAGGAGGAGATAACAAAAAGGCAGTTGCCTGTAAAATGGGTCGGGGAGGCGAGAAAAGAAAACAAAACGCAATCATCTGTAAAAATGGCGGCGAAACAGCATAAACAAAAGGGCAACTGCCCATAAAAATGGTGGAGGTGGGGAGACAAAAAAAAATAAACACGGCAACTGCCCATTCAAATACAAAATAAAGGGCACCGCCCATTACAAATAAAGTAAAGAAAGGGGCATCCGCCCATTACAAATAAAGTAAAGAAAAGGGCACCAGCCATTACAAATAAAGTAAAGAAAAGGGCACCCGCCCATTACAAATAAGTAAAGAAAGGGCACCCACCCATTACAAATAAAGTAAAGAAAAGGGCACCCACCCATTACAAATAAAGTAAAGAAAGGGCACCCGCCCATTACAAATAAAGAAGAAAAGGGCACCCGCCCATTACAAATAAAGTAAAGAAAAGGGACCACCCATTACAAATAAAGTAAGAAAAGGGCACCCACCATTACAAATAAAAAAGAAAAGGGCACCTGCCCATTACAAATAAAGTAAAGAAAAGGGCACCACCATTACAAATAAAGTAAAGAAAGGCACGCCCATTACAAATAAAGTAAAGAAAAGGCACCGCCATTACAAATAAAGTAAAGAAAAGGGCACCTGCCCATTACAAATAAGTAAAGAAAGAGGCACCGCCATTACAAATAAAGTAAAGAAAGGGCACCTACCATTACAAATAAAGTAAAGAAAGGGCACCCATCCACTACAAATAAAGTAAAGAAAAGGGCACCCACCCATTACAAATAAAAAGTAAAGAAAGGGCACCTGCCCATTACAAATAAAGTAAAGAAAAGGGCACCTGCCCATTACAAATAAAAGTAAAGAAAAGGGCACCTGCCCATTACAAATAAAGTAAAGAAAGGGCACCTGCCCATTACAAATAAAGTAAAGTAAAGAAAGGGCACCTGCCCATTACAAATAAAGTAAAGAAAAGGGCACCCACCCATTACAAATAAAGTAAAGAAAAGAGCACCCGCCCATTACAAATAAAGTAAAGAAAAGGGCACCGCCTATTACAAATAAAGTAAAGAAAAGGCAGCCGCCCATTACAAATAAAGTAAAAGGGCACCCGCCCATTACAAATAAAGTAAAGAAAGGGCCACCATTACAAATAAAGTAAAGACACCACCCATTACAAATAAAGTAAAGGGCACCGCCCATTACAAATAAAGTAAAGAAAAGGGCACCACCCATTACAAATAAAGTAAAGAAAGGGCACCTGCCCATTACAAATAAAGTAAAGGGCACCCTGCCATTACAAATAAAGTAAAGAAAGGGCACCCACCCATTACAAATAAAGAAAGGGCACCGCCCATTACAAATAAAGTAAAGAAAGGGCACCGCCCATTACAAATAAAGTAAAGAAAAGGGCCCAGCCATTACAAATAAAGTAAAGAAAGGGCACCCGCCCATTACAAATAAAGTAAAGAAGGCACTACCATTACAAATAAAGTAAAGAAAGGGCACCCGCCCATTACAAATAAAGAAGAAAGGCACCTGCCCATTACAAATAAAGTAAAGAAAAGGGCACCGCCTATTACAAATAAAGTAAAGAAAGGGCACCACCCATTACAAATAAAGTAAAAGAAAGGGCACCAACCATTACAAATAAAGTAAAGAAAGGGCACCCACCCATTACAAATAAAGTAAAGAAAAGGGCACCTGCCCATTACAAATAAAGTAAAGAAAGGGGACCTGCCCATTACAAATAAAGTAAAGAAAAGGGCACCCACCATTACAAATAAAGTAAAGAAAGAGCACCTGCCATTACAAATAAAGTAAAGAAAGGGACCGCCATTACAAATAAAGTAAAGAAAGGGACACCACCCATTACAAATACAGTAAAGAAAGGGGCACCCTACATTACAAATAAAGTAAAGAAAAGGGCACCACCATTACAAATAAGGTGAAAGAACCCGCCCATTACAAATAAAGTAAGAAAGGGCACCTGCCCATTACAACAAAGTAAGGTAAAGAAAAGGGACCTGCCCATAACAAATAAAGTAAAGAAAAGGGCACCGCCCATTACAAATAAAGTAAAGAAAAGAGCACCTGCCCATTACAAATAAAGTAAAGAAAAGGGCACCCACCATTACAAATAAAGTAAAGAAAAGGGACCCACCCATTACAAATAAAGTAAAGAAAGGGCCCACCATTACAAATAAAGTAAAAGCACCCACCCATTACAATAAAGTAAAGGGCACCGCCCATTACAAATAAAGTAAAGAAAGGCACACACCATTACAAATAAAGTAAAGAAAGGGCACCCACCATTACAAATAAAGTAAAGAAAAGGGCACCCACAATTACAAATAAAAGAAAAGGGCACCCACCATTACAAATAAAGTAAAGAAAAGGAGCCGCCCATTACTAATAATAAAATAAAGAAAAGGTCACCCACCATTACAAATAAAGTAAAGAAGGGCACCACCCATTACAAATAAAGTAAAGAAAGAGGCACCACCCATTACAAATAAAGTAAAAAAGGGCACCACCATTACAAATAAAGTAAAAGGCACCCACCCATTACAAATAAAGTAAAGGGGCACCGCCCATTACAAATAAAGTAAAGAAAAGGGCACCCACCCATTACAAATAAAATAAAGAAAGGGCACCACACATTACAAATAAAGTAAAGAAAAGGGCACCGCCCATTACAAATAAAAGTAAAGAAAGGGCACCCGCCCATTACAAATAAAGTTAAAAAGGGCACCTGCCCATTACAAATAAAGTAAAGAAAAGGGCACCCACCCATTACAAATAAAATAAAGAAAGAGGCACCAGCCCATTACAAATAAAGTAAAGAAAGGCAACTGCCCATTACAAATAAAGTAAAGAAAAGGGCACCCCATTACAAATAAAAGTAAAAAGGGCACCCGCCCATTAGAAATAAAGTAAAGAAAGGGCACCCACCCATTACAAATAAAGTAAAGAAAAGGCACTCACCAGTCAATGGCATTAATGTCTGTAAATTATGGGGCTGCAGGTGGTGGTGGTGTTGGTGCATCTGGCACGGTAGTGTAGCTGGGGGTCCCTGATGGCCTAGGTATTCTCCTCCACCCTCCTTACCAGCATCTGGAGGACACAGACTTGGTGCGGAGCAGCTTATCCCTGCCCTCATGGTCTGTGATGTCCTGCAGCTCTCTGGGCACCTATGGAAAGAAATACACCAAACTTAGCCAGTTCGGCAGAGAGGATGGGGACACAGGAGTGGCATAATTTGCATAACAGAATTACAACTGGCGACACATGGGCCACCATGCTTGTACATAACTGGAGGGAAGAAACCACCAAATGGAATGTGTTTGGCATGCCAGAGACAGCATTGTGAACAACAACAAACAACAGTTAAGGACTGCAACATACAGTAAGCATGCCATGCTGCAACAGAGCATGACTGAGCCATGCAAGGACACAGAACACCGGCAGCCATACATACTGTGAGGACACAGCACAAGCAACACAGTGCTAAACCAGAGCCTGCTAGGCAGTCTGATGGCCGAAGTAGCTTGGAGCCACACACACACACCCAGCACCCTGTACAGAAGCCATCAGGCACATGGGCAAACACAGGTGAAGGAGAACAGGTATCCATGAGCCACCCTGTTTGGCTGCAGGGGCAGGCCCAGGCACAAGCGGGCTCACACACACAGCTGTATACAGATGGGAAAATTAATCATGCAGAACTGGGTGCAGAAGAGTAACGTGTGCAGCGGTGTTGTACATGGGGGCTTCCACACTGTACTGTGGTCAGCAAACAATGATAGTGTAGGATGTAGAGCTGTTTGGAGGCATGCTTGTCCCAGCAGCTGCTGACAGCGCCCTAGGTACAGACTTCACATATGTACAGAGCCAGTGCAGGGCAGTGGGTTCTGCACAGACACAGTTGTAGCCAGAATGTATGCATGGGCATTGCATATCTGTGGAATAATCATATTCTGGTCATCACTGTGTTGGTCAGATGCTACCAACTATGTAGCACAAAGTTGGTCTATATGTGCAATGCCTCCTGTGCCCACCCTGTTGCTGACCCAACACCATGTAAGCCTGGCTGAGATGCAGTGGCATGACACCCACTGAATGTGGCACTGGAGATGGCACCGCTGCAGGCAGACTGCCATAGGTGCTGTATGATGTACAATGTATGACACCGTGGTGTACTGGTACAATACTGGCATGTGCCTACCTCTGCCCTCTGCATGAAACACATATGTAGTCCAGTGCGTGGCATAGTAAACCCGATCAACAATGACAGGTGTAACAACGGGACTCGCGTGCATTACCACCTACTTCCTGGTGCATCAGGTTGGCAGCATAGGGTCATGCCACTGCACAGTGTAAGGCATGCCACGGTACAATGTACACAAATGCACTTGGCAGCATGCCTGCCACAAAGACATGCACAACAACAGATTGCAGAGACCCTGTCACATCACAGTGTCCATGGTGGGCAGTGCCCCAAGTGCAGGGACTGTCACCAACCAGAAGTGCATAGGTGCTGCTACCACAGGCACTCATGCAGCATGGCAAGACACCGTGGACATCTGTCTCCAATCACAGAAGCATGGAACATAAGCGTAGACATGCAACACAGAGTGCAAAACACACACTGCAAGGTACTTACATGGATATGAGGCTGCAGACTGGCTGTGCTGGGCCTCATCACAACCTGGCGTGTCCTGCAGTTGGTCCTGGCTGCGCCACTGCTCGTCCTGAGCTTGCTGGCTGCTGAGGTCTGTGAAGGAGGACAAAGGAGAAATGATCAGTAGCAAGCAGCAGAACATATTGTACAACACCATAAACTCTAAACAGTATAGATGTCCACGTGCTGGTGCTGTGCACCACCTGCCAGATGTGCATGGTGTGTGGATGGACAGGCCACGTCTTACCACTGAGCAGCTGTAGCACCACAGACAGGTGTGCCATGACCCAGACAAAGCTGGAATGCTACACCCTACTGCTGCAGGTATGGCCTAGCACAGTGTGTGATAGCCTACACAGTCCCTATCCAGATGTCCTCCCTATTCCTGTCCAACATACTCCTACATGCGGAGGCAGGCGCGTACACCTCACAGTATGCAGTACAATGCATGGAGCACCAGGTCTCATACAATCGGGAAAAAAGAAGCATATGTGTGCAACAGTAGGGAGGAGGACACGGTACGCAGGTGTAGGCCAACACAGTGGCGACAAGGGTGGCAGTACCATACCATGCATTTTCTGGCATAAGAATTAAATGGTTCAGGAGATATGCGGAAGTACTTCTTCAGAGAAAGAGTGGTAGATTCTGAAACAGCCTTCGGTGGAGGTGGTGGGTGCAAAACAGTAGTAATGTTCAAGGATGCAGGGGACAGGCATAAGGAATCTTACTGGAAAGGAAGGGGGTGGGAGAAAAGAGCCAGAGATAAGTTAAGGTCTGCAGTGATACTGTGGGTAGGGAGAAATGGGCAGACTGGGTGGGCCAAGCAATCCTTATCTGCAGTCAGATTCTGTGTTTCTGTGAGTGGGATGTTCTGTCCTTTCGGTACTAGCTAGACCTGTGCTTGTTTTCAGCATCCAGTCCCAAACTGCTGGTAGCTCAGGTGAATCTACATCTGGTTTAACGTTAGGCTGGGGCAATACAGTTACACTGGTCCCTTTGTTGGGTCTTAATGAGCTTTCTACAAAGCAGACCAAGTGACTGGGACACAGTAGAGTGTTCGTTGACTTATACCTAAGTCATTTTTATGTTTGCTTGCGCACATGCGCAGAAACATCTTCAGGAGAATACGACTTGCTGGACATGTGTGCCTGTCCCTGCCAATGAAGTGCTCAATCTGCAGGGTGCATCCCATATGCACCAATGGAGCTCTTGAGATGTGTATGGCAGCAGATTGAGAGCAGTGGCGTTGGCTTCAAAGAAAAGGTCCTCTTCAATCACTGCGTGAAACATGTCTCCATGGTACATGCCATGCCAACCTCTCCATCTCACCCGCCCTCCCCACTGCCATTACTGACAGACCACTGAGCAGCATTGCCAAGATGAAGAAAGAAAACTCTATTTGTGTAGAGACAGCCAGTGGAGTGCACAAATTCTCGTAATCAGCGCATGAAACATGTCTCCGGTTTACATGCATGCTATCTCCTACTTTTCTCAGCATGCCTTGCGTGACATTAGCAATGAGACTGTGCAGAGCGATATGATTTGTTCTGTGGCGTGCCATTTATTAAGGAGCCCCCAAATTCGGTCCCTACAGTGGTTCCAGTACAGTGGCAGAGCACACACTTCAGTCATACTGCAGCCAGGCCCTTCAACTATCAGCAGTCATAGTCATCAGTGTGTCCCTCAGTCCCTGTGACTATTTCCACTACTGGGGAACCTGCGAGAGAGAGAGGTTGCCCAATCCACCCAGTGTCACTGCCCAAGTAAGTGCCCCCAAGCGTGCAGCTCCCAATGCCCAGTCACATCTTTTTTTCTTTTTTTTTATTGTTCCACCTGACCTCCATCTCAGCAACAACCCCCAAAAAAAACATAACAGTGATGGGGGTGTCCAACTTCAGTGTCGGGATCAACAAGAAAATAAGTCCTTCCGATTTTTCAAACCATGTGGAAAGAAACCGCCGGTAAATTATAAGTACTCTGTAAGCTGATTCCATCACTTTCCTGGGTAGCCACGAGAGCCAGGGAACTTTTGTGGAGGAGGGTGGCTGTTGATCAGCTCAGCAGTGCATCACAAATTGTCTATGTATCGATTACAGCCAGACGCAGACAGGCATCTCTGCCAAATATGCCTACTTAAAGTTTATAGTCCCTGGTTATCTGATGATTCACCTGTTCCTACCCCCATAATAAGATGCCCTGGTGGTCCAGCAAATACCCAACCTGCTCCCCGCCACCCCCGAACATTTATGAAACAAAATGCTATTTTGCAAGTAGAGTGTCTTTGTAAAATACTTATAGGCATGGAGCGCGCATCAGCACTGAAGAATATGGCAACCTGACTGGGATTTTCTCTGTCTCGCCTTAAGTGTTCTGCTCAGTCAAAGTAAAACAAAACTATTTAAATTTATTATTTTCATTTTCCTTGTCCTAAGCTAATGAAATTGAGTTCTTCTATCCAAATCAGCTTAGTTTTCATGCAATCCTAGATATTTAAAAATGACTTCAGTTAACTCTGATGGCGCCTGGGTTCAGTAGCGCGAGCCACCAACAAGGGTCTCAAATTAATAACTGCAACTCTCTAACAGAAATAAAATACCACCAATTCAGGAGGTACTGTACAGTAGAAAAGGCCTCTAAAAGGAATTATTCCATCAAATTAATTCTCCACATCACCAGGAGAATGTCGAGGCACGCTGAATGGAACGCGACAGGGCACACACACTCTCCAGAAGGACCGTGTTTCTGAACTAACAGGTGTGCGTGCATGGGGAACTAGTCACTTCTAAGGAGAACAGAAGCTGTCTCGTTTCCTTATGGCAGCATTCGGTTGGTGAAGCTCCTTTATGCATAAGCATATATAATAATAACAATGTGATTTAAATGAATAAAATGAATACAATCTGATTTTCTGAATACAGAGCACTTACGTGTGTTTTCATGGTATGGAAAAAATCTTTGCAAAGAGCAATCCACGTTTACTAAAGTACAGATTAACACAGTATCCTGACTTGTTACAAAATACAGTCAGACTGCTTTCACGTTCCAGGTAGTCATTTGAAATTTCAGTTAGGTCTACTCAGAATGGTTACTGAGAGAGTTGGAACACCAAGTGGAGCACTGCAGATGAAGCAGAGGAAAATAAGCACACTTTTGAGTGGTAAGTCCACCAGATTAATAGTTTTATTAAAGTACAGCTAAATTAATCCATGCAGCCACTTTATAATTGCATGTTATTCAGCAGCAATGTGCAGCAGCCACAAGTCGGCAGTGAGCCTGCAGCCGAGCATAGCCGACCTCAAGGTCCTCAGGAATACTGAAAGTCAGGGCAGGCACATAGCTAATAGCAATAGTGTTTTATTTCCCTTTATTGATAATAGTTGTAAAATGTAGTGTTCATTAAGTCAAGAATGAAAACTACATTTTACAACTATATCACTAGTTGCTGCAGTCACTGTTCGAACATGAAGCAGACGGCTAAATAGCTGTCATTGTCAAGGTTGTGCTCTTTAGGCTGACTTCTTGTGGAGACTCGTGCAACAGAAATACAGAGTGTCTGTTCAGCAAACACATAGACTGCTTAAAATGGTAACCCCTGACTGTTTTTTTCTCACAAAAATGCTCTTCTACTTAAAAAAAAAAAACTGGTGTCAGGTCATGATGAATACTATCTTCATCAGTACCGCTGCAGTTGAACAATCTCTGGCTCTTCCAAAGCATTTCACTTCACTAGTAAGATTTGCTTTGTGGGGCTTTGTGTAAATGTTGATTAGCAGTGACACTATCCAGGTCAACTGCTTCATCGGAGCTGAGATCGTCATTCTCGGATGAAGCAGCTCTGTTGTTTCATGCTGTCAGTGACAGAAATAGCTGTGTAAGATCCTCTGTCACTCCAAATTTTAGAGATTTACCTGTGGACAGGTAGGACTGGTTTCTTAAATACTAGGAACTGTTAACTTGTTTTCCCTTGCTGAAATTTTAACTGTATTGCTGCACTGTTCAGATTGCAGATACGAGAAAACCATAGGAAGTTGGGCTGTGCCTCTGCCAAAAGGGTCCCCACGATTTAAAAGCAGTCCATTTGAGAAAGGGTAATCCGAAACAGATGGCAACGGAGTTCCTGCAGGTTTTACAGCCAGCAGACCTTAACGGAAGAAAGATGTATTTTTTTGTTTATCTAAGTATTTAGCCTGCATGTTTGGACAAAGGATAAATTAACAACTGATCACACATCTGATTCCTTAAACTTTTAAATGGCTGCCTATTCAAGAATGAGAATGAGTAGTGCTGTCACAGAGTGTAGCCTGGAAAGAAAAGAACCCATCAGAAAGAGGCACAATTGAATAAGGGAGAAGCTGAGAAAAAAGAAAAGAACACACTAATTGATAAGAAAGATGCACTTGCAAAAAAAGTGTGCATGCACATGCAGAGCAAAGATTTTATTTACAGAATCCCACACCATACACAGTATGTGCCAATATAAAGGCCAGACATTTACCAATGCTGATTCCAAATGTCTAATAAATCAAATGCATCCATGCATTACCAAAGTGACAGTGCAATTTGGGTGACCAAAGTAATAGACCAGGGAGAGTCTGTGACGGATATAGCCTACCTAGACTTTAGCAAGGCATTTGACACAGTCTCATACAAAATATTAATAATCAGTTAGCCAGCCTGGGAGTGGGTCCCAGGATGGTAGCCTGGTAGCAAACTGGCTGCACAACAGACACAGAAGGTAATAGTGAATGGAACACATTCCAAAGAAAGGGGGTTACTAGTGGAGTACCAGGGCTCAGTATTTGGTCCATCCCCTTTAACATCTTCATAGGTGACATTGCAGAGGGTCTGGAGGAAAGGTATGCCTCTTTGCAGATGACACAAAGATCTGTAACAGAGTTGATACACAAGGGGGAGGTAGAAAGGATGAAAAGGGACTTGTCAAGGTTGGAGGAATGGTCAGACATATGGCAACTTAGATTCAATGCAAAGAAGTGCAAAGTAATGCACCTGGGAAACAAAACCCCGGAGAACAGTACACAATAGCAGGAGAGGTAATAACAACAACAAAATGGAAAGGGACCTGGGGTAGTCATATCAGATGATCTAAGGTTGGTAAGCAATGTGAGAATTCAGAAAGGAGAGCAGGGGATACTGGGATGCATAGGGAAGGCATCACAAGTAGAAGAAGGGAAGTGGTTATCCTCTGTACTGACAGTTGGTGAGACCCCATCTGGAGTACTGCATGTAGTTTTGGAGACCCCATCTACGCAGGGGCATAGACAGGATGGAAGCAGTCCAGAGAAGGGCAACTAGAATGGTGCAGGGTCTGCATCAGAAACCATATGAAGAGAGACTGAGAGAGCTTAATATGTATACCCTTGATGAAAGGAGGGTCAGGGGCAACATGACAGAAACGTTCAAGTACCTCAAGGAATCAATAAAATCCAGGAGGGTAGCATCTTTCAGAAAAGAAATGTGTAGAACAAGAGGGCACAATTTAAAGATAGAGGGATGGCTCAAGGGTAATGTGAGAACTTTTTCTTTCACATTTTTTGCACGGAGAGAGTGGTGGATGCATGGAACCGCCTTCCTGGGAGGAGTTGTTGGGTCTAAAACAGTGGGAATTCAAACATGCATGGGACAGACATAAAGGCAATTGTAGTGGGGGTGGCAGGAAGTAGACTGTTGGTTAACTAGAATCTGCAGCTTATCCAGTAGGAGGGAAATGGGCAAACTGGGTGGGCCAAGTGGTCCTTATCTGCCCAAAGTCTATGTTTCTATGTAATTAGCATATCCAAAATAATACAGACTCATGGATATGTCTGTATGGGTCCAAATGCCAGATATGTTCTAACAGCTAAAGCCCTATCTGGAAGTCAACAGCCCAGTGTGTTAATCTTAGAGGACATTCATTGGGGGTCTGTTCTCTGAAAGAACATTTTAGTGGGTGGAATGCACACCATTTTATTGTTCATAGATACATACATAGATACATAGACAGTGTCGGCAGATAAGGGCCTATGGCCCACCTAGTCTGCCCATTTGAGCTTGTAAGTTCAGTTTGTTTTCCTAGAAGTCTATTTCCCTTACCCCTGACCTCTAGAATTCCTTTATGTCTATCCCATGCATTCTTAAATCTTCGATTGTTTCCAGCCCCACCATCTTCTGGCAGGGTGTGTTCCACTTGTCCACCACATCGCATAAGAACTGTAGTGTAGCCTTTGATGATTTGGAGGTTTGATTTCTGCCCCTTTTGCTGGGCTTAGTTCTGAATTATTTTGCAATATATTGTTTTGCTTTCTTTCTCATTTCCCTTTGTGTTCTCTTTGCATGTTGTCTGCTTATTTATGTTTGTCTTTCTGTAATTCACTTTTTGTTTATTGTTATTCTGACACCTAATCACTTGTTGTTCAGTGGGCAAGTGATTTAGTTTGAGGGAGGGTGACTGCTAATCCTTACATAGTTAGTATGATAAATTAACAGCCTGTTTCACATAGAAAGTTATGGATAGTAAGATGAAAGAAAGGAGATGTGACAGGTACAGTGACTGAAACTGTTTTCATGTGCAGTGGGACCTGTATAAAATCATATTTATTTAGATCTTGTTAGGACGATTTACATTTTTAAACTCTCAAATGTGTTCATATTACTGATATGAATATCATTATCAGCCTAATAAAATCACTTTACTGATTTGTAATGAAAGTGTTTTTCAAATCAGTTTAGTAATATGGAATTGATCACATTAGGAAGGTTTATTGGTTCTATAAGCTGCAATGGGATCCAAGGATACTGTTTTGGACTCTCGATACATCTGTCTATACAATATGTGCAGAACAGGACAACGTGTTAGAATTTGGGAGGCTGAGTCTGGATCCAACATGTTCAGAATTTGGCAGCCTGAGTCTGGAGCTCACACTTCCAGAGCCTGAATGATTAAAACCTGATGTAAACTTTAACTCCATGAACTTGTGAATATGCTCAGAAGTTACCTCTTGGTTGCATGCTGCCACAGGTGCCATACACGTAATGCCCTTGCTGTCTTGTACTGGTCCCAGTCTAGACTGAACAATTTGGTAGTTGGTGTAATTTTGGCTCTTGCTCAAACTGCTGTAATGCACACCAATACTCATGAGTGTAGAATGACATACTAGAGACAGGGACTGTAATTTCTATTTGAGAATAATGGGGCTGGACCCTCAAGTATTGCTCCATATAGTACCCTTCCAGCTGATCCTTTTGTTTTCCTTGTGAGCCCAAACTAGGAGCGTAAATAGCCAAGCCCGCCTCTTGCTCATGAGTGTGGGTTTCTTCATTGACTAGTCAGGTCATGATGAGCTGTGATCATCATTGCTCATCATAAACACTTTCCTAGCTTTTAATGTTTGTATTGTAGGCTATAAAGGAGTGCAACTAAGTCCTTTATTTTTTGTCTCAGGCATTTAAAATGCAGCACATTTTATGGTAATATGTTGATAGCTTTATCACTCAATTTTCTTTAGAAAATACCTGAAATTAACAAAGAAACATAAAATAAAAGTACAACATCCCTCCAAGGTAAACTATGCCATCTGAAACACTCTGTAATGTTTATTACTTTGTTAAATTGGGAAAGTTGACTAGTCTAGGACTCAGTCCTATTTTGAGTGGTGTCCCATGGTAGGAGGAAACAATGAAACACCTGTAGTTTAATACAGTGTATTTATGCCACAGGATGTTTGACCTCTAGGGACAGTGAACAACGTACTGGAATTAAAATACAAAGAAAGTGAGTAACTGATTAAACAACAGATAATAATATTTTTTGGCTTCCTAAAACATACTCTTGTGCAGTAAGATGTACCAGTTATAATGACATTGGAACTTAAATGAAGGTATATTGAATGTACTATAAAGAATATACTGATGTGTACAAGTTGGTGCCAACAAAGTTCTTTCTGCCATTCTATTTGAAGTCTAAGTTACTTTTATATTTAACTTCCTATTTAGGATCTTGTGATTTACTTGCTTGTTGTGTACTGAGTTGTGTACTGTATATTTCCAATTCTTTTCCAAGTGTTAATAACCTATCTATAGGTTTTGCTATTACAGATCTTATTTGAAAATGTTGAAATATTTGTGAGCTTTCCAGGTTAAATCTATTTTGAAGTTGAGAAAATATAGTAGGATAAGTTCTCAACTAGCTGACTGATTTTCATGATCCCTTTATTAATTCAGAGACCAGACTTTCAAAACATTGTGCAGAGATTGCACGTGCACTGCACCCAACAGTAAGGTTCTGGTGGTGCACCGCAGCTGCACCCTATTTTATAATCTCAGGTAAGTCATTTAACTGCCTGTCCACTCTGCTGTGGAAATAGGTAAAAGCAGGATCCCACTGTGAACAATGTGTTGCATCTCAGCTGGGCTATCCTGTGTAAATACATTTACAATTTAGTATTCAAACACCAGGCTCCAGATTCACAACCCTATACTCTGGGTGACCCAACCTATTGTTTTACTGATGAATGCACAGTTTAATACTGGGATCCTACTTGTGTTGTGGGAAATCAAACAGGAACAACATGTAACTAAACAAGTCATTGCATGCTGTGTTATAACTTATAAGATGTGAGTTAGAACAGATTGACTGAAGATTGGCAGTGCATTTTAAGACATGCTAGCCTTAAACAGTTTGTCTCATAGATAATTTTGGGGGTCCAAGTTGGTGGGAGTCCAGTATCCTTTCTTTTCAACTACAGCAAGCGCCTGTCCATGCACTTGCATTGGTATTCTGTGACAGCATTAGTCCTGCAAATCCCATATCCAACTAAAGTGTCAGTCAAGCCAGTTAAAACAAATGGAATAGCCTACAGCAAAGTTTTGACTTTGGCCTTTCAGTCACTGTTCTTGCAGGCAAATTAGACCCTCCCCACCACCACTCTTCTGACACCGAACTCTGGTTGCATATACTTACATAGGGAGGGCAGCCATGCATTTGGGATGATCAAGGTGGGTTGGACTGTTCTAAACAAATTCAATTTCAACATTTCACATAGGCTGGATATTCAAACTGTGTGCCATTCTGTAGGCGAAGCCCTTGCGCTGCTCAAAGGTTGCTGGGGTGTAGCTGGGTGATATTCTAACGGAGTTACGCCATTGAGCAACTCCCTTTGAATAGTGCCCCCAGCCACAGCCACTGTGCATGCGCAGTGGAACTTGTGCCACTGCAAGTTGTCAGAGGAGCATTCAAGATGCCGTGGCACAAGTTCCATTGTGCCATGCACAAATTTCGATATTCAAAGGTGACATGCAAATGGGGCCATAATTCATGCATGGCATGGGGGTCCATTTGCATCTGCACTATGCCCTATTTGCATGCTATTAGCATGCAGGTATGCTGATCCCTGACGACTTGCGCCTGGCGCCCTGCCAGGCAGCAGCAGCTGTCGAGGACCGGCGCCTCCTGCAACCGATTGCAGGCATGAAGTAAATCCCTCCACTGGCCCGATCGTGGGCATAACATACACGCATGACAACCCCCTTCCAACTGGCCCGATCGCGGGCGTAGTGAAAACCTCCCCACACTGGCCCGATCGGCCAGTATGGAGGTCCACACCCCTCAAAGAACAATATCCTGGTGGTCCAGTGGACCATGAAGCCCGATTACGGGCATAAGAGTCAACCCCCAAAGTCCACTTTCCTGGTGGTCCAGTGGCCCCACCCTACCCACCCACGGAGCCCCACCACCCCACTCCCCCGTCCAGCCGGCGGCAGCAGCACCCAGTCTGTAACCTTGTCCTCCACAGAATTGATTTGCTACAATGTGAGCTTTAGAATGGCTTCAGGTTTTCAAAAAGATGGACTTCTGTTATGTTGGACAAGCTGTTCAGTAAAGTCCAAGAAATCTCGTCTGAATAATCCACAAGTTCTTATTGGAGGTTGGTCAAAATGTGTGTTCAAGAAATCCAAATGCAAACTGACTGCAGTGACAGTGGTTCTACCACACTGTGGCACTTCTTGTTTGTTTGTTTATTGTTCTAGAATTAATACCTTTGAGCCAAGGCTCTTTTACAAAGGTTCCACGTCATCAAGTACAAAACATAGTAGACAGTGTTACAAACAATCAGTAAGCCGTTTAACAAGGCCACAACTTAAACAGTAACATTTATGTACAGAAAAGAAAAGAAACTCAGAGGCAGAGAAGTGCCTCAGAGAAGTGTGAAACACCACAATATAGCAAACATCTTGTTTGATACAAGAGGAGATACCTTTACTGGGCTTAACAATAGTTGAGACATACAACACTGGCCAGCACCAACCAAGCTTCCTGCACCAAGTTGTCAAAAGTAACAGAAAGTAATAGAAAATAATATGCATTCCAGTTACAGTTACCAATTACTTTGTATACAAAAGTAATCAGTAACTAGAACTGATTACATTTATTTGAGAGTGACTAGTAATTGTAAATGATTACTGTTTTAAAGTAACTTACCCAACACTACACAAGACTCTCTTATTCAGCAAAGAGTGTCTCCTGTACACCTGTGCTAGAAATTGGCATGTTTGGACAATCTATTTATTTTAACTTTTACGTTTAAGATGGAAACATTTCCTGGACTCATAGAGTATCAGTATGTCCGCAGAGCCATGTATTGCAGTATAAGTGTGGTTTTGTTTGCATCTGGTGATTGAGGGAACAGTTCAGCCTTGATTCACCATTTCTCACCCAACAAAGTGCATGACACCTCTCATACTGCAATGAGTGGCTCAGTGGACATATTAAAAACAACAAAACAATCATTGCTGACAGCAGCAGAGCTCAGTTACACTACCCCCACACACCAAAATGTGTATTTATGAGCGGTCCATTTTTATTACAGAAGACGTTTTACATGAAAACATTATCTTTGTCCTTTACACTCATCTATCCTGACTGCTTTTCCTGCCTTAAATCCCAATCTTCTGCTTCTAACATCACAATCAGTCGTTACCATGGCGCCATGGTAATGGGTTGTGATGTCACTCACAGCAGAAGATTATATACAGGAAAGCAGCAGGGACAGATGCAGTCTAAGGGCAAAAAAAAGATTTTCTTCAGTCTTTAGTTATAAAGAATGGATTCTCTTTATACTAAAATTCAAGGTTTTTTTGGTAATGTTATGAAATTTGATTCCTGCTGATGCCATCTGTTAGTGTTTTGCTGAAAACTGGAAAATTATTTTAAATTGAGCAAGTGGTACACTATTTATATAGAATGGACTATATAGTGCATGTCAAGGGAGTCAATTATTTGTTTCTGATCTTATTCAACACAGAGAAAAGCAACAGGAAATTTTTAAGGTCTGTCATCCCTTGCGGACTAAACAACATCTTCTGTCCTTCCACTTTTCAGAGTGGAATATTGTGCCTAATCCAATCTTTAGAGGACATAACTGCATCTCTCTGTTTTTTTATGCAAAATTGAAATATTGTTCCCTTTCTACCCCTATTCTAACATAAGGGCACAGTCACAAAATGTGTAGCTCTGCAAAAGAGTAATGTAATTTTTCAGCTCAAATGTCAAGAATTCTTTCTGAATCTTTTGATGTATCCCAGTTTAAATAGATTTGTACATCCATCTTTCTGTAATACTGTAAATGTTCACTTTGGGGATCATTTGAAAAAAGGAGATATTATGGTGGGAGTACATGTGTGTCAGTGATGGACTGTGACGTTTGGATCGCACAGGACATGGTTTTTAGTGACCTCAAAGATTACTACTGTTACTGCAACACCAGAAAGCTAATAAGCTGTGCCATAGGAAGCAAGGTATGCAGTACATCCCTACTGTGTTACAGTACTGTACTAATTCACATAGGCAGCATCAATACTTTCCTGCCATTCTTATGATGCCTATTTCTACCTCCTGCACAACCAATGCCAATAGCAAGTAAACATTCGGCATGGACAAATGCTTTTTTCACTACTATGGAAATATCTCTCTCTCTTTCTCTCTCTCTCTCCCTTACCCCCCATCGTGTTGCAAGGGGCTGAGAGAGAAACAGAGAGAAGTTTAATGCATTATTTTCTGAATAGACCTGAAGTTTACAATATAGATTATCTTAGGGTTCCTTCCTAGTAGGTCAGTGATGCACACTTAGCAAATGAATAGCAGCTGAGAATTTCACACTTTCGGTAGCAAATGTCCCCGTGTGTGTTTTTTACAATGAGATGACAGACAGATGCAAACGACAGCTTTGTTACATTAGTTACCTGACTCAATTATAGTAAATGACCAGACTACCATAGCAGTCTAGCTATTCCACTACTTGCAAACGCTACGCTCAGTGCTCCACATTAGGCTACATGCTAAATAATGACCTAGAACTAAACTGGGTTTAATTTGATAAACACATTTATTTATTTAAATCTAGGATTACAATTACCTATAAGGTTCCACGTCAGGAGAGCACATACATGTTAAACAGGGCATACAACATTAAAGAGAGCATACAACCATATTCATCAGTTCAGATTTGGCATCACGGTAAATAGGACACATGAATAACACATACAAAGAATCATTTCAGAAACCTAGAAGAAATCAGGGAGGAAGGGTGAGAGGATAGGGGGTGGCAGCTGAAAAAGACTAAAGAGAAAAACTAGATAGACTTGGTATTTAACAACCAGGACCCTGCCATTCTTAAAGTTTATATTTGTGGAAATGATTTAACTAGAAAAGGTACACCAAACTAGAACTTGCTTCCAGGGTCACACAGTATGCAAGAAGGAGCTAATGGGTTTCAAACCAACCTCTCCAGGTTTGCAGCTCACTGCCCTCAAGCACTGTGCTATACTGCCTCCTATTTCATTTGGACCTTCAAGTGGCCATTGTGAGAACTCTGCAAGCAACCCATATTAGGCATACTTTATATTGTTTAATTTTCTTTCTACTACCATGCCATGGTTTCTAATTTTAATAGACAAAAATGAGTCAAGACATGAAAACAGCAATGATGTCATTTTTGCATTACTCTAAAATGCAGTAGGACACCTGCAGTTTATCAGTGGCAGAAACAGTCCGTTAGCTTTAGCAACTCTTTGTATGTTCATGCATACACACATTGGGCCAGATATTCAGACTGTGCCAGGCTGTGGTGCAAGCCTGGGTACAGCGCAACTGGGCTGTGCAGGGGTGTTGACAGGGTGATATTCAACGGAGCTGCACCATGGTACAGCATCATTGAGTATCACACCCTGACCACCCACAGTACACATGGCACAGTGGCACTGCACCAGTGCAAGTGGCCAGAGTGGAGCAGGGGATGCGCTAGCGCAAGTTCCGTTGCGCTAGGTGCAACAACCGTGATATTCAAAAGTGCACATGTAAATGGGGCCATAATGTATGCAAGGTGCAAGTGGGGCACGATTTATGTCATTATGGCCCTATTTGCATGCAGGTGCGCCGATCCTCGGCAACTTGTGCCTGGCACCCTGCCAAGCTGCAGCCGTCAGGGACTGACACCCTCTGCACATCATGGCAAAGTGCCCCACTGCCCAATCGCGAGCATATGTAGAATAGTAGAATCATCCTATATCCCTGGTGGTCCAGTGGACCGCCGCAGCCTGATCGTGGAATAAGTCTGTTTAAAACTGATAACACAATCCCTGGTGGTCCAGTGGACCGCCAAAGCCCGATTATGGGCATATGTCAGTTTCCAACTGGTAACACTACCCCTGGTGGTCCAGTGGACCACTTGCAGCCTGATTACAGGCATATGTTGTAATAATATCAGTCCTATCCCTGGTGGTCCAGTGGACCGCTTGCAGCCCGATCACAGGCGTCGGTAAAAATAATGCAACACCAATCCAACCCTGGTGGTCTGCGGTACCCCTCCCACCGCCCACTGAGCCCCACCCCAGTCAGCAGCATGCAGCAGCTCCCCACCCTTGCCCCCGCTGCCCACTGACTGACACTGTACAGTAGGGCTGTACGCCCATTGGTCCACAGCATGAGTCAATAGGTGTGTAGCCTTATCAGGACTAGCGAGTCCAGATATGTGAATGGATCCATTCACATATCTGGACTGGGTAGTACGGTACAGGCTGCATGCTCAATGGCTAACGCTGTAGACCAGTGAGCGACAGCCCCTACCGCAGGTGGTGTCAGTGGGGTGGCAAGCGGTGGGAGCTGCTGCCTGCCGCTGACCGGGGGGCAGGGCGGTGGGGCTCAGTGGGAGGGGGGTACTGCTAGACCACCAGGGGTTGGATTGGTGTTGCATTATTATTTACTGACGCCCACGATGGCTAAGAAGCGTCCACGGGACCACCAGGGATATAGAACTGGTATTATTACATCATATGTCTGGCACTACCAAGGATATAGGATGATTAATATATTCTACATATGCCTGCACTGGCTGTGAGTGGTCCACTGGACCACCAGGATTTAGACTATTGTTGATAATGATGCCGCCGATCGGGCATTGTGGGGCACCACCAGAAGGTGCAGCCGGAGCTCAGTTGGCCACCCACAGGTGGCAGCTGCTGTGTTGCACCCTGCAATATGGCAGCTCACCTGTGGGTGGCCAGCTGTTGCTCCTTTTTTTTGGCTCAACTGTGTGCAGTGCAGGTGGGGTTGTGCATGCATGTGCTCCAGCATTCGGGCTGAATATCGGGATGTGCGGAGCATGCAAGGCACACCTCCCTACCTGCAGCACATAACATTGATGCGCTCTGGCACATCGGGATGTGTGCCAGGCTCAATCCCCATTTGAATATTGTGCCGGACGCATTAGTGGGTTGGCGCCATGCGAACCCTTCTGAATATCCCACTCATTATGTATTCACAATAATGAGTCTGAGAAACATATAAGCCACAAAACAGGCTGATAATATGACATGTTGCTAATTGTCTTACTTACCTCTACTGTCAATATGTCCAAAGATAAGACATGTCTGTCATACTAACGTTGCACCCTCCGCACTGTCGTTGCACACCTCCTTCAATACATTGTTCAATAGATATAAAATACATCAAAACCATTACAGTACATGGCAGCTCTTCTGTGATTGTTATGTCTTCCTGACTTACTAATGCTATACATGTTTTGCACTAGGCTAAGACGGCGAGATCCCTGCTGTGTGTCAAATGCAGACCTCAAGAGATCCAACAGGAGATAGGAACACGGTAGCTATAGACTGCCAGTCTGATAGCATGTCATAAAACATACAAAGTATCACTGTTGCTTTTCAATGCTACAAAGTGCTCTATAGCAATAACAAGTCTACAGATGAGACACATCAAAGTACAGCACTGATCTCAAACCATGTTTACAAACTTAGAAATCCCAAAGAAAAAGGAAATCCGCTACCCTACATCGTAGGGCTGCTCAGCCACAAAAAGAGCTTCAGCTTCAGTGCTCTTTATTAATAAATACTACTGCCAACTGTGTTACTGGTGAGCAAATTCATGGGTGGTAAATGGTAGTGGGAAACCCAGAAAAAACTTTCCATAGCACTTTAAATAATGCAAAATTATTTATTTTCCACAACTTAACTAAAAATTGCAATAAAGTGCTTACACCAATTCAATGTAATACAAAAGTACGGTCTCCTACCATACATATGCCCCACCTGAGCCCAGGGCATCTAGGCACTAGCTGCACTACTAGCCCCTGCGCTCGCCGCTGCAGCTTCCTGAGGGGCTGCAATTCCATATCCCCTTCATTCTTCAATACTCAAAGGGCATGTGAACATAATTAGAAAATCCAAAATTTAACAACTACCTTAATCACTTAAATGCAACTAAATTTATCAACAAAGTGGCCATTAAAGCTTATGTTCCATTTATATGTAAAACATTTCTATTGCAAATAAATTTAAACATTGCTTGAAGTTCTAAAATATTAGACTGTTCGCATTAAATGTATTCACAGCATATGCAATTCAAGAACTTATGGTCTGCTATATGTATGATTACATTGTTACACACTTTAGGTTCACAATGTGTATATAACATATATATATATACAGCATATATATATATAATATATATATATATGTGTAACAAGATGTCCCATTCAGTATAGCTTCTTACAAACACGCAGTACCATGCCATATCAATCCATTTAAATAAGCAGCTATGTTAATTCTATTGTTCTAATTCTAAAACAAATACTAAACTCCAGATTCACAGTATCATAGTATAACTGCCACTCAATTCCATTTAATTTACTAATGTTCACCACTGAATGGGTTTGCCCATAACAGAGTCAGACTGCGTCATTATTGATGCTATTTACTCACTAAAACGAGTCACATGCAATCTTATCCAATTAATTTGCAGCTCATAATTAAGGCTTCAAATTCATATTTATTGATCTTGACAGCAAAAAAAAAACCTCAGAACAAGGACAGCCAGAAGTAATACAGGATGAGAATAAAGCGATTTGATCCAGTGTTCGGTATGTCTTGCATTTTAGATGTTATGCTTCAGTTCTACATTAAATTGTATGTGACTGATTGAAAAAGAAAAACAAAATGATTTTCCCCAATTGTTTAACCAGGAGAGACACACTAAGCTGAAAGCTTGGTTACAGATGCGACCTGGCAGCACAGGGAAGTTAAGTGAATTGCTCAGGGTCACACAGTATGCAAGTGGGGTGTGGGATTCAAACCCAGGTCTCCAGATTTGTAGCTCAGAGCCTTAATCCACTGTACTATGCTGCCTCCAGTGTAAACTATTTATTTGTATATTTGGCAATTTAGTTAATTGTCCAGCAATTTTAGCATAATCAAACACTATACATTGAACAGTAACAGAGCCACACTACACCCTAGCAACTTTGCACTTTGATGACAGATCGATAAATATAAATTTGAAGCCTTAATTATTAGCTGAAAATGACTTGGATAAAATTTGCATGTGATTCATTTCAGCGAGTAAATATTGTCAATAACGAGTGCAGTCTGACTGTGTCATGGGTGAGCCCATTCACTGATGCACATTAGTAAATTGAATTGAGTGGCACTTATACTACTACACTTTGCACTTGGAGTTTAGTATTTCTTTTAGAAATAGAAACAATACAATTAATATAGCTGCTTATTTAAATCGATTGATATGGCATGATACTGCATTTTTCTAAGACTGCTATATTACATGGGACGCCTTCTAACAGATCTATGTTTTGTATATACATTGTGAACCTAAAGTGTATAACAATGTAATCATACATATAGCATAGCATAGGTTCTTGAACTGCATATGCTGTGAAAACATTTAATGTAAACAGTCTATTCTTTTACAACTTGGAGCAATGTTTAACTTAATTTACAATATAAATGTTTAACATGGTTTTACCAAGTAAATACCGTCAATAATGACTGCAGTCTGACTCTATTATTCACGCTTCACATGCAGGTATTGGAGGAATGGGTTGACAGCTGATCTCTTACTATACCTGCACACTGAAGCCGACTTAGATAGGCCAGGTGATCTGTTTCTGCTGACACTTTCATAGGTTTGTATGTTCACCATATACTGCAATAAATATGCCTATATGGTACAACTACATTCTTAACATTACTATCTTTATCATACCTCTGCATCCTTATGCTTTCTATGGCAAGCCCCACTCTGCACACCCTTCCCATTTTCCCTCATGAGTACCCTTCCCACCATCTGCCCCTCAGTTGTTATTATCTCCCAGCACCTATGAACACTTGAAACTGTCTGCCATGACTGTTACAGCTCACGACACAAAGGCACACACCCCAACACCCTCTCACTCTCTGCAAGGTGGGGTGGCATTTAACGTACTATAATACCTCACTACCATTCCTATTTTGCATCTGTCACTCCAGCACTACCAATGCCAATACCAGCAAGCAAACATTCAGCACTGACAAATGCTTGTTCTGCATTGGTGTCCAGCTCAAATCACGCGCCCAGTTAAGAACTGGATCCCAGATAGAAACACAGAAGCACAGAAATTGTCATACGAACATACGAATCTGCCAGCAGAGAAAGGCCTTACGATCTATCAAGTCTGCTTGATTCGCGTAGCTAGCAGTCCTTGCACTGCAGCTGTAGCTTGTCAGCAGATAAAGACTGCCAGGCCCACTCTAGTCTGCCTTTGAAGGAAAACAATGGAAAGACACAGCTTTCCTCAGACACTACAGAAACTCTCAATTAGTGCTATCAGACAGTAACAGCTTTTTAATTGTTTAGAACAGCTACCAACAACTTCCACTTCATGTTGCTGGCAGCAGCCATTTCATGAGCAGCAGTGAGCCTCCTGAGCTCACTGTATGCTAATATGCCTGTTTGATCTCTGCTATTGGTTGGCAGGTCATATTAGCATAAAGTGAGCTCCGGAAGCTCTCAGCTACTCATGAAATGGTGGCTGCCAGCAATAGGAAGTGGAAGCTGAAGGTCACTGTTTAAATCACTAAAAATCAATCAGAAGAATTAAAAAAAAATTACTGTCTGAAAGCACTAATCAGGAATGTTTGTAGCATGGGTAAAGCTGCACCTTTTCCATTGTTTCCTTAAATCTATCCTTGCTTAGCCTTTGACCCTACCTGGTCAGCGCTCCTGATGGATGAACTAACGGCACAGGTCATAGTTTATAGAAAAGGCGTAAACTGTAAAAGAAAAGAAAAGATTTGTGCCATTTCAAATAGATTAATAGTTGTTCAGGTACAACAATACCTAAATAGGCAGAGGAATGTACTGTATAGTTAGCCTGCACATACCTCTCAACTGTCACCCATTATGAGGTACATCGCTCACTTTATCTCTCAGAAACCTCTGTCTCACATGGAGAAGGATGTCACATTGTCCGCAGACACTAAAGCTCATAATAATCTATAATGCTCAGTTGAAGCCCAGTTATAAACTCATAGTAATCCATGAAGCTCAGTTATAAGTAGGCAGTAAGACACAACAGGGTGTGGGTTACTATTCCTGAACCGCATGCCCAGGTGTGTTGAGGCATGAGGCACTAACATCGAGTGCCTTCAACAACCCGGAAGTGGGGTTCAAGAACAGTAAGTCAGGAGGCAGTATAGTGCAGTGGTTTAAGGCTCTGAGCTGTGAATTTGGAGACCTGGGTTTGAATCCCCACACTGTGTAACCCTGAGCAAGTCACTTAACTTCCCTGTGTTCCCAGGTTGCACCTGTAAACAAGCTTTCAGCTTAGTTTGTCTCACCTGGTTAAACAATTGGGGGAAAAAGTCACACACTGGAGTGTCTTATTGCACTTATTATTTATTTATTTATTTATTACATTTTGGTGACGGGTGAGCCCACTGGGCCCCAGAGGTCCCTTTTCAGAGCGACCCAGGAATTACAAAGGAACAGAGAGAATTGGTAATCATGTTATACATGAGGTAACAGACAGGATACAGTTCAATACAGCATTGTTAGGCGGCGAGCATGAGACTCAAGTTATCCCAGCAACATTCAATCTTGATGCCTGTAAAGTGACTAGGGGCTAAAACGTTGGTACATAGTACTGGGCCAGCCAGAGTCAAGTGCAGTCCAGGAAAACCTTAACATCTGAGGAGTGATCTCCGGCCTCGAAGCAGTGGCAGGTGCTGGTAGTGATCATGTGGGACTTGAGCCTAGTGCAGAAACTTTCAATGAAGGGTGCTTCCTGCACACCAGGAGGGAGTGTGTTCCACAGGGTGGGAGCCATGTGGGCGAATGATTTGCCTCCCACAGTGGTTCTTACTTTGGGGACTTGCAGGAGCATTCGTCCTGCAGAGTGGAGGGGCGGGATTGGGCTTTACAGTGATGAATCCAGAGAGACTGGGGGAGGAGCTGGCTGATTAACTTGTATGCTAGGCATAGCAAGGGTACTGGAGGCAGGCATCCAGTGAAGGCCAGTTGAGTAGCGATTGGGTATAGCAGTGGTGGGTCCTGGGTTTACCAGGAAGCAAAACATGCCACCTTGTTGTACAGCACTTGGAGTCTGTTCTGCTCAGTCTTCGCCATCCCATATATGACTGGGGAGGCAGATGTGAGTGTCAGGAGGAGGACGCTGGTGGCGATGGTGACCCTGGCTTCCGTGCCAGCTGGTCTTTTAGTTGGTAGAGGTACCTAGTTTACCATGTATAGTTTGGTGACTTGGTCCACATGGTTCTTAAAGGAAGACCCTGGTCCAAGGTGAGGCCAATGTATTTGAGATGGGCACTACTTCTGTGCAGGTGCTGGCAGAGGGAGAGCTGCAGGAGTGGTTTTCTGATCTGACTGAGGGATCTGGGACCAAACAGCATGGCCTTGATTTTGTTCTGTGTTAAGGACCATTCTGTTCTCACCGAACCAGTTCTCGAGGATTGTAGGTCATGTCGTAGTAAGGGAGCTGAGGTCCGACAGGTTAGCTATGGAATGATAGATGGCGGTGTCATCTGCGTACTAAGCAGAACCAGTCGGGGATGTACTTTCAACCCCATCCGTCACCTTCCCTGAGCCCACTGTAGTCCAATCACTCCTCTTCCCTGGCATCCTTTGAGGTACAGGTTGTGGACTTGGTGGTCTCTGGGTGGGTGGATGCCACCTTCAGCTTGGCCAACTCTGCTTGGAGACAGGCAACCTCCTCCTCAGCCCAGAGAGGTGCTTGCAGATAGGGCAGCATCACAGCCTCCAGAATGTCTCCCTGAAGACAGCTGCTCCACAACCACTGCACATCACCACTCCCACCATGCTTGTTCCTCTCCTCAATCAACTGCCTGCTTAAGACGGCTATTTATATGGGACAAACCCTATAAATGTAGGGTAAGCCCGGGTGGGTGGGCTGCAGGGTGGGATCACACCACAGTCTGTGTTCATAAACAATCAGCCAAGGAGTCCTCTGGCAGTGGCTTCTCACTCCACTCACCGTGGTCCAGACACAGCCAATTACAAACACAGAGTCACAAACTTTTCAGCTAGAATCCTTCAATCCTGCCCAAACCAAACAGAAAAGTACACAGAAACTGCAGTTAAGAAATATCTCAAATTCAACTTCAAACACACAGTCACAATATATCAGCTAGGATCCTCAGTCCTGCCCCAACTAAATGAAGTCATATAATGTATGATTCTCAGTTATAAACTCATGACAATCTATGATGTTCAGTTCTCAGCAAATATTATAAACCATGCACTGATAGCCACAGTGTTCTGAGCTTGCAAAGGCATGTTTGGTGGTATGTCATGTATTTTACAATGTTGTCTCACATCTTGTCACACATGTGGTGATGAAAGGGAGGCAACCCTTGAAGAAGGCAGTATAATGCAGTGGTTTAAGGCTCTGAGCTGCAAATCTGGAGACCTGGGTTTGAATCCACAGCCCCCACTTGTATACTGTGTGACCCAGAGCAAGTCACTTAACTTCCTGTGCTCCCAGGTTGCACCTGTAAACAAGCTTTCAGCTTAGTGTGTCTCTCCTGGTTAAACAATTGAAAAAAAAAATAAAAGGATGAGAGCTATAGTAAAATGGCCACTAAACACGAGAACAAAGAGAGGTGAGGAAGAGAATTGTGCGCGGTGTGTGTGTGTGTGTGTGTGTGGGGGGAGGACTGTAGGCTGGAGGCATATGAAAGGGGAACAGTCAGCACTAAGGGCCCCACACTCAAGTGTGGGCTGGTTACAATTCACACTTTGTGCTGAAAACCATTTTGGTTAATATATTGTTTACTGCAGTCTAGTAGACTGTATCACACAACTTTTGTTTAGTTCTAGGCTGACATCTTCTGTTAGTAATTAAACCTTACAGAGTGCTCATTCCTGGAGGCTTAGAGTGCAGTACAAAAATTCAGACATACACAGACATCAGACACAAATAAATGCAAACTTACAATAAACTAATATCTGCTAGAAATCCCAGTTAAAGTAGTTAAAATCAAATTTTTTTAATTTTTTATTCAGCAATTGATGCATACCTTTGAGCAGACATGCTCATTTAGAAGGTTCCTCATCAAGAACTAAATCTTTACAATAAGCCACTGGTACAAAATGATGGATGATTACGATTGGCAATAATCAGTACAGAGGTGGCAATCAATGTAAGCTTTGTCAGAGAAGCCAGGAGAAGACACAGGAAAGGGCAAACTGAACTAGTATAAATAAACAGTATTACTTAATAATAGTAATACAGTCACTGGCAGACAGCCAATGGGTCAGGGTACGACCTGGAAATTACAAAGGAACAGAGAGAAGTACAAAGCCTCCTCCCCCAAACTCTGTTTGTTCACCTCCCCAGAGAACTCTCTCTGGCAACCTCCTTGTACCCTGGTTTCTACCTCCTGTCATGTCACCTACCCTACTGCATACCCCCAGCCCGGTACATCCCCCAGGTCTGAACCCTCCGGGGAAGGGCCTCCCATCTGCCCAGGGTGCTCTATCAATAGGGTTGAGCTCTGGGCTGGGGAGGCAGAGACTGGAGAGGTGCGTCTGACACTGGGAGGGTGGATCAGAGGAGGAGGAGTCTTCGCCTATCACTGGGAGAAGGGGTGTTTCTCTTAATGAGTCCCACCCTGTATTGGCTCGGACATGCAATGCGTCCCAGCTCTGGCATGCACGCTCTGTGTGTGCTACAGGGTAGCTGCCGCAGCCAATCCCCATGTGTTCCAGATCTCAGGTTTGTTGTACCCCTAGCCTCTGCCAGGAGTCCCTAGAGCCCAGGATCATGATCCCCTACCCAGGACAAGAGAGCCATCCTCTGACGCCGATCCTGTCCCTCCCTGCCAACCACCAACGACCCGAGCTAGCTCCCGAACCCAGGTCGCGGTGTGGTGTCCAGCACCTCAACCCTCAGCACCACCAGGCCGGCATAACAAAACCTCCTTTAAGAGTTGAGATTTCAGACCCCTCTTAAAGGCCTCCAATGAGGGACCTCCCTCAAGGATCTTGGAAGTGAGTTCCATAGGGCTGGGCCAAATTTAGCCTAGAGCAAAGGTCTGCAATATGAGGCTCGGGAGCCGCATGCAGCTCTTTGCCTGTGTTCATGTGGCTCTGCAGCTCCTTAATTGTCAAAAGTCCAATTTTATGCTTTTCAGTATCTCTGCTACTTTGCTCCACAATAACATATTTTGGAATCGTCTGTGGAGATCATGCACTGAATATGCAATATCATATACACACTGATATCCCTGATAGAAACATAAAACTGTGTCAGCAGAAAAGGCCCACCAGGCCCACCCAGTCTGCCTAACAAGCTGCTGGGACTTTGCAATTTCCTACCACACCCCAGATCCAAGAGACCTTTGTGTCTCACCCATGTTCCTTGAATCCCCAACAGTTCCTGCTTCCACCACCTCTAGGAGTTTGTTTCAAGTTATCCACCTCCCTCTCCGTGAAGTAGAATTTTCTTGATGCTGGGACAACATGAGGAAGTTACGATAATTACTTATGAGAGGCTGTCAGCACTGCAGTGTCCACCATATTATAGTCCAGTATCGATACTACCATCTACAAGTTACTGACATCAGCCAGTGGGATGTGAAGGAGAAAGCTTTCAAAGGTTCATGGCAGGGCTCCTGATGACATCATAGTTAGTATTACTGATTACCAAGGTGCTGAACAGGGTTGGTGCCAAAGCCCAGAATATTGCACATCAAGTGGCAAACCCAGTGACAATCAGCTCTGGATGCCTGGATGCCTCACAATTCACAAATGCTCTCTGGTAACCAAAGGGAGGGATCATGTTGGCAGAGATTTGCATTTCAGGAAATGTTGCCAGATGTTAGCAGGGCTTGCAGTACTTGACACTGAATGCAGAGGCACCAGACATGCCATGTGTTTTTACATATAGCAGTCTGGGCCTGGTAGATGTCCATGCACAGCCACCTTTGCCTGACTAAGACATCAGGGCCCCAAGTGGGAGGGACAGATGGACTCCTACACTCAGATATACAGGATGGTGCAGCCAGTTATTTTGTCATCCTTCTCCATCTCTTAACAGGTGCTGAGCACTTTATGTACTGTACTGTGATAGCCTCACATCATTTGGGATCTAGGTGGGGTGAGAGGTACAACCACAGTTACATCAGGATGCTGTGTAGCATTCAGATCATTAGAAAGGCAGTTGTTCATCAGGAAGGATAGAAGGCTGTGGAGATGGAAGGAGGGCTGAGTCAAGGCATGCAAGGTCATGCAACTGCAAGAAATATTAAAGGGCATTGTCAGCCTTTTTGTACTATTTAGGTAAAAATCCACATTTTATGATTGCTTATTTTCTCTAAAATTCATTTATGTTGCTGGTTGTTTTATCTACCTCATTGCTTGTTAGAAATGAAATGCATGGTAATGTACAGCTACGCCCAGTTTTGTTTTGCTTCAAATCGTTGAACTACTCTTAGTGCACATTTCCTGAACATAAGAAACACCATCAAGCAGTGTAGCCACTCGTGATACAATAGTCTCCTCTACTCACACTGCATACTGAGTGGCTAGATTGTGTTGGGGTGTTCCAGAGTCCAGGAAAGATGCAGTGTGATGTGGTCAAGAA
This sequence comes from Neoceratodus forsteri, assembly GCA_016271365.2. NCBI lineage: Eukaryota > Metazoa > Chordata > Ceratodontiformes > Ceratodontidae > Neoceratodus > Neoceratodus forsteri. Next base: position 19,320,003 of record JADMNL010000033.1, on the reverse strand, counting down.
ATGTAAACAAACATGTTTAGGTGTAGTAACACCAGTATGGTGGGCAGTTAGTTTTTAACTTTTAAAAGAAAAAAGGGATGTGAATCAAACTACCAGCTGCATAAACAGTCTGTATATAATGTGAACAATCATAAAAGTGCGTTTTAAACTAGGGACACTTTGAGGCTTAAGTAAGTTGACAGTGTTCCTTTAAGTGTATTAAACAAAGCATTGCCAGTATAAAGGTGGCACTGATGCTGTGAATCAGCCATGCATTTTATGATAAACTAGCACCCAACAAAGAAAAAATCATAGATGAGAACATAACCTTTCTAGAAGACTGGGATGCTTTTGGTTTCATCAACAGGGTGGATGAATGTTTCAAGTGATTTGCAACAAAAGTTTCCAAAAATACTACTAATTCCAGGGCATGTCCCAACCAGACTTTCTATATATGCCAATAATGACCAGGCTCACCCCTGTCTATGCCGAGAAACCAGGAAGGTTGCATCAGAGAACAGAGGCCAATAGAGCAGGACTCTTTCAGTGGCTCCAAGAGATTTATCTGAAGCATATACTAGGAATTAATTTTGAGTTACTAACCATTTGCTTTTCAGCTACAAAATTATGGCTAAAACTCCTCTGATTCTCTTAGGAGGATCTGGAGAGGAAGCTATCCAGTGTGGCTTCTTTGTGCAGGGTTTCAACTGATTCAAGTTTATTGCAGGAAAACTCAGTTGAGCAAGCTCATTCACAAGGCAGTCCTGAGACATTTACACATACATATCATTATTACTCATTCACAATAAGGTCCTAGGACATTTACATATTATTACTCATTCACTATGAGGTCTTGAGACATTTACACATACATATCATTGTTACATAGATAGGAGCAATTGTATGTAGGTAAGCACAGTGAGTACATATCATCCAGAGTTACACAACTTGGTGATCTACCTGGTAGCTACAACATAGCAGCACAGGCTCCAGTTGAGTCATATATTATGTCAAAGAGAAGAATAAAAGAAAAACTTGTACCAGGTAGGCAATTACATTCCGGTTAATGGAGTAGAAGGAGTCAGCACACAAAAGCTTGGCTTGGAATTAGAAGGAGGCCTAGTAGCACCTGCAGGTGTCTTTTATTTTAGAGACTGCTAGTGTTTTGTAGGAACTGATTAAGACAGTGCTGGTTAGCTTCAGTATGGATTGAAGTTGATTCCAAATGTTGGGGAGGGCATATGAGACCACCCATCGGCCAGGTGTGGTACAAGTCCTAGGAACATCTAATAGGATGTAGTCAGATCTTCTTAGGGAGTAAGCACTGTGGGAGGTGCGTAGTAGAGATGTTAAATAGTCTGGCAGTTTGTGCAGAAGTATCTCGAGGGTCCAGATACCAGCATGGAGCATGCATCTGGTGGTAGCGAGATCCAGCCAACCACTGCATATAGATCGTAATGGTGGATCCTGAAGGTGAAGCTAGTAATGAATCGTGAGACACGGTGGAAGAGAATGTCCAGCTTGGTAAGGCTAGAGGCTGCGGAGGGATGTATATAAAACCCCAGAATCTAATAGGGAAGGAAGGTTGCTTGGACAAGCCTAAGGGTCACAAGAGAGAAGAGGGACCTATTTCTAAAAAGAATCCCAGTCATGCTTTGAGCTCTTGGATAGGTCCTCAATATGGTCATTGAAAGATAGCTTGTTGTCTATCCACATGCCTAGGTATTTGAATTTAGGCACGATTTCCAGGGTTCACCCAGGAGGTTACTAAAAGTCCTGCGGTAGGACAGGTAAAGCACCAAGTGAGAGGTACCATGTAAAAATCATTGCCTTGGTTTTTGGCATTTAGGAGAATGAAAGTCGACATCAACACTTCCTGACTTCAGATAAGGTTGTACCTGAGGTGTATAATACTGTGTCATCCGCACAGAAATGCATGTTGGATTGTTTTATGTAGGGGTTAAGATCATTGATATAGAGGAGAAAAGGATTGGGCCTAGAATGGAGCCTTGGGGACTCCCTGACAATTGAGGGTTGGTGCTGATAGTAGGCCATCAGCTTTGACATTTAGTATCCTTCCAGAGAGATAACTGCCGAACCACTGAGTGGTGAGTGGAGTGCACCTATTTTGGTAAGGCAGGTAATTAGGAAGTGATGGTCGACAGTATCAAAAGCTTTACTAAGGTCCAGAAAGACCGCACTAGTAACCTTCTTGGAATCCATAGCAGTGATCCAGTCATTAGAGACTTTAGCCAGAGCTGAGATGGTATTATGTTTAGACCTGATGCCAGATTGTGCAGGATTTAAGAGTGTGTGCACTTCAAGATGAGTTTTTAGTTGGTTGTAGACCAGTTTTCTAGGGTTTTGAGAGAACAGGTAAAATGGATATAGGTTTGTAATTGTTTAGATCACAAGGGTCTCCTGATTTGAAGAGAGGAAGAATATGGGCAGATTTCCAGCAGGATGGAACTGTGGCAGAGGTAATAGAGAGGTTGAAGATATGGAGGATGTGAGCTGTGAGCTAGGCAAAGCCTAATCACAGGAAGAATGGTTCAAGGGTATCATCCCCAGCACTTTTCCTAACATCAAAGCTGAGGAGTAGCTTCAACTTCTTTATAACTAAACAAGCGCAGCTGGAAGGGCTTGGGGGGAGGTGGACATGGAGGGTGGACTAAAATTGCCGGTTGCGCCGACTGGCGTATGGAGAGGAGTCAAATGCTAATCTGGCTGTGGCAAAGTGTTTAACACATGCCTTATTCAAATAGTATTGTGGGATGAATTTAAGCTAAATTATGCACTACAAAAAGACCTCTGCTATGCACACGCCACATGGTTTCTGGTGATCAGACTGGTCATGCCAGGAGGACATGTGGCTCCCAGTCCTGAAAAGTTGCAGACCTCTGGCCCAGAGGTTAGAGTAAGGAGCTGTAAATGAACTTGGTACATCCAGCAGACCTGGGTTTAATTCCCACAATCTCCACTTGCATACTGTGTGACTGAGCAAGTCACTTAACCACCTGGGGTTGCCCCTGAAAACAAGCACTTGTGCCTATTGGGCCTTACCCAGTTACCAAAGAAATAAAATAAAATAAAAAGCTACCTCAGAAGGCCCTGTCCCTGGCAGTGACTTGGGAATTGCCAATAGGCCCACCTCAGAAGAGTGGAGTTGGCAGTGGGTATGATGAGAAGTCAAGAGATCACACAGATAGCTAGGGCTCTGTCTGTGTGGGGCGTTATAGTCAGTAAACTGACTTTGAAGGCAATTACCACCTCATTGGCAGCCAGTGCAGATCACGCAAGACCAGGATCACATAACAGGACCTTGAAGGCCCATCAGTAACCTGGCTGTCACATTCTGTACCAGCAGCAGGCACTGTAGGACCCCTCATTCACCCTGCGTGTCATATAGCATTGCAGTAGTCAAGTCTGGAAGTCACAAAAGCATGTACTGGTAAGGGCAAGTTGTTGGGCAGGATGAAGGGTTTAATCCTAGCAATATTCCTGAGGTGCTAATTCCATTCTTGACAAAAGACGACACTGGAGCCTATAGTGTCAATCCACTATCTGTGGAGATCATTTTGCACCCTGACTACTGCAGTCTCCTTCCTATGCCTAGACCTAAATCCCGACTGAGGGGCTCACAGATGTCGAAGGCAAGAAGATATGCCTGAAGCAGCACAGATACTATTTCCTCAGTAACCTTTCCCAAAAGGAGTGGTTAGAGACTGGTCTATAGTCTGGTAAGCAGTCCGGTCCAAAGATGGCTTCTTCAGTAGGGGCTTCACCAGTGCCTCTTTCAAGGTGCTAGAGAACACCCCTCTGAGAGTGAGCACCTGAGAGTCTCAGCGAACACTGGACCTATGGACTCCACACAGCCCACTAAGAGACGTGTCAGGCCCGGGTCCAGTACAACACGTGGCCTGCAGCTTTGAAATCCTTACCATAAATCCCAGAATCCCCTGCAGCTGCCATCAGAACAGTAGGCAGCAGTGGCAGATTCAATAGCTTGCACAGCCGGCCTGCTGGCTCAGTGGTTGGATTTCCGCTTGTGATGCCGGCAACCCGGTTCGGAATGGACCCTGGTTGCTGGAGGGCCGGTCAGGGAGAAGGATAGAGCATTCATGGACTGCTCTCCTTCTCTGAGGGGAGGGTGGGGACATGCCCGTGCGAGACAGACCCCTGGTGGAGGCCGAGTCATGCAGCTACCGGTGCTCATCAGTAATAGAGGCGGGCGGACGCTTGATGTAATTGCACATCCCCACCTCCTGGAGGAAAAACAAGAAAATGGAGGGTGGGTCCTCCGTCTACATGAATCCTCCCAGGCTTCAATTAGCCACCGTCGCTGCACTCCCAACTAGTTACTGGTTCCGTGGCACTGGAATTAGGGAACCAGTGCGCAGCCCACCCTCCGAGGGTGACCAGGAGTATCTGGGGAATTGATGGTTGGTGGGATCCCAGGGCTGTGACCAGGGCAGAGCTTGACGGAGGACCTGCTGGGGAAGAAGAGGATAAAATGAAAAAAAAAGATTCAATAGCTTGCAGTGTATGTTTGAGCTTTTATAATCTCTGATCAGATGTTTTCAGACTCTGACTTTCTCCAAGGTCTAAGTATAGTCCTCTGTGACTGTACATAACCCAGGGAGGGCAGTGGGACTGGCAAACAAAAGATCAGCTGATATAAACTGGAACATGCACTACAGGCTGTTCTCCCACTGCTGCAGTACTGCTCTGATGTCAGCTGCAGGGGATTCTGGGATTTGTATTAACAGAAGATATCAGCCTAGAACATAGCAAAATTAGTCTGATACAATGTACTTTACTACAGATAGTAAGTAAACCAAAATGTTTTTGCACACAAAGGGCGGGATATTCAGAGCGGATGCGCCATGTGCAACAGGGATGCGCCAGTTAGCATCGGAAATGCACCATTGTGCGATATTCAGCAGGAGGCGGCTGCACAGTGCAACAAGCAATGTGCCAGAGTGCAACAGTAATGAATGCATGTGCAACCATGGGGAGAACCATGAATAACATGTGGTCGCGATATTCAACAGCATGCGGCGTGCGCCAATAGCGAACAAGCGGAAATGCCGACAGCGGAAATGAGCCAAAATAAAAGGGAGCAAGAGAGGGAGGAAGAACATCACAGGAAGCCACAGGTGGGGAGTGTGGAGACAGAGAGCCAGGGAGAAAAATAGGAGGCAGGGCGCAGCACTGGGCCCACCAGAACTGTGCCAGAGTGAGGGTAGGGTGGGTGTTCCTGTGCCAGTGTGCAGAAAGAGGCGTGAAGTGCCACAGTGGACTGAGGGCAGTGGCAAGAGGCAGGACAGCCACAGGCAAACAGCCAGAGGTGAACCCAGTGCAGGGGAAGCACCAGGAAGAGACAGCAGGGGAACAGGACAACAACCGCCTGGGGGCACCAGCCAGGGACATGGCTAGTGCCACCTTCCAGATGGAGGCAGTAATGAGGGGTGTGAGAAGGCAGGCAACAGGGAGGCGCGGCGGGTGGAAGACTGTTGGCGGGTACACCCAGAACAGGCAGTACCGAGCCTGCAGGCAGACAGTACTCTGACACAGAGATTGTGGGCTGGTACCGCCTGAACTGGGCAATACTGAGGCAGCTTTGTGAGCTGTGCAGTGATAAGATGCAGGCACCCACATGATGGAGCCATGCTGTGTCAGTGGAGACAAAGGTGACAGCCATCATGTGCCTGCTCACCACGGGCACCTTCCAGTGACCAACAGGAGACACGACAGGCATAACCCAGTCGGCCGCGTCTCGCCTACTCACACAATTCCTCAGTGCACTGCTGCCACATGCTGGGGAGTACATCTGTTTTCCAGCACACAGGTGGAGCACACAGCACACATACAGGAGTTCCACAGGGTAGCATGGTTGCCTGGCATGCTTGGGGCCATTGACTGGATCCATGTAGGCATCCGCATGCCACCTGGCCTGGAGGTGTGGCATACATAAACCGCAAAGGATACCCGAGCATAAACTGCCAGGTGGTGTGCGATGCTGGGGCGATAACCAATGTATGCGCCATGCACCCTGAGGGAGCACACGATGCCTTCATCTGGCACCAGTCTGCACTGTGCCACAGGTTTGACAGTGGGGACATCCCCACCGGCCATCTAGTAGGTGAATATGCATATCACGTGGGACAGCGTGAGCAGACATTGGGGTGCATTGTCAGAGGTGCCATAGGTACCGCCATGTTGGCCTTGGCATGGCGATGCAGACAACCATGCTAATGTCTCCCTCTACACACAGGTGACAGTGGTTACCGCTACGGCCCTGGCTGCTCACACCATACTGGCACCCCGACCCCATTGCAGCTATGGTACAATGGGGCACATGCCTAACACAGAATGTCATTGAGCGTGTGTTCGGGCTGCTGAAGGCACAGTTCCAGTGCCTGGAGCCTGGACACATCAGGCAGTGCCTACAGTACAGCCCCTCGAGGCCTGTGGGCTATTCCTGGCCTGCTGTATCCTGCACAACATGGCCACTGACTGTGGTATAGCCAGAGGTTGAAGAGGGGACAGCGGTGGGGACGATGAGGATGCTGATCCAGCTGGTGTGGGGCAGCCACCCCTGGGCGACAAGACTCCTGGCTAATCCAGATGGCACAGCAGCACCAGGACACCATTACAGAGGAGCACTCGGACAACACAGGTAGGTCACGGGCCATGCGCAACCACCAAGGGCAAGGGCACAGCACAGACAGGCAGGGCAGGACACCAGGGCAGATGGAAGTAAGGAAATGGGTCTGAGTGGGGCACTGCACACAGCGGCTGGGATGGGCAGGGCTGAACATGACACGTGCACACACACACACACACCACAACACATGCACAAAGGAAAAGGGCACACCACCCCAACAGCCACCCCACCCCCACACAGGACAACACACGACCATGCCCAGTGGCTGTCACTGTGCGTGCCTCAGACTCTGGGCACCACTGCACACTGGTGGACAGCGCAACGCAGGCATCATCATGCACACACCACAGTGGCCAGCATCCGGGAGGTGTGCACAGGGACCGTGTGTGCAGGGCTGGGACCCCACCTGTGCATCACACAATGCACACCACACTGCATACAGGGCAGGCAGACAGTGGCCATGGTGGAGACAGGTCAGTCACATGGCACAGTACCACAGCCACCACGGATGTGTGGGCGGCCCTGCCGAGACCTGCCAGCCATGCCAGGCTGACCGGTGGCCTCTTGGGGTGGCACCTACAGGCCCCCAGGGGTGAGCGCTGCGTGAACGCGACTGTGCTCGTGCAAGGGTCTGCAGCCCATTGAACATGCCCGCGCGGCGTGCTCGGTATGCCCACAGCCGAACCCAGTGTCGACACAGCAGGTGTTGTATGGCGAGGGAACGGAGGTGGACATGACACTGCGGTGTCTGCAGTGGCTGGGCACTGAACTGGGTGCCCAATGTAGCCATGACAGTTATCAATGCAGTGGTCTGCCTGTCAATGGCAGCAGTCACATCCGCCCGCTGCCAGGCCATCTCTGCCAGGAGCAATCCATGGTCCCTGCTGCACTGCTCATCTGCCTGGCACAGAACCGCACTGAGTGCATCCACCGCCATCATGAGCCGATCTGCTGATCTACTGAAGCCTGGAGAAGATGGCTGTGTTCGTCCAAGGGTCGTCCGCTGGTCCGCGTGCTATCCCTCGTGGTGTTCCTGGCCAGCACCCTTGATGTTGGGCGTTGCACACCAGAGCCATGCCGGGCACATCCACCACGGTGCACTGCCATGCCCCCAGGCTGTCCCCCATTGCCATTGGCCGACTGCTGGTGCTGCCCTCTGGCTGCCGATAGCCAGGCCTTACCTGCACTGCCACCCACCGCCCTGGACGACACCAGTGCTGCCCCACTGGGGCATACAGGCACAGGCTGGGACTGTGTTGTCACGCAGGCAGCCACGGCGGCATCACCCGCAGTAACGCCTGTGCGGTTGCCTGCTGTGGGACCATCCTGTGTCCCACATGTATCACTGTCCGGGACGACGGCCCATCATCATCGGTGCTGGATCCGGCCCCAATCTGTGTCCCAGCACACTGGAGACTGGGGCGATGTCACAATGAGACACAGGCAGGGCCTTGTCCGCATCGCACCACCCACATCAGTCCAGACAGACGTCAGGTATGCACTTGGCCGGTCCCTCGGACACCTGTGGAGGTGGATGGGTGATCCTCCGTGTCCAGGGCGCCCTCCTCAGTGGATACACCCACCACCGCTGCCCCATGTAGACACTCAGGAGCTGTAAGGAACACATTAGCGTTAGTGGCTCTGCCTTGCCCTGTGGCATGCCCTCCACCACCCACACTGACAGCCACCCATCTGGAAGCCACCATCAGGAACGCCTCGATGGCACTACGCCACATGCTGCTGGGCACCCGCCTCCTGTGGTGTCAGGCGGGTACATTTGGCTGGCCCCAGTGGTGGCAGCACATGCAGCCCTGATGGCAGCCTCCTTGTCCTGATCTGCCTCCTGTCCATGCCTACCTTCTTCTTGCACTCCTGCACAGACCACTGGTGGCTGGCATGCTGGCTCATGGCACACGCCACCTCACCCCACGCAGCAGCACGGGCCTGTGGCATTCCTCGCTGTCCGCTAAGCAGCAGTTCCTTGTCACGATATGCCTCGAACAGGGCATCAGATTCAGCCCCTGGTGAAGTTGGGCCTCCTCCTTCTCCCCTTTCCCGTTCCTCCTCTTCCTCACGCGGTCATGCTCGTGCCTGTGGAATGACAGGTGTTACCTTGGACTGTGCAGTCCCATACAGCCTCCGAACCATAGTCCCCACATCCCAACAGCATGCAACCTACCATAAAGGACTACAATACTGAACCATGGCCTCTGCAGCCCCAGGTCGCATTTATATAGTGCAACACATGCAAATGAGGGCAGGCGCAACTGTAAGTGGATGCTAATGTAGTGGATGTGACGTGGAATGGCTAATGAGCTGATTTGCATAACCTGGCTGAATATCGTGCCGTTGCGCTTGCGCAATGTAGGTGAGCGTGCTCAGGCTATGGCGCAGCACTGTGATGTGCGCAATCAGCACCGCACAGCATGCCCGGGTGCTGACGCCGATGCGCAGCGCTGCTGACATGCTGTGCAGGGAGGCAGTACAGGCGTGGCCACCACTGTGCCTGTGGTGCTAGTCGCTCTTATGCCCGTGTGGCGCTGCGTTGCCATGGTGCGCGCCGTGGCATCATGGTACCACATTGCAGTAGACCACTGCAGGGCATCACACTCAAGCACCCTACCACGCTACAGCTGGGCGTCCCAATAGCGCTGTGGGCGCGCCCATGAGCAGACAGACTCTTGACCCCTGCAGTCAACTTGCCCTTTAGAGCCGCGCGTCAAGATGCTGCACCCCTATCGCGCAGTCCAGTGACAGTGCAATAGGGACTGACAGTGCAGTTCCACGCTGCCTCCACATGTGGGGCATGTGTGCTACAGAGCGCCATTTTGCTGGCGTTTGAGACAGCAACATGCTGAGAACCAGAGCGCCGGTCTGGAGTGCCACTGAACTGGCTAACCTGGTGGCCCTGGTGGAGCCACATGCTGGTGGAGCCACATGCTGGTGCCTCTTTGGGCAGGAACCCTCCAGAGGCCACGGACTGCTGTGTGGCAGGAGGTCTCAGAGGGTCTGGAGGAGGTGACAGGGAGCAGCTGGTCAGCGGAGCAGTGTTGCCATCGCTATGGTGACCTCAGCGGTGAGACCCTGACTGCCTGGGGCGTCTGCAGTCATGCACCTGGCGAGACGCGTGCCACGGCCAGGTAGGTGCTCCATCCCATCACTGGTAATGTCCTTCTGTCCGGGTATCGCGGTGAGCATAAGGCCATGCCACGGGGGTGGGGGCCATCTAGTGGGGGTGGCGGTGGTGGGGGTGTCATGGCTGGGCTGTGTAGGCACGCACACACTGGGGTGGGGGCTTTGTTACTGACCTGTACTGATGTTTCCTCTCCATGTTTGTACCCTAGGCCGGAGGAGCACCATAGAGCACGTTTGGCCCAGGAACAGGAGAGCAGGCGAGTAGGTGCAGTGGACATGCAGTCGGGCCACGTTGGTGGGGCCATGGGCCAGAGCGCCCTGCTGGCCAGGATGCAGGTGAGTGCCGTGTTTCCCCGTACATGTGTGCATGCTGGGTTGCAGAGGTGGTGGCGGGCGTGGCCACCCACACTTGGCCCCACTGCCGTCCATGCCACATGGTGCACTCAGCACTGTCCTGTGGCACTGCATGTGTGGTGGGTGTCGAGGTGGGCTGTGCGGCACTGGGTCCATGGCTGTGTCAGTGCCTTTGCACCAGCATAGCCATGTCACTGTACAGCCATGTTGGTGCTGTGCAGAACATGGGCGGGTGTGTGCAGCATTCCACATGGCTATGGGTGCCTGAGTAGGCGGGTCTTGTGGGCGTGGACACTGTGGGTGGTCGCATGCTATCACAGGGGTGTGGCCCATGGCTGTATGCTGTGCACATTGGGTGGGCTGCAGGGGTCTGGCCAGTCACGCGCTCTGACTCTACTCCCTTGTCCTAGGTGGACAATGCTGGACTGCCCTTGAGCAGAACATTCAGGAGCTACTGCAGCTGTCCCGGACTACTCTGGAGCTGCTCCAGAGGATAGATCGAGGTGACCGTAGGGAGACACAGGAGGCGCCACAGGGACTGGAGTGAGGACAGGGTCACCATTAGGCCCTACAGTGCACGTGTTGTGCATTTCCCCTGGACTTACTCTCACACCTTCATCCCACTTCCTGATGTGCACCTTGCCCCATGCCCACCCCACCTGGTTTGTGGCCCCCCACTTTGTACATAGTTTTGATTTATTGAGTTGTTTGTACAGTTTACCCTTTAATATATACTTGTTTGTTATGACAACTGTGGTCTCTGGTTTGCAGTGGGCATATGGTGCTTGGCTGCAGTGGTGTGCATGGCATCGGGGTGGTGCAGGCCTGGGCATTTGTGTGTCCGCAGGGATCTGCTTGTGGGTGGGGGACTCGGTCCTGTCTGTGGTATGTGTGTTGTTCCCTGTGCACTGGATGCCTGTGTGCAGTGTTCCCTGGTGCATGTGCTGTGTCCCTGGCGCCCTGTCAGTATGTCCATGGCCTGTGCTGCTGGCCCCTTGCATGTCTGTGGTACCTGCGGTCTTCTGGCATGTCATTGGTGGCTGTCCATGCCAGCCACCCTCTGGGTATGGGCGCAATGGCGGCTTGCCTCCTGTCACCGGTTTGTTGCTTGTCTGCCTCGCGGGTGACACTGTGGGCTATGCTATTGTTGTCCCCCTCCATGCTGTCGCTGGTGTCTGTTGCAGTGTCTGTGTTCTAATGTCTGTCACTTGTGCTCCGCCACATGCTGGCAGTGGATGGCTTAATGGTGCATGCGCAGGATGGTTGGTTCACCTGTGCCATGGTGGGGTGCAGGCCGTGGGTACACAGCATAAGTGGATGCATGCCAGCGGCATTTGTTGCCCTGCTATTGTAGCCCTGTGTCGGGGTGCCCTTGGGTCAGGGTGGGTGTTTGTCCGTGTCCTGTGTCGCATCTTGTGTGGCGCATGCCTCCATGCACCACAGTGGGCGGCTGTGTGCTGTCTGTTGGGGCCAGTGTTGGGACAAGGTGTGTGCATGGGTGGGTGTGCAGGGTGCTGTCCTGCTGGTGGTGGGGTCCAGGGCAGGCCTTGTCGCATGCAGGGTCCCTCGGTACTGGCGCATGAGTCGACCTCTGTCCTGTGTCCACGGGGCGTGCAGGGCGGCATTGTGTCTGCAGTTGTTGCATCAGTGGCTGGTGCCGCCTGCTGCGGGTGCTCTCAGTGGGGCTGACATGCATGGCTCCATGGTGCACAGGGTTGCATTGTCATGGTGGGGGTGGTGGCATGCATTTGGTACCATGCACTGTTGGGCACTGCTCCTGGGCCGGGTGTCTGGGGATCACTGTACAGGGCGTGCTCTGCATTGCTGGGATGGGGTGGCACTGGGTGGCTGGCACTCCTTGTGTTGCGGTCACTGCTTGCCAGTGAGGGGTGCTGGGGCACCGTGCCCCAGCTGTGGATTTGATGCTGGTGTTCATGGGCTGGTGGTCCATCCAGCTCACCACTGGTTGTGCAGTTCATGGGGTGCGGGGGCGCTGTCTGGCCTGCTGCATGCTCCTTCACCGGTGCACCCCTGCATCCTGTCCCCGCGCATCCCTGGTTGTGCTACTGTGCATCGGCCCTGCTCCACTGCATATCCCTGGTTGCGCCATGGCGCGGTTGGTGCGATATTCAGCTGTCTTGCACAAGTGCACCTTGGCCTGCCCTGTGTTTGAATATTGCACGTGTTGCGCAGGGGTGCACTGCACTTGTGCCTGCTACTGCTATTGCGCTTCTTTGTGGAGCAGTCTGAATATCCTGCCAAAGTGTACATTGGGACCAGCACTACTCTTGAGGCGGGACTCTTGGTGATGACTGTTCCCCTTTAAACTTCTGATTCTGAGGGACTCTTGGTAAATTGTAATTCTAACACAATGACCCTCAAAGCCAAATCTTGGTGGCCCCAAAGAGCAGTCAACAGACCTTACTGCTTGCCTCATTACTTATTTTTCACACTTACTCCTGATATACCCAAACCCCTTGGTGTAACAAATTTATTTCCACACAGCAAATCGGGTCCCTGATGTATTTTCACTTGAAATGCATCTCCCATGTTTTTTAAAAGCAAGAAATCGCCCATTCCATTACCTTTGTAGCTGGGACTCTAAAGAGCTCTTTGGCCACAGAAAATTGTGCTGGTGGCCACATGCTGTAACCTGGCCTCATTTATAAGTTTGTAGGGACACTAGGGGCCTGTTATGAATACATGAGTGTCGCCTCGTCGTTCTTTGGGCACTAGAACTGTGAATCAAGGTGAGCGTTTCTGGTGCACTATGGATGCAAGAGGTAACACTTATGCTTATATGAGGCCTCCTAATGTCCCATGAATTTATCATGCATCTTGGGCTCATTTTTATTATTAATTATTTTTTCTGTTTATAGCAGTCCCCAGCTGTGTGGTGCGAGCAGTCCAATGAGAAGCCCATCAGTTAGGCCCAACACGTGAGATGCTGTTTCAGAAATAAGAGTTTCTTATCTTAACTGAAACATAGAAGCATAGAATTTAACATCAGATAAGGCCGCTGACAACCCACTCTACTCATTTTCCCTACCTACAAAAGTAAGTAAGGGCTTTTATTCGCATCATAATGAATTGGATAGCTCAGCTGAGACAAGCTTATTTCCAGAGAGGTCCTTTGTACAAAAGTTACGTAAGTTGCAAAATGAACATACCTATAATAAATACAAATGATAGAAAAACATTAGATGACGTAACAATAAGACAAAATACAAGCTTTAATAAATATATAATTTGCCACATTAACTCCTTCAGAGTAATCAGAATGATCAGATATATAATGATCAAAAATCACTCATGATTATTCTATTCTGGTTCTTTGTCTAGCCTCATTTCTGAACCAAGTCTTTGTTTCCCTTGTACTAATTTTTTTACCTTCAGACCCGAAAAATTAATGGCAAAGGAATTCCACAGCCTAGGTGCATTATAGAAGAAATGTTTTCAACCCAAGGTTGTTCTGTAATTTGGGAGTTTATATTCTAATCCTTGGGCAGACCTTAAACCCTGTTTAACTGGTCTAACGACAGGGTTATCTAGGATGTAATCAGGAACTAGGCCCTCGAAGTGGGAAAAGAAGCAGACTGCAACTGGACAGGAGCCACACGGTGCTTCCACAATCTGTAATGAGAAACACTGTTCTAACATGTACATTCCCTTGGGATGGAATGTGCAAAGCTGATGTATCCACTATTTTCTGCATTCAAAAGTAGGGCCTGTAATTTTCCATTTTCAAAAAATGTCTCAGTTTTATTTGACAGAATCTTAAAATCTATTTTTTATTTTCAAACGTAAGAGCAGATCGGCAAGTTTTATATAAACATTTGGCTCAACATGTGGGAGGGGTGTTGCAGAAACAACTGGTACAAAGGTGAGGTTTTTGCATGATACAGAGTTGCAAATATAAGTTTTGCATGAGAAATTGACTCTCAGATGTTGATCTAACTGACCCTATTAAAAGTTCAGCTGAGTCTCTGATATTTTCAATTACTGAGAGCAACATCTCCCAGCTCAAGATGCTCCGATTAATTCAGATGCTCAGCTACAGACAGACTCAGGGTCTACACTGCCATTTTCATTTAGTTTCGCAGAGACTGTGCTTTTTGTCACAATATTTTCTCTGGAAGGCTGCAGACACCCAAAATGTGTGCCCACCCTTCCTATATTCCCTCCCCCCGCCACAAGTATTCAGCACATACAATGCCCGAGCACCCAGATACACATTACTTTTGCTGCCGTGGTTTTTGTGGTCAGTTGGGCAGATGCCTCCCACACTTCTCATGGTTGATGTAGAAGATCATGAAACACACAATCTCATGGAACGGTCGCAGTGTGGGAAAGGAAACCAAAGCCCAGGGCACACTGAGCAGATCTCATGATCTGTTTTGATTACTAGTCTATTTCTTTGGTGAGACCTGGTAGGCAAAGTTTCTATTTTTAAACTTTGTATTTATTGTTTTTAATAAACAGGTGAAATTCATTCCAAGCAGTGGCATAACAAATGTGAACACATTCTAGACACATTGAGGATGCCACCCTCTAAAACTCCAACATAATGCACATTCCACTGCTTTAAGATACATCTCTGGAGGTTACTTACTTGTATTATACCGATTTTAAAACACAAATTTGCTAGGTATAAGGCCCATGGGCGGCATGGAAATATACTATTTCAGTACTAATATATGAAGTCCAGAAATTCTAGTATCCCTGAAAGGGGGACTGAGAAAGAGTCCATGCTTTAGCTATAATATGAGCACTTCAAACTGTGATATTTCAAAAAGATTATGCCTCCTTAAATTGCAATACATTTGCTGTAACAGCATCCATAAGAAAGCATCAGTAACTATGATTGCCAAGTTTTAAGCAAGAAAGTAGCTTTAAATGGTTTAAACATTTTTAAACAGAGGATCTACGTGAGCGTCCATATTATATATCTGAAACTCAGAGGATGAGTAACAAATCAGATGAGAGAAAATTAAAATGTTCAGGAGTGGTAGTCCCAAAGTAACCTTAAATAAAGTAGTCACTCACACCCCACCGGGTTTAAAGAGTTAGTATAGGGACTAATACAAAGTCTCTCTCTTCTGCTTAATCTTGTTTGGAGTAATCCACTCTGGCTTTTCATGACTGTCGTCTCCGAGGAGCTCTCGCCTGATCTGTGGGGCGCTTCTTCTCAGGACATATTTTTGAGCCCAACGGTTGGCTTCTTTCACATCTGAGAAAATAAAGATCATCCCCATGTGTGTTATTCTCAATCGGGCCGGAAAATTATGCTGTGCTGAATCCCTGCTTCATGCAGAAGTGCCCTGGTACCATCAAACTGCTTTCGCTGTTGTATAGTGGCAAAGCTGATGTACGGGTAGAGTCGGACCATTTCCCCATCGCAGCGAGTGTCTTGTATTGTCTGGCTAAAGCCAGCAAGTAGTCCCTGGTAGCAACACCAAACGCCATCAGTGATAGCCAAAACTGCCCGAGGGGCTTGGGTTATCCGCCTACCTCTGCCTGGCATCCTGTAGGCCTTTTGTATGCCTTTATGCGTACAGCCTCTTCACCAAATTGCTGTCGGAGCCAGTCATGGAGAAAAAGGACTAGGTGATCTCCTCACAGCTCTCTGCGAGCCCCCAAAAGACGGATGTTTGGAGCCCTCATGTGGTTTTCCAAATTTTCCAACCACGTTCTTAAGTGACCATTCTCTTTTATCACCCCATTGATGGCGCCATAGCAGCATCCGATTGCTTTTTAGCTTTCCAAGGATTCAGCGAGACTGAATCAATCGAGGTTTCGCGTTGTGACTGTATTAGAAATGCCATCGATTTTCTCAGCCAGGCCACAAACTGATTAACCTATTTATTTTAAGCCAAGAGATTGCAGAGTTTCCTCTCCATTGTTTCCTGCATCTGATGTCCGTTGTTGAGAAGTGGACAGCATAGCAGCGGAACCGGAACATTTTAGATTTTGCTCCTTCATGGAGATTTCGTCCTTTCAAGGAGTTCCCATGTTATTCCTCAGGTCTTCTGATTGTTGTTTCTATATATATATATATATATATATATATATTTTCCCAGTGTAGTCTAAAAGTTACTTATTTGAGCTAGCAAGAGCAGACTTATTGAGGAGCTCTAATCCAAGATGGCCATATTGCTCGGGTTCATAGCGCCCCCAGGTGGCAAAGTTTATGACTGATGCCAATCACAGATGGGCTGCATGCATCAGTTGAAATTCATCAACTCAGTGACCTGGGGAGAAGTTTAGGAGGCGGGCAACTATTGTTGACCTCTACCATTTGGCTAGAGGAACAGAGAGCCACAATATACAGTATAGAACAATAAATAACCATAAGGGGGTCATGAAATGGGAATCAGCCTACAATCTGGGGTTGATTAGAAGAATAGGAGCCAGTCTGTAAGTCCCAGAGACAGACAGTAACACATTTTAAATAAAGAGATACACAACTGATTTCTTTTTAACCCTTCTGCTGCTGACAGAATTAGAACATATAGAATTTTGGACTGATATGTCAGTCCGCTGCCCCTGCAAGGGTTTATTACTCAGTTCTTTAATGGCTCTGAGTTTTAAAGTTCCCTATTTGTATAGAGCTCAGACTGGTTTGAGTAAGGCGCCTGATTATAGCATTCTCAACACTGGCAAATATAAAAAGAAGCCTTACTACTATAAATCTGATATTGTAATGGCAGGAGAATAAATCTAAAGAAATGTAATACGATATAGGCTTAAGACCAATTGTGTTCACAGGAAAGTTCACAGAAACTACAGCATAGTATGTAAATACTGGAATGATATAACCCAGTGTGTTGTACAAAGATATGCCATCTGCTGCATTGGTTGTATAGTGAAGTAATGCCTATATATGCATTGCACGCATCTCACCTGAAATAAAGCTGAGAAGAAATAAATTCAATAACTCAGCAACATGCAGTACTTCTAATTCACCTCTGGTCACATAATTGCTCCTGGTAGGGGCATAAGAGGCAGCGTTATTTTATTAATTTATTTATTTGCTCACTTGCTTAATACACTAGTTCAAGAGACCTTTTCAGGAACAACCCGTGCTAGATAGGCTACTAATAAATGATGTACGTGGTCATAAACAAGCCAGGAAAACACATTTGCAAAAATAACAGGAAGTACAAATGAAACAAAAGTAACAATTATCACACAGTGTCAATAAAGTGCTACAGTGATGTCAGTTAAACACTCAGTTTAGTTTATTTCACCAGGAAAAGCTCAGTTCAGCAAGCTCATTTACAAGGAGGTCCTGGGAAGGACAGCATTCTATAAAAACTAGGGCAATAATACACAATATTCATGGATGATATTAACATAGCACAAGAAACTGGTAGAAAAGGTATACATTCCAATACAGATCATTTAAATAAATTATTACAAGAACAAATGCTTGATAATGCCTGCCTAATATACAGAGAGAAGGTATAAGCTGCAGTACAGTATTTTATTTATTTATTTTTGAACTCTATTTTTCCTGTCCCTACTGAAGCCTCACCAAACTCCCTCCAGCGACCGCCAGACCAGGACGCTACCTCCCTACATGACTGTCTTATCTCCTCTTCCCCAGCACACGGGAATCCCATGGGTCTACCCTCCAGGAAAGGGCTGCCCCACCCAGGGCACTGTTTCTCATAGGGTTGAAACCAGGCCGGAAGGACGCCAGCGAGGAGACAGCGTGCCGACTAATGGGAGTGTGGTCCTTGAGAGATAGCATGCCCGGCTAATGGGAGTGTGGTCCTTGGGTGAGAGGCACCATTGCATATTGGAGGGAGAAGGGAGGTAATTTCTTTGTTTCCACCCCTGTGGAGACCGGCTGCCTAGGCAATGCATGCCATGGCTCCACCCCTGGCATACACCACGACGCCGATCGGCTACCCCCAGCCTCTGCCAGAGGTCGCCATTGAGCATTCACCACCCTAACCCTCTCTGAGAAGAGAGAGCAGTCCTCCAGATGTTCAATCCCTTTCCTCCCTCATGACCTCGGCCGCCTAGGTCCGCTCCTCAACCCAGGTCGCCGTGTGGTGCAAGGTGTGGCATCCATCACTTCAATCCTTCTGAGTGCCACTGGGCCAGCCCAGTACAGTATTTTATAAAATATAACATGAAAGAGTGCTGTATAATGCCTACATAATACAATATTATCCTGTTTAAGAGTGCATCCCAATGTTCAGAAGGGCAGAGCGTGAATACATATCTGCAGTTTCAGGAGGAATGTAGCCCTAACAAAGAACAAATAAAAGCAGAGTCCAGCGGGGACCACACATTTAACCAGTCTTTTACAGGAACATGACTCACTGCCGTAAGTTTCCTATAAGTGGTTTGAAGATGCCAAGGCTAACTAATGCTGGTGAATTTAAGGGAGTTTTGCAGGTTCTTCCAGACCGTAGGGATGATGCAGCTGATAGCTGACTTACCATATTGGGACGATAACTCAGAATATCTAGGAGAATGTAGTTGCTTTTCCTGAACACGTAGCTGCTAGGAGACCAACTGACAGGGCTGTGCCAACTGTACATGCCCCTGCAAAATATGTTGTGGTGCCCCTACCCCACCAATAAATGTGAAATAACCATTCACGACATCAAATTTTGTAGCGGTCTTTTTATTTTTATTAGTGCTGCTAAGCATTCATAGTTTGTTCATGCTGCCCCCACCATACACCCATCCTTGTTGGCAACATGATCAAGGAACTGAACAATGTAAATTGTCCCTGCCCTCCTGGGAACACAAGCACCAAGATTAGATGTTTTGAGTAATGGGCCCTATTGTTTTTTGTTCTGTATCCCCACCATGTGAAACTGGAGTTGGAATCTTCTGACACCACTGCTGACAGACCTAACTGTAAATGGATAAGCACTTTCCAAAAGAACATTTCCAATTTGTCTAAGATAAAGGTTTTCTTAATGCTGGCCTCTGAGGCAGTGGCCCTGACAGTGTGGGCCCTACTGCAACCCATATTTTGCACCCCCGGTCATTGCCCTGCCAATTGATAAGCTCTTGAACTATACTGTGGTAAGTTTCTGCTGTTGCTTATAGGCCCACATGTATAGATTTTTGTGCCTCCTTGTGGTTAGAGATGGTCACCCTATGGTAGTATACGTATACAGTGGTGTGTTCGGATGCTAAATTAGTAATAAATTGAAGGGCCCTGTGGTAGAGTACATCTGTTTTGTTTAGACAGGTGTTAGAACAGCAGCTATATATATCAGGTCTGCATAGTCCAAGAGGGAGAGGAAGGTGACTTAGGTTTCACAAATCATCACAGAAGAAATGGAACCAAAGGTGGCAATATAGCATAGTGGGAACAGGCTTTGTTAACACAGCACATTTCAACTGTCAAGATAGTAACTAGCAACCTAGGTTGCCCAACTGCAGAGAGATGCATTCAATAAGGGATCCAAGAGCTGTGATTTAAAGATTGATTTATTTTCTTTATTTCAGAAGTTTTACCAGGAAAGACAGACCAAACTGGTAAGAGCTTGTTTCCAGATGAGTCCGGGGGAGGGATAATCAGACAAGGAACAGTGAGGTGCAGAAGTGCAAAGCAGAGGATGCTGCCTGGGCTGTGCTCTTGGGGTGGAATCTAGAGGGACGGGAGGAAGAAGAGTGGCATGTTTATCCTAGAGTAATTAGAACTGTGCTAATTACTGCAAGAAGGTGTATTCAGAGTACCTGGGTTTCGTCCCTGCACCCTACATTACAGTTTGGAGAGACCTGCTCCTCAAATGCTACAGCTGGAGTATTCAACCTATGATCTTAAGGAATGGGCAAACAGGTTTGGGGACAGTGGGAACCCTATGTGGATTCACCTCAGTAGAACAAGCTACAATTAGGTTTGGTGGCTAAAGTTGACGAGCAGATCCATTCTGAACCCTGGCCATATACTCTGGCCCTGTATCACCCAAACTGGACAAGTGCCAAGTAGTAGTACTGTATATAACATACGTGAGTAGATATAAATTTGTAACCTTACAATGCTGACAGCAATCTGAATGTGAACTGTAACTTTTCAAATTACCTGTGTGTCTTAAGTGAGTTTGTACTGTTTGTTGTGCCAGCAATTTACATATTGATAAAATAGGGCACATAGCAGTCTGTACACAACATGATTTATCGAGAGGAAATACGCACTGTTCTATCAATTTTATAGCTGAAATATTGGTATTGTTGTACATTGTTAAGTTGAACTCTTTCAATAAAAGAATTTAAAAAAGAAGTGCAAAGTAATACAATAATACATCTAATGTACAAAGCAACAAAAATCTCAACAAAACAGTTGTGTAAGATTCTGTATAAGGGGCTACGCTACAATAAAATGAGTGGTGAGTGAGAACACTTGGTGGAGTGCAACATGCAGATAGGATTTAAGGTGGGAGGAAGGATGCAGTTTGGGGTGGAAGGGGGACTGCACTAGTGAGGGTGCAGGGCAGGAGGCAACAGGAGAATGGAGGGTGATGGGCTCACTATCAGGGCACCTGCAAGGATGAGTGAAGTCCTGGAGGAGTGATTTGGGAGAGTGAATGGAGGCAACAGAGCGCTGACAGAGTGGGAACCAAGGCTGTGAAGGGAGTAGGGGTGGTGGGGGAAGTGACAAGGGACTCAAGGAAGAGGACAAACCAGAATTTAGAGACAAAAGCGTACAGTGAGTGAGACATTTTGCCTCATGGGAGGGAAATATAGGGAGGAGTACAGCACAGTGGGGGACTGTCCATGGCAAAGTGACAGAAGGAATGAAAGGGGATCCAGTCTGGCCAGGGAAGACTTGGAAGCAACATTGTAAAAATGTAACTGTTTTGCAAAGATGAGGAGAATCATCTTTGATACGATCTCTCATTGAGCATGAAGTGGATACTTCCATTATTCCTGTAAAGGACACCAAGTTTCAGGGAAGTTTCTGGTGGATGGAATCCTCATGGACTAAGAAATCGAGGTACTTGATCCAGTCATACCCGAGGCACTTAAATGACAGGACATCCAAAATTGCTGCACCATCAAGGGTGAGGAATGAGAGGAGAGGGAAGAGCTTAGCGAGCCTCTACCAGTGCTAAAGTTCAAAGAGACCATCTTCTTGGTATTGAAGGACAGATGATTAGCCTGGAACTACTGCTGGATGTGAACAAAGTCCATCTGGAGCCAAGCCATAAGGTCAGAGGCAGAGGAGTGAGAGGCAAAGAGAACCATATCATCTGCATACATATTTCCAGGTTCTGTGTGCTTTCATTATATGCTAATGCAGCTCTCAGGCACAATGAGATTTCGACAACCAGAAAATGGATGCCCCTACTGCTAGTTAAGCAGGGGTTGGTGTGAACAGTGAAAACAAACTAAAGCAAACACGTATATCCCCAACAGCTACATGAAAAGAGCTGTCTGTTGACAAGGAAACAAATAACATTTACAAGACATGAGGGTGTACTACTCCTAAAAATAACAACAGAGTTTAAAGGTACAGTACACATTTAAAGTGTTAAATGAAGGGAAAACAGTAAGTGCAGTGATAGGTTAAAATGAAAACAAAAATATTACACGATAGCAATTGTTAAAAACACATATCTACACACACTTCCACACTAAAGTTAAACCAGTCATATTATTATCTACAGAAATGCACTCAATGCTAAGTCCCCATTAAGTCCTTTTGGTGACATTATCTCGAGCTCATACATCTAGAATGCCTCCCTTTGTTTTAATAGTTAGCCCTTGCAAAAGCATGATCAGTGACATTGCCAATTGGCAACCCAACTACCTGGTGCCAATTTATGGGCCCGCTCTGGTGGTGGAACTTCTTTGTGCCCTGCCACAACAGGAGGGCATCGTTGATGTTCCTTTCCATAACAGGTTTTGCTGAAGTATTTGTTATTATTCCATAAATAGATGTAAGACTCCTCCCAGGCACCCACATACAAAACAACAAAGTTCAGAGCAAAAGCTGTGCCCATAGGAGTGCCCTTTATTTGGACATAAGTTTGTTGTTATATATAAATTCCTTTTAACACAAGTTCTGCTAATTCAAGAATAAAACTATTTGGTGAAGTACATTTGGTGGTCTTTGGTTCAGGTATTTGTTCACTGCCTGAAGCTCCTCTTCATGGGGATATTCGCATACAATGCTTCTACGTCTGTTGTTACCAATACTTTATTTTCAGTGCATTGTGTAGGCACGGCAGTTCATAGTGTCAGTAGTGTCTTTCAGAAAAGATGGTAACTGTGTAACCCATTTTAATTTAAAAATCTACAAATTGGGATTCTTCTCTGTTAGACCTCTAGTACTCAACACAACTTGTCATCCCAGTGGAACTGTGCATTTTATGCAGCCCCACACTGTGGAATAAACTGCCTGCCAAGCTCCACTCCTCAACACACACTGCCAGTTCAAATCCCGCCTCAAAGACTGGCTCCTGACGACTTCCTGCTGCCACTGCTTCCATGGGTAGTTCACTCACTTTCCCAACTGCACCCCACCAGGGAATGTGTATGTATATTAGGTCAAGTGGGAATCAATTAAGCTGGCCTGCTTGTGTAACTGAGCTTTAGTACCTGTGTTTGTTAATTCTGCCACCCACCACTCCCTTCCCTTTGCACCCCTATGCTGTGCTATGCCTTATCCTCTTTCTACTTATACTCTGGCTCCTTGTTTGTCTCCCTGTTGTAATTGTTGCTGCTAGAACTGTACACTTACGTATACCCTTACTTATTGTAATGCCTAACTGATGTATGGTTTATGGAATCGGAATCCTGTATTTTTGTTGCTCTTCTATTTGCTATTCCCATGCACTATTGTAACCTTTATCTTGTTTCATTCCTCTTCATTTTTTTTTCTTCCTAATCACCTCACAAGTCTACGAATATTGCTGATGTAATTAATGCACTGTTTTCATTTACCAACCCTTATAGGGAAGCGAACTGCATGGTTACTGAAATTGTTATGAATGATTATGATTATTTCAATAGCCTCAGATGTGGTTTTCTATATTTAGTGACTAGCAGAGTAGTAAGTCTCGATACCATGGACATCAAACCGGTATTCTCCTTGCTGCCTAAAGTAGACTATCAGCCTACTTTGTTCTTCTGGTTCCACCACACTCATTGTTTCCGTTTCCTTTCTCGTATTAATCTTTGGAACTTGTCAGTTACTTTTTAGTCTGTATATATAACTTTTAAGAGCTGGTGACACGTTCAGGTGAACTTTAATAAAACATAATATTTAGACACAGTTCAACTTGTATTTCCCATTAGTTCTTCATTCCTCCTCCCATTATTTATTACTGAGGTCATTTGTATGAAAACTGGATTTCTGCTCCTGAAGAGTTCATCTATTCCTGCTGCTTTCTCCCATCCTGAAGTTATACAGTTACTCCCATGGCAACAGACTGTGATGTCACAACAGAGGATTATGACTTGAGTAGGGCATAAGCTATAGAGGCAGATGAACTCAAAATAAATTATAAAGGACAACAATCATATATTCATACAATTTCCTAGTAATAAATTATGGGAGGAGAAGTATATCTAATATAAATGGAATGCAAGTAGAATTGCACCTAATTATCATGTTTTTTAAGTTTTCTTTGAGGCGCCAATAGCTCCTCAATAACTACCTGTGTAGGATTATTTAATATTTGTTTATTTGTTAAAATAACTTATTTAGGAGACTATAGTATAATTTTATTGTAAGGTAATTTTTGGTTGTGACATATTATAGTGGAAGATGTAGTTTTCAGAGTTCATTCCTTACAACATTTTTAATTGTCCCTTTATCCCATTCTTTTCAAGGACTTAAGATAACTCATTATAGCATAGTTTCATGGAACATAAAAAGTTTACGTTCCCCATTAAGAGAAACAAGATTTTATCTTATTTAAATAGGTGTAAATCCAATATAGCTTTTATCCAAGAAACCCATTAGAATTGAGAACAGGCTGATAAACTGCAGAGAGCTTGGGCAGGACATGCAGACAGCAGATGTTTCTGAAAAAAGAAAATGGGCAGTTCGATATTCATCAGAAAAGGGTCAACTTCATCAAACAAACAAGTCTCCGATCAAGAAAGGAGATATCAGATCCTGGCTGGAACCCTAGATGGTTGCAGGGTAGCTCTCTGCAATGTTTATATGTCACGAGGGTTTCTTCAACTCTCTCATAATAAAACTAGATGAGTTCTCAGACTGTAGGGAGACTTTATTATGGTTTTAGACCCTGTCCTTGATAGACCATCTTATAAGGGATACAGTTGGAGATGGCGCAAGAGCATCCTTCAGAAAGGCGATACAAGACGCAGTCTTCCTCGCTGTGCATCCCCAGCTGTGACTATGCATTATTCTCTAATAGACGCCGGTCCTATAGTAGGACTGATTACATTATTATCCCTAATAAGCTGACTAGTGCTATTCTAGGAGCAAATATAGATAATATTCAGTTATCGGACCATGGTCTGATCACTATCAACCTGATCTGGAGGAAGGGAAAACAGTCATAGATGGAGATTAAACATGAATTTGCTCAAAGATAAGAAGTTTATGGACTGAGCCAGCCCAGTGATACTGAGAGTTGAGGCACTGGACACCACAGCTCGTGCCATGCCGGCAACCCATGTTCAGAACTAGCACAGACCGCCAGGGTCGGCAGGGAGGGAGAGGATCGAGCATCTGAGGACAGCTCTCCCTCCTGGAGAGGGCGGACTGGCACTCCCCACTGAATGACTACCTCCAGGTGGAGGCAGGAGGGTAGTGTGGGTCAGAGGGCCAGAAGAAGGAGGGTGCTGTGAGACTTCTGTGGATGCGCACATGCCTCTACGTGCGCATGTCCTGTGTGTGCCCCAGCAATGGGAAAGGAGAAAATGGAAGAAAAACAACTCTGGCTGTGGATGATGACCAACCTCCATGGGCTCTGATCCCAGTGACCGGGCATGGTAGTTCAATGTTACTGGGGTGACAGAGCTGGAGAGGTCAGTCAGAAAGGAGGCAGCTGGGGGCAGATGAGCATAAAGTACACACGCACATATATATATATATATATATATATATATATATATATATATATATATGAAGTTTATGGACTGGGTAGTAAATAATACTAATGATTTCCTTGAGTTAAACAATAATGGGGATGTTTCACAGACTTGTATTTAGGAGACATATAAGGGGCAAAATAATAGGGAGGCAGTACAGTGCAGTGGTTTAAGGCTGTGAACTGCAATTCTGTAGACCTGAGTTTGAATCCACAGCTCCCACTTGCATACTGTGTGACCCTGAGCAAGTCACTTAACTTCCCTGTGCTCCCAGGTTGCATCTAGAAACAAGCTTCAGCTTAGTGTGCTACTCCTGGATAAACAATTTGAGAAAAAATATATAGGTTTCTCAGCACAAGGAAAAGATCTTATCAATAAAAGGAAGAGGAACTCAAAACTGTAGAAAAATTGTCCAGATGCTTTAAGACACCAGGAAAAGAACTGCTAGATAAAGTCGCAACCATCACATTTGAAATCTACAAACATCTATCAGGAAGAGTGGCACATGCCTTCTTCTGAACTAAACAATATTGGCACTATATGCCCAGAGCCCCCAGTGAATTTGGTTGTGGTGAAGATTTCATATCATGGGTAGCCATGATTTATAAAAATCCAGCTGCTCAGATAGTTACTAATGGTACGTCATCACTCCCATTAAATGTGTCCTGTTGCACTAGGAAGGGATGCTCAGATTCTCTATTTATTTATCAAAGCGTTTGAACCTGTAATCAGAACTGTTAATGATCACCCAGGAATCCAGAGGATATTAACAGGCAATAAAACTCATAACACTTTTGCTGATTTACTTTTTAATGCTCACTGGACTGGCCGATTCTTACAGTATTCTTTGCTTACGCCTCAATGACTCTGCAGCCATCTTTTTATTTTTTGGCAACCGGGTAAGCGCACTAGGCACAAGTGCCTGTTTTCGGCTACCTGGAGCAGTGGATGGATAAGTGACTTGCTCAGAGTCACACAGTATGGAAGTGGCGGTTGTGGGTATCAGTGTTCTGTATGCATTTTCCTGTGCCTGAAACTGATTAGCATAATGTCTCTGTCGTTTTACATTGACTGTCCATTATGATTTTGTGTCCAATATGAGTTTTGTACCTCCTATTTACACTTTATTGTACTGCACTCTACTGTCCTGTTTAATCTGTTGTCCTTTCTAGTGACGTGGAACCTTTGTAAAGAGCTCTTAGCTCAAAGGTGTATGTAATCCGAGACTTAAAAATAAACCCAGGTTTGCTGGATGTACCAAGCTCATTCACATCTGATGACTGATAGTTAATTGAGAAAACACAAGTCCTCCATAATCATGTGAGCCAAATAATGAGGAATACTCTTGAAACTATTCCGATAGAGAATAGTTTGCCAATAATAAAACATGTATGGGAATGCAGATCACAACAATCATAGACATTATTTCACAGATAAAGTGTTCTCCTTTGATGAAGGACATGGAGTTAAATCTTACAAGAAGGTCCAAAATCAGTCTGTCCCTTTGGGGTAGGATTAATGCTCTGAAGATTATTGTAGCCCTCAGAATCTTTTATATCTTCCAAAATGTACCAGTTTTGTTAGAAACATTTTTTTAACTGGAGAACATTATTAGAAAGTTTCTCTGGGATACTCAGTATTGCCAAACTGAGAGCCCTCAAGAATCAGGGGTGGGAGGTGCTTTTATCCTCAAACAGGTACTAGCTCACTTACAAAGTACACCTGATACTTTACGCTTGCAGCCACTTTGGCTAGACCTTGAGAAGCATTTATTTAAGCCCGTAGTCTGTCTGCCCTTTTGTTTTACATCCTGACTCATTAATGAAAGACAACACTTGCTTACTAGGATCTATTAAAACCCTCAAACAAGTTAACTCCCTTATTAAGCCAGATAAAACATCACTGGATGTCATGCCAATCTGGTTGATTCCTCTTCTGGCTTATGAAGGGAAAAAATACACACTCTATAATCCAGTTTGGGCTAAGGCAGACATATTGAAAGTTAAATATGTTTTTTTTTTTTTTTATAAAAGAATCGGAATTATAATCCTTGAGTCAGAGACTCTTTTGCAAAGGCTCCACATCAGGGAGGTACAGAAACAATGATACAGAAACTGACATGCATATATGGTACAAAACAACAGTTGTACAGGATATAACCTATCCAAGGTCAGTTAAACACAATTATGTAATCAGACAAAGTAAAACATGGTAATGGGGGAGGGAGGAAGGTGATCTGTGAACCACCGTAGGAGGGAGGAAGCAGGACAAATAAAATCCAAACACTGGCCCGTACTAGTTTTGGAGGAAGTTCAGAGCAAATACAATCACGTTTTATCATTACTTTTAACTTACTGAGATCTCCTGTGTAAAACATGTTCAAACAAAAGTATGCCAGGAATGGAATCAACTACTGAAACTTGGCACCCTTAGACAAAGTGTGGATTTAATATATCAATTTCTGACTAACACTACCTTGTCCTTTAACTACTAAAGCTGAAGACCACTGGAGAGAACTACAAATGAATAAATCATCAACAGAGTGAGAGTCAACCTGAAACTGGCCTGTCAAAGCTTCAAAGAATTCCAAGGTAGTCGTAAAGAATTCAACATTTTACATGGGTGCTATATGTCTCCACTCAGGTTATTTAAAATGGGCTATTCTAATAATTCGGATTGCTGGAGGTGTAATCAAAATGATATAGGACTGGCTTACATGCCATGGGTATGCCCAAAACTTCGATACATCTGAGAGAGGTGCATGGCAAAATCACCAACTGCACATTCCCTTCTCTACCACTGTGTTTCTTTTAGGAATCTTTCCATCCCAGGAATCAGACAGCAGCAGGCCCAGATCTGGGGGTAGACATCCCAGAAGCTGTAGAGCATTTTTGGGTGCCCTAGCACCTGGAATCAAAACTAGAAAAAGACTGAATGTCTTTATTGTGTGATAGTGCGTGCTCTCAAAGCTATCACTGTGTGATGGCAGACAGTGCCCCCACCAAAATAAATGAATGGACAGAAAGAGTGAAACACTATATACAACATGGAGAGCTGTGGTTTGGTTACATGGAAAGACACCTAGTTGGTGGGGGAGAGTGATCTGTTAACCACCGTAGGAGGGTGCAAGCAGAAGGAAAAGGATTTGGTGAGTGAGTAAAAGGGAACCTAAGTTTAACATTGCCCCTCTGAGGAGGGAGGGTGAGAGGAGGAGGCTGAATAGGAAAGGAGGAGACAGCACACAAAATGAAATGTTAAACATTGTTATTATGGTGGTCTGATCACTTGAAGTTGTGACATATATATGTGTAACTGGAACAAATCCATTCAGTTTTAAATTGTTTCTGCTGTTTTACTTAAACAGTGTTATTGTTCCTCTTTTAAAATGTTCAAAAACTTTATTGAAAGGAATAAACAGCCCAAACTGAAGTTGGGGGACATAATACAAAAGTTCAAACAAATTCTGTACAAGATGAAAACTGCACAGATATACAGGAGTAGGAAATTAATCTAGGGTTGTGGCCAGATATAGATCATATATTGAAATGCCATCATGAAATGTATTTCATTATTTAATATCAGTTTGTAACACTGCAATGTAATGGATGCATAGAGAAACATATCTGAACTTTTTATGATATCAATTTATTTCAATAAACCTGAGTTTAAAAAAATGAAAAGGAATCTTTCTGTCCTCATAAACCTAATTACATAGCAGCGAATGTGAGTGTGCCTGCAGCACTAAGTCTTAAATTCTTTTGAGAAGTTGGAGGACTGAGCTCTCCCTTCTTTAAGTGAATAATATGATCAAAATGATCTTCCTTGCTAATAATGAGAGGATAAGTTATTAAATTAATGATAGGTTAGAGATCTTTCAAAAAATGTGGTCACCTTTTGTTGAGTCTAAGTAATCCCATGCTGCTCCTTGGTGGAAATATATCATTTCTTGTTATTAGCTCTGGCAATGGATTGAAATAGAGTTTATGTAACACCATTTATTGAGAATTTTATGGTTACCCCACTTTTGAAAATGCTATTAAGAATGTATATCAACCAAATGTTCGTATGTTATATGTTGGATTTATTGTTTTGTTATATTTTTGAGAAAATCAATTTAAATAAAATAATGGAAAAAGGGAGCAGGCTGGATGGGCCTAAATGTTCTTTCTACTGACAAAATCTGTTTCTGTGTTTCTTTGAGGGGGAGACAGAGAGAGAATGAGAGAGTGAGAGAGAGCGAGAGAGAATGAGAGAGTGAGAGAGAATGAGAGAGTGAGAGCGAGCAAGAAAGAGAGAGAGAGAGAGAGAAAGAGTGCGAGAGCAATGTGCTGATGGGGTCAAGAAAGCAGCTCAGTGCCACGACTACTTAAAAGGTGTGAACTAGTGTCTGTTGTAGATCTTTATCAACAAGAGTTGAAACTTTTGAGGTATACATGCAATAGTGTGTGTGTCCTGCTCGTGACAGTGAGTGTGTAGTATGGGTGGTGTGTGTGAGTGTGTGTGTGTGTGTGTGTGTGGTGGGCAGATTGCAAGAAGTACTGCACAAAATTGAATCCCACTAATTGTAGTAGTACGAAGACTAACCTTGAAGGATACATCTCATTGCCCTAGAGAATCATGCCAAATTTGTTCCTCTTGGCAGGGGAATAGGGCAGGCATTTGTGAGTTTGCTAAAGCTCTTTATCTATAGGCAGACAGACAGATAGACAGAGGGATACTCAATGGCTTGACACAACACATGCAATTTCTCTTCAACAGCGAGGAGCAGAACCTATAAATCACCAGTGTCAGAGCTACTAGAGAGTTATAGAGCCCTGCCCCTCACAAGTACTAATAATTTCTATACTTTGTTAGACCATTACGTGTTCAGTTTACACATCAGTGTACTTGTTTTAGCTTTGAAATGTTGTTTTTGTTTGCAGAGTTACCTGTTTCTCTTTTCTGAATGTCTGCTGGCATCAGTGCTGCACATGGCTATCGTGATGTCATCAGCATTGTGAAAGCTGCTCCCTGATTGGTTAAGTATTCCACTTTGGTGTACCCAGGTTTGCTAGGTATCAGCTGTGCCATGCCCCAGAATACAAGATATCATGATATATTGCAAAGTGGGTCTAAAAATATCAATTTTAGTCTGTGACATTGCTCTCCAAACCTTTAATATAAAGATAGATACTGTCTGTAGATAGATAGATAGATAGATAGATAGATAGATAGATAGAGATAGATAGATATATAGACAGACAGATAGCTAGACAGACATACTGATGAATAAATAACTTTTTAGCTCCCAAACCAGTTACATTTTCTTCCAAATCCCTGTTACCATTTTTGGGAGGGAGGGTCAGCAAGACCCTTGATTTAATGCTTCCTTCTCCAACTTTTTTTGCAGCTACTGCTGTTTTGCCCCTTGTTTCCAGTTGACCCTTCTGCTCGGTTGCCCCAGCCCCTCACTCTGGCTTTCCCCAGGACTTACCTTCACCACCAAGATTTCTCTCAGAGCTTGACCTCCTCTGGTACGGGCAGTGGAGACCCCCAATCTGTGCTGCAGAACGGTCTGGTGTGGAGGTAGAGATGGTACCTGAGTAGCCAGGGGTGGGGTCTGCAGGCAGCTAGTGTCATCCTGCTGGCTGAGGGGTTTTCCACTTCTCTTCCTTCCCCAGGACATCGGCAGCAAGGGCACCAATCAATGTCCTCCCACCCATGAGCCGCCTCCAGACTTTACTGAAATACATAGTCACCCTAGTGGCAGTATAACAGTGGCCCTCCACAGAGGAGGAGGAGGAGGAGGACGGCATCACCCTGGGGTGTTTGATCCTCCTTCCCCAGGCTGGTTGTCAATGACCCAAGTTCATTCCTGAACTCGGGTTGAAGGCATCATGAGTGGTAGTGCTATCGCTGTGCCGACAGGCTGGACATTTCTTTAACATTGAATCATGGTTAAAAATGCCATCACTGACCAACAGATCACACTTCCCTCCTTCAATACAGTCAGATTGGACAGACCCACTAGGGAGGAGTAGTTATTTATGTAAATTCCAAACATAGCACTACCAAACACTCCCACTAGCAAGCCAATGAATTTGAATAAAAGGCCATTAAGGATTCTGTTAATACCCTCTCTGAGGCATTCAGCATCATTGGTTGTTACAGACCGCCATCAGGGGCATCAAGAAATAACTATAGGCCCATCTCCATCCTATCAGTATTTGTCCAAACGTCATGAAAAAAATAATTAACTAACTGAAGGAGCATCTGAGAGCTCTAATTTATTTAATCCTCTGCAGTCCAATTTCAGATAGAACCATAGTGCGGTATCAGCTCTGGCCAAAGTCACCAATGACTGGCTCACTGGCCTAGATACCAAGCAATCCACAGGAGATGTCTTCTTAGATTGGAGTAAGGCATACAACACGGTGGACCACAACCTGCTCCTTTGCAGTCTTAGACTTCTGGGTATGGACAGCTCTCTGTAAACTGGTTCTCCAGTTATCTCATGGGCAGGCTGCAGTGAATTAAAGCTGATGGGCTCCATTTGCCCCCTGCCAATTACAAGAAGAGTTCAAAGGGTCCACATTAGGACCTCTTATTGTATTCCACCTATATTAACTCCTAGGCAGTAACATCCATAAATCCAAGCTTCATTTCTTTGCGGATTATACGGTGCTGTACACATCCAGTTAAACCTCGCTGCTTGAAGCAGCGCTGAGTTGCAGTCTGATTTCAATTAACTGCAATTCAGCCTTATCAGCTCCATATTGCTACTGAATGCAAAAAGTTAGGGTAATGTATTTCACCTCTGCCCACCATCAGCAACATTACACAATCAGATTACACCAGCACCCATCACAGCCATCTTTGGGGATGCCCTGAAGTTGTGGACAAATTTAAGTACTTGGGAGTCTGGCTTGACAGTATAGTAAACTGACTTTTGGTGCTCACGTTGACTGTCTTACAAAGAAACTAAAAGTGAGGCTAGTTTTTTTATAGAAATAATCCCTTTTGGTGATGGAACTAGGAGGGACCGGATGGATGGGGGCATACCAGGGGACATTGGAGACATAAAATGTATATAGGAAAACAAATGACATCCGTAAGCTGACCCATCAGCAGGTCTGCTGCTCACGACTCCAGTGAGCCAAGTTTAGAATGTGCCTGGAATGTTGTGGCACTGGCTGGGAGGCGGATAGATTATCCCACAAGATGCTGTCATCTGGGAAGGTAGGGCGCCATGATCCACTGCACAACTGCCAACTACAGGTGGCACTACAGCCGGAGCTGTTGCAAGAAAGGGGATGTTGATCTCCTGCACAAGGCAGGCTCTACATCCTTGCTCCACTAAAGCTGCATGATCACGCTCCAAGAGGAAGGGAGAAAATGGGTAAATCGCACACTGTCGCAGGCACGACACTGCCACCTCCTGCCCCACAAAGTTGGCTGCCCACCCCACCACCCAGAACTTGTCTGATCTGTGGAGTTAAGTCAGGTCTCCGCAGACCCCAGCATGGAGGAGCAATTCCATGGTAAGAGGTAGTAGGGTATAAGCGACAGGGACAGCAGGATGGAGCTTGGAGATTGCCTACCCAGAGCTGGGCCACTGTGGGAAAAAAGACAAAAAAAAAAAAAAAGTGCCATGCGTCAACAATTCTGATGGCTGGATTTGCCAATGTTCTGTCCAGGCTCCGTTGGCCTATATTCTGAACAGCCAACTACTGTCTCCATCTGTGCGGAAATGCTCAACCATCGTTTCTTATTGAAAGTATCATTTTATTGAGACACAAGCTGCTTACAGCACATCCACACATTACAATGCATGGAACACTTGGTGGGGACATATATTCTTCAGCACATAAGGCCCATCTTATTGTGACTAATACTAATGGGTAACAATTTTGCTGTCTATTTAACATCACATGAGGAGATCCTAATAATTAAAATACAGGTTTTACAAACATCCTAAGTAAAATTATTATTCTGTAAATGCTAGAGTCACATCTAACCATTGTAAAACCTCCAATGGTCTCACTCCTGCCCTTTCCAGCCTTTTAGGAAGAAGAAAAGTGCCTTACTGTTGACTGCAGTATAGTAGATTGTATCAGGCTGTCTGCTGACTCCCATGCTGACATTTGCTGTAACCAGAAATTACAAAAAACAACAAAACCAGCTTCACAATGATCCACAAAAAGAAAAAAAATCACTTATAGTGGGTTTAAAAAGCAAAACTAATAAACATGTAAGTTAGGCGGTTCCAGTATGCAGAGCAACAAGAAAACTGTCGAGCCAGCCACAGTGACACACCACCAACTGGTGCTGTGCTGTGGCCCAGCGAAACAGAGAAGTGTTTTCTGTGGTGGCTCTACCCTCCCAAGCTACATTACTAACTCCAGTCTGAGTTAGTTTGAGGATGGGGGCAAACACCTCCCGGCACCAGTGTCAGGTAGTGGAGACCATCACAGCGACTGCTGACAATGTTGCTGTGATGGTCTTCACTGCAGCACCGGCGCTGTGTGGTTGGTATACAAGTTAGCCCTAAACGGACACTGTCAGCTTTTTCACCCGTTTTAGTGCCCCTGCAATACTGGTGCCTGTTAACAGAGCTGTAGTTGGTAACTGTTCTGATTCAGTATGTACAGCATATGTGCCTTACTGACTGCATTTTATTTTTACCAACAAGACTGTTGGATTCCGACCGATACATATAGTCTGCTCTTTCCTGCGTGTCCCAGACATGAGGAATGGCATTGCATGATGTGGAACCAGTAACTCCCGTGTAAGATGACAGCTGAATGTCGATGGTTGCAACAGCTCTGCTGAAGTTTCTCTCCGTAGGTGTGTTCTGGCACAAGAGAGAGAGACTGATGCTCTGGTGTCAAGCTGCATGCTAACGGTTGTCCACCAGCTCAATTTGGAGGCAAGATTCTCTCCATTGGCTTCCGTTGCATAGACTGGGAATAGGTGCAATGACTCATCTTCCATGTAGGGTACTGGCGCGAGTACCAGGGACATACTGTGCCTGAGCAGTCCTCGCTGCACTCTTACGCACTTTCTCCATGTGACCCACTTTTCCCACAGCTGTGGCATTTCTTTTACACAGAGTGTCAAGGTGGGGATGGAGCTAAATGAAGCAGGCACACACACACACACACACACACACACACACACACACGTTAATTTCAGCACATTTTAAAGATCTACAAACAAGCAAATCATAATGCCTTTAATGTCTGACATAAATGTGACTCCTTGCTGCCAACAGGAAACCACAACCAGAGTTTTTTAAATGACTGCAGCTGAATCCTCATTGGCCTATAGAAATGTTCATATATAACCTGTTTTTACTTCTCCATTTCTAGCATGTGCTACAGTACCAATGTGCTCCCTGGCAGACAGACTCCTGACAGACTACTTATTTTTTTCATTCCTTACTTCACTGGGTGCAAGTGAGCACGGGGAGCAGAGTGTTTCGGTGAGTCAAATCAAGGGTTGGTTGGCTTTACTGTTGTTGTTTTTAATGTGTCTTTTTGGGATTTGTGTGCCAGACTGAAAGTTGTTACCACTACACAGTATTAGTCAGGAGATAGACATTTAGTTCTGCAATTTCTTTCTCCGTTTCTAAACATCTACCTCTCTCTCTCCCCTCTTTTAAAATCTGGTTTTAAAATCTCCACTCCTGCTTCTTTTCACAATGACCCTTTTCTCTCTCTCTCTCTTTCAAATCTCGATCCTCTTTTCTTTTCTTTTTTTTTAAATAATTTGTATTTCTCTTTACAATTTCTCTCTGTGTTTGCAATTTCTCTCCTTTTCACAATTTGTCACTGCAGTCCCTCTTCTTTTCTCTTGGTTACATTTTTCCCTCTGCAGTCTCTACTCTCCTTGTTAAGTTCTCTGTCTGCACTTGCACTCTCCTCTCATTACAATTTCTATTTGCAATCTCTTTCTCCTCTCCATGTTACAGTTTCCATTTGCAATATCTATTTGCTCCGTGATACAATTTTTTTTCTGTTTGCAATCTCTCACTCCTCTTAATTTTCTCCATTTACAATGTTTCTCTCCTCGCCTTCTTACAATTTCCCTGTCCAGTCTCCTTCCTTGTCATTATTTCTCTGTTTTTCTCTCTCTCTCTCTCTCTCACCCTCTGTTACCAATTCAAATAAATGTACTGGCATGGCAAGCTTTACAAGTAGTGCCAAGGTTTACACATCAAACCATGCATAAAGCACAAATGTAGTACAAAGCGTTTATAACTCTTAGGGCTTACTGGCATAAAAAATACTTCAGATACATTTATCATCATAATAGCATTGACCAAGAGGATTGTAAACATAGGCATTCTGGTTACATAAAACTCTGTTAGTGTATCTAGCTATAATGCAGTCATTCCCACGGTTAAGGTGGGATGTTTCTTTGTTTATTTTCATACTGAATGACCAGTAAACAAAGAATGCCCAGTTTCACTGGTGACCATTTACAAAAAACATAAAAGGCATCGACAACATAATCATACAATTAGAGTACATTTACAAATAAAATCAGATAAAACACTTACAGTCAGTCAGCAAATATAACATTTTGAGCATACTTTTAAAAGTTGAAATATCGATACAGTTTGGTAACACTGTAGCAAGGCCACAGACCATGGTACCTGTGGCTGAGAAGTGTAGTGAATAAGATTGTCGTTCAGATGACTTTTTATGAAAGCTAGTCCGTCACATTTGTTGTTTTCCTCTTTTGTTTTTGTTAATGTCCTTTCTGCATGTTATGTACTGTTAAAGCATACATGCTGCAGACTTACAGCAATAAGGGTTTCATTAACAATCAGATATAATACTGTGAAACAATGTAAATATGATAACCCACACACCAGTATCCTCCTGGGTTAGTGCTCCAGAAATTGAAAAGTACAATATGCTATGAAACATTTAGATTAATACATCCACAGTGTGTTTTATTTTCAAAGTTAGTGGTGGGGTGGTAACTATATTATTCTTTTCTCACAGCACTATACAAGGTTTAGCTCCATCATTCAGAAGTTGGAGATCTGATATACTTTTGGATAGCTCTATAAAACGTGTTCCCATACAGAGCTGTGTTTTAAATAGTGGGGAGGAAATGCCATTCTGATTCAGTTTCTTGACCAGTTTCTTTCCATCTGCAGTCTCTTGCTCTATGTTGCAATTTCTGTTTGAAATCTCTCTCTCACCTTCCTTTTACAGATTTCTTCATTTTCAAACTTGTCTCCTCTACTCCTTGCCATTTCTTTTTTTTTTTTAACTTTGAGTTTATTAAGTTTAGGAGGACAGTGACATACAGTACAGAATGCCCTGCTTTAATAGGCAGCAATATTAAGAGGAGCTGATGAACAGTTACTACTGACTGAAAAAGTACAATGCTAACGATAAACTTACAGCACAGTATGAATTTCCTTACACTGCCTGAGCCTAATAGCACCAATGTATGTTAATCATAAGTCTCTTAAAGTCTCTGGTAGGAATTTAAAAAGCCATGAAAACAGAGAAACATAGTCAATAATGTCAAAAAGACTATTGGTCCATCCGGTCTGCCCACAAGCCCTAACAAAACTGGGACCATTTGTCCAAACAGGGTTCTAACCCACACTATCCAACCCCATGTTCCCTGCCCTGCCACTACTACCTTGATCACCTTCTGATCCCATCACTCTGTCCCCAGCCATACTTGACACCCTCGAGGGTTTTGATACTCACCACATCAGCTGACAGATTGTTCCATGGCTCCCCACCCTTTCTGTAAATTAAAACTTCCTTCTTGAACACCGCCCTTCCACTTGTGCCCCGTGTTCTTGATCCATTATTTATGTGACACAGTTCTATGTAATACTCAGTTTAATACTCGGTTAAGACAGAAGAAGGTGTGAGCCCATATAGCCTGTCTCCCACCTTAGTGAGGCCACTTTGGTGTCAGAAAGTAAAACTTCTCCAATTTAGATTTGAACAGAGGCAAGGCGCTGGCATTTGCTACATCACCAGGAAGATTATTCCAGATATTCATGGCTCTATATGTAAAGAAGCCTCTCCTGCTACTTTTTTTTTGTTTGTTAAATATACAACTGTCTACTGTGACTTCTTAAGAAGTGGATGATGTTCCTAAAACTTCATGGCTTAATTAGGAGAAACTTAACAAGTAGTATTTCCTTCTGAATTGTCACTCTTTGATGTGCACACAGTGTAATGGTGCCAAGGAGTCCAAATATCCAGAGAGCTCTGCCTACCTAGCTTTTACAGTTTCTGTTTGAAGCTTCTTTTCTTTTTTATAACTTTTAACAATCTCTCTCTCTCCCCTCCTCCCAGTTTCTGTCCTTGCATTTTCTCTCTCCTCTTTGCAATTTCTCTCAGTAAGCAATCTCTGTTTTCCCTTCCTCTTACAACTTCTACTGCAAACTCTTCCTTTTGGTAACTTCTATTTGCCTGCAATCTCTCTCTCTCTTTTCTCTTTCTCCAACATATCTCTGTTTGCAATCTCTGTCTCCTCCTGTTCTTTCTGCCTTCTTATAGAGTCTCTTTTTAGCAACCTCTCTGTTTAAATACTCACAGCTGAACTCATATAGTAACATACACAGGAAAATAGTAATTTGTAGTTAGAAATCAAGTTTCCACTCCCTCTTCTCATACACAGTGTATCCTGAAGTGCTTTACACAGCAATGAGTTAGATACTGGTAGTGCAGGGACTGTAGAATAGAATAGAATTTGGATTTATATAGCACCATTCATACACACTGTATCCCAAAGTGCTTTACAAAGTAATACATTGTATACTGGTGTTGCAGGGACTGTACAATAGAACAGAATTTGATTTATATTATGCTTTTCATTCATATACTTTATCATAAAGTGCTTTGCTAAGTTATGAGTTAGATACATATAGTGTAGGGACTGTAGAATGAAATACAATTTGGATTTATATAGTGTCTTTCATTTACACTGTATCCCAAAGTGCTTTGCTATTAGGGGTTGGGGGTGGGGAGGTTGGTCAAATAACAGAAGAATAGAGGCTTTAGAAAAGTTAAGTGCTAAGAGGTTAAGTGATTTGGAAAATAAGGTCAGGGTGATACAGTAAGAGACAACTGTGCTATTCAGACCTGTTTGTGTATGTGCAAATTTGGGGAAAATGGGAAGATTTTCAAAAGAAAGAACAAGCTAAAATATCAGCCATTGCTAATCAACTAGTCAAACTTGCTATTACTCCTGTATTCTTTTTTATATTGGTAAAGACATCACTTTTTCCTCCCTTGCAGGGATTCACACATTTTCCTTGGTGTCACTGAGTCTGCTGACAAAGCCCCTGGCAACACTTTTCATTGACTTCAGTTAGCAAAGTTTGCAATCCATACAAACGTAATATATGTGGTATATTTTTAAAAAGAAAAGCCAGGACCCTAGCAGTGGTGGGTAGGGGAAGATGAAGTCCACCAGTACTGTATCTACCTCCACTTATAATAGTTCTTATGATGGGCATTACACACCAGACTACTCTGATTACACAAATGAAGATTGCTGGCAAGTCACTATACCTCATGAGAACATCATATTGCCCTTCTCTACACCCTGGTGTTTGTGCTGGGGACCACTGGGAACTGCATTCTCATGATCGTTCTACTCCTCAGGAAGCACTTCAAGCGGCTGGTGGACATCTTCGTCATCAACCTAGCTATCTCGGACTTCATCTTCCTGGTCACCTTACCCTTCTGGATAGACAACTATGTGTCCCATAGCCAGTGGAGGGTGGGGGTCTTTCTCTGCAAGCTGAGCACCTACATAATTGCCCTCAACATGTACTCCAGCGTCTTCTTCATTACCTGTATGAGTTTTGACAGGTATCTGGCCATTGTGCATCCCTGCCTGTCGAGGGCCATTAGAACCAGGCTCCATGCCTCCTTCTCCTGCATCTTTGTCTGGCTTGTGGCAGCCCTGTTTGCCATCCCTGTGCCATTATCCAGGAAATTGGAGGAGATTGATGAAGGTTATGCTTGCACCGAGGACATGGACTATCCACTCACAGGCCCATTCACCTGATCTCCCTGATCTTGGCTTTCTTCCTCCCCTCCTTGGTATCCTTGGCTGCTACTGCATGATCACCAAGAAGATGTGCCTCCACTATAAGCGGACAAAGAAGCAGGACCAGAGGTTCGGAAGTCCTTCAAGATAGTCTTCATCATAGTGGCCATGTTTGTTGTCTCCTGGATGCCCTACAACATCTTCAAGATCATGGACATTGCAGTGAAAGCAACGCAGGGAAAGGAGGATGGGGATGGAGAGGGTGAATCCTGTAGGGTACTGAAACAGTGGCACAGCTGGGGATGTTGGTGTGCTCCCCTTGCATTTGCCAACAGTTGTGCCAACCCCATCATCTACTACTTCTTTGACAACCACATGCGGAGGATGTCATCCGGATCCTGTGCCCATGGCGGACTGACCAGTTCCTTACACAGAGCTTGGACACTCCTCCTCCCACCTGAGTAAGTACCACTCCAACTTTGGAAGTGGAGACCATCAGCACTCAAAGAAGCGCCATTCTGTGGTTGTAAGGGAATTCTATGATGCTGTTTTGTAAGAGAATTAGAACTACTTTCCCTCCCCAGCTTTACAATGATATACAGCATCCGCTTTATAAACAGGAGATATCCTCTTTACATTTGCCTCTTCCCTCCATTTAAATCCGTAGGATTCAGCTCCTGTTGATGACAATGGATTGAATATTTCAGAAAGCATATCAGGATTCTATGAAAGCATACTGGCCTGATATGCTAGGCATGCTAGAGAATCCTGACAGCCCTCTATCATGTACCGAAGAGCTTCACATAAACAGTGATATCCTGTTTCACAGCATTGTGCTCCAGCCATCAGCCTATATCTTTGTGCGCTCAAAAGTGTTATACTAGACTTGTATTTAAACCTCATGCATTTCTATCACTAAATCTGAAACAGTGTATGTGCAGACCACTTATCTAGCAAAGAGGTTTTTTTTCTTTTAAAAACAGTAAAGAAGAAAAACAAGTGACTTTGTTCTGATATATTGTTTTTCTGGACATCAGGAAGTGGTGGAGGCGGCAGAGCAAGTTAAACAGTACTAATGAAGACAGTACTCCCTCAGAACTTCCACAGATAAAGTACTGTGGATGGTCTCTATCTTGTATCACTGGTTGACCATTGGCCAGTTGTGGTTTTCAAAAACACTTTTGTTGTTACAGATATATCTACACACACACGATATGTATCCTTGTTTATTCTTTGGTAACTAGGTAAGGCACAAGTGCCTGTTTTCGGGGCAACCTAGGAGCACTGGGAGGACAAGTGACTTGCTCAAAGTAGTAGCAAATGTTATTGTTGGACTATTATAGTCATTACAAAGGATGAAAAGTGCAAACATCTGAACACTTTTATACATACAATATTGTTTCAACTGAGTCACACACACTTAAATATCCATTAAATTATATCAACATTACACTTTACTTAATAAAACTTGATTCCTATATGCTCTGTACCACAGACAGTGCCTACTAAAAATATACATTTCCCATTTTCTAACGCAGTTAGTTGGAGGAGCAATCATACATTTCTTAAAGTATGAATGTATAAGTGGCAAATGCTGTATTTCTTTCTTAGGTTTTAGAATAGATATTTTTGTTTTCTTAATTTTACTGTGATGGTCAAATATGTTGCAATCCTTGTTACTGTCCATTCGTCTTCTGTGGACATCAAGATCATAGTCGGTTCATTTTATCACATGTACTAAGTGTACATTTGATCCTAACCAGTAACCTCTTGTCTTATTATATCATGTATCATACCATGCCATGTGTGATAGATCTTCTGTTCCAGCATGTTGGCAGTTTGGTTCTTGTACATGTTTGCTGTAGCTGGCTCTCAAGAGATTGCCATCTAGCAATTCTAATTTAACTCTTAAGTAAATTCTGTGAAGATCCAGGTCATGCAATACATTCAAATAGTATTTATATTTTACAGAATATGTATTTGCTGCAAACCACTTTGAATATTTTGTTTAAGAGATTTTCTCCAAGTCTGTCTTATTCCAGTATTAAATTATTCTGTTTTTGATATTTTTTTGTATTTAATGCTAATGCTTATAGCTTTTTGAACACATTTTCCAAAAGACAGGTTATATTTATGCAGAAGACTGTACAGATGTTTCAGCCAATCTTTCAGCTTTGAGAAAGGCTCCAGAGGGATCCAAAACGTCAGGCGGGTGCTTGTTTGTTATTTTAACATGTAAATAAAATTTATTGTTGCTGCTAAACCATACGGAGTTGGCATCCATATGTGGCGGTGAGTGCTCAGGTTCCTGTTTGTTTGCAGGATCTTTCCAGTGATATGGACTGCATTAGTGTTTATCATACCCAGTTCTGCTCTTAAATATATTGCGGACATAAGGGAAGTACACCAAAAGCAGTTCATAAACATTTGTAGACAGGTGTAATGGGTTTCTCTTTGTGTTTAGTATCCCAACTTTTAATACCATAGGGAATCTCGTAATATATTTAGAGTTAATTGCCTTAATTAAAGGTTGAATAGTAAGACCACCATACTTGTAATTAAACCTGTTAAGTCCCAATACAGTTTTCTTACCAATGTTTAAAATTTTATTAATATAATCATCCCAGTGGCATAGAGGACTGAGGTGCTTGGATGCCTTACCTCTCAGATTCAGAGGAAACATGAGGAAGAATTTCTTCACAGAACGGGTGGTGGACAAGTGGAACACCCTGCCAGAGGAAGTGGTGGGGCTGAAACAATCACGGATTTAAGAATGCATGGGATAGACATAAAGGAATTCTGGAGGTCAGGGGTAAGGGGCAACAGACTTCTAGGAAAACATAAACTGAACTTACAAGCTCAAATGGGCAGACTGGGTGGGCCATAGGCCCTCATCTGCCAACACTGTCTATGTATTCTATGTATCTCTCACTGTGCCAGCGACCAGTGTTCGGGAACGCAGCACGGGACACCAGGGCTTGGCCGGGAGGGCTGAGGAGGATCGAGCAGCCACTGGCAGCTCTCCTCCCTGGATAGGGAGGTTAGTTCTTCCAGCTCTTGACTGCCACCGCATGGAGATGTGACGGTGGTGCAGGCAGGGCTCAAAGCTGGGTGCTAAGCCAGGGGTGAGCAGAGAGGAGTTGGTCCAGGCCAAGGCAGCGTGTGCGCCTCACGCACATGCCAACCTTGTCTGGGGCTTCCGGGGAACAAGGGAGAAAAGTGGAAATATTGAGGCTGTGACTGGATGAAGCCCCCACAATGGTTCTGGTGGTTCTACCAGGTAGTGGAGGAGGTGCCCCAAATGACTACGGAGTCTGGTGTCGGATGGCCAACACAAGCCGCTGCTGCTGGAGGATAAACTGAGGATGGAAAAAAATTATTAATATAATCAGTCTATGTTCCTGTGTTAGTAAAAGTTATACCTAAATCAACTTAAGAGTTAACTTTTGTAAGACTTGCTGGCCAATTTTCCATTTAGTGCTTTCTTTGCCCGACCAAAAATCATAATTTTGGTTTTGGAATAATTTAATTTGAGTTTAAATTTACTAGCTAATAAGTATAACATGTCCAATTTTTTTTGTAATCCTTTACTGGCTAATGAGAAAATTACTAAATCATCTGCATAGGCAAGTGATGAACACAGCCTTGTCTAACCCCTCACTGACTTGCTCCTAGTCACAACGTATGGACATGGAAGTTGTGGGAATCACACCCAGGTCTGCTGGATGAACCAAGCTCATTACTCTAATCTCTAGGCTATACTGTCAGCCCAAATATAGGAATGCCCACAATGGAGCAGGAACCATTGACCCTGAGAGTAAGAGTCTCATATATTTTGTGTATATTTAACTGTGTGTTAGTTTGGTATTCAGTGACAACATATTTGTAGACTGGGGGTCCAGACTGTATGTGTGTGTGTGTGAGAGTGTACAGTTTGGATGGGATATTCAGACTGCGCCAGGCAGTGGTGCAAGCTGGGCGCAGCACAACCGTGATGTGCTGGGGCCAGGTCCAGTTGATATTCAATGGGGATGTGCCTTGGCACAGCACCGTTGAATATGGCATGGTCAGCACACATACTGCGCATGGTGCAGTGGTACTCAGCTGGCACAAACCACAGCTAGGGAGCAGGGGATGTGCAGTGCAATTGCAGATGCGCTAGGTGCATCACCCGTAATATTCAGCAGGGGACATGCAGATAAGGCCATAATACATGCAAGGTGCAAATGGGCATTTGCATGTCATTATGGCCCCATTTGCATGCCTTGTGCACAGCAGCCGCGTGCTCATGCCTGGTGTCCTGCACAGCATGATGACGTATGCTGGGATCCAGTGGCATCCCCATCCTGTAGCTGCTATCATGTGGGATATGTGTGAAAGGAAGTCCCTGGAAGTCTAGTGCCCCCAGTCCCCACAATATAGTATACATGACCATCCCTGGAAGTCTAGTGCCCCCAGTCCCCACAATATAGTATACATGACCATCCCTGGTGGTCTAGTGCCCCCAGTCCCCACAATATAGTATACATGACCATCCCTGGTGGTCTAGTGCCCCCAGTCCCCACAATATAGTATACATGACCATCCCTGGTGGTCTAGTGCCCCCAGTCCCCACAATATAGTATACATGACCATCCCTGGTGTCTAGTGCCCCAGTCCCCACAATATAGTATACATGACCATCCCTGGTGGTCTAGTGGTCCCCTCCCACCCTATTCCCCGAACGATAAACAGCACACCTATGTCCCTGGTGATCAGTGGTACCCCACCCCTACCCACACAGAAGCCCTTGCCCACCACTCCCCATCATCGGTGGGTGGCAGCATCTCACCCACATAGCGCCGCCGAATGACAGGTACAGTATGGGCTGTAAGCCCATTGGCCCCTGTGGACCAATGGGCTTGCAGGGCATACTGTACTAGACAGTCCTGAATATGTGAATGATTCATTCACATATTTGGGACTGTCTAGTACAGTATGCCCTGCAAGCCCATTGGTCCACAAGGGGACCAATGGGCTTACAGCCCATAGCATACCTGTCATCGGGCGGGCTGGCCGGTGGTATGTGGTTGGTAAGCTGTCACCCGCCAATGATGGGGGGAGCAGGGTGGGCAAGGGTCCTGTGTGGTGGGAGGGGTGGGGGTGCCACTGGAACACCAGGGA
Organism: Neoceratodus forsteri; assembly: GCA_016271365.2. Lineage (NCBI taxonomy): Eukaryota > Metazoa > Chordata > Ceratodontiformes > Ceratodontidae > Neoceratodus > Neoceratodus forsteri. The sequence continues at coordinate 19,275,626 of JADMNL010000033.1, read as the reverse complement.
CATAGGGTGGGCTGTTTACCGCGATCAGGACTCAGGTGGGAGGGGTCCACCAGACTAACAGGGACTGTTGTACTGTACACGTCTACCATGATCACGGCAACGGGTGGGGGTTCCACTAGACCATCAGGGCAGGACATGAAAATGTATCTCGGGGAATCGGGGTATGGGGAGCCACTGGACTGCCAGGGATTTTATTCTATAAGTATACTGCACGATCACGGTTATAGGTGGGGGGTCAGTGTGTTAGTGGAGGGTGTTCTGGGTTGGCGGTGGCCACCCAAGGCTGGGCTGCTGTGTTGCACTCTGCAATACTGCAGCCCACCTTAAGGTGGCTGGGGAGTTCTCCTACTCTGTAAGGGCTGAACTTTGAGCCCCTATGTGGCGCAATGCAGGGGTTGCGCCAGCATATGCTCCACACGCCCCAGGCTGAATATCGGGATTTGCTGCATATGCATGGGCACGCCCTGCATCTGCGCTGCATACCATTACATTACCTCGGCGCCGGGGAGAGTCGCTGCACTGGCCAGCCTTCTCAATATTCGGCCGGGGCACAATGGGCTTCCGCCAGTGCAACTCTTCGCTCAGGTGCAACTCCTTTGAATATCTGAGCTTATGTGTAAATAAAGGGATACACACAGGGACCTGTGGAATAATTATTTATTTTCACTCATGCTGTTGACCTTGGGTAACCTCACTTGAGTGATGTAAGCCAAGCGTGAAGTGCCCAAGGTCAAACAGCACAAGTGAAAATAAATAATTTATTCCACAGGTACCTGTTGCGTATTTCATTTATGCAACAGCCAGGGACCTTCTGTGTTACTTTATTTTTTATTATAGTTTTTTAATGTTTTAGAACCTCCTGAAATAGAAGCCTTTATTTTGTGAAAAAGCTCCATCTGTGCTCTATTTTCATGTTGCTTAGGCCATCTCTAGGGACACATTCAATGTTGCTAGGAACAGCCAACTTGTTACATTGGTAGCTAGAGTTTGATCGTTTACATAATGCCTGTGGGAGGAAAGCGGTGCAGGTATGAAGAAATAAGAACAGCATGGCAGCTATCTTCTCACTTAGCAAGAATGCAATAGGGAGAGAACGTCAAGTTTGTGGCAACTGTGCAAGCCATGCAGACATTTTAATGTCTTTTAATTGAAGTATTTGATTTATAGAGTGCAGGACAATGAATGTACTGCATGGCCATGGACAAGGAGAGGCAATACCTTGTGTTGGGAGACAGGTTAGTAGCTGTAGGATCGAGAAGCAGGCAGGAAGAGTGGCTGTTCATTTTTTTATTTAACAGTTAAAATTGTATCGGATTTTTGTCCTGTTTGGGATACGGCAATGGAAGTAGAGGATAGTCATGGGCCGGAGAGGCAGCACAGCGTCCGGTGCTTTAGCGGTGAGTGTGGTTCGAGACAGTGTGAGTGGTAGGGCAGGCATGTTAAAATGCAGGTGGGAGACAAGTGAACCTCAAAACTGGAAGACATAGTAAGAAAACTATGTTTTGATGATAGTTTTGAAGAACAATCGTGTTTGCTTTTGTTACTGTGGCACAGGCTCAGATAGAAGGGTTAGATGGAATTTAGGCAGGTATTTGGTGTCAGGTGTACTAACAACTTTCCCACTGCAGTGGTTTTGTGAGCGGAGCATAGAGGCAAACTGCAGAGTTGAGGGAATGGGTACAGATTTTTCCTAATAACATTTTTATTGATTTTAAATATATAACAAACATTTCCAACATATAGTAAATAGGAAGAATAAACATATAACGCACATTTGAACAGTAATTAGTGGATAATCAGCAGCACAACTTGTAATACATCATCACTAAATAGTAACACCTCCAACTAAAAGGATCCTTGTTCCTCTTTCACAAATTATTTAAGACTAGTGAAATAAAGATAATCAGGAAGAAATCCATCCCAGATGTCAGATTTATAATATTAAATGATACAAGATAATGGATGATAGGCACTCACCAATGAATGAGGTACAGGTTAAAAGAATGTTTATTTTGTAAATGGACAGCAGTTACATCTGCAGTGTGTTACAGACTCTTCACAGGAAAGTAAGGGAGAGTGTGTGGTTACTGAGAACTGAAAGGAAATGTATTGGCAGGGTGGGGAGTGACATAGCTGCTATGTATATAAATGCTGATGACATCACATTACTGTGTACATAAAGGAAATGTATGTAGAAAGCAGCTCAGCCAGCTCCATGGCGCTGAGCGAAGGGTTCATGGCACGCTGGCGACCCGGTTCGCGCCCTGAGCCCCGGTACCAGGAGTGGAGACCATCAAGGGAGGGTTCCATAACTGTCCATTGAATTTCCCTCCGGAGCTAGGATTTGCCTGGGGACCTGCGGGCGGATTGGTGGCGAGTTTGGGGTCGTGCTGCCTCGACACGCCCACGGCTCCCCGCCTCAGGAATACCCTGCGTGCTTATGCAGGCCGAGAACTGCAGGTAGCAGGGGCACAGAAAAACAGAAAAATGATGCCCGGTCCGACTGGATGGCGAGTGCCATGGCCCCTGCCACCCAAAGCCCCAGAGCCAGCCCCACAGCACCTGGGCTGTAAAGGGGTCTGTAAAGGCCATTCCATTCCCCAAAGACAGGAACTCTCCTGGCATAGGGATATGCCGGGCTACCCAAGGTAGGCTGCAATTGGGGCTGGGAGCAGGTGGCAGGAGGTCGGAGGAGGCAGGAAGGCGCTGGCACTCCGAAGAGTGGCCAGTCGGGGTGTGGGAGGTGCATAAAAAAAAAAAAAAAAGAAGCTCAAAAACAGCATTTAATATATGGATCTTGGATTTAATATGTCTGTAAAGCATACAAAAATTGGTAATACCCTCAAACATTTACTGATAATACTACTGTCAATCACTTTTAATAGTATTGTTTATGTGACAATACTATTGTTGCACTCCTCAACAATAGTATTACCACAGTCACCACACAGGCGCAAGTGCCCCACAAAGATGCCTTCTGCCCTCACATCGCCCTAAGCGTGCCTTCTGATTGGCAGTGTTTCATGTATGGGCACAAACATTTTAAAAACATGGCAGCTCGATTTTTGCTTAGCGAGACTGCAGTCCTCACAACACAAAATTTTTCTCCCTCAGAAAATGAGAAACTGCAGCCGAAACAAGTAAAAAGTACGACTACCAACCACTTTTTTATAAAGTGAGCGAAGGCAGGAGAGGTGTAGCACAGCGGGCTACGATGAGAGCAGCAATAAGGAAGGCGGCAGTTGACTATGACACAGCATCCGTGTCTGAAACTGCCGACTGCCAGCCAGAAAAAGAAAAAAACAAAACAAAATCCAAGATCCACATATTAAAAAACAATGAATAGGTGCGGTGAGTACCATCTTGAGGTTCGGATATTAACCTCTCGAAGCTTCGCCTCAAGGTTCCTACGGTCCAGAACCTCTCAATGGTATACTCACCGTAATACACCGCACCTATTCATTATTCTCTTTTATTCAATGAGTTGTATGTCCATGCCTATTGCGCACACACACACACACACACACACACTATATAGAAAGGATTCTGTACATAAACAATACTGTCGATAGATAGATACTTTCTGTAGCTAGATAGATATATACTGTCTGTAGATAGATACATACTGTCTATAGATAGACAGATACTGTCTGTAGATAGATAGAGATAGATACTGTCAATAGATAGATAGATACTGTCTGTAGATAGATAGATATTGTCTGTAGATAGATAGATAGATAGATACTGTCTGCCAACAGATCAATAGATGGATAGATACTGTCTGTAGATATAGATAGATAGATACTGTCTGTAGATAAATAGAGAGCAATAGAGATCGATAGATAAATACATACATACATAGAGATAGATGTGCTAAGAGATATGCTACAGGGTTCTCAGAAATATGTAATATTTTTGCGTACTGTACATGTGACCTTATGCCATCACAAATGGTGAACCCATGAGTGATGTCATCAGATCAACCTGCATGAGAAAAACTGTTGGAGATATTTCTGAAGGCACCTGATATATTCAATTTATCCACACTTGTTTCAGAGTTCTCATTACAAATACGTGTCTGTTTTACTCTGGATGTGCATCTATCCTTGAATCACACATAACAAATGTCATCAAGGTAACAAACCAAAAACTTGGTCTATTATACCATGTTGCCCCATCTCTCATCCCATGCTTGAAAGACCACTGCCTCAACTACTCTTCCCCAGGCTCTTCTGCTGCCCTATCACTCACTCAGCCAGGACCCCTATCCAGGCCAAATGTAAGCAGGCCTATCACAAAACTGCCCACTTTGTGGCCACTCCCGCTCTCAGGCACCACTGCGATGTTCTCCGTACTGAATTGACCCGTCCTTCAAGGCCAAAATGGATTCCCAGTACTATGTACTGTCTTGAACTAATCCACCTTCCCATCTCTCCTCCCATCCTCTCCCATCTCCTCTCACTGAAATCCTTCTCTAAGACACTTAGATCCTCTCATCTCCCCATATTAAGTATCCCCAAACCCCACTTAGCCATAGGCAACAGATCCTTCCATGTTGCTGCACCTCAAAATGGAACAAACTCCCACACAAATTACTCTCCTCGCTTCTCTTCTCACTTTAAGAGACTCTACAAGGAAATCTTCTTTCCTCCTCCTACTTGCAGCTGTCACTAATTTGCGATACATTACTGCCTTCTCACTTTTCTCCTCACCCCTGCTCTCCCCACTATCTTTCCCCACCCTCTGGCTTATATTCCTTCTGTTATGCTGTAGGCTGAGTTCCAACCTACTATACTTCAGAAGGAGACTAAAACCCCACCAATATGAACTTGATGTTTGATTTAATATTTTGTCTGTACTTTACTTGTCTATAGTCCACTGTTTATTTGCACTTTTTAATTAATTGAAACATAGAAACATAGAAGTTGACGGCAGATAAGGACCGCAAGGCCATCCAGTCTGCCCATATGCTTTATATGTTAACACTGAAGAAGTGTCTGCACACTCCCCTTTTACTTGTTCTTGTTAAGTGTCTACGTACACTTCCTTTCTCCCTTGTTACCCCTCCCAGGGTCGCCCCTGAAAAAGGGACCTTGTCTCAGTGGGCCCACCCGTTGCCAAAATTCAAATAAATAAATAAATAAACTCATGTAATTATTATGCATAATATTAACAACAATTGTTCTGTTCAGTGTTGCAATGTGCTGTGATGTGCCTTTTAACAAATACTTATTTTTATATTTTCTATACATGTTTTGTTTAATGTTTGTATGTTTTGTGTTGCACAGGGCATTCTTTGCAAATGTGGATTTTAACTCTAATGTACTGTGTCTGTATAAAAAGAAACTTTTATAAAATCAAAATATAAGCCAGTCCAGTGGCACTGAGGGTTGAGGCACTGGATGCCACACCTCACACGCATGACGGCCTCAGGTTCGGGAATGGACTCAGGCTGCTGGGGGTTAGAGGGAGGAGGATTGAGTGCCCCAATGGATGCTCTCCTCCTCCTGGGGTGGGTTCCTGGGGTGTTTTGAGCACTCAATGCTCCTGTGCCCGTGGAATCATGGGCATCGGGCACAGGCGGCTCTCAGAGTCGGGAGGACGTCATGGGCACTTGACAACAGCATGCGTCAGCCCGCCATCTGTCTTGGCGTCAGTCCTGCATGCCAACACCCTCAGGGATGGAGGGACCAAAGGAAGAAAAGTGGAAAAAAACTCTCTGTCCAAGATGACGACCGATCTCAGCCCTGATCACCTACCACGAGCAGACCCCATTGTGCAGACTCTCCGAAAGAGTAGTAAGGTAGGGGATAATGGAGTAAGCCTGGCACTCTGGGGCAGACATCATGGGAGGGATCTACAGGATTGATCAGGTCTGAAGGAGTGGACTAAGAGGGTAGTAAAGGGTAAAAGAAACTGAAAAAGAACAAAAATCAAAATATATATACACTGTATGTATATGTGTGTGCATATATATTAGTGTATGTATATGTGTGTGTATATATATCTATACATACTGAATATATACAGTGTGTGTATATACAAAATATATATATATATATATACACACACATACACACACAATAGGGGTGAGCTGATAACACATAAAATAAAACACATATCACCCAGCCCCAAATGCAGCCAACTGACATTTATCACACTCTGCTGACCTCATCAGCATTGATTTCAACTGTGCTGATCTCACCCGACAAAACTCAGATTCTGCATAAGTGCTGGAACTGCTTTAATGAAGTTAATAACAAGAATATAGCTCACCTGTCACACCTGCACCTGCAGCTCCTTCTTTCACTCTCATCTTGTGCTTTCTGCAAAAGCCCCAAAGCAAGCAACCAGCAGCCTGAGTTTGTACTGGGAAAAAAAGCCAAAGAGAGCAAAGCCTTCCACATCCACGAATACCTCAACTACCAAGGAAAACAGCCTGCCTCACCCAAATAGCTAGACAGTGTTTCTGCTTGTTTTAGCAGAATTTTTTTTTGTCCTATGTCGTATTCATTTAGTCTAAAAGATAAACTGAAACAAATAAAAAAACATTCTGGAAACCCCTATTGTATAAATCACCCACATGATGTGCAGATCGTATGATGTGGAAAATATTCTCTTCTGCAGAGTGGGCTCTAGATACCCTCACTGCGTGCCTTCTGCACTTGTGAGTATCCAGAGCTCACTCTGCAGGAGTGACAATATTTTCATATCACAATCCTGCCCATCATGTATCCCCTTATATTTACAAAATTGGTAGGAAAATTATGTCTGCTGATTGGTTGAAACACATCATATGACCGTGCGTATAGCAGGCATGACCGCACACCTGCACTTTCACTCCCTCCAAAACAATTTTACCATTTTATAAGATAGATAACTAACTCTAGGGTGTGCAGCCATGCTCTGATATATGCATCAGAGGGCAACCACAAACCTTATAGTGGATTATTTGTTATATATATAAATATAGTATTTTAACAAATGTACAGAGTTGGGGCAGGCTCTTCAAAAGGATCTGTCCAAGATGCATCCGCCATTCTTTTCAAAAGGAAAATGTGTCCCAACCTGTGAGACGATCTGTTGGATGGCCTAACAGCATTCAGACTTGGCATTGAAAACAGAAGCACGTACATCCGCACTAGACACAGCTGCATCTGTTTCTGCTGCACACTGTGACTTTTGCTGTAAACAGTTGCAACTTTGAAAACAGCTGCAGTACTGCTGGTTGCAAGTGGAGGACATAGATGGAGATACAGCATGCATCCGCACCCGCGCATCCACCCCTTCTGAATATTCCCCTTGAGGTTTTACTGTTAGTATTATATTTTAGTGCATTTTCAGTATCTTTATTCTTTATTTATTTAAATGCATTTCTGCTTTTGTCCTTCTATTATTTTGTAAGGTGTTTTTGATACTCTGGTATGACAAATGCAATATAACCACTAGTTGTCATTTTAATTGTGTGTGTACTTGTGTGCTCTTTTTGTGCAATACTATGTTATTATAAATTGAAAAAAAAATCTAGTTATTGAGGTGGCATGATTTAAAAGACCTTACATAACATGTTAATGTCATCTATCTGTCCCGCTCTGACCACAGTAGTAGTCTTTAAACTGTGTTCAAACATATATTCAACTCACTCAGCCTCAGAGCTGCCATTTGAATAAGGTTAGCTTAGAACCTTTTGACTCATATTTACACCTGGTGGGCTGAGAAGTGACCATAAATTATACAAATAAGGTAACATCTGCAAAGATCTGACCCAAAATATGCAATTTTGCTACTGGAATGAGGTGTGAACAGCACGAGTGGCTGGAGACAAAGCCACAAATGAGTTCTCAAAGTCCTGCCCCTCATGAGTGGTGACAACTTGTATATGTGAGTCAGCCCGTTACATAACCAGTTTTACCAAATAATTTAAAAACTATTTTAATTAACTCTGTGGAATTCAATTCAAATTTTATTTCAATAAATGAATAAACCAGGATGATAAGATACCATTTTGTGACCTTATTTACAATTGTATCCTTACAAACATGTTTAATGGTTATACAGAATAGCAATACAGTACAGTAAATATAAACGTACTACAGGTAACAAGATGAATTCACTCTATACAACACTGAAAAACTGGTAACTAGGACGTACCGCATAATTCTTGTTATAATGTATGGGAGGCCTTATTATTAGCTGAAATCAAGCAGATTACAACCTTGTTATGCCATCGTTATGAAATCACTATTTTGTTAATCCTTCTTGAGTATGTCCTATCAGTGGTATAACAAAACAGAATGCTCACAACAATCAATGTTCGTAAAGTCATTCAATCTGCAATTACACAATCTTGATAGCTCATACACTATAAAATATAATATACGGTCTTTGATTAACAACCACTTCTAAGAGGTTGCCATGACATCTGAAAACCTCTCGCGCTCTCGACGCTTACAATGATGTCATGGCAACCTTCAAGTGTTTACAGCGTTATTAACTAAAGACCATATTCCTCTATATTACAGAAAGATTTTCTTCTTTTCTTCTTCTCGACACATGTAATGGCTGAGTAGTTGCTAATTGTCTGTAATAAATACAAAAGCCAGAGCAAAAATATATAAATTAACTGGTGACTGGAAGAGGCTATCTGAGGCAAAGCTAGTTTCCCAAGGAGGGTTTACACTGTGGGAGCAGAAGTACAATAACAAAAACAAAAACCCTGTTAAATCCATGACAACAAGCCCGCTACCACACGAGAGGAGTGCACAGTTTTCATTATCATGGTAGTTAGCAGAAGAGGTAGTTATGAAGAACCCAGGATTAGAACCACAAATAACTAGTAACTTGTAGTACATCATCATCAGAATAATAGGCGGGCAGCAAGGCTTCAGTTAAGTCCATTTTGGGAGTATCTGACTTCCAAAATTATCGAGGGAACTACAAGAAACTGGTAGGAGGCATCTGAGTCTGAAAATGGCAGAAAAGAATGCAGCATATATATATATATATATATATATATATATATATATATAATACATATATATATTTGTAGCACACCATGTCCGTGGTGGCATAGCTTGTATAATCCGATACTGCATCTGAGACAGATTCTTGTGGAACTGAGAAAGATCTGAAGGCAACAGTGAATTTGTACAAATGAAACGTACAAACACAGAGTTTGCTGACAGATAAGGATGACTTGGCCCACCTAGCTACCCATTTACTATCTATAGTATCACCACAATTCCCAATTGATCTCTGGCCCATTCACTTACGGCCCTTTTCCTGACCCTAAGATTCTCTTAGCACACCTTGAGCATTCTGGAACCCCAATACTGTTTTCCGCTCACCACCTTCGCTGGAAGACTGTTCCAGGAATCCACCACTCTTTCTGTGAAGAAGTGCTGCCTCACATCTCTCCTGCATCTACCCCCAACTTCTTTTGTGCCCCTTTCTCTTGAGCACCTTTTGTTTCTGAAACATACTTCCTCCTGTACCTTATTTAGCCCCATGAAGTATTTAAAACTGACTTAACATACCTGCATGGAAATATGCCAGGACAAAAATGTTATCTGGTTGCTGGTTATTTTCCTGTCAGGAGTGCTTTGCTCATTTGCACACACCTAAGTTGCTGACAATTTGAGGCTACTAAGAGACTATGAATGCACAGTGTCGACAAGTTACAGAGAGTAATGGAGCTGGAGAACATCTGTTTCTTGTTACATTGATATGTATGCTGATTATTATAATAATTCTTTTCCAGCCTAAATTGTTTTGTATTTACAGTAACATTCGCTTATCTGCTTTGCCTGTTCATGTTTGTTATTCTCGCCATAGTTCAGCGCTCACATTTCACTAATGTTGTTATTTGTGCTGTTTGATTTTCAATACTATAGTTATTCCCTATGTCTTTGCATCTACCGTTATGGTCACTTAACTGCTTTGCATATATTTTTTCTGTTGTTCTTGCTGTGATTCTGCATTCACGTTTTCTTACATTGTAATTTGTGTTCTTCCTGTCTTGTGCCTGCATTTTTAGTCTACCAAGTCATACTTGTGAATAGGCATTTAAAGCTGACCCGATGGTGCTGAGAGTAGAGGTGCTGGATGCCACATCTCATGCCATGCGGTGACATTGGTTTGGGAATAGACTTGGGTCATCAGGAGTTGGCTGGGGCAGGGAGGATCAAGCATCCATGGGCGGCTGTCCTCTCCTGGGGAGGGTGGGTTGTGGCTCCACTGCACTTGCAGCTCCCCATGGATACTGGGAACAGTGCAGCATGCGGGAGTCTCGCTTGAGGTGACTGAGGTGGTGGCAGACATGCTACGGGCAGGGTGGTGGACATGCCATGCGGTGGACATCATTTCACATCCGCACATCCAGAAAACAAGGAAAATGGACCCTGGCACCTGGACAGGGGAAGGTGGGTCAGTGGTCGGCCCCTATGTCCTCAGCAGGATCCATCTCCAGTCGAGTCGCCGTGTGTCTCATCCACTTCCTGCTGCCCTTGTAGATTCTAGAGTGCTGGAGGAGTTAGGACGATCCAAGCCGGGGGAGAGGTCAGAGCAGGGGGCAGGGTGGTTGGTAGCAGTGGTAGGGGGCATTCCGAGAGCAGCAACCAGACTGAGGAGGGTTTCAGGCCAGGTGGGATACAATCATAACTGAGAGACCTCACTGGAGGGAGGTCTATGTGAGCCAATGAAGGAGCATAAATAGAGTTCAAAAACATAGGCATTGAATTGTCTAGTGTTCTTACTCAGTTAATGAAAGACTAATAAATATAAATATTATTTTATTAAATGTATTTTTGTACTATAGACTATAATAGTTTCTTTTTTGACTGGGAAAGGACGTGAGCAATTCTGCCTAATTCCAGCCTCGATCCAGGGAAGGGGTTTACAGATGGTAACCAATGGAAACTGAGCCAGAATAAGCTGTTGGTGGTATTTTTAGTGAATTCTTTGACAATTTGTCACCATTGCAGCAGTAAATTTTGATTTTTTAACTTAATTCCACTACTCACCTCTCAAAGATATTGCAGCAGTCGAACTCAGTGAGGCACCACACAGACTGACTTCACCAAGGCTAAAGATGTGCGGAAGAGAGAAGGGCCTGTGGAGCAGCCAAGCTGTGGGCAGGCTCTGTGGAACAAGCAGAGGCTTTGGTTGGGTCCGTGGCACACTGGGCAACCCCACCCAAGCCTTCCTGGAGACTCTCCTATACAAGCTCAAGACCGAGATGGGAGAGGGTTCGAAAACCTCAGTACCCAGTTCATGTACTGCACACCATCAAGGGTTCAGAGAAATGGCAGCAGCCCAATGCAAGTGTCTGATAGAATTAGAGGCACGGCTCAATGAACAAGAGAACTGGGATAGAGAAACTGGGCCAGAACTGACAGCTGCTCACAAACAGATTGCTGAAATCTTAGCTATCTTCGATGATCATGAAACTAGGGAGTCCTGTACTGTGACACTAATTGACTGCCAGAGGGAACCAAGTCTCAGATCCCTCACCTTGCTGGACTCATGGCTTCCAAGGGCCCTGGGGATGCTGGTGGATGATATTGTGGGGCCCAATTCTCAAAAAGTCGCAAAGCACAGCGGAAACGCTTATGTTGTGCTCTGTGGTTGCCATGTGTTTAAGGTTGCTATTCTGTCAGATGTTGCACCTGCAATATCCAACTGAGACTAGGGCCAGGTTGAGTCAGTGCTAACACCTTCAGCAGTAGTGCTAACCCCAATACTGCTGCCCGACATGGAGCCAGGAGAATGGTCCCACAATGACTAGTGCTGGTGCTAACCCCTCTAGTGCCACCTGACATGGAGCCAGGAGAATGGTCCCACAATGAATAGCGGGTGCGCTATTTCTGATTCACAAAGTGGGCATGTAAATGAGTCCAGTGGGCATGCAAGGTGCTATGTGGCCAGTTGCATGCTCATTTACATAGGCTGTGCTGGAGCTAGCACCCCTGCCCTGCCCCATATGTAGCCCTGTATCCCTGACATTTAGTGGTCCTCGCCCCCATCCAATGCCTGCCTGAGTTAAATATATGTTTTCCTGGTACTAGTGCTCTCCCCACCTTATTGCTGGCCCGGTTAATTATTAACTCACTTCCTGGTGCTAATGGTCCCCCCACCAATTGCCGGTCCAATGTTATTAATAACTCATTCTGGTACTAGTGCCTCCCACCAACTGCTGGTCCAATGTTATTCATAGATCTGTCCCTGGTATCCAGTGATCCTCCCCACCCGCATCCATGCCTGATGTACGAGTAATTATTCCCTGGTGTTCAGTGGTCCTCCCCACCCGCATCCATGCCTGATGTACGGTAATTATTCCTGGTGTTCAGTGGTCCCTGCCTCCCAGCCCCAATCACCTGTATAATCAAGTTGAATCATTTCCTGGTGTCGAGCAGACCCCCTTCCTATCCCTGACCCCTGTATCACAGAGTAAATCCATTCCCTGGTGTCTAGTGGACCCCACCCAGGCAGGTAGTGCCCGCCAACTCCGCCCCTCCCATCCTTGAGAAGCATAGCCATCTGCTTCCACCACGACTGGCTGACGATTGAGCTGCCAATGAGTGCGTACTGTAACAGCTGATAGCTTAGGCTCCAGACACCAGAAACCCCTCAGCAATGGATCAGCCTAGTGCTGTGGTGAGCTAAGACACAGAGTGCCATGCCACCAACCACACTGGCGATCTGGGTTTGGGAATGGAGCAGGGTCACTAGGGTCGAGCGAGGAAAGAGGACTGAGCATCTGCAGACAGCTCTACTTCTCGGGGGCGAGCTGCTGTTTGCCAGCCACTCAATAAAGGCTGGATGGCACAACATCAATGGATGCTTCCTACAGGGCTGAAGGGCAGGTGCTGGAGTACGTATGGTGTCTCATACTGCACACTCACACCATAGCGCCAGCACACACACACACACACACACACACACACACACACACACAACATTGGAGACGCTGGTGAAAACCAAAGGAGGAAAAACCTCCTGAGCACCTGGATGATGGCTGGCAACCCCGCAGGTACCGCCCCACCACCTGTAGTGCCTGCTCATCCACTGAGGTAAGCAAGCAGTTGGAATAAGGTTTGGGACAGTGAGAGATGGTGCTGGGGGTTGCTGTCAGAAAGGGTCTGCTCTGGAATGAAGAGGGATAAACAAAGGATCAGAGAACAAACAGCTCTGTTGATAGCACCTAGATCTCCACTGTATCAGAGAACACAATATTCTGGAGTGGACAGGATAACAGTGTATGGCCAGATCTGGAGTCCCACCAGAACAGGCCCTGGAGAGCCCCTAGTTCCCAAACTATTGACCTCCCCAGAAATCCTAAGGGAGGAGTATGGCAGAAGGAATCCTAGCTGAGATTGTACTGTTGTCCACACCCTTTAACCCCAGTGGCCAGCCTGGTGGCACTGCGATTGAGCACTGGATGAGTGCACGCCTTGTCGCCCTGCGCTGGTGAGTTGGGTGCAGGGAGCTCAGGTAATCAGGGATCTGTGGGAGGCGCAAGGGTCCAGGGACAGCCCACCTCTCCTGAAGAAGGTGGGTTGTTTGTCTGGTCTTGCCGGCCACCAGGTGGAGGTCTGGTAACAATGCAGGCTACGGTGGCATGGAACAGGAGGTCTGAGGTCTGCTGAGTTGTGTGGCCCACACATATGCTCACCTCATCTACAGAATGGAGGGAATGAAAAGCAGAAAAGGGAGATCTGGTTCCCATAAAGCCCTGTCTGCCCATCTGCAGATCACTGCTGCCTCCTGGAGTTGGTCTGCACTGGGTTAGTTATGTGGGGATAGCCTTCCTCACAGCCCTGCCACAGGGGATGAATCTGGGAGGATGGCCCTCCTTCATAGCCCCACCATGGGGAGAAATCCAGAGGATACCTGACCTCTCCAGGGAGACAAGCACTGGTCTGTGGGGAAAGAAACAGGGCTGAGAAAGCCACCCCAGATCACCATGGGAGAAAAGCAATATGGCACAAAAAAAATTGGGGGCTGACTGACAACGCATGGATGCCATGGCTACAAAGTTGTAATTGCTCATTACTATAGTAATGATCTGTTCCTGGGGTGATGTTAATGTCCGTTCCTTGCTGTTTGTAACCCAGTATGACTCTATTTTATTTGTCATTAATATACTGATCTTTCAGGCTCCATGCCATTAAAAATAACGTTTGTTTTTTAAAAAAGGGGACGCTCTGAAGGCCCAGTGGGTAGCGCTATGTGCTCCATGCCTGCAACCTAAATTCAGAAGGACACAAGGTCATAATGTCACTAACATTAACAGCGCAGCGATAAATGCCACAAACAAACCAGTGCGCAGTGAAATAATGCTGGTAGCTTGCCCGCCCGGTGCAGCAGCTGGATTTGGCTATGACGCTGGCAACCCAGGTTTGAAATGAACCGGCCGTCAGAGGGCTGGCCAGGAGGAGAAGGATCGAGCACCCCAGGGACTGCTCTCCTTCTCTGGGGGAGGGAGGTGAATGTCCGGTGCTTGATGGACCCCTGGTGGAGGCCGGGGTTCGCAGCACCTGGCATTAGAGGCGCCAGAGGGGTGGGACAGATGCTGAACATCATTACATCGCTCACCCCTCACGTAAAGTGCACAAAATTCCTGAGCCCAATCAATGATGCCACCTCTGTGCTTGGCCTGCATGGCTCTCCACTCTGCCAATTTAATTACTGTGCTGTGGGCTGCTGTGCTCCAAACCCGCCCTGGGAGGAGCCAGAGAGACAATGCCGGGTTGCCGAACCTTCCTCATTGCAGATGGGCAGACAGCGGTGCCACGACTCCACCCGTGGGGAAGCCAGGGTGACGGTGGAGGATGGTGGCAATTGGACAGTAAGGTGGGTGCAGGAAGGTGGTTGATAGCCTGGAAGCAAGGTAAAAGTATAACAAATAAAATAGAAATAATGCTGGTAAAAGCACCAACCCAACACAAAAAGCACATACCACATAAAATAATTGACTTTCTGTTTTTTGAGGGCTTTGCCCCATGCCTCCCGCACCACCTGGATTAAAAATAACAAACTCCAAGAGGGTGTAGACTTCGAGGATGGGAAGAAACTGGGAGGGGGACATTTTCTTTTCTTAAAAAACAAAACAAAAAAACACCATAGGGACAGCTCAACCAAGCATCATGCACATGGCAACTTGATCCCCTGCATGTATCAGTGCAGCGACAGGGATAGTGGTAATTCCCTCCTGTTATTATACCCTGTTGCTCTAAATACTTTTCACTTTACACAGTGCACTTCTTGCCATGCTATTATTGTAGCGCTATATTGACCTGGTACTGTTCAGAAGTGAGCTCAGGAAGCTGGCTGGCCACCAAGGGGTGGGGAGGGAGGACTTTGGGCCTGCCATCCTGGCTATTCCTGCAGGTGGGCAAGGGAATTTCCTCTGCAGGGACATCAGGGCATGATGAGGCTTGTAGGAGCTGCACCTGATGTCAGGGGAGGTTCTAGGGACCAAGAAAACTGGAGAAAACACCACTAGGTTGGCAGACTTGTGAAGCCCTGCCTGCTGGACCTCGCCCACAGCATTGCCAAGCCAAGCTCAACTACTGGATTATTCTTCTCCAGGGGACAGCACTCCTCTCCTGACCCTGCTATGGGGGAAAGTGGGAGGGTCCTGGCAGGCAAGGCTCAGGGAAGTGGGTGCCAGAAGGGACAGCAGGGACAGGACTGAAAAGCTGGCTACAGACTATGGTGTGGGGTGGAAATAGAATATGGGGAGAAAAGATGTAAATACATCTGCTGCTGTAACTGCCCCAGGACCTGCTTGTAAATGAGTTGTTAAACTTAAATAAGACTATTACAGTGCACAATATATCAAAATACAATAAACTAACAAATAAAAATGCATAATTTTAGGAAAAACAGGACAAATCTAATGGGGGAGATTTGAGAGGAAGCCAGGCTATCAGTCATGCGGGAAGAGTAAACACTACCAAAAAGTGGACATGAGAATGTTAAGATGGTTTATTTTGCTATGTTGTGAGATAATTGTGGTATTGTTTTAAATAGATTATCAACAGTGGGAAATATTGTGATGTATCCTCATACTGAATTATCAGTTCATCCTTATATGTGTGTGTGTGTGTGTGTGTGTGAATTTTCTCTCTCTCTCTCTCTATATATATATATATATATATGAATTTGTGCTCAACTCTCAACTTGTTTTCTGCACAATGCAGAAAATACATATCTCTTTGCTAGTGCAGAATATACTATTAAACTGACAACAAATACGATTAAGAAAGTAACAACATGGAGGAACTTCTACACGGCAACAATCAAGCACGGAAACTGACAGAGTTAGATGAGAGAGTTGTTACAAATACTCCCATGTAGTTTCACATCATCTATTTTAGTGTTATTAAATGCCTGACAGCAACAAAATGTCTGTTATGTAAAATTAATCCATAAATACTGAAAAATAACCATGCAGATTGTTACAACATATTGCTCAGATTTAAAAATATTTGAATCTGAAAAGTGGCAGGTGTGTAAATGGGTTTAAATTTTTTTATTATTATTGTAAATTGAGCTGTGTAACTCACACAACACCTAACACTAATTTTCCTGCTTTTGAAAAATTATGCTTTCTACTTCCTACCACCTCCCCAGTTGGATTTAACAGACCGTCAAACTGATCTTTTCTTTCTAAGTACAGCAATATTTAAAATGTGCATATATTGTTACAGTAACAGAATATGTATCCCACAGACACGTACAGAGAGCAGTGATTCTCAAGCCCAAATCGTGGTGACCTCATAGGACTTAAAGTGTGGCCACCAGAACTTCCTGACCTCACTCCTTCTTTTCATTCCCATAGCCCTGATAAGCACCAAACCCCTGTTATAATACCTTTTTGCATGCAGTATACATTACATCTAATCCTTGCAGTATTTTCATTTGAAAGGTATCTCCTGTGTTTCTTTAACGGTAAGAAATAGTCCATTCCATTATAAAATTGGGGTTGTAAAAGAATTCTGTGGCTGCACAAAATTGTGTTGCTGCCAGCATGTACACGGTGGCATACATTTCAGAAACACTGATCTAGAGAAGAAAATATAGTTAAATATAGTAATAGTTATATAAATGACTACTGTCTCCTCGCCTCTCTCTCTCTCTCTCTCTCTCTCTCTATATATATATATATATATATATATATATAGCAATAACCCACAACAGGGTGTGGGGTTATAGGCATTTAATCCATGCCTGGGGTGTGTCCACCCATGTTATAAATATATATTTAGCATAAATATAGCCATATAATAAGTAGTGATAAATGCACATGTATGTATGCTAACTGCTAGATAAGTAAATTCTTCTTTCCTTAAATTGATTGGCACAGAAAATCCTGCAGCTACTCAGGAGTGTAAGTTAACATACTCAAAATTAGAAAAAAGTTTTCTGTACGTTTGCTCATTTTACTGTTAAAGAAAAACAGACACAAAAATAACTAGAAAGTTTGTGTGCTGACACACTTTACTTGACAAAAGAATTTTTTTTTAGTTCTGGCTGGAAATATTTAAATGACTGAACCACTTTGAAAGACAGTCTGTATTGTGTTACATGTACCCTAAATAAGATAAAATAAATGGGGAGGGGTGCTGATGTCGTGGGTCTACTTCATCAGGACTAGCAATGCTTTATTATTCAACAATATTTTTTCTGTTTTGTTTTATCACACATACCAGACCTGTATCAATTTGTGACAGATTAGGTCAAGGTAATAGAACAGATAGATATGGGATGGATAGAGTAACTAGGGTAGACAAGATGGGCCAAGAGGTTCTTATCTGCTGACACCTAAGTTTCTATGTTGAATTTTAGTTTTAAAAGCTGTGCAGTACATTCAGAAATTATGTGCAGTATATTGTTAATGCAATGTATTCTAAAATTCTACAAAATGTGTTCTAACATTCCTGCAATATATTCTAAAATTCTGCACTATATATTTTACAATTCTGCAGAAATAAATTCTAATATTCTGGGCAATAAATTCTGAAATTTCTGCCTGATATATTCTAAAATCCTGCATTATTTTCCATTGTTTTCACATCAGTTACTTTTTTTACAATGTCATACTAAGATTTCAAGAGAGCAAGGGGCCAAGACCATGAAGCTCCCATACTAATCAGTTACAATATGGTCTTGGATTATTGGATGTCAAATATGCACCTAACCTAGTCAAATGTTTACAGAGCAGCAAAATGGATGATGTGATGCAGCACGGGAGCACCTGTAAACAACCTGAGAACTGTAATCCCTGTACTATACTGAGTTATGTGTTTTTAGTTTGCTTTTACTTACAGGTTTAGCACCCACAAAGTTTATTTTTGATGAATTCTGTAACATTCTGCACTCGTAAAAAATATGCACAGCTAGGAAAAACAGAAACAAACTGTCTTGAGTGAGTCATGCCCACCCCTGGATGGACCTCAATATGGTCTGTTGTCAGCTTACTGTGCCTTTTGTAAAACAACAAACGTAAATAAATATATAAATCTCTTTATAAAGAACAATATTAAAACAAATACTAAACAAGGAACATATAGCTGGCTTTCTCTTTTTATAGTTGGAAACTCTGCATATGAGTATTGATAACTTGTCTTCTCGAACTGTACTTTGTGCTGTGTGTGTTTTAATGATCATATGCTTTTCCCACCTTTTTAGGGTCCCCTTGTTAATGCTGAATTTTATTCTCAGCTTGATATAATTTTGCTGTAGTTTAATGATGATGTCATGGAATTATGCAGAGAAAGTTTCACTCTGTGCTTCCACTCAGAGGTCATACATTTTCCTGAACACTACTGGTGATTTAGAAAATGAATTTCTGAAGGAGAGGAAAGGCTGCATCAATGTGAGAGGCTCACATGGGGAAGACAAGAGAACTGTTACAAAACAAATGTGATGAAAAGCCATTTCAGGAATCTGTAGCCCATGTTGATTTAAACTGCATCAAATGCACAATGCCCTCTACTGTTTTTCTCCACTCCCCAGTTGTATTGAATGCCTTATTTTCCTCTGTTGACCTAGAATCTATCTGTAATAACTGTTACACTATCCATGGATAATAACTGTTTCATATCTTGAATTGTATGCCCTGTTGATGTGGAATCTATGCATAATTTCTGTTCCTGTTTGAACTGTATGCCTTGTTCTGCATGTTTTGACGTGGAACCTTTGTAAAAGAGCTCCCTTCTCAAAGGTGCTTTCTAAAACCTCAATCCAGCTCAAAGGTACTTTCTGAGACCTCAATAAAATAAATATAAAAAATCATTAAACCTTTCTATGGTCTAGAGGGTAGGATAGGCAGATGGGTATGGTGAAAACGAGAGATGGTGAGAGGGCACGGAAACAACCACAGGGTGGGTCGGTGGGGATGAGGGTCCAGTCACCTTTCTAGGCTTTTCAAATAGTCAATTACATTTGCGTGAGCCATGTCTCCCTACTTTTTAGCTGTGTTGTATCCATATGAGAGGGGTCATGGGGGGTGCACTCATCTAACAAAGTAGAGCCACAAGTGGGACCACTGCATAGGCCCAACCAGTGCCAGACTGGCAGAGACTAAAGTAAGGAAGAGGCTGACTCAATGAATGGAGGCTCCTTTTCTGGCCTAAAATTATACGCTTCTGTATGTTTTTATGCTAAGGACCTTCAGCTCACGTACAGAATCCAAAAATGTTTTTCTCCAAAATGTTAAGTGCTCAGATAGAGAGCTGCCAGTTTTCTCCCAGATAGGTTCTTGGATAAAGAATAAATAAAACAGAAGAACATGTACATTGAGCACATGAAATCAAAGATGACACGTAAGATCACATTTCTAAAAAAAAAAACTAAATATGTTCCCTTCCGAATATTTATCAACACCAATCAGGAGTGGAACAATTCCTTCACATAACTTTGATTGGTGCTGGAAATATATTGTTCATTGTGCACGTCTTGAATTACATTTGATGTATATTCCTTTTGGTGAAAGTAAGACATGGCTTATTTATTGTGCATTTTTATGTTTAAGATTAGCTTTGAAGTTTTTATGTTTTTATACACAGACATTTAACTGTTCACAATTTTCTACTTGTGCCTCACAAACCAAATTAGCATTATGTAAATAAGTTATTAGCAGGTATAAAGAAGTTTTAAAACATTTTTTACTCACTGGGGATTGAAGTCTTTGAAATACTGTCTGCATGTAATGGACCACATTATTTCTGTTTTTGCAAGTTGCTGTTAAATAAATAAATGTTTCTACTTCAACCGTGTGTCAGTTTGTGTGCTTCTGGCTTAGAGTGTCAGCAAAAGATGTTTACATCGACCAGCAGATACACACCGCTGCCAACCCATTTCCTTTTAAAGTACAGTCCCCTATTTTCCCGCTTGCTGTGAAGTAAATAACTAATCATAACACAGAGGCAAGGGTGCAAAAACACACACACTCAACAGTCGTTCTGTCCTCTATTTTCCTTGCTAAACATCCATCCATTCATCCAAAATTCTATCCATCCATCCAGCTACCTGTCATTCCATCCATTAACTCATCCAGCCATCCACTGCTCTATCCATTCATTTACCATTTTCCTAGCTATCCACCCACCCCATCCATCCATCCATCCATCCATGCATGCATCCATCCCTCCAGCCATCTATCCATTCATCATCCATCCAGCTATCCATTCATTCATCCATCCATTCAGTTACCTGTCAGTCTATCCTTAACTCATCCAGTCATCCACTGCTCTATCCATTACTTTACCCATTTACTAAGCTATCCACCCACCTATCCATCCACCCACCCACCCATCCAACCATCCATCCATCCCTCCAGCCATCTATCCATTCATCCATCCATCCAGCTATCCATTCATCCATCCGTCCAGCTATCCATTCATCCATCCATTCAGTTACCTGTCATTCCACCATTAACTCATCCAGCCATCCACTGCTCTATCCATTACTTTACCATTTACCTAGCTATCCACCCACCCATCCATCCATCCATCCGTGCATGCATCCATCCATCCATCCATCCATTCATCCATCCATTCAGTTACCTGTCAGTCTATCCATTAACTCATCTAGCCACCCACCCACTATTATATCCATTTATTTACCATTTATCTAGCTGGCCACCCATCCATCCATCTATCCATCTAACTTACTACGTCTCACTCCATCTATTAACCCATCAAATCATACATTGTTCTATCCATCAGTTTACCTAGCCATCCATCCATCCAACATTATACCTGTCTGTCAGCCCATACAATTAATCAATTTAGCTACCTATTGACCATCAGATGATCTAGCCATCGACCATCCATCCCCCTCCCTCCTTCAGCTTTTAATCCATCCCTTCCTCATTGATTCAGCCATCCATCCATCCAACCATCTTCCTTTCCTCCTCCTCCCTCCACTCATCTTGACCCCAGGGTAGCCCACTTGAGACAGATCCTGTTTATAGTGTGAGGTGTTCTGCCTCTACCCCACCGTTACATCTGGAAGGGACAGGAAGAGGACGATGCTGTTTCTACCCCAGTGTTACAGCAGGAGGGGCTAATGCAACAGGAGGCTAGAATTATGTGCTTTTGGTCACACTGAGTTTCAGCTGATCAGGTTCAAACCTGGGATCTCACTTCATCTTCATGCTCCAACCACAAGTCCTTGTGTACTTATGGTATCATTTCCTTATTAGTTAGATAATGCTTTGGATAGACAAATGTCATGTGTGTATTTTTGTGCATGCCCGACAGTACCACTCATGGACACACCCTCGTGTACACACACACACACACATTACACACACACTTGTCTTAGCACACACCCTCGTGACACACACACACACTCATGAAAACTTTCACATATACACAAACACACACTCTCACATACAGCCTCACACATGCATACTATACAATCTTGTATGCATATAGTCACACTCACACATACACCTTAGGATGGATATAAAAGTACTGTATGAGTCCAAAGCCTGCACCACTTTAAAAGACAATAATACGGTTTAAAACACCAAACAAGCACAGATGTTACTTTCCGCTCTTGCATGTAAACAGCATTGTTTCTTATCAGGTATTGAAACACTGTGGGCATGCAAATCCCTTGTATGGAAGTGCCTGACAGGGTTTCACCAGAATAAATGTTGCCTGAAAAGTAAAACAGGCTTTTATGTTTCTTCTGGTTTAGATGAAGAACAACGAACTCTAGACATATGGCGCTGTTTCCGCCCTCCTCCTTGACTCCCTTTCAACAGCTGGCATATCTCCTTCAACCACTAGCTGGTTCAAGGCCTACATCATTGGTAGAAACCAATCAGTCAGGATCTCTGATGTCATTTCTGCTCCCCTCCCGATTAATACTGGAGTCCCCAGGGCTCAGTGCTAGGACCCTATTATTCTCCATCTTCCTAAATGACCTTCCATCTGTCTGCTCCTATG
This sequence comes from Neoceratodus forsteri, assembly GCA_016271365.2. Taxonomy (NCBI): domain Eukaryota; kingdom Metazoa; phylum Chordata; order Ceratodontiformes; family Ceratodontidae; genus Neoceratodus; species Neoceratodus forsteri. The sequence goes on along the minus strand of JADMNL010000033.1, from coordinate 19,253,157 downwards.
TCACCATCATACACATGTATGCTGATGATATGGTCCTGTACGTCTGGCTCTTGCCCAGCTGAGGTTGCATCCAACTTGCAGCAAGACTTTGACAAGGTGCATCTCTGGTTTGCTAACCATCAGCTTTTCCTCAATGCCAAGAAGACTGTCTCCATGACCTTTGGCATAAGGCAGAGACTCTCTAGGCTTCCCTCTGCCCACTTTCCACAACACTTGATGGGACTTCACTTGAGGACACATCCTCCTTCAGGTCCCTAGGAGTTTGGCTGGATCAACACCTAACGTTTCCAGACATATTGAGCCATCCAAAGAAAACTGCCCCAAGCTTGGTGTCCTGTTCAGGAACTGTAGTTGTATCCTCTATGGTTAGGCATGAACTTGTTCAGAAGATGATCCTGCCCATCTTCACTACTGTGATGTGGTCTACAGTGCTGCTCTAAAGTCCTCCCTGGCCAGATTGGACACCCTCTTCAATTCCTTCTGCGTTTGCCCTTGATGCTCCTCTCGCACCCACCACTGGGATCTCTACTGTGCCTTATCCTTCCCCTCTCTTACAAACAGACAACTCTCCCCACTGCTAAATTCACCTCCAAGCACTGGCTGGTGAACTCCTCCTACCTCTTCCCTCATTTATAACACCCACCATTCCCTCTCACTGACTTTGATCATCCGACTCAAGTACTCTGGCAATCTCCCATGAGCCACCCTCATCGCCAATCTGGTTACTCTCTTGCCCCTCAAAACGTGGAATTTCCTCCCTCAAATTCATCACTTGTCCTCCTACTGCTCCATCAGCTTTGCCCTTAAAACTTCCTTGTACCTAGCTTTTTCTGCTAGCCCCTCGAACTCCCTTCTAAGTCCCTGACAAATCCTATCCCTCTTTAGTACCCATGCAATGCCCTGCTGCAATTCCACCCCACCTAAAAACAGCATTCCTTCCTTCCTGCAATTCCCTTTCCTTCAGACTTTCCATTGTTCTCTTACTGTGATTTCTCAATCATCCAAAGTTGGACCAAGGCCCAGTCCCTACCCTATCTGTACACCATTAACTCAACTCTTCCTCCACTTCTTCACATCCTGAAGGGCTAGAATCCCAACCTCTCTTCTTACACCTTCACCCTCTCTTCTGTTCTTCCAAAGCCTATTCCCCTTGCTGCCTACAACCTGCTTCCCTCTATTATACTCTACCTCTCACTTTCACAACCTGCTCTCTTCCTGTCGTGCTTGATCCCTGCTTTGTGTAGGCAGGGTACTCCGCATACCAGAGGGGTCAGGCCCAATGAGACCTTTCTCCTCCTACATCTTCCTTCGCCTCCTCATTCCATCCCCTTCTACCACCCTCCCCAATTCTCTGCGTGCACGACATACCTACCTCTCTCTCACCTTCCTTTCTCCCCTTCGTAGCCTAGCTGTGGCTGACCCCTAATCTCTAATGCACTTGCAGTTAACTTGCACTTCTGTTATACCTTAGCCAACCTGTTCTGCCTGTGTCTACTCCTCACTAACTTCCTAGATCAAACTACAACAATTCTATTCAGCCATTTCTAACTACACAGTTATGTGTCATTTAGTGTATGCCTAAATGTTATTTTGTGTCATTGTATCTATCTAGTCCAAAAGTGTTAGTGTAGTATCTAACTAGTTCAAAACTGTTAGCATCCCACTATTTCATTACCCCTGTACAGTCTGCTTAAATTATTTGAATGTAATAGAAACATAGACTTTGACGGCAGATAAGGACCACTTGGCCCACCCAGTCTGCCCATTTCCCTACCTGATGGATAAGCTGCAGATTCTAGTTAATCAACAGCCTACTTCCTGCCCCTCACTAAATTGCCTTATGCCTGTCCCATGCATTCTTGAATTCTCCCACTGTTCCTGACTCCACAACCTCCTCAGGAAGGCTGTTCCATGCATCCACAACTCTCTCTGTGAAAATACTTCCTCACATTACCTCTGAGCTGTTACCCTCTATCTTCAAATCATGCCCTTATTCTTATTCTCTTTCTGAAAGATGCTACCCTCTTGGACTTTTTTGATTCCTTGAGGTACTTGAAAGTTTCTATCATGTCCCCCTCTCCCTTCTTTCCTCGAGGGTATACATATTAAGCACCTTCAGTCTCTCCTCATATGGCTTCTGCTGCAGACTGTGCACCATTTTAGTTGCCATCCTCTGGACTGTCTCCATTCTTTCTATGGCCTTGTGGAAATGGGGTTTCCAGAACTGCCATGAGTACTCCAGATGGGGACTCATCACCTGTATAGAGGAATAACAACACTGTTTTCTACTGGTGATGCCTCTCCCCATGCATCACAGTATCCCCCAGCCCTCCTTACTGCCTACTCACATTGCATGCCTACCTTTAGGTTGCCTAATAAGACTACCCCAGGTCCTTTCCATTTTTGTTGTTGTTGGTACCCCAATAAGGAGAACATTTTCTGTAAATAAATTATTTTATGATATTGTGAAAGCCCTAATGAAGTTGAGAACATTGTATCATATCTGTACATTGTCTGTGGCCTTACTGGTCATCCACCACTAAAGGTGTTCTGCCACCTGGGATCGTGTGGGCTGGGAGGGAGGGAGCTGAGTGGCTGGGAGGCTTTTCCTCTAGATTTCTTTCCCTAGGACATCAGCATGCAATGACATGGTGCATCTGCCGATGCCTCTCCACATCAGTTTGGTCTCGATCGCTGCCACCTGGTCTTCGCCAGATGGCAGCCATTTAGCATTGATGGTGATGCACGTGTGTTGAACCATGGCGTTACTTTTCAAAATTAGATTTCAACAGCAAAGCCCACTCATTATATAAAGCTACTTTGTTTGTGTAGCTCAGTGGATCACCCTTTCATTTCTCCACTTACATCACACTTGAGGAAAAACGTGCTCATGCACAAGTTAACAGGCGCGCTGATGCTGTATGTGATTGGGAGCATGCAGGAGCGGAGAACTGCTCTTATTAAGGTCGGATGGCAACGTTATGATTTTCCTTAAAATAACACAACAATGTGATTTTGTTTGCAACTCTGTTGCCAGAAATGCCATCAGTGAACAAATCAAATCAAATCATCATTATTTCTAACAGGCACTATTGCAAGGATCATTTCACTTTCACAATAAATACATAAAACAGTTAAAACACCAATGTGATTACTGTCAACAGTTCAATAAAATTTCCTTAAATACCATCAACAGAAGCCAGAACAAATAAATATGTTTTCAGAGCAACCTTAAAACTCTCACTGTCAGGCACTCTCATATCTGACGGGTAGAGAGTTTCACAGGGTAAGATCATAAACATAAATGTCTGTGCCCAGATGACTTCAACCAAACCCTGAGAACCTCTACCAATGCCTCGTTGGCTAAGTGGAGTGGTCAGAGGGGTGGTAAGGATGCGGTAGTTATTGTGGGTAGCTCGGATCCTGTCCGTGTAGGACCTAATAAGTCAGCAAGCCAATCTTAAAGGTGATCTGCCACTGGACTGACAGCCAGTGCAGTTCATGCAGCATAGGTGTAATGTGACTGGACCGAGATAGCCAGACAACAACCTGGCTGCAGTATTCTGCACCAGCTGCAGGCGACGGATATCAACCACTGGCAATCCTAAGTACAGGGAGTTACAGTAATCAAGGCAGGAAGCTACAAAGGCATGAATGTCAAACATACAGCATGCAGTGCCAAGTTACACTGGCTACAAAATAGTCAGCAAAAGCTGACAGTGTCCTTTAATTGGGAAGTAAACATCTTTAATTGAGAGGTATGCAGCTTTAATTGTTTGGAATGTAGGTTTAATTGGTGAGGTATACAGGGAAGACAAAATAATGGGTTCATGGGGAAAAGGTTCCAACCACACAAGCAAGAAATATTAATTTATTTATTTTGCTTCTGCTAATCAAATAAGTGCATTAAGCATAGAGATGTCTGTTTTCAGGCACAACCGGAAGGTACAAACTGGAGTACATAACAACAAACAGTCTGGCCCAGTGGCACTGAGGGGTTGAGGCACTGGATGCCACACCACGCTGGCAACCCGGGTTCAGGAATGAGAATGGGTCGGAGGCGGTTGGTGGGGAGGAGAGACAGAGCATCTGAAGGACTACTCTCTTCTCCTGGAGAGGATGGTGGTTGACTCCCCGGCAATAGTGACTCCCAGTGGAGGCTGGGAGTCGCCACAGCCTGGGGATCATGCTGGTGCTGGGAGAAGCCTTGGCAGACGTCCGTGGAAAGGGAAGGGAGTGCACCCGGTCGCACTGGATGTCATTGCACATCTGGGCTCCAGGGAGGATCTCACTCTTGAACATTGGAAACCCCATTGGAGACATTGTCTGCCACCACCTTCAGTGTTGGGCCATGCCCAGAGGAACCTCTCTCCCCATTCGCCTCTGCCTGTAGGAGCACTGGAAGACGCGACTGAGGAGCAGAAGGTGGCTCTACCCTGGGGGTAGATTCCGGGGCTGCTTCACTAGTGTGTAACAGGTGATGGTGGATCGAGGTACAGATGGGAAGGGTCTCTGACAGGAGGGGTTCAGGTAGGTCAACCAATTGGGCCGGGAGTGGTGATGGGAGGGAAAATAGTTGACAAAAAACCCAGTAATAGCAGTAACAACAATGGGTGCAACAGAGGGTTAACATGTCCAAAGTACAAACCGTCAGTGCATTACAAAGCTAGTAATCACAAACAAACAATACACAAAGCTAGTTTCCACAAGCAAGAAACATACAATGCTAACAGTCAAATTAGACCTTATACAGACCAGACTATTTGCTAAAGAAAGGCACTGACAAGAACCCGATGTGTCTCAGCATACACTATTAAATTTCTTGTAAAGTGTGTCGAGTATGTCCACTTGTTATGTTACGATCTGTGCTGATTTTCAAGTTAGACTCTGGCTTGTATACTTAGTAATTTGAATAACAAAATCGTCTTAAATGTGTCTTAACTATATGTATTTTGACTGTAATACTATCACATTGTAAACATGTTATTGATGTTTGTACCAGTACCTCTCACTGTGATGTATTACCATTTTTGTGTATATCATTTATTATGTTCCTCTTGCTGCTTGGCCCAGGTCGTGAAAATGGTCCCTGAACCAGTGCACTACTCAATTATCAAAGTCATAAATAAATAAATAAAGATAAAAATAAACTTATTATCGAAAAAACAATGCTTGGTATCACAAGCAAAATATATACAAAGCTTGGTACTACAAAGCAAAACATGTACAAAGTTATCATATAAAAAACATACAAAGTTATCATAAGCAAAAAATATACAAAGCTTGGTATCAGAAGCAAAAAATATATAAAGCTTGGTATCACAAGTAAAAAAATATACAAAGCTTGGTATCAGAAGCAAAAATACACAAAGCTAGTTATCACAAGCAAAAAAATATAGCAATGTTTGGTATCACAAGCAACAAATATACAAAGCTAGTTATCATAAGCAAAAAAATATACAAAGCTTGGTATCACAGGCAAAAATATACAAAGCTTAGTATCACAAGCAAAAAAAAATATACAATGTTTGGTATCACAAGCAACAAATATACAAAGCTAGTTATTACAAGCAAACAAAATATACAAAGCTTGGTATCACAAATAATAACTATATAATGCTAGTTATCACAAGCAAGAAATATACAAACTAGTAACCAAAGACAAGAAATACAGTATACAAACTTATCAGAAGTGGGAACCATGCAAAATTAGTTATTGCAAGCAGGAATACAAATCTATTTATCAGAAGCAAGAATTATAAAAAGCAGTTACACTTTACACAAGAAATATGCAAAGCTATTCATCTGAAGAAAGAAATATACAATACTAATCGCAAGCAAAAATATACAAACTAGTAACCACAAACAATAACTTTATAATACTCCTCATCACAAGCAAGAAATATTCATAGCTAGTAGTAAATACAAACAGATTCTGGACTTTCAATAAACTTGAATAAAAAAAGAAAAGTAAAGCAGCACACAAAGCAAGTTACAGAAGTGAGAAATGTATAGTTATTTATGAAGCAGAAGTATAAAATGCTAATAATCACAAGGAAGATATATACAAAGCTATTTACCACAAGAAAAAATAAACAGCTTATAGCAAGCAAGACATATAGAGAATAATGTATGGGTAACCATACAGAACAAAGGCTGCGTTTACATTAAGGGGTTGAGATGACTGCATATGAACCTCGAGAGTGAAACTCAAGAAGTGCATGCTGTCATCTCAACTCTGAGATGGAACACATGCCGAGTTAGTGTAGTTGACCATATTTACTTATAGTACGTGTTTTTACAGTAGAGTAACAGACCTCACTGAAGTGAAAACAAAACTCTTGCCATTTCTTTGTTCTACTCACATATCAACATCAAATTTACAGACTTTTGAAAGGTAAAAGGTATGACTTTGGGCACTGGGTGGTTAGTAAGTAGCTAGGTGTAGAATAAATGAAAAATTTAAAATTGTATGACCTTTGAACTGTGCATAACAACTGTTCAGAATGCGTATAACAACACTTTAGAATGTGCTTAACAAGGATTTTGACCAGGCTGATTTTTATACATAACAAAGGGTAACCATATACTATGTAAAAAGTTATTGCAATCAAGACATAAACAAAACTAGTACTCATGAGCAAGAAATAAATAAAACTAGTACTCATGAGCAAGAAATAAATAAAACTAGTACTCACTGAACAAGAAATAAATAAAACTAGTACTCACAAACAAGAAATAAATAAAACTAGTACTCATGAGCAAGAAATAAATAAAATTAGCACTCATAAGCAAGAAATATACAAAATTAGCAATCACAAGCAAGAAATACAGGAATCTTTTATCACAGGCAGGACATTTATAAAGCTAGTAATCACAAACAAAAATATAGGAATCTTTTCTCACAGGCAGGAAATATAAAAAGCTAGTAATCACCAACAAGACACACAAAGCTACAGTAGTGCTCAAAATTGACAGGCTATCCATGGAGCAGGGTAGAAGAAGTTGCGGTGCTGGTGAAAGGGAATAGTATGGAGTGTCGAGGTAATGGCACACTGGAGAGGGAGAGTTGGATTGTTAGTGCATAAAGGTCCTGCTACATGAAGAAATAAACTCTTAGGGAACTTTTATTTGCCTTTTTTTGAGAGAGAAATATAGTTTTCTTCCGGGATCACAAGTTCAAACTCCACCTGAGCCAAATACTGCTGTGTGGCCTTGAGAAAGCGACTTAACCCTCCCACCCCTAGCCAGTTCTGGATAAAAGCAAGACACCCCCCACCAAAATGAGATTTTTCATCTCAGATTAGCTGTGCTGAGTGCACAAATTGTGAAATAAATTCCTGCTGTATACTTAATTAACTGATATTGCATTATTAGATGTATATTCACTTGGTGGAGTACCTGGAGAAGAACGGACTTCAGGATGATTGGTAACATGGGTTCATAGTGGGTAGGTTATGCCAGATAAACCTAATCACATTTTTTCACTGGGTGACTCGGGAGAATTGGCAGAGGCCACCTAGTGAGCCTCCTCTACTTTGACTAGAATAAGGCCTTTGACTCTGTGCCTCACAGCTACTTGCTGAAAAGTCAGAGGACCTGAGAGCAGCAAAGAGCATAATCAGGTGGAGAGGTAGCTGGCTGAAGGGCAGAAAGCAGAGAGTGGTAGTCAATGGGGAGAGATCAGAGGAAGGAGAAGTTACTAATGGGGTGCCACAGGGCTCAGTGTTGGACCAGTCTTGTTTAATGCATTTATAAGTGATATCAGTCCAGGTATACAAGACCACCTTGCCCTGTTCACAGATGATACCAAGCTAGGAAGAAGGATGGACTGTGAGGAGGCAGTTAGGATCTGCAAAGAGACCATCAGAGGCTGGGATGATGGTGTAACGTCTGCAGCTGAGGTTTGACACTAAAAATGTAAAGTGATGCATTTGGGTAAGGGGACCCAGGACAGTTTACAGGCTTAGAGGGTTCAACCAATGCCTCTCAGGAAGAAAGAGACCTAGGGGTCTTCATTTGCAGTACCCTCAAACAGACCAGCCAATGCAACACACTTACAGTAAGGCAAGCAGAATGTTAGGGCTATAGGGGAGGATTTGACAGCAGAAGGGAGGTATTTTCTCTACAGGTCCCTGGTGGCCCCATCTGGAGTACTGTGTCCAGTTTGGTATCCACACCTTAAGGATAAAAACAGGCTGGAGACCCACCAGAGAAGAGTGAACAAAATGATTCCAATGCCTCCAAGGTCTCTCATACAAGGGCAGTTAGAAACATTAAATACATTCTACTGGAGGATAGGAAGGAGAGACAGGACATGATTGAGACATACAAGTTCCAGAGAGGAATAAACAAAGTGACCTTGTCAGATCTGTTCTGTAGAATCACCAACTCCAGCACCAGAGGTCATGAGTGGAAGATGGGGAGGGGCTTCAAGAGGGAGATTAGGAAACACTATTTTATGGCAAGGGTGGTAGAAGCATGAAATAGTTTGCCATGGAGGTGGTGGAAGCTAAGACAGTGACATAATTCATACTAGGTTGGGACAGAGCTTTGCACAAACAAAAAGTTGTTAGAGCAGTTGGAGATATAGATCAGAAGAGGGTTTAGGTCCTGAGCAGAATAGTTCTCAGTAACCGTGGGCAGACTAGATGGACCTTGGACTCCTCCTGCCATCATTTTTCAGTTTCTATATCCCTCTCCTAAACCCTCTTCAAGTCTAGAAAGATGAATCCAAAGCTGTGTTAAGAAATCTCTCTCTGATAACTCTCATCATCATTGTGATAACCAGCCATGTCCTCCCTATTTTGAATATTGTGGAGGGGTGGTAAAAGCAGTTCTCAGTTTCTGAAGCTGATTTATTAGATTACTTCTCCCTGCAGCAGGACTGAAGCCACAAACATGCACTTTTATCTAACTGGTTCACTGTCAGCTTTTCCGCGCTTCTTTGATGCCTCAGGTCTCTGACCACTTTTTATTTACTGTGGTCATCGTAATATAGCACTACTCAGAAGGGAATTCTAACATGCATATGTGTGTACTTTGCATTATGGAGGCATGTGTGATTTTGTATTTCTTTGAAACTTGGCTTCGGCCAATGCCCTGGGGTAACCATTGCCTCAGTGCTTAGCAGTGGTTCTTTGTCTTTAACTTGCTTTTTGTTTTAATTGGGGTCACACAACATAACCCAGATAGACCATCTTAGGGTAGCTGGTTCATTCCACTGGGGTGTCAAACAGACGAGGCAAACTGATGAGACCTGGTAGGATGAAACACGTGTCTGTCTTCTGTTGGCACCCTTTGCAAACTGTGTGAGAGGCCTTTCGGCACCATGCATTTCTGCTTAAAGTTGAACCAGCATAATATTCTGTGGTGATTTGTATATGCAGCCCATGATGCTTTGCATTATGGGGGCATGTGTGATTTTGTATTTCATATATATATGTGTATAATATTTAGATAGAAAAAGCAAAGTCATTATGTATACCTCTGAACAATAAAAGGGTGTGTTATAGCAGTATGGAGGTTGCAAAACTAAAACTAAATTTCAAAAATTAAACACATGCCAAAAACAGAGTCAGTATTTATGTTTCATCCATGAGGTCTTTTTTGGACTGGTCTGCAAACACATACAGTGGCAGCAACTATGCTCAGCGTTTTATTTACAGAAGAATGAACTGAAGTGATTGTTGAAATAAACTTGCAATAAGAAATTGCATTTATTTTAGTAATCTTCTTGTGTGAAATAAGGTGAAAGGGAGGAGGGCAGGGAAAGCACTTGGGAAAAATCCATTGTTAGCAGTGTGACGATGTTCGGCTATTCCACTCCCATGTCCACTGGACATGCCGACTGGTATGCCTTACCAGAGAAATTTTGTGGCAATCCTTTGAGGACCAGAAGTACACTGTCGAGCAAGGGGCTCCAGCTAGAAAGTGGGCACACACCTCGGTTGATAAACTGAGGGCAAGGTGTCATGGTTGCACAGATGAACAGAACTGGGTAAGCAGAACCCTGGGATGTGAGCTGCACAGTTGTGTCATCATGCTGTTTCTGGGGCAGCTAAAGCCCCCATAATGCAAGTGAAACCTCTCCTAATCATTTTCTCCATCGGGTTACAGAATCACGGCTCCACTGCTGAGAAAAATACTAAGAGGCTGTGATTTGTTTTAAGACACAGTGCTTCACAGCACCACCACAATAAGTGCACTTTTGTTTTTCTCCATCAGACTTTGTGAGCACTCATGTGCACTCATGAAGTTCGATGGAGAAAATGAAAGTGAGCTCTGTGATGCGGGCACACTGGCTGCTGTCACTGTCCCATGGAGTCAGAGAGCAGGACGGCCGGAGAGCTTGGAGCGGGATTTCTTGAAAGGAATTTCACTTACTGAAAAGTCACTGTTATCCAGGTTAGTCAGTAGTTGATTGACACTCCAGCGAGCTGGAAGAGGGGAGGGTTACAAACTAAGATGTACTCAGCTCAGTCGGGGTGGGCGTAGGGGTAGGCATCTGCCACTTTTTGGGAGGGACAGAGTGATTGACAAGGAGGTGGTCATGGCGACTGGGACTGCCTTTAATTTCTGTCATCTGCCTGCCAACAGCACTGCATACAAAGCCAGCCAGTCAGTGTGCAAACACATGGTGTGTTTTCAGGCACACATGTGGTACAATAGGCTGTGCATGCAAGAGACTGAAGCAGTTGTTTTCGGTCACGACCGGTAGGAATTGGTCTGTGCTTGGTACTTGCTCTTGTTCTTTCTGGTGTTAAGTTCTGCATTATCAGGCTACTTAGTGTCTTCATCTAAATAATTAAAATCATATCACAGGGTTCTACCTCTTTTTTAAATTTTTTATTGCGGTCTTGGATTACACCCGTGAGCGTTGCTCATTTATGGGTTCCACATCAGTTACAAGGACAAGGGTACATCAAGGCGATAGTACATGTTTTAGACAGGGTAACAGTAAGATACACTAATACAGTAGTATGTTTTAACAGAGTTCCTATAATGTACACAGCAAATGTAGGATCATAATCTGATATATAATCAGTAAGTAATTGCCTGAGTCGAAGTGAAAGGCACCCTACTGGGTTGCATGAGAGGAGATGATAGAGGATAGCGTGTAAGGATGCTAGAGGGTGGGTAGGAGTGGGGAGTATACAGAATGGTGGGGTAGAGGTGGCAAAGGTTGTGAGGTAGGGTGGTGGCCTCTGACAGAGACATACTCATATAAACAGTACTGAGGGTTCTAAGTGAAGAAATACCAGCATACAGTGCTTCACCCTCATTTCTCTGAGACAGGCTGTCTCAGAGAATTAGAAAACGGACAGGGCTTTGTGGAAAGCATTATTAAGGAACCTCTGCCTGAGAGGAACTATATTTAAATAAAAGTCAAGTGTCAGTTTTCTGAAAAGCTCAGCTAATTATATATCTGTTTTTGTTCTACTTTGCATATATTACTGCCTAAGCTAACCAGTTCTCATTTTGATACCTACAGGGTGAATTAGGGTAGGGAAGCAGGCTGTGAGGGCTGAATATAAGTTGAAATCCACCACAACAAATCCATTCACATATCTGGACTGTGTAGTGCGGTATGGGCTGCAGCCCATTATTGCGCTGTGGATCAAAAGGTGTACAGCCCTACTGTATGAGGTCAGTCGGTGGGGCGGCAGGTGGTGGATGCCGCCACCCGCCGCTGGACTGGGGAGCAAGTGGGGCCCAGTGGGCGGTGAGGGGGGTACCGCTGGACCACCAGGGATATTGGACCGCTCCTTTTTATTACCTATGCCCGCGTCGGCTACAGAGCGGTCCACTGGACCACCAGGGATATTGGACAATTAAGTTTTATACTTAAGCCTGTGATCAGGCGTGAAGTGGTCCACTGACCACCAGGATATTGGACGATTAAGTTTTATACTTAAGCCCGTGATTACGTGAAGGTCCATGGACCATCAGGGATATAGGATTGTACTTCATTTGCACATGCCGGAATGGGGCATTGGGGCACTTTCGCGATGTGCAGGGGGCACTGGTCCCTGACAGCTGCAGCCTGGCAGGGCACCAGGCGCAAGTCGCCAGGGATTGGTACTCCTGCATGCAATGGAAAGCATAATGACATGCAAATGGCCCCATTTGCACCTTGCATGCATTATGGCTCCATTTGCATGTGCACTTTGAATATCGTGGTTGTTGCGCTTAGCATAATGGAACTTGAGCTAGTGCATCCTCCTGCTCCCTCCAGCCACTTAGCTAGCGCAGTGCCACAGCGCCATGTGCACTGCAGGTGGCCAGGGTGCACTATTCAGCGATGCTGTGCCATGGCGCAGCTCCGCTGAATATCACCCTGTCAATGCCCCCGCAGCTGTTGCGCGTGCCCAGGCTTGTGCCACAGCCTGTGCAGTCTGAATATCCGCCATAATGTCTTGGTCCTTATCATAAATCTTCCAGTGCTTGAGGTAGAAAAATGTTTGTATCCTTGCACCTGGAAAAGAACACATGACATAGTTAGAAAGGAAAATACTGAAGAGAAAAACAACACCAAGGCTCATTTGCTCGGAGTTTGGAGAAACTGCAGTGAAGAAAGTGATCACCTGCCTATGGGACAGAGAGGTGTCATTGTTTTCTTGATTGGGGGTATGGTGGGAGGGTGGGTGAGCAGGCCTTTCAGGACTCATCTGAAGTTCACAGAAATAATCTGCTATCTGTAAAACAGAGGAATGGGGTCCATCAAAAAATTAATTTTGTTACCACCTTTACCAGGCACTCTAGGGAAGTGGAAAGGTAATCAAAGAAACCGGGCATCTTACAGATGGATCCTCTTAAGGAAACCCCTGCATCCTATCCCAAGATGGTATATAAAGAGGTGCTAATCTGAATGACAAACTGGCACATAGTTACCAGCCAGAGTGAAAAACAAGCCCTGGATCTTGTGAATGGTGGCATATCTGCCCTTGTGGTTCTCATCCATGTGGTAAATATAAACTCTGTCCATCAATTTTAAAAACAAAAACTTTACCACTCTTAATGAAACAAACCCTATGAATCCAAGGCATTCTTTAGTTGTGTTACTAATAATCTGGTGTACTTGGCAATTTGCAGTGTGGGGCCTTCTGCATGGACAAAACCACTTGACTCTTTAAAATTTGCATAGGAGGTGCCTAGAGAAATTATAGCTTGGGGCGGACATTAAGAATGCACTAGCTAACCTTTGTGAGATGGATAGCCACATGGAGATAACCACACTTTTAAATGTTATGGTATTGACAGAGTGAGTTTAGGAGCCACAACGAGTGTGTGTGTGTGTGTGGGGGGGATTTGGACCTTGAACTGATTCAGCGGAATCCTTTTGGATATACACACTGGGGGTATTGCACCCAAAGGTCTAAATAATAGGACAGGCATTCTCAAATGTATTAGAATAGGACAATGTTTTACTTCTTTAGTATTGCTTGTTTCTAACCATGTCATGTGTTCTTTTTCAGGATGTTGCCGGTATAATTTTTTTACCTCGAGCACTGGAAGATTTATAGTAAGGACCAATACATTACACTAATTCAGAGTTGCAGTAATTAAATTCTCAGCATTTTTTAATGAAGTCCTTATGTTTTTCTCATCATGTTTGATATCACTGTTATTTATTGTTCTAGGTCACTGAGCACTTTACTGCTCATTGCACACATATAGTAGCTGTACTATGTCTTTAAATTGCACACTATTTAAAACCCTTTGTGACTACTGGTCTATCCCCGATGACACAATAATCGTGAAACTGGTTGTGGTTTTGTAACGACCTGTTAGTGTGGCATTTCTGTGGTGGAAAGTTATACTTCAATAAAATTGTCTTTTTTAAATGCAGTTTGAGTGGTGCCAATATTTCTTTTCTTTAAACTTCTTTATTATTGCGTTCTCAAAAGAGAAACAATGTCAGCCATTTACAGAGGTTGTGACTAAGCATACCTTTGCCCCAAAACAAATAAAACAGAAATGATTAAATAATATCTTACTCATGACCTAACTGGGCACCATTCTATTCTACTAATGAGAACTCATTCTGTTTCAAGATTGTTCCTTAAATAACATTTTAAAAATATACAGCAGTGAGGAAGGAAAACCACAAGTTTTTTTTTAACCAGAAGAGACACACTAAGCTGAAAGCTTGTTTCCAGATGCGACCTGGGAGTACAAGAAGTTAAGTGACCTGCTCAGGGTCACAATAAGCAAGTGGGGGCTGTGGATTCAAACCCAGGTCTTCAGGTTTGCAGCTCAGAGCTTTAAACCACTGTGCTATACTGCCTAACTATGTAAACTAAAATATCAATTATAAAGATGAATAAAAAATACAAAATAATGTTGGTATTTCACTTTACAATGTGCCACACCTGAGTCCAAACACATTACTGTTACAGAGTGCTGAATGAGGGCTGGGGTGGGACTTATCCAAGTTCAGTATCCCTGGGCCTGTTGGGCTAAAGTGGAGATGCCTCTACTTCATCAACAAGTGCCATGGAAGGAGCCAAGTCCCTTACGTTTGTCAGTTTGTAATCTAAGATCCACAGTTAGTTTTTCTACCGATATATCTCTTCAATCAAAGTGAGACACTCATTTAAGGAGGGTGGGTCTGAAGTAGCCATTTTTTTGTTATGACTTTTTCCGCTGCTGCCAGGAGAATTCCCAAGAAGGATTGTAGACTATTACTTCATTTACCTCTGGTGGGTGGGTGGGTGAGTGGGGGTGGAAATGCCCAGGATTAAGTGAGTGAATTCAGGTTCTTCTGGCACCTAAGCCATTTGTTGCTATCTATGACCTAGGTCTGTCCAAAGAGACGAAGATCTGGCAGTTCCCAAAAATATAATATGGTGTGCCTGTCCCCACGCTTTTGCCAACAGAGGTCAGAGCGACTCTGTGAATAATGTTTTGTACAGGTAGGAGTGAAAGTTTCTAGTTACTGTTTTCCAATGGAATTCTTTCCAGTTATTTGAGGCAGAAGTGTGGAATACACCATGCCAGACCAGGTGCCATTCCTGTGATGTGAGGAGTCGGCCAGACTTCTTTTCCCATGCCAATTGAGATCTGGGGGTGCAGTCTGTGTTTTGAAATAGGTTTGAGTGATCAGAGAGATACATTTCTTTGTTATCAACCCACTAGCTGCACTGATAATTGTTGTAAGCAGGGATGTGGGGTCCTGTTGAGCATCCTGGAAATGAGAGCCTGTTTTAAGAAAAGAGACCACTTGCATTTAACGAAAAAAGTCAGTTTGTCTCAGTTGGAATTCTATTTATAATAACTGGTGACCCCTGATATCAACCTGTTTTTGAGACCTGTAAAAAGTAATATCAACCCACAAGTTGATCAGCAAAATCGTATCAACCTGTGAGCTAATCTGACTTTACTGTCTCATGTTGGGTTGTGTACCATGCCCTTGAGGTTTATATATTGTCACACACCTTGGGTGTGTAAAAAAACTGCATATTACACACCTACATATGCATTATTCTCTATTTAATTCAGCAAAAGTTCTAATAATACCCTGACAAATAAACTGAGAAAAATAGCCAGCCCAGTGCCTTCCATCTATAGAGGGTAGGGTCCATTTTAGGGGTCTGAATTGGGTACAAGCGGTTATGTGGGTATGAGCTGTGATTCCTTCTTGTATGTTTAAAGAGCTACCAACGCCTAAAAGAAAACTTTGAAAAACATAATAATTAGGTAAAATTCTGCTTGTATTCCATATATATTCTAGATTTCTCCTCCCATTATTTATTACTGAGGAAATGTGCATAAACACATTATTTTTTCCCTTACAGTTACTTTAATCTGCCTCTATAGCTTACTCCTTACTCAAGTCATGATGCTCTTGTGACATCACAATCTGTTGCCATGAGAGTAACTGTGATGTCACAAGCAGTGAATTATGACCTCAGGTAGAGGCGGCAACAGAAATAGATGAACTCTTAAGGAGCAAAATACTGTTTTCATGCAATTGACCTCAGCAATAAATAAGGAGAGGAGGAGAGGAGGAGGAATAAAGAACTAATGAGTACAAGCTGAACTTTATCTAAATATGATGTTTTGTTAAAGTTCTCCTGAAGTTGTCAGCTGCTCTTTAAGTCCCTCTTAACCAATTTTTAAGTCTGATGTAAGTGTTGTGTCCATGGATTTGATATTACTAGTTTGTGAATATCAGCTGGTGGCCTCAAACCCTTCAATGGGTGAGGCCCCATTCCTCAGTCAGTTCCTGACTACCCAGATATTCTCAGGGTCTCATTTCATAAGCACAATCCAGGGTGTATTTTAGGTCATTTGATAGTATAATTTTAAATTAGGTAGGCCCAAGCTCCCTGTTCCTGTGGTCTTTGTAATTCAGACTATTGTATTTTAGTTCCCGCCCCCAGACAAAATGATGCAGTGCTTTATTCAATTTGCTACAATCTGCCAGAGGGATTTTAAGGGAAGAACTTGAAACAAAAATAAGAACCGAGGTAAAATATTCATACAAACTGATTCAATTTCCCCAAGTAAGTCCATAAGAACTTCCTGAAAGAGCTTGCCATAGTTCACTTGGTATAAGTGTTTTAGCGTCCAGTGGAATATGAACCCCTAGGTGCCTTGTGCTGTAGAGACCCATTTTGAAAGGAATCAAAGTAGTAAGAGCAGGTGTACAAACTCCACTTACCATAACTACCTCCGTTCTACCCTCATTTATCTTAAAACCCGAGACATAGCCATGTTTTGTCAAACTTTGATGCATAATTGGGAAGGTCTGGATCGGGTTATGGAGATATAGCGTGGTGTCATCTGTATATAAAACAATTCTATTGTCTCCTCCCTCAGTCTTATCCCTCAATATCTGGTGTGACCAGATAAACTCTGCCTAGGGGTTCAATGAGTTAAAACAAACAAAAAATGGGGATAGTGGACAGCCCTGTTGGGTCCCGATTAATTAACAAAGGGTTGTGAGGCGTGACATTCATTTAACTCTTGCTGTGGGGATTGGTAAGAGCTTTGAAGCAGGTACAAAATTGGTCCCCAAACCCATATTTGCGCAGTGTGGCAAAAGAAACTGCCAGTTAAGGTGATCAAATGCCTTTTCAGCATCAACAGTGACTGCAATCTGTGCTTCTTAAGTCGCTATTCATAATGAAGTATAGTTCAGACGATGCTCTCCTATTGTTAAATAAATGACGATTGGGGATAAATTCTTTTGATCTGGGTGTTACTTGTTAATTAATTGTTAATAAATTTATTAATTTTGTTTGCAAAATTTTTGTATTTTGGAGTCCACGTTCAACAATGAAATAGGACGATAGCAATCATAACTATCCGATTGGCTTGCTGGTTTGGGAATGACCATTATGAAGGTCATTTGCCATGAGTCGTAGTTCACCCTTGTCCTGATAAGGAGTTATAGACCCGTGCCAGAAGGGGAAGCTAATAGGGAAGCACTTGTTATACATGCAAAGTGCACCTAGAGGCCTGCGATTGCCCCCTGCTTGGAGTGGTCTGGCTTACAGACAGCTGAAGGTTCTGGATGACAAAATGGGTGGCCTCTCACCTCCTGGCTTCCAGCCCTGGGGTTGATGGGCGACCGGGCATGGGGAGGCATTAAGAGAAACAATCTTGAATGGACTTGTCTTGGCTGGTGTTTCCCCTCCTCCCCCTTTTTGGGTGATGGGAGCGGGTTGGGGACACCTGGGAGACAACCTAAACTGTCTACTCACGAACTTTGGGAGAGCTTCCTCATTAACAGTATAACTATCCACTGAATTCTCAACCCTCACACCTAATTTGGATTTTGACTACCCCTCCTATGGACTGAGTGGGAACAACTTAGTGGAAGAAAATTCAGTCGAAGGGACTCTTAAATATCCTTGCATACCCAGATTAAACACCAAGCTGAACTTGGATTCTTCCAGAACGTAGGTCTTATGGAGAGAGATTCTAAACCTTTTATCTTAGTACTTTCTTTTCTTTCAGGACCAGGACCACATTAGATAGATAATTCCTGTCTGAGTTTCTGTTAGACTCCATTTTGTTTTATTAAGGGACATTTACTTTGTAATTAAACTACCTGATGTAAGCCACCTCCCTGTCATTTCTCTTCTAAGTTAAGGGCAGTGGGATGAGCGGAGGAGAAGATAATTAAATGGAAGGTGGAAAGCACCTTTCCCCAAGCACACACATTTATTTTTATTTTACTAAGTTGTCTTACCCATTTTTGATAGCTTGTTTGGACTTACTTCCTACCCCACCACTGATTTTGGGGCAAGAGTTACCCCAGGGCATTTCTCCCTGGATTAAGGGACAAATCCCTACCTGGCAGTTCTTTTACTGCCCACACAGAACACCTAATAAGGTATCTGGCTATGAAGTCAACACACATATCCAACCAATTCTATGGTTGATACCAGATAAAGAAGGCCCAGTTGGCCAAAGTTAAGAAGGGATTAACCGAGGCTCTTGTGCGGCCTAACGAGGATGCCAGCTAAAATCTGTCTAATTTATGTTTTATTTCTTAATTCTTATATATGCAGAGTTGTTAAAGTATTAGAGAGCAGTTTACTAGTCCTCACTATCAAACAATTATTCCTGTAAACCTGGTATATTTAATTTAGTCTAATCAGGGAACATGACCGGGCACGCTCACCTCAGAGATGCCCAGTAATAGTAAACAGAGTTTGGGCTACACTAACAGTCTGCAGAGTGCACTCAAATTCTGCTATGGGGCTATCTTCAGAAAACACCCAATCTAAGGTAAAATCAGAAATATGAACAAAGCACATAAAATGACATGACTTTTATTAAGGATATGCTGTTATCAATAAAAGAGGACATTGCAGGGTTAAAGCTGAATGACTCTACCACAACAAAAAGCTGTCTGAAGTTACTAATTGAATAGATGCTTTTGAAGAAAGGCTGTCTATTTTAGAAGAATCTCTTATTAAATTGGAGGATTTTGTGGAAGGGAAACAAGACAACTGACCAATGTTTCTGAGAAATTAGACAATTTGGAGAATAGAGGAGATGGAATAATTTAAGAATAGTAGGAATTCCAGAAGGGTTGGAAGGCCCTGACATGATTAGATTCCTCCAGGACTGTATCCCAGCTTTGTTAAACTATCAATGGAACTGGCAGTTAGAAATAGAAAGGGCACATACGGCACTGTCGCCTAGACCCAAATCAGGACAATGTCCGAGACCCATCATTGTTAACTTTTAAGGTTTAGTTTACAGTTAATGAAGAGATTCTCAGAATAGCAAGGAAAGGAAATCCTTGTGCTGGAATGGGAGAAAGTGTATATATTTCAAGATTTCTCTGTTGAAGTCAGACAAAAGAAAAGTATTTGCCCCAGTCAGAGCTGTTCTTCAGAAACTCAGTGTTAAATATTTTGTGAAATATCCTGCTGTTCTAGTGGTTCAAGAAGGAGAAGAGTCACATTATTTTTACAAATGTAGAAAAGATTGGTTCTTTATAAAAACAGTGGCTTGAAAGTTCCAGTCAGAAGGGTTTACAAGAGCAGAGAGACACTCAGCGATTTTCAGCTCGAACGTCCGTGAAAAATATCCTTGTGAACCCAGGTCTCTGGACAACACTGTGCACGCTCTAGCTCAGCATAATCCGAGTAGCAATAGCTCCATTCTTGACTCACACACGCCTTTAAAGCTTCAACTATAGTGCCACTAAATGCAAAACCTCTCCTCAAATCCATGGCTTGGTATGCAAAATCATTCCGTAAGACAATTCCCATTTCCAAAACCAGATGCAGATCAATGGAAGGTTCTTCAAAAACTTAGAACTTCAGAGGACACGTGGCGAGGCAGATCACAACACAGAAGAAGAGAAAAGCAGCCATCATTATAGAATCTCAAGACATCTCTCATGTCTTTGATGAATCGCTTTCACCTTGGAGCTCCCTTACCTGCAAGAAGGCTGATTTGGGTCCAGATTAAGAACTGTTACTTGTATGTTCTGCTGTTGTAAGATTATTCCTAGGGTGTCTGGAGGGCAGTACAGCTTCTCTAGAAGTCAAATAAGTGACCATTTCTTAAGGAAGTAGATTCCCGAAGGAGTTCAAGATGGTCACATGGTTTCAACCTTAAAGAAACACTTTCCGGCTTGCTGTGATGTTAGAATGATTTCTATTGTATTCAACATTAAAATGAAAAGGTGGGTAAAACATTGATTTCTTTATTATTAGAGAGCAGTATAGCTCTGGTGACATCTAGTGGCTTACATCAACATTACAATATACTGGGATATATTTTATTATGTATTGATTTTTCTTGACGTAGAGTATTTAAAGAGGCTAAAGCAAGGAAATTGTAAACTGAGTAGACTTTTACTTCAATGATGCCCTTTCATAAAGGATGCCAGGCAAGAACATATTCTAGTATCACTGTTTTCCATGGGATGGTATTCTATGGGAGGAAGGGCAGGAAATGTTGTTTCAAAGATCTATAGACCTCATTATTTGTCTGTTAAAAAAGGTTCTTAAAGGAATATTACCTTTTTTAAGTGTCCCATATTAGCTGTGGTCAGCAACTGTGTGCCTTGATAAGCCTTGTTATAGAATTCTGTACTCATAGGGGCAAAGTTATCTCTGGCAATCGAAATACTAGCTAGAGCCCTGGGGAGTGTTTTTCTCGATGGATAGAAATATTCATTTAGGAAACACTCAGTGGGGTGAGAGGTTCATTGAACAAATAGTTGCTTTGTTGACAATATTATTAATCAGAGCATAGTAAGCCAGTGAATAATTTTGTATGGACACATGCTGATGGAGCTACTGGGGCTGTACTGGCCAGTACATTTTGTGTGGTCGTTTAGTGGGGTCTAAAGATTTCCTTGTTTTCTTTATCTGTTAGTTATAAAGGGCAC
The DNA here is from genome assembly GCA_016271365.2 of Neoceratodus forsteri. Lineage (NCBI taxonomy): Eukaryota > Metazoa > Chordata > Ceratodontiformes > Ceratodontidae > Neoceratodus > Neoceratodus forsteri. Next base: position 19,232,285 of record JADMNL010000033.1, on the reverse strand, counting down.
TTGAAGATGGTTTCATTTATTGTAACATCCACCTTGTTTTAATACTCTTTCTGAAGTTGACATAAATAAGCCTATAGTTTGGGATACTCACCCATGTTTTGACAATGTTCAAACTCATCCTACGGCAAATTTAGAGATGGTAAGGTGGTTGGAAACTGCCCTAGACATAGAGAGCAGTTAAGGAGATCAAGTCAGGGGAGAGCACAGAGTCTAGTACCAAATTAAGGATTTTCATATCAAATGAGTCCTTGCAGTAGTTGAGCCCCCAAGGGCATTTTGCAAAGTATGGCCTTGCTTCACTCATTGTAATGACCCTGAGGTGGAACGTGGTGGTATGCATTGTTGAGCTCGGTAGGATCAAAGACGTTGTCTGGAAGAACTGCACTTAGGTCAGAGAATTCAGTGTTAAGGCAATTGGTGATGGCAAGTGGGTCTGAAGTAGTATCATTGTTGACAGTTAGCTGGGAGGGGATGGCACACAGGTTTTTCCATTCAGCTCCTTTAAGTTGTCCCAGAACAACCTTGCATTCCCCAGGAGAAAGCGAGGGTTTATAGTAGTCAGATATGGACATCTTAATGGCCCAGGTAGACCTGTTGCTCGCCTTGTAGGCCTGCCTGTCTGCCTACACACCAGAGGCAACTGCTTTGTGCCAGAGATTGTCTCGATTCTTTAGTTGCTGAAGCACTGCTGGTGAGACCTGGGGGGCATTATGTTTTTGGATTGAACCCAGAGAGAGGGGCAGAGCTATCACACGCTTTGTTGAATGTGCGGGTGAAGTAGTCAAGGGCTTCATCTATAGTAGTGGCGTAGCTGATGGGGACCAATCACACTGGGCTAGTTGCCGTTGACATGACCAGGTGAAGAGGATGGGGAGTGATCACTTAATGAGTCTGGGAGTACTGCAAGGTTCGATATTCTGTTTGGATGATTGGTGAGTAGCAGGTCGAGCAGGGTGCTCAATCCATTACTGGGATTCACCCTGGTTGGCTGATTAACTATCTGGGCGGGTCTAGAGCAGATATGGTGTCTTTTATAGGGGAGGCTGAGCTGGATAGCCAGTTCACATTAAAGTCCCCTAACATGATCGCTCCAGTTTGGGGAACCTGGAGATATAGCTGGCTAGGGATTGAATAGCTGGGACTTGATTTCTCAGGGGATGTAAAACAGTAACAGTTACAAAGGGTTCTGGAGGGGTCTGGTGTGAGTTTTATTGTCAGGTTTGCGCTCCGTGATCCAGAGAGGGTGCGGTAGGGCTTGGCATAACAGGAGTCTCGGATGTAAAATGCAACACACCCTCCTTGTTTGCCTATTCTGTCAGCTCTATAAAGGATGAGGCCTGGGAGTGTGACAAAGAAGTTAGGGGTATTTTTGACAGCCAGGTTTCTGTGAGGGCTAGACCATCGAGCTGATGTTACAGCATCCAGCATTGTAGGGTTGCTATCTTTTGGGCAAGCTGCAGATATTCATTGCAGCCATTCTGAGCCCTGGTGTGAGGAGCTAGGGTTGTGTGAGATGGTAGCCAGATTGGGATGCACATTGCCTGAAATTAGAAGCAGTAGAGCAAAGATTCTGAGGAGGGCCAGAATTTGTTGCTTGTTGGTATTGGCATGATGCTGCTTAATGGAGGTGCCACCTGTGCAAGGTATGGTCAGGGTGATAAGGGCAGGGAAGGAGGAGAATGTAATTTGGCATGGAGGGTGGTGGTGGAAGATGACAGCTGGGAGGTGAGTGGGGGACAGGTGAGCTACAGCGAATGGGAGAGTGGGTGGGAGCTGATGTTGTGTGGGGGTCACAAAGATGGGCTGTGGGTGAGGATCTGGGCAGTCCCTGGAGGAGTGACAACAGTGATCAGCAGGAGTCCAGAGGGGCTATGTGAGAAAGGGTGGCCTGTTGGCAGAAGGAGGAGCAGAGAACCAGAGTTGGAATATGGGGTGCGGTGACACAGCCATAATTGTGGAGAGTTCTGTGGCGCGAGCAGTAGTGTGGTGGGTTTTGATGCAAGAGGTACCAGGTCCTAATCCCGAGGCAGGCAGCTCTGGAAGAAGCTAGAGATACCCTCGGCCGGGCAGAGAGGTGCCCGGGGAGGCTAAAAGTCTGGGAACAGAGGGTACAGCAGTGACTCCTAGAGGTTATGTAAAGAAAACATTGAAAAATGCCACTATGGCTTTTAACCGAAAAATAAATAGTTCAACCTAATAAATTGTCAGACCTCTTGCTTAGACCTATTCCTGTCCAACTTAGAACTCACCTTCTCTAACAGTTACCAAAGGGTTATTTAAATCACTAGAGAATCTTCAGTTGGGTAGTTTCCCATTGGAATTAGCGATTTGGGATAATCCGAATCTTTCCTTTAACAGACATAATTTAAGAATCTGGAATGAAAGGAGCAGGGATCTCCCAGGTGGGAGATTTAATAGATCCAGAAACTGATATTTTTACTCCTTTTAAAGATTTAGAGAGAGGTTCCACATATCCAGAATTCGTTTCTGGTATATCTACAGTTGACAGGTAATTAATAAAAGAAATTAGCAAAACTAATTCTCTCTTCTGAAGGATTTTAACTGGCCACAAATTTTGAAGCTGATGGGTATGAGGAAAGGATCAAGCCTATTATATAAAAGCTATCAGATCCCGACAGTAATATTTCCTTTACAGCCAAGGAGGCAGAGGAAGTGGACGTAAAAGAAACTATTTTGGAAAATTGTTGGAAACAATTGTGGGAAAATGCTTATAAATATAGTAGAGAAGTTAATGGAAGGCTAACATAATTCAAGATACTTTATAGATAGCATTACTCTCCTCAAAGATTGAATAACATTTTTAAATCTAAACAGGTGGGATGTTGGAAATGTGGAACTTCTCAGCTTCTCTGGGTCATATGTTTTGGTTTTGTCCAAAGGTGCTACAAAAATGGAGGAGATTCACTCATTTTGTCAAAAGGTTTTGAAATTAAATATACCTTTTTCTCCTCTTGTTTATATTTTGGGGGATAATTCTAAGTTAAAATACTTGTCTGGATTAAAACAACTTTGGTTATTTAATGCAGCCTTATCTTTAAAAAAGATTGTTACTTCAACATTGGAGGACTCAGAGACTTCCTGGTTTGAGGATCTATTAGATTCCTTAGGAAATATTGCCAATAATGATTAACTAAGATATGTAATTCTAAATAAGATAGACAAATTTAATGACATTTGGAGACCATTTATTGAGTTTATAAAGTCTTAGAGTAACTTACAATTTCTATTGATTTTGTACTCAACCTTCTATATCCTGTCTCTTCAAAGTTATACTGGTTATATTAGCTTTCTGTAAAGATTTTATGAGATGTATTTATAAATTTTACTGGTGATGATTTCCTGTATGTTTGTATATATGGATTTTTCTTATTTAATTTAATAAAGACTTTTAATGGGACAAGGAGGGATTAACCCACGACAGGGTATAGGTTTACTGAGCACTAATCCATGCCAGAGGGTTGGACTCACAAGGTGAAGATGAGTGATTTCAACCACCAGGCATGGATTAATGCCCTGGAGTAGGCTAATCCTCTTATAACATGGGCAATGTTTTGTTAGAGTTTTACCTAAAGAAGTAATGAAATAAAATAATGTGAACATGCAACTGTGGGTATATCAGAGATTAATCAATGGTCAGGTGACTTGTTTTTGACGAATCAGAAGACAGTATTTTGGGAACCAATGTTATAAGCAGTTTTAAGGCACTGTTTGCCCAGTTCCACAATTCCTACCTTATTCCCTTTCCCTATTTTGTAAATCATTAGACGTGAAAGGAGGGCTGTTTTATCATAGTAAGGTCAGGGACAGTATAACAATTCAGGATTTGAATAATATACTTAATACCACAGATAAGCTTTATAACTGAGGAGGAAGATTTCAGGAGCATAAAGAAAGCCAATAACATGAAGATTCCCTTTAGAATCTTATCTCATAATGTATTCTATTCAGGCCTTAAAAACTTATACCCAATCTGTTGCTACTACAGGAGACCCATCTGTCATTGACAGAGCACCAAAAACTGTTACAATTTGGATTTTCACATCTGGTGGAATCAGCCTGCCAAAAGTGGAAGAAACAGGGAAGTGATATTAATCCCTAAATCCTGCCACTTTCAGCTCATAGACCAGTATACTGACAGGGAAGGTAGATTAGCTTTGGCCTCAGGTACGTTAAACGGTCTAACTGTATGTAGCATCTACACCCCCACATAGTGATGCGTCTTCTATACAATAATTAATGGATAATATTCTCACACATAATCATCAGAGGAGACTTTGACTGTTTATTGAACCCTCCTTTGACACATCAGCAGCCTGCCCTCCCCATTACAAACACTGGACAAAAACATTGTCCCGCCTGGTCAAAGACCTGGACTTAGTTGATCTATGGTGTCACCATCCTCGTACTACTCATATGCCTATAGACCTTACTCAAGGCTCGATTATCTCTGCATTAGTGGAGAGCATAAAGAGTTTATCCATCAAGTGGAGATCATGAATATATACTTATCAGACCATGCCCCTCTCTTCCTTGAATTAGAGATCACTTGAGAACGAAAAAACACCTTCTGGTGCTTTAACCCTTCCTGCTCAAAGACCCTGAGTTCCAAGACTTATTAAAAGTCAAATCCCTGCGATCCTGTTAAATAATTCCTCCCCAAACTTCTCCACAATTATTATGGGACACACTTAAAGTTGTCCTTTGGGGACATATTATTTCATAAGCAGCAAGGAAAAAAAGTCAAAGGAAGCCAGATTGAAGGAATTACAGGAACCATTTAAAATCCTCCTAAAAAAGCATATGGAGGGAGACATGACTGTAGCTGACCAATTAACACAAACTCAATAGGCGATTCAGAAGCTCTCAATAACCCACACGGAATGAACACTGATGTGGTTACATCAGAGATTCTACAAAGTAGGCACCCAAGCCTCCAGAATATTGGCATATAGGCTACAGAGACAGACCCAGCAGGCTACTATTGCTAAAATAAAAGACCTGCAACTGGACAATTTGATATTCTACATCCAAAATCTTACAAACATTTAAGGAATATTACCGAAAATTATACTCAGCACCAAATTCCCTGACCACAAATACAGGAATTTCTATACTATCTAAAATTACCAACTCTAACCCTCATCCAAAAGGAAAAAATAATCTCCTCTATTACACTCCAAGAATTACAAAACACAATTAAAAATTTATAAAATGGAAAAAACCCGCCCGGATGGTTACAGAGCAGAATCTCATAAGGAACCTGGGACCTAATAAAAGTCCCTTATTAGAAGCACTACAAAACAGTCATTCCTCTTCTATATTCCCAATATCCTGGAATCAAGCAGCCATTTAGGCCATCTTGAACCCACAGAAATCCCACATTGGTGTGATTAATTCTGCCCAATTTCAGTACTTAATCAGGATTACAAAATGTATGCACGCATTATATCACATAGATTAGATCATATTCTACCCACCTTAATCCATACTGATCAATCAGGATTTATTAAAACATGTCAAACTATGGATAATATCAAACACCCTTCTACCTTATGAATCACGCCAAAATAAATCATAACCCCTCTTGATACTGTGCTTAGATGCCCAAAAACATCTAACTGAGTATCTTGGGATTTCTTCGTTCCTCCCTAACCAAATTTGATTTCCCACAGCAGTTCTTAGATCCCATGGAGGAATTTATCAAGTGCATACATGATAGTTAAAATTAATGGCTCATATTCCTCCCACTTTCAGTTATACAAAGAGCTGCGCCAAGGCTCCCCCTGTCCCATATGTCTTCGCCCTATATGTAGCACCAATAGCACAATTTCTAAGACAAAATAATCAGATAACCGACTATATAATTAACCAAACTCAACCTAAACTGGCATATTACTCAGATGATCTCCTCGTTATATAACTAACCCAGCAACATCATTGACTTCCTGAATACAATCCTACCCAAAATAGAACAATTAACAGGGTATAAAATTAACCAGGACAAATCAGAAGCATTACTAATGCACTACTCCCCCACCCCCCAAAAAAACCTTGGTAGATAGATATCATTATAAATGGGACCGCCCACATATTACTTATTTAGTGGTTAAGTTGTCTCCTACTTTATCAAATATTCTGGCACTAAACTGTGACTCACTCTTCATCGAGGTAAAATCTGATCTCAAACGATGGACTCATTTACCAATTTCCATCATACACAGAATACACTCTATTCAAAGGAATATTCTACCAAAATTGTTGTATTTAATGCAATGTATTCCTCTGCCCTTCCTGAAACATGAAATAATAAAATGGAACAAGGCTATCAGTCAATATCTGTGGGGTGGGGTAAAACCCTGTAGTTCTTTAATCTAATCTAGGGATGGGGGGCGGGGTAGGTTAAGCCCTTGGGGTCTTTTCCTTGGGGGCTTATCACTCCCGACCTCTGAATGAATGCGAAACCTGGGGTAATTTTTATGAGAGGCTGACGCTGCATTCACAGGTGTCAGCCATCGAGACCTCTTTACCACCTGAGGAATATCTCCAGGGTTAAGCACCTTGTTCCATTCGGCGATCTTCCCATGTTGGTCCACACCTTTGTGTCCTTGCACATGTATTATTGCAACTCCCCTGTACCTAGGGCTCCTGGGTGGAATCTGCCACTTGCAGCTACTGCAGAATGCTGCAGCCTGGCTTTTGATGGGAACCTCTGGTCCTGCATATTTCTCCGGTGCTGAGCGGTCTGCACTGGCTGCTGGTACAGTGGTGGATTACCTTTAAAATTGGTCTTTTGACCTATAAAGCCCCTACTCAGACAGGGCCTGGACTACCTGAAGAGCTTCTGGTACCTTACTGCCCTGGGCGTTGCTCGCTCAGCTGACGAGGGGTTGCTAGAGATTCCAAGGGTGTATTTAAAATCTTCTGGGGCCGGGCATTTATGCATGCAGCCCCAACCCTTCAAATTCTCTACCCCATCAGTTACAAGTCTTGCGACCGTGGAGGATTCAAACAAACTTTAAAACATACCTCTGGCATCAAGCATTCAGTGATTGATGGATTTAATTCTAGCTGTATTTTCTGTTTTATAATATTTATGCTGCTGTGAACTTTGCTATGTTTTAATCATTTGTGAGGCACCTTGGTTTTGAAAGGCACCATAAAATAAAGTTTTATTATTATTATTTAATTAAACTGCAACTACCTAAAGACAAAGGAGGACTTACCCTACTTGATCTTATAAATACTTGATGGCAACAGTACTTACACACATACTGTAGCTAAATGGTTGCTTCCCCAGACCCAGACCCTCCATGGCTCTTTGCAGAATGATCCCTATCTGACCTACCATTAAGTAAAATGTGGTTTTCCAACCTCAACTACCCACCCAAATAAATCAACTTTCCTTTGTTACAAAGGCTTTTCTTATGGAATGGAAGAGATTCCTGCTACTCCTGAAAATCATTACCTGACTAAATGGATGGGAATCCCAGTGCTGGACCACTTCTATACCACCCAGAATTATTAGCATCCAAAGATGGAACTCACAGAGACTGACACACACATATCAATTTTATGAGGTGGAACTTTAAATCCTTTACCCAACTACAAACTGAGTTCTCTCTCCCCAGTCAGACTTTTTCTACTTACAAATAAGAAATTTTTGGGGATAGCCCTAAGATTGGAAGGCCTTGATCATTCTCCCCCTCCATTAAGTGTGTTACTCACACAACTTCATAATAATTTCACACATCACCACCTTATCTCAAGAGTATATGAAGTATTGATTAACAACTCCCCATTGATATGGACAATATAATTAACTGGGAATCAGAACTAATGTTGACCCAACACCAGAAGACAGGACCTGGATATGGCGTAGACAGCACAAAACTACTATTTTTATACCTGGAGAGAGTTCTCCTGGAAGATTGCAGTAAGGTACTTTCAGCATCTCACAAATTACAACAAATATTCCTCCTCCTCAGGAGATTCCTCCCACTGGAGGGTTGTGGGGAGGAGGTAGCAACACACTCTAACACACTTTGGTTGTGCCAAGTCCTCGCTTCTTTCGGCAAGAGGTAGACAAACAACTTCAAGCTCTCTTTTCTACTTTGGGACCCCTAACTCCAGAGATGGCCCTCCTATTACATCTGCTGAGACATTTCAGAAATCCCACCAAATATACCTACTTGGCATACTGTTAGGAACACATAAGAAGGTACTAACTAGACTATAGTTACAAGTAGAAGCCCCTAAATAACTGATTGGGAGAATGCGGTATATGAAATATACAAAATGGAGTGTCAACAGCTAAGTTACAAAATGCATCAGAGATGCTGATGAACAGATGGACCACCTGTTTTCCACATATCTCACCACCACCGGATATCATTCCTTAAACAAAAGAAAATTCCCTAAACCCAGAGCACCTTAAGAATTACTAGCAGTTCTCATCCCCTACGAAACACTTCCACTCAGCCCGTTTCAAGGCCCCTAATTCTACTTAACTATGATTCTTTGTTTCTACCAGGCAGGAAGCAGATGTAACATTTTTAAAATAAACAATTACAGAGATTATCTCCCTCCTCTCTCCAAGTATCCTGATATAGCAGTGTGCCATTAACACAGTATAGACTCCATTTACCTCTAATTATTCTTATAATGTGATGGATATGCACCAATATCATGTATGTTGATGTGCTCCTCTGATGAAGACTCAGTTATGTATGAAAAATTGGGATGTCTTCCCTGTGTCAACCAAAATGCACTAAAAAGAAAGTAAAAAAAAAAAAAGGGGAGGCTGTTCCGAAATGTTGGATAAAACTCCACAGTAAAACCATCCGGACCTGGTGACTTACCTATGGCCATATGCAGAATAGTTTGAGAAATGTCTTGGTAGTTATGGGGGCATCAGACAAAGTCCTTTCTGGCTCAGCTAATGTGGAGAGGTAACTTTGTCCAAAAAAGTAGAATATCTTCTTCAGTGGGATTGCTGAAGCCTGCAGGTTGTAAAGAGCACTATAGTACTTTCCAAAAGCATCTGCTATCTCTGTCAGGTTGTAGACCCTCTCTGTGCCATCACCTTTGTCTCTTTAATGGATTGTACTGATCTCTCGGCCTCGCCTTACGTAAATGAAATGCCAGCAGCCGTCCCACCCTATTACTATGTTCATAATATTTTTGATTTACATAATGTTGTTGTCCTTCAATTTCTCATCCATATGTTTTGTACGTCTCTTTGAACCCTCTGAATATCCTGAAGTATTGGCTGGGAGCCTGAACATTTGTGCTGCTGTCATCTAGCAGTCTTAGTTCAGTTTCCAGTCGAAGTTACTTCTCTAGTTTTTATTTTTAAGGTGAGAGGCATATGCTATGCTCCTCCCTCGGTCACCTTTAGGGCATCTTTTTCTCCCCACCTCAGCCCAGGCATTGTCACCCGACTTTGACCCCCAAACCCTGCAAGCTTGGATGGCTCCCCCTCCCACAGTTTACCCCCAAGTGGGGACAGAGTGGAAGCAGGGTCCCCAGCTTCACTTCTCCTCCCGGTTCTAGTACCTTTGTTCTCATCGGGGCCCATCTCAGGCAGTGGACGCTGGTGGCGCCCTAGCTCCAAACTTGATGTCGATGTTACACCAGGCCAAGGTATTTTTTTCCTTTGTACCCCACCTGGAGACATGACCTGCCCTGACACCAAGGCAGAAGCAGGCGTCCATCGTGCTCCCTCTCCCTATGCACAGTACGGGCTTGACGATCCTCCAACCACCACCAGAGTTGGTCATGCACCGAGCCAAGATACCCCCACCCCATCGGAGGCAGAGCAGTCCCTGGATGCTCAAGCTTCCTCCCTTCTTCCAGCTGCCCTCCTGACAACCTGAGCCTGTTCCTGAACTGCGACACCGCATCTACAGAGCAATAGTGCTACGCGCTGTGCTGGCGTGCCGACCAGCACCATTTAATTTTGCATCTGTGTTAAACATTTGTTCAATAAATTCTGTAATTGTTTCTTTAATAGTGTGATGAAATTCTTCCCTATTTAATAATGAAGTATTCATTCTCCAGAATGTAACCTTAACCCGTCCTAGATGAATGTCAAGGGTCGCCGAGTGATCAGATAGAAACTTTGGGTGAATGGCACAGCTTCTCATTTTGTGGAGTTTCTGTAAACTCCTAGAAAATAATCTATCCTTGAATAGGACCTATGAAGGTTAGAATAAAAGGTGTAGTCCTTTTCTGATTGTTGGAATCCCTCCATATGTCCACAAGTGTTAACACTTGGATATGTGCTCAAACTACCCTACTCATTTAACAGTTAGTGGTTACAGAACAAAATTGTGATCCTTTGGGGATCTATAACACAATTAAAGTCACCCCCATCAAAATCAGCCCCTCCCCGACTGCTGCAATTTTAAAAATACTCTGAAAAAAATGAGGGAGTCCTGGTTTGGGGCTACATTACTGAAGTGTATTTTGTGGGAGAAGAGGAGCCAGACATTATAACTAGCCTGCCCTGTTTGTGCTTTCTGATTGAGTGATCTCGAGGGCAGATCTCTGCAAATCAAAACAGCCACCCTGCATGTTTTTCCGAGGGGTGTGAGGCTGAAAAACGTGTCCAACTCATGATCTGCAAAGTTTTTAATGCTCTGCCACCACGAGTCTGGTTTCTTGTATAAACCCAACATCGATCTGTAGCGATTAAAATATACAAGTATTTTGGTTCTCTTTATAGGGAATTAAGACCCTAAATGTTCAGGGTGGTTATTTTTCCAGGGTATCGCCCTACATGCTGTAGTTTAGACCGGGCCCAACATCCCTGATCTTGGGTTGTTATGACATCATAGGCCCAGTCTTGGCACAGATAGTCTGCTGCTCCTTGAGTCCTGTGAGGTTTCTAGCTCCCTGAAGGAGGCGGTGGTAACACTGCTCTTGAAGAAAGCTTCTCTGGACCCAGACTGTCTGGCAAACTACAGACTTATCTCTAACCTCCCTTTGGGGGTAATTGAAAGTAGTGGCTGTACAACTGGAGACCATTTGACCATCCATAACATCTACAAACTTTTCCAATCCAGTTTACATAAGAGGCATAGTACCGAGACTGCACCGGTTCGGTGCTCAATGATCTCCTGATGACGAGATCTGAAAAGCCACTCCATCTTAGTACTTCTTGATCTCTCTTCAGCTTTTGACACCATGGATCATGGGGTGCTGCTCAGTGCCTGAGGGTTCATCTGTGGCCTGACTGGTTCAGTCCTCAGATGGTTTAGTCTTTCCTCATTGGCAGAATTCAGAGGGTGGTGTCTGGGATTTATTCCTCTGACCCCTCTCTCTCTGTCATCGGGGTTCCTCAGGGCTCTGTGCTGTCCCCATGTTATTCACAGTGTATATGCTGCCCTCGGAGACATTGTAAGATGGTATGGGCTGAGGTTTCATTGCTATGCTGATGATACCCAGCTCTACCTGTCTTTGCATCTGACCAGGATAGAACACTCTCGGTATTTAATAACTGCCTCACTGAAATCCAGGATTGGATGAATTCTCTGGCTGAAGTTGAACTTAGGAAGACAGAGATGATGGTTGTGGATCCTGGTTGCCAGATATGGGGTGGGGGATGGTCAGCCTACAGGACTTTTCTGGGAGCTCAAGCTTCTTACCTCAGAACTGGTGCAGAACCTAGGGGTGATGATTGACAAAAGGCTGACACTTTGATCCCAGGTGTCGGCCACCATTAAATCATCCTTTTACCATCTAAGGAACATTGCTAGGATCAAGCACCTTGTTCCGTCTGGTGACCTTCCTACATTGATCCATGCCTTTGTGACCTCACGCCTTGATTACTGCAACTCCCTGTACTTTGGGCTTCTGGGGTTGATATCCGCTGCCTCCAGCTGGTGCAGAACGCTGCTGCCTGGTTGTTAGCGGGACTCCTCGGACTTCTCATATTACACCAGTGTTGCGTGACTGCACTGGCTATCAGTTCAGTGGTGGACCACCTTTAAAGTCGGATTACTGACTTATAAAGCCCTGCACGGACTTGGCCTGACTATCTGAAAGAGCTTCTGTCTCCTTACTGCCCGGCGGAATGCTCTGCTCAACCCGACAAGGGTTGCTAGAGATCCCAAGGGTAGTTTGAAATCTTCAGGGGCCGTGCATTCATGTTCGTGGCCCCTGCCCTTTGGAATTCTCTACCACACGCTTCAGGAGTGCTTGGCGTCCGTGGGGGAGTCTAAAGAGCATTGAAGACCTATTTGTGAAGCAAAGCTTACTGTAATTAGTATTGCTATTCTCAGACCTTACTGTGTTTTATAAATTGAATTTTTAGTCTTTGTTTTAAATTTTGCAATGCACCTTGATAATTGAAAGGCACAGAATAAATAAGATTATTATTATTATTTTAGAGATGCCATGCTAAAAATAAGAGTACATGATATGCGCTCCTGTCCCAGGGTTCCCCTCCGAAACCCAACACCCTCGAATCACTCCATAATCTTGTACCTTGCGAAAGTACCAACTTCTTTACCAATTATTAAACTCATAAAACAAGAGTTAAGCATAAACCAAGGTTCTCACAACAGGTGCAACAATAATCAACAGATGTAAGTTATACATTCAAAATATTGTGAATCAAGCTTCCAAGGTGAGGAAAGTAATAACCACTCTTGATGGCAGAGTGGAAACAGCAAATGCTCAGATACTTGTAATTTGAACGAGCATGAACTGCCCTATGGCTGTTCAGTTAATGTTGCTGGCTGAGGTGGTAGGGCTACCAGGGACCCACCCAGATGGTCAGTAAGCAGTCAAACAAATACTGCACTCAGCCCAGGAGACAGTGGCCTTAATGCTAGTATTTGCTTTACCCATAAACTACCCCCAATATTTCTTTGGACCAGAAAATAAAATAGCTGAGAGAGGAGGGAAGGTAGGGAGGAGGAAGAAGGACAAAGGAACAAAAGAGAGAAAAAAGGGAAGGGGGGCGGATATATGTTTCCACCGGTAATTGAGTTAAAAGTGGGAGAACTAGAAATTATTGAACCAGGAAACATTGATTTTATATGTAGACTACAAATCAAGACCCCGCTTATATTCTATGCAATGTTGTGAGTAATACTGCTGTTCACATGAGGAGAGAGAGCCCTCTGGTGGGTATTCCAGTATATTACCTGTATCAAATGAGTAAGTTCACTGACTCCCAGGTTTTGCTCGATATGATATTATAGCAAGTTACCTTAATCAATTTTCAACCTCACTTAAAGGGCACTGTCAGCTTTTTCCTTCCATTTTTGTCATATGAAAGCAGTCTGCCTCTTAGCACACACCTATTACTGACTGGCCTAGTATGTCCCAGTAGATCTGAAACATAAGCCATATACTTAGATTTTTAGTTGTATGCATATTTATTTGGCCGCTCAGACTGAGATTAACTCACCCCTCCACCAGAAGCACATCTTGGCTAAGAACACGTGTATGCTTCCAGCGCATTCCCAAAGTGAGGGTTTGTGACATGCGAGTAAAAATAAGTAAACAAATAAGTGTATTGTGATCTTATGAGCTGTTCGTGGGGTGTGCGAAGTAAAACCGAGCACCGAAAATATTGCAATTTGCTCTTTAAAATCAGGCAAAATCACATACATGCGCAAGAGCAGGGGAGACCAAAAGATGCGCGTATGCGCAGGGAGCACTCTGCTCTTCCGCATGCACGTGATTTTGTCCTCGATTTTAAAAGCAATTACAAGACTTTCAGAGCTCGGTTTTACTGCACTGTTCTAGCCCTGTTTTACTGACACGCATCATGACATCTGAATATGGAGCCACATAGCTTCCCACCTCTCATTCACAGCTGCTTATCAGCCCTTCTGTCTGTGTCTCCTATAATCATTTACCTCAAAAATCTGAAAAACAGAGGTACTATGGCCGGTTGCTGGTACCATCAACTGCTGCAATCTGACTGATAACAAGCACAAGTGGGCAGCTAGAGGTTGGTGTGGAACTGTCAAAATCTATTAAAGCACAAACAAGTAAGCAGTTACACACTTTTTCGAAAGGGATGTGGAGTAGATCGATGGGCACGCCACCATAGTTGTGCTTTCTTCGTTTCTTTTCCTGTTTTCTTTTAAACAGCAGGAGACTAGGAGAATGGTAGCCGCAGTGATACTACCAACAAATAACACACAAGCACTGAAAGATCAAGTTTGCAGGCTAACTACAGAGCTGCACACAGACCCGAGAGGGACATGGAAAAACAGTTAGGGCATAGGTTCCTTTTTCAGACTGTAATCACCTTCTTCTCTTGTCGTTTCCTTCCTATGGAAGCTGGTAATTGCCTTCTTGTGTTGTGCTTTTTCCTTCCTATGAAAGCCAGACATAAAGGTACTATTTTCTCTGGCGCGAGCAGTACATGAAGTAAAAATAATTAAAAATGCAAAAAAAATTTTTGTCACAAAAATAGAGTGGGATATTGTATAATCGCAATATCCCACTGGGAATGGTGATAAGGTTTACCCACTCTACAATTGTGTTGTTGGGCACTGGCTGCACCTCATGACCAAAACACACCAGGCGTGGGTAATCCTGGCTCCACACCCTCTTATGTTACTCTTCTCCCGGAGCTTCAGATTCAGTCAGCCATCCACCCTGTGATGTGACTGGATGTCCTGGTATTGCTTTTCTCTACTGTTGTTTCTTACACTGTGCCTTCTTTTACAGTGGAGCTGTACTGCAAACCCGGCACAGACAGAAAGGGAGACTAATCAGCAGAGATTTTCCACAGGGAAGGACTGAGAGAGTGGAGGAAGGGTGAAAGCCAGTGGGCACAGTGGGGTATTTTAGAGTTGGCAGGTCACAGACAGAAAATGCAGACTGATCGATTGGCAGGAATTTTGCCACAGGGGTGTGGTCTGAGAGAGTGGAGGGAGGGTGAAATGTTGAGCAGGCAGAGTGAGGTATTTCAGAAGGTTGGCAAGCTGATCAGCAGAGATTTTTGATACAAGGTATTAGGAAAGAGTAAGTATTGGAAGACAGGGAGTAGGATGATGGGATGAGCGAGAAAGGAGGGGAAAGAAGGAGGAGGTGAGCCAGAATTTAGCTAGGAGCAAGGAGCAGTGAAAGAGATGACGGGCCTCAAGGGCAGGGAGAGAAGGGCTCAAATACAGGGAGCAGTGATGGGTAACAGAACACGGAATCATAGAAGATGCCAGCATAAAAGCCCACTTTGTGTCTGCCCAGACCTGCGTATCTAATGTGGACTGTGAAAGCCTTAATGAGCTTTCTGCTCCCTCTCCCCTCCCATTTTTATACTGTCTTTACCAAGCCCTTGTTACCCTAATGTGACTTTATACCTTCTCTTGCCCTCACCTTGTCATACTGTCTTTACCAAACCCTTGTTAGCCCTAATGGTTCCTTATACCTCCTCTCCCCATCCCCTTTTATGTTCGCCATACTTGTCTGCATGCAGTAAACATTTTGTTATCGCTGGCCGATGGCGCTGAGGGTTGGCTGGATGCCACACCTCGCACCACGCGGCGACCTGGGTTCGGAGTGGACTTCGGGTCATCAGTGGGTCAGCCAGGGTGGAGATAGGCTGGGCGTCCAGCGACAGCTCGCCTTCTCCGAGGAGGATCTGGCTGATGCCCGACACTTGCATGACCCGGCGGAGGCTGGGAACTACAAGCTCCATTTGAGGATGGGATGCAGTCATTGAGCAGCATGGACATTGGCGCTCGCGTCATGGCGTCTGGGAAAGTCACTTGCTGCTGGGGAGGGAGAAAACAAGTAAACAAGCCTGCCTCAGCCAGGAAGATGGGAGGACGAGGCCATGCCCACGATTTGCCTGTGCCTTCCCAGCAGACCTCAGATCGATGAAATGTAAATTCACGAGTCTGAGTCCCCACCCGGGGTAATCTGCAGCTCCATGGGGGCCTAGGGGTCTGCTTGGGTAGGGGTTCGGGCAGTGGGATGTCCACTTGTCCCCCTGAAGGGTTGGAAGTGGCAGGCTGGGAAGAAGATATAAAATATAGAGGGTAAACATTTTGTTATGTGAGTTTGGTTTTGAGGGTGTGAGACTGTTGGCCCAATGTCAAGCAGTCTTCAAGGGGCCTCAAGGGGCACATAAGTGCCATACCAATCATCAACCAGACTGGCCATGACACAGTTTTGTCTCGTTGGGTGGAAGTGTCCTATACTTCAAAGGAAAAGCCAACCCAATGATGGGCGGCTCTTCCCTTTGAAGTAAGGCACCCAGAAAGCTGATCTGTCTTAATCAGCCTGCTGAGGAATTTCAAACATCAGAGCGAGTTCCATGCTGTTGCAGATGCCAGCTGTAACACAGAAAACAGTCCACTGATGTCTATTGCTGGTGCCTCTGTAACTGTTCTCCCACCTGACCCGCCCTCTCAGCATCCCCCGCATGTTCACACTGCCACAGTGCTCTGGCATTAGCGGCACTCCACTCCTGCTGCAATGGCGCAGCAGCTCAATTTCATGTTTACTCAGCCCATCCTGGCAGTGCTGCAGGTTGCTCCAGAGGGCTTTACATTCTGGGGGGCCAGGTTGTTCCTCCCCCAATGTGGCAGTGCTTCACTGGTGATGTGTAAGTGATGCTGAAGTGTCAGAAGATGATGCCCTACTTAGTATACCAGAGTTCAGAAAACAGCATTTTCCAAGAGCAGAAAGAAAGCAGAACTGGGGAAAGTGCAAGCAAATGTAAAATGAGGGCTAGAAGCACTGTTATTCTCCCTATTTATAAATGACGTGCCTAAACACTGGTGATGCACAGCGGACCTTGTATGTGGATGACGCAGTATTACCTAGGGCCTGTCATGATACATCCAATTGAATCACTCTTTGTGGAATGACCTACTACTTCTTGAGAGTTGGCCTGTGAGCAACAAACTTATTTTGAATGGAAAAAAGACAAAGGCCATACTCTTTGTCCCCAAAAGCCTGAGTCCTGATAGATCACAATTTCTAACACCCACTCTCACAGATGGCTCAAAGGTTGAAGTAGTTGATACCATTAAAGAGATTTACCAAGTTAATGCTTTGCACCACAGGTGATAGTGCCTTACCTTTACCTAAACTGAACTGGATATCTATGGCCTAAATGTGTTTATTATGATCCTTCCTCTACAAATTATTAAACAAATTTTGTGTCCAGATATCAGTTCAGTTTTCAAAACTAAGACACCGCATATATGGTGCAAATCCAATTGAAATGCCTTGGTAGACCTCTTCAAGTACTTAAGAATCAGTATAGCATGGTTTAAGGGTCTGAGCTGCAAATCTGGAGACCTGGGTTTGAATCCCACAGCCACCACTTGCATACTGCGTGACCTTGAGCAATTCAATTAACTTCCCTGTGCTCCCAGGTTACACCTGAAAACAAGCTTTCAGCTTAGTGTGTCTCTCCTGGTTAAACAATTGCAAAAAATAAATAAAGGAGTAATTCTAAGCAATATTTCACATTTAAGGCACATATTGACCAGTTGAACAAGACCTTGAACCAGAAGCCAAGTACTGCATCGACTCAGTCCTTTCTTAACAAAGGATTCGCGATTAAAGGTTGCAACTGGCACCCTATTACCCTCCCTGTTATATGGATCTCCAGTTCTATATTCAGTTAAAGGCACAGAGATCCAGAAGCGTAGAACCTTATACCATAGGATATGCAGGTTTGCCACAGGGCCCCAATCCCTTGAACATCACTGTTAAGTCTGAGACCTTAAACTGGCCCTCATTAGAAGGCAGGCTAAAATATCTGCCTCTATGCCTGGCCTACAAACTCAGACCTGATAATGCCCTCCTAGCCTGGCTGACACAATAGTTGCCAAACAAAATAAGCAGAGTCTGAGATCCTCCAGTTGTCGTCAATTCCTCCAAGTTCCAAAGTTAGGTCCTCCCAAGGACAACAATCCTTTTCTTTTTGAAATGCAATTTATACACCTCCCCACCCCGCAGGCACCGCACCATCAGGAGCAACAATGAGGCCCATCCCCACCTCTGCCACCTTACCTGATTCCTCCGGTCGAGCTCCCATGGAGCTACGGCTCTACCCAGTGTAGGGGCGAGGTGGGGCAGGTACACCCGACAAGTTTCGTCAGGGACTGTTGGATCAGGCAGGTGGGGGCAATTAGGGGACTACATCAGTGCTCTATCTCCATGGAGGCTGCGGGGCTTTTCTCCATGTTCATGGGAGTGGCACACACCCAGATGCCAAGGCATCACCGCCAATGTCACCATTCCCCATCCCTCAATGTCTGTTCAACGCTTGCAGTGCCCCTGGCTTCCGTCAGAGGTCAGTCAAGTGCCGAACATGGACCTCCCTCCCAGTAAAGGAGAGCTGTCCTCCAGATGCACAACCTCTCCCTCCCCTGCCGACCCCCTGACGGCGTGGCTCATTCCCAAATCCAGGTTGCTGGCGGAGCAAGGTGGGGCATCCAGTGCATCAAACCTCAGCACCACCGGCCGGCCCAATGATCCTTTTCTGCCTCACGCCTCATCTTTGGAATGCATTGCCAGAAGAGCTCCAGAAATGCAACTCTCTAGGGGATTTAAAGAGGACTCAAGGCTCACCTAATGGAGCTGAGTATCTGCACTTGCTACCGTTAATTCATAAAAGCCCTCTTAGTACTCAGGATGGTGGCTGAATACATACCTAGTCTTGTGTAACTGCCTAGATAGGTAGATTTTAGGCCCTGTATCCCTCTTAAATTTGCCCTTCACCAACTTCCTGGAGTTACCCCTCGGGCACTTGTGTTCCACTTGGTTTAAATAATTCCTCACTGTCTGCCTTGTTTACCCCATGATGGTACTTGCATGATTCCGTTCACATGTCTCTGCTCTCTTCTCACTTCCAAGCGTGGACTTGCTTAGGTCCTTCAACCTCTGCTCACACATCCTTTCCAGTTGTCTCTGTATCATCCTGGTTGCCCTCCTCTGTATCGCCCCAGCCTACCCCTCCCGCCCTCAAGGTGGGGTCCAGAACTGCACCCAGTATTCCAGGTGAGGACGAACCAGGGGTACATACAGTGGCAGAAGCACTTCCCATTTGCAGCTGCTGATCTCCTTCCTATACACTCCAACAGCCAATCTGCCCTTCCTACTGCCCTATTAAATTGTGCTGTTGTCTTCAGACTGTCAAAATTAGTAGCCCCCAACCCCCTCCCGCTGTGCTTTTCAATACTTCTCCAGTTCCATATTTGGATTTTGAATTTTTTGTTTTCTTTTGTTCTAAATAGCTTCCCCGTTACCACCTTACTTGACAATGGGGAGACATTTGTTTCTTGTTTTACTCCCCACAATCCTGGGACCCTGAATCGTGGTCACGCATGTGCATGGAGGCACATGTGGCCTCGTAACGTAGCGTTCCTCCTCCTCCCACCGCTGGCCTAGAGCTTACTTTCCTGTGGCTTGGGGCTGCCACCTTGCCTCCACCAGCAGGCGGTCAAGAGCCAGAGACTCACACATCCCTCCACAGAGAGGAGAGGAGAGAAGAGCTGCCTTGTGGCTGCTCAGTCCAGCTCTGCACCCTCCCCTCATGGCCAACTCCTGGCAGCCTGAGCTCGCTCTCAAACTCTGGTTGCCTACGTAGTGTTCAATGCATCAACCCTCAGCAACATCAGGCCTTTTTATTCCCATGTGTGTCATGCTGCACTTCTTGGCATTAAATTTTAACTGCCATACTTTTTACCAATTCTCTAATCTACCCAGATCCTCTTTTATAACAGGACCCCATTCTTACTATTCACCCAGTGACAGATATAAGTATCATCAGTGAAGAGGCATATCTTGTCTTGTATCCATACCCTGGTTTCACAGAGGAAGATGTTGTGGTGGGTCCAGTTCATCTACCGCTCACGACACTGGTGATCCGAGTTCGGAAGCAAGCCACAGTCATTAGGGGCTGGCGGGGTGGGGGAGGATGTTCGAGCATCACAGAGGATGCTCTTCTCCCACTCTTGGGAGGGGAGGGAGGGCAGCCAGCTCCAGTGCATAAATACCACCTGGATGACCACAGGTGGCAGTGCACTCAAACACTATTCGATGGGCAGAACTGGCGCTGGTGTATGATGTGCACCATGCTTGCATCAGTTTGTGGGCCAGTATCTTGGGCCATGAGAGAAAAAAGGTGGAAAGCAAGTGATTCTGAAGTGGAGTGATAGACCGACCCCTCACAGGCCCAGCACCAGCAACATAGCAGCTTCCCCCAACCAGATCCGTGCAGCGGCAGTTGGGGGGTTCTGCCACATCCTCGCACGGGGACAAGCCTTGGGGAAGACAGAGAATGTGGTAAGTCCACAAGAAGCCAGAAAATGGGTCTGCATGGCTGGGGAGTCAGTCTTGATGGGGCACAGGCCTACCAGGAAGAGGAAAAATAAATTTTGGAGAGGACTGATCCCTGTGGCACAACACTAGTGTGTCCCTTGACCCTCCATTCGATGGCCCAGTGGATGTGCATCACACTTCCGTGAGCAGTCTGGGATCCAGAGCAAGTCTGGGAACCAGGATCATGAGCACCCGTGCTAAGAGTGCAACTGAGTGCAGCATGAGCCAGCCAGGGAGGAAGGAAGGCACCCACCTTGGGTGCCACAGCAGGCTTCATGGTGGACCAGGATGTTTGCTCCTCCATAGCGGCTGGCATTAGCCCAGTGCACGCTGTGGTTGCATGAGGCCAAAAGAGACCAGCAGGGGCTGTGGGCAGTTATATAGTGTCATAAAATTTCAGTCATGTCAAGATGACAGCATGTAATCCTGTGTCCCTGAAACACAAACCATCTGCCCACTACCAAATCTTGTCGCATTGGGAAGAGGAGGAGGATGGGCCTTCCTCCAAGCCCCAGCCACAGAAGGCAAGCCTTGGTGGGCAGCAGTCAGATACACTGGTGACAGGGGTTGGGTTGGTCCTCAGACAGGTCAGGGTACATCCCTGAGACAGCACAGACTGGGGAAAAATAGTTATATATCATATTAAAAAAAAAAAGGAAGAGGGTCATATTTTTATATGATTAAACATTTCTGCCCCTTTCTCTGTCTTGGCCCTGTTCCTCAGGTCAGATGTAGCCCTGCGGCCCTGCCACTTAACTCCTCTCTCCTTTCAACCACAAAGGCTCATCCCCAGTGGTGGGGTCTGACTGAACCAGATCCAGTCCCTCCTCCAGAGTATCAAGGTGGGGGGCTGAGAGTGCCCAGGACACTCTTGCTCCAGACAGGGTGTTTTCCTTTTCTGGTCATGACTTCTGGGATGTCGGCATGAAAGGAGCTCAGTTCTAGTTCTGCCAGTGTCCTCCGACTCTAGGTCCTTCATTCCCTCCCTTACCCTGGCTTGAGGGAAAGGAAGATTGTTTAACCAGGAGTAGCACACTAAGCTGAAGCTTGTTTCCAGATGTGACCTGGGAGCACAAGGAGTAAAGTGACTTGTTCAGGATCACCGCAGCATGTACCTAGGCGACTGTGGGATTCAAACCCAGGTCCCCATATCTGCAGCGCAGAGCCTTAACCCACTGTGCTATACTGCCTCCTTAATAAGCAACCTTAGTAAAATAACAGAGTAACATAGTGTCAGAAGGGCAGGCTCCTTGAGAGGAATTCTCGGCCCGTGGAAAATTCAGACTCTGGAGCTCCTACTAGTAAGCAGCACCTTTCCTGCATTTAAGTATGCTGGGTGGCCTGGGCCCCCATAGTGCTGGGCCCCAGGAATTGTCTTCTGCTGCCCCACCTCTCAGGGCCCTGCAGAAGGGGCTCTAGGTAGCCATCCTGGTGCCGCTGAGGGTTGAGATGCTGAACACCACACCTCGTGCCATGCTGGTGACCCGGGTTTAAGAGCGAGCTCAGGCCACGAGGGCTGGCAGGGAGGGACAGGATCAAGCATCTGGAGGATGGCTCTCCTGCCCTGGGGATTGGTCTCGGCTCTGGGGACTCCTAGCGAACTAGCAGTACAGTTAGCCCGAGATCTGGTGTCAATGGGGATTGGCTATGGCAGCGACCCTGTAGGCATGCAGCGAAGCGTGTGCGCCTGTGCTGGGACACATTGCACATCTGAGCCAATAGGGGAGGGAAGCAGAAAAAACCCCTCCTGCTGGGGATAGGTGAAGGCGCCTTCCCGATCCACACTCCCAAAGTTGGGCGACTCTCTTGGTCTCTGACCCAGAACTCAATACTGTAAGAAAGAGCACCCTGGGAGGATAGGGCGGCCCTTCTCCAGGAGGATCAGACCTGGGGATGTGCCAGGCCAGGGGTGCGGAGTTGAGGAGGTGCCACAAGCAGGAGGTAGAGATTGAGGTGGAGGTAGCTGGAGAGTTTACCAGTGTGGTAGGCACATAAAGTTTGGAAAAAAAAGAGGGGTCTCTAGGTCCATCATGTCACCCCCATTTATAACCAGCATAGTAATATACACTGTAACCTAGTAATGTAAGTCTGGAAGGATTTTGGGTGCATCATGTCTGTCCATCACTTTATGAGCAAACATACAGTACATAGTAACAAAGGAACCTAGGGTCAGGAGGGACTCTAGGCTGAAAAAGCAATAAACATTTATAAAAAACAAGCATTTGTCAATGCCGAATGTTTGCTTGCTGATAGTAGCATTGGAAGTGCAAGAGTTAGACAGATGCAGAATAGGAATGGCAATAAAGTATTGAAACTCACACCAATCCTACTTCCACCCTGCAGAGATGGACAGGCATTGGGGTGTGCCTTTGGGTTGTCACCATAATGCTCACTCCATTTCACCTCACCCTATCCTGCAGATACCATCAAGTGTTGAGGTATGCTTTGGGGTGTTCAATTTACAGTCACCCCATTCCATAAGGACATATACTGAAATGGGCGCAGTATAGGAGAATGGGGTGAACTCTGAGGTCAAAGAGTACAAGACACATCTTGATGCCTGTCACAGGCTTCAGGGTGGGGTGGAATTGCATGAGCATTATGCCGGCAATCAAAGCACACCCTGATGCCTGTTAGTCTGTACAGGGTGGGATGTTATAGTTAGAAACCTTAGCGCTCGGGCGTTTGTTGGTATTTCACTACAAATTTTCAGCATGCCCTTTTGTGACTCTCACCTCATGAAAACATTTGGGACCTCTGCTCATGAACAGTAGCACTGTGATTTTGTGACTCTGTCCGAACGTTGATTTCACAGCAATCGCGCTATTCTGCGTCATTATGTATAACACACAGTTCGGGCAGGATGTAAAAATAACAGCTGTACCATTCATAGGAAGGTGTGAAGATATGGCATTGTTGAAAATCTGGAGTCAAATACTAAAAATGCTCAAACTTACGCCCGAGCAGTGAAAACTGTGCAATGCACACTCATTACACAGTCATTCAGTGGAATTATTTCACCAGATTTTCAACATAGGCATTTTGTGACCTCTGCTCATGAAGAGTTCCACTATGATTTTCTTAATCTATCCCGAGCTGATTTCACAGGCGCCCGTACCATTGTGTGCCAGATGTGAAAAACACATTTCAGGGAGGATGTGAAAATGACAGCTGTACTATATACTCATAAGGAAGTGTGGAAAATGACAATGTTGAAAATCTTGAGTCAAAATATTACAAATTCTCAAAGTAACGAATGTACGTGGAAACAGTGCAACACACGCCGTAACACAGTCATTTTATGGACTTTTGTCACCAAATTTTCAACATAGGAGTTTTGGGACCTCTACTTATGAACAGTGTGACTGTGATTTTCTTACTCTGTCCCAAACACTGATTTCCCACATGATCACGCTATCATGCACGGATGTGCAAAAATACATTTCGCCAGGATGTGAAAAATGACAGCTGTACTGTTCATAAGGAGGTGTGAAAAATGTCAATGCCGAAAATCTGGAGTGAAATATTACAAATTCATGAAGTTATGAGTGTGCGTGGAAACTGTGCAACTGCGCTTCGTAACAGTAATTTTTGGAATTGTTTCA
Organism: Neoceratodus forsteri; assembly: GCA_016271365.2. Taxonomy (NCBI): domain Eukaryota; kingdom Metazoa; phylum Chordata; order Ceratodontiformes; family Ceratodontidae; genus Neoceratodus; species Neoceratodus forsteri. Next base: position 19,208,346 of record JADMNL010000033.1, on the reverse strand, counting down.
CCAAATTTGCAACATAGGCTTTTGGGAGTAGGGTTGCCACCTTTGGATGAGGCAAAAACCGGATCCTAAGCTCCGCCCTAGCCCCACCCTTTTCATGACTCATCATGCACTGTTCCTCCTGGAAGTCCATGTGTTATATCACTAAAAGACAACACTTAATGCAGCAGTTAAATAAAAACTGTACTGTGCCTGTTAAAGTTACTTTCCTAGGTTCTTCCTAATTATTTATTTATTGACATTGGTTAACCAGCTAAACATACAGAGATAAAATAAATCTCATTTACAGATATGATCTGGGGAGACAAGGGAAATACTGTAAATAGCATACAATAGTATATATACTTTATATCTTTGTCTGGCTCCATTTTCTGTTCTTGTCCACAGTAATATTTCAAAGCCAAGAAGTGACCATACTTTTTCTTGAGGAAAAAATAATTTAAAACATTTAAAATGCCTAAATTCTGCTCGAGATGAAAATGTTTACCAGCAAATGAAAGTGGAGGACAACTGGCTCTGTTACTGTTACAAAGGTGGGGGCAGCTGTGCTGCTATGCCACTTTAAGATGCAGAGGAAAGATTAGGTAAATAAGTGCTAATGGTGTTAATGGCCATACTTACACTTCCAGGGTGACTGCATTCACAAACAAAAGGCTGCATTGACAACAGAACTTGTCTGTAACCTGGACATGTAGCTGAAACAATGAATTATGTGACAACATTTGTTTCAAAAGTATGTGAGCACTCAAAATGGCTCAAATACCTGACCAGCACAGAGCAAAACCGGATTACCTGATAGGGACCCTGAAAACCTGATCACCAGGTAAAAACCTGACAGGTGGTAACCCTATTTGGGAGCCCACCTCATGAACAGTGACACTGTCATTTCAGTTACTCAGTCCCAAAAGGTGATTCAGCACAGTGACCGTGAAATCACCTTTTGGGATCAAATAACCAAATGACAGTGACTGAATTCATGAGGTGGGGTCCAAAGAACTCCATATTGAAAACTTGGTGCTAAAATTTACAGAAATGGGTGAGATATCCACCTAAGTTGAAAAAAGACATTTGTGTCCTTATACAGCTTACCAGCATTTCTTCAGTTAGCGGTCAGCTTTGAAGAGTGCAGACATGTTCCGCTCCACCGATGATCGTCGTGCCAGGATCCAGAGGTAAGTATGGGGTGAGGTGTGTGTGTGAGGAGGTGGGGTGTGCAGAGGGTGGGTGGAAGTTGGGTGAGGGGCAATGGACACAATGAGGACAGTTTTCTGTTTTCACAGGGTTTAAAAACAAAAAACACCTCACAGGATGGTTTTTTATTTACAGGGACAATTGGCATGCTGGGGTGGGGCTCCCAGTGTGCCACCTGGGTGTTTGTTGGGGTGCTGTAGCTGATGGGGACTGGGCACCCTGTCGGCATATATAATGTGTTTGGGGGACGACAAGCCGAGGGGATTGGGCACCCCATCGTATACAACAAATGGGGGGACATTATGCCGATGGGATTGGGCTCCCCTGTCAGCAAATGAACTGGGAGGGGCATGCAGACAGCGGGATTGGGCACCCTGTTGTCTTTCATAGGGGACTACGAGGAGGCAATGGCAACAGCTGCTGCATGTTTATCACCATGTGACACGAAACAAGGCAGCTGATTGCTGCTGCAATCAGGTACTGACCCATTGGTAAAATGAGCTGATTCTTCTATGAGGGGCGCCCCTGATTGCAACGCAAATTTTTTCAAGTTGGTGGCATGCTGCAAAACTGCTGTCATCGACAGCATGCTGCTACATTGCGCCACAGAGACCAGCCTCAAAAGCACTGCCGGCATTGGCCACACCTCCACAACCCACTACCCAGCAAGCTGGCACATGTTTCTTATGCATGCACGTAAGCAAACATAAAAAGAAGGGACTCTAGGTCCATCATGCCCCATCCTCATTAGCAGGGACCAACAAACATGCATCTATTGGTTCCCCACTGCAGGACTTCCTTGGGTCAGAGAGCCTTCTACCACAGGGCCCTGAAATGGCTAAATGACCTACCAGGTGCTCTGGCCACTGGGACAAAATGGGACCTTTTAATCCTCACTCAAGGAATTTCTGTCTAACAACTCCACTTACGACTGCCCTTAGTGGTATTACTCTAACTTCAGCCCTGCTGCCTCCCTCACATTGACTTATTACTATGTTTCACTTTGGTATTCAGCCATTATGATTTAATACCTGCCTTACTTTCTGTATCTTTTCTGTAAATGTTTTTTTTTTGCACATGGCTGGGCTGTCTTACCCTCTGCCATAATATGTTACCCAATTCTCTATTACCCGTTAATGTCATTTTCAGCTCTGTCTGGTGTGCTGTTGCCTTACACTTACACTTGTAATCTTGTACTGTAACTTTTGATGAGGAGCCTTTGCAAAAGAGTCCATTGGACTCAAAGGGTTGTAATTCGAATTTCTCAATAAATAAATACATTTCTCAATAAATAAATAAATAAGAGTTCAGTACTGGTGCCCACACCTCAAAAGGACATTAACCTGCTGAAGAAGGTCCAGAGGAGGACTACGAAGATGACAGCCGATCAGCAGGGCAAGGCATATGAGGAGAGACTGAGGGCACTGAACATGTACTCCTGGAAGACAGGAGAGAGAGAGGGACATGATTGGGACATTCAAGTACTTGAAAGGGATAAATCGGTTGATAAGGAGAGTCTCTTTAAGCTGAGAGGCAACCATATCACAAAGGGGCACAGTCTTAAGCTGGAGGGTGGGAGGTTTAGGAGGGAGGTCAGGAAGCACTTCTTCACAGACAGGGTGGTGGACACTTGGAATGTGCTGCAGGAAGAGGTCATCTCGTTGAAGACAGTGAGCAGCTTTAAGAAAGGCTGGGATAGGGATGGGGAGAAAAGAATCATGGGTAGGGAGGATGGGAGGAGTGGGGGAGGAGGGGGGACATTAACTCAAGCTGTGGACTCTGCATGAACATACTTGATAGACCAAATGGCCTTCTTCTGCCTGTTCGTATGTTCGTATGCAATATAAACAGACTAGTAAGGGTCAAAACTGGTACATTCCACTAGTCAAATCCTGGTAGATTTTGTATTGGGCGTGTACGGAGAAGGTAACATTTAGTAAGTACACCATCTGGACCATTGGAAAAGTCTGTGGGGTTGGTGGATTTTCACAGCCGTTAGTCCCACTGGCTAACAGCTGCAAAACTTGAACGTCAGTCTGTCATGAATAGAGATTTCCACGCTCTACTACTCAGGAAACCCTGTGATTCCTTTGGTAATCAGCATTTGTGTATCCAGTTGTCTTATACTGAACAATCAGCACTCTGAGTACCTCACTGTATCAAAGAACCCCAATGCAAATGAGATACTATATCTCAGGGGACCAGCCTGTCATTTGTTTGCTATAAACTGCAAAACAGATAAATTTAAAGGCAATTCAGCCCAGTGGTGTGAGCACCACACTCTGTCACAGAAGACCGGGTCTCAGTCCCATCACCACAGTGTGTGACCCTGTGCAAGTCAAGTTGGCTTTTACAGTTGGAAGGGTGAATCTACAAAATGGCCACTGGATGTCACTGTTACTCTGCGCAGAGCATCAGCAGTGGCAGAGAAAAAGCTCTGGGAAGCGAACCATACAAATGTGACAGTGCTCCAACTAGGGGACAGATTAGGTGAGTAACAGGTGCTTGGCAACCATTTTGCATGATCCTGAAGCTCTGAAACCCTTCGAGCTGAAGTGATAGCAACTAAAAAGAGTTTTCCACACTAAAAATGCATATCACAGCTTGCTGCCAGTTCAAAAGGGGGCAAAGTAAGCTTTTCCAACATAAAATTGAGATCCCAGGAAAGAACAGGATTCCAGACTGAGGTTTTATGAAGGATCCCTTCATATATTCTTTATGATTTTAGAACTTACTTTCCCATCTTGCATATGTACAATAAGTTGGTATATATGCATACAGTTAACAGCACTGTACACGCAGTGCTACCAGCCACATGGATCCGCACACTAACAGAGTGTACACAGTGTAGGCGGGGGCAGAAAATGGCATCCGATGTGCACAAAGTGCAGGAGACAGCTTCAGGAGTTGCTCACTGGCTGGCCCAACAGCAGTGGTCCAAAGAAGGAGGGCATCCTTTAGCTGGCCCATCGGCACAACAGTGGTACTACAGGTTGCGACACTGGTGATGGGGAGTGCGGAATGAACCTGGATGGCGGGGGCCAGCTGGGGGAATAGTATCCCAGGATATTCTGTTACTCCAGGGAGGGAGGGACACTACACTGCTCTACACTGCCACCTGTGGATGCACAGGTGGAAGTGCATGGTCAACGGTCAGTGCCACACAGTGCCACACGGTACAGTGTCAGTGGCTCAGTAGGTAGCACACTCGCCTCTGAGGCGGAGATCAGAGGGTTGTGGGTTCAGTTCCCACATCTGGCACTTGGGTTAATATCCAGTACTGACACTGTAGTGCAGCATGGAGGGGTGCTGCACTTCTGAGGTGCCGTCTTTCGGATGAGGCGTTAAACCGAGGTCCCATCTGCCTGGATTGGTGGTAGTTCAGGTGGATGTTAAAGATCCTATAGCACTTATTGAAAAGAGTAGAAATTTCCCGGTGTCCTGCCAAATTTCCTCATTCACTAAAAATACCACAAACAGCTTAATCTGGTTCAAGGTCAGTTGGCATTCATCTGTATCCCCCTCCCTGGGTCATGCCTGAAAATAGGCAGGATTTGTCTAGTGCACTTACCCGGTCAACAAAACTAAATAAATAAATAAAATGGGTGAGGGTAGGACACTGTTAGGTGCTTGGCTGAGGAGTGCATCTGCACACTGCCAGCCTGGACTTACGTCCTTGTGCTGGTGTCCTCAGGGTAAGAGAAACTAAGGGCAACTCTCCCAACACAGCAACCTTATGACCACAGTCCCAAAAGATGGTACATTCATCAATACCGCGGTGAAGGGTGCAAACAATATATTTTTGGGACACAGGAGAGCATCCTTTGGGATACTCAGTCCTCCACCCAGCCCCCGATGTCCTGGGCTCAGTCTTGAACCTGGGTCGCTGGTGCCATCACTGACAATGTTTCCACTGCAGCAAAGGGTTATCCCCAGATTCAAAATTTAAAGGACAACAGCACCAACAAGCAGAGTCCTCTCCCTAGTTCTTTGTGGAACTCCAGTCGTGGTTTCTGTGGCAGGGCTGTTAAGCTTCGCATCAATGTTTCTCATACCTGTGGTGTTAATTATTCCTTTCTGTGCCAGAATGCAGTCCTGCACTGGCTAAAATACGATGTGATATCACTGAAGACATCACTTGCTGAGCACAGAGAAAGGGCTTCTGGATAAACAAGGAGAGGAAGGAGCCAGCCACTACAGAAAAATAGCAGTCGCTTCAGAACTTACCAGAACAATACATCTTGAAGCGTTCCTGCAGTTGGTCTTCACATATAGGACTCGCCCCTTGGCATCAGGTCCGAGCAGCAAACTGTAGCTAGCAATCATCAGTGGGGACCGCCCCGTCGTCAGGTGACGCGATGTCAGCGTGACTATAAAAGGAGATGGTCCACGCCTGTCCTCAAGTTCTTTTCCACGGAGACCTAAGTAAAGGGAGTAGAAAGAGAAGTGACAACTCCTGGTATCCTGTGCCCTGGTAAAAGCAGAGACTTGATCAGGAAATAAGGAAGGAGCTGGGGAAAGGTGGGAGGAAAGCAGACTTACTGCAGGAACCTCTCTTAAAGATCCACTGTTATGGTAAGTTCTTATGTAACTGCTATATCATACTTGAGAGGGTTCCTGCAGTAGGTCTTCCATATAGGACTAAATACCAAGCAGTCTAACACAAAGAAGGAGTGGGAGACGAGGTTCAGAGAGGAAAAGATGTCTGCCAACTAAGGGCCTGTTCAAGACAGGAGACCTTGCAAAACTGCAAGGCCAAAGCCAGCTCGCGCCTAGCGGCAATGTCCAGACTGTGATGCTTAGTGAAGGTGTGGACGAAAGACCAAGTGGCGCTGTGCAGATATCCACAGTGGACACATTTCTGAGGAAGGCAGTGGAAGTGGCCACATTTCTGGTGGAGTGACTTTTGACCACCCCAGAAGGTTTTTGTACTTCTGGTAAGTGTAATAAATACAGTTAGCCATCCACCAAGACAGGGTCTGTTTCGAGATCGCCTTGCCCTGACACTGGGAGGCAAAGGCAACAAGAGCTGGTTCAACTTATGAACCTCTTTAGTCCGAGAGGTATAATACTCAAAATCCTGTGCACATCAAGAGTGTGCAGGAGATATTACCCACTGTTGGAGTGCTCTGTGAAAAACACTGACAATTCAACACTCTGATTTAGAGTCATCTCCAAAACCTCTTTCGGGAGAAATGAAGGATTAGTCCACGGACCACTCAGTACCTGTGGAAAATTAAATAAGGCTCTCTACAAACTAGAGCCTGAAGCTCTGAAACTCTTCGAGAGCTGAAGTGATAGCTACTAAAAGAGTGTTTTCCACACTAAAACATGCATATCACAGCTTGCTGCCAGTTCAAAAGGGGCAAAGTAAGCTTTTCAACATAAAATTGAGATCCCAGGAAGGAACAGGATTCCAGACTGGAGGTTTTATATGAAGGATCCCTTCAAAAGTCTTAGAAACCTCTAGCTAAGCTAGGGTTTTGCCATCCACCGGAAGGTGGTAGGCTGACACCGCAGAGAGATGGACCTTCAGTGAAGAATAATTGAGGCTCAACTCTGATAGATGTAAAGGTACTCTAACACCTGGGAGGCTGAGCAAGAAAATGGGTCCAAGCGCTTTGCTGTGGCCCAAATAGAAAATCTCTTCCATTTCATGGCATAAGTGGATCTAGTTGAGAGCTTCCTAACTTCCACAAGATCTCAGCTACCAGAGTTGAAACACCATGGCGAGATCGCTATGTCCACAGGTGCCACGCATGAAGATAGAGACTTGAGGCTCGGATGTAACAGGGTGCCCTGCTCCTGGGACAGAAGGTCATGAGACAGAGGCAGAGGGATTGGCGGTTCCAGAGCCAGTTGTTGCAACAACGGAACCATATCTGTGGAGGCCATAGAGGGACAATGAGAATCATGTGAGCCCCTCTGCCTGGAACTTCAGCAGAACCTTCTGAATTAGAGGAAAGGGAGGAAAGCGTGCAGAAATCTCCCTGTCCAGGATAGAGACAGTGTGTCTGTAAAAAAAACACCATGCCGGGAATGAGCAAGCAAAAGCTGGGTAGTTTTGTGATGTTTGGATGTGGCGTGAGCGGATCTAAGTCAGGCAGCCCCATAGAAACAGATCTTCCACTACCTCTAGCTTTAGTGCCCACTCATGAGCCCTGGTGACTGATCAGCTAAGACTGTCCGACAGGATATAGAAACATAGAAACATAGAAGTTGACAGCAGATAAGGACTGCAAGGCCCATCCAGTCTGCCCATTTCTTTTCTACCTTATGAATGTGTCATAGGCCTTTGCTCTGTCAATGGCCTATCTATTCATACTCATCTGTGTGCTCCCTTATGCCTATCCATGCCTGTTTGAAGCCCTGCACTGTATTCATATCCATCACTTCCTGAGGTAGGCCATTCCATGCATCCACCCTTTTCTGTGAAAAAGAACTTCCTCACCTTTACCCCTTAATTGGCCTCCCTCTAATCTCATGCTATGTCCTCTTGTCCTGCTATTTTCTTATATTGAAACATGTTAGACTCTTTCACCTTGTTAATGCTCTTAAGGTGTTTGAATGTTTCAATCATATCACCTCTCTCCCTCCTTTGCTCTAGGGTATACATATTGAGTTCAGTTAATCTGTCCTCATATGTTTTCTGATACAGTCCTGCACCATTTGGTTGCCCTTCTCTGGACTGCCTCAATTTGGTTAATGTCCTTGGGAAGTGTGGCCTCCAGTACTGCATGCAGTACTCCAGATGAGGGCCTAACCAATGTCTTGTAAAAGAGGATTATTAACTCTCCGACTGGTGATGACCCTACTAATACACTCCCAACATTCCTCTAGCTCTTACCTACTGCTTTAGTGGTCTGTTGGATGATTTCAGGTCATCAGTTGGATGATGCCCAAGTCTCTCTTCTTCCCTTGCCAGCAACTCCCTCCCAGCCTATAGGTGGCTTCAGGCTTCTTTCCTATGTGCATGATCTTGCACTTATTTGCATTAAACCCAGTTGCCACTCTTCCAACCATTTTGCTAGTTTATCCAGATCTCTTCTCATTCTGCCCACCATCTGGATCATCTACTCTGTTGCAGATCTTGGTGTCATCTGCAAACAGACAAGCCTTACTGTCCAGTCCATTTGCAATGTTACTGATGAAGATACTGAAGAGGACTGGCCCCAGGACTGATCCTGAGGTACCCACTTGTGACTTGCATCTCTGACTGTATACCATTTACCACCACTCTGTTTTCTGCCCGTCAACCAGTTTGACACCCAGTTGACCAATGTCTGCCCCACCCTGAGCCTACCAGCTTATTAATCAATCTTCTATGTGGAACAGTATCTAAAAGCTTTGCTGAAGTCAAGGTAGGCAACATCAACTGTGCCCCCTTGGTCCACCACTCTGTCACCCAGTCAAAGAAATCCATGAGATTAGTTTGACAGGACCTTCCTTTTGTAAACCCATGCTGTCTTGGATCCAGTGCTCCTATGGATTCCAGGTGTTGCACTATCTTTTCCTTAAGGAGTGTCTCCATAATCTTGCCTACTACTGAGGTAAGACTAACTGGTCTGTAGTTTCTTGCCTTCTCCTGCCTTCTCCTGCTACCACTCTTGTGGGTGGGATCACATGAGCCTTCTCAGCCCTGGGACCTCTCCTGTGCTCGGAGACTCACAAAACAGTTCTAATAATGGCTCTGCTAGTTCCACCCTTAGCTCCTTTAAAACCCTGGGATGTATGCCATCAGGTCCGATTGCCTTGTCCACCCCTAAGCTTATCGAGCTCTTGTAGGACTCTTTCTTTTGTGAAGGGACTAGTGCACCTCCCTCCCCTGTGTCCATGGTGCAGAGCTGTGGGCCCTGCCTACCTTCTCTTTAATAAATACTGAGCAGAAGTATCTATTTAGGATAGATGCTTTACATGGTCCTCCTCCTCACACGTCCCCTTATCCCTTTGATCTGCAATACCCCTCTGGACTTTCTCCTTTCACTAATGTATCTATAGAAAGTCTTGTCACCTTCTTTACTGTTCATGCTTGTGTTTCCTCAGTTTTGGCCTTTGCCTGCTTTCTGCCTTCCTGCTTCCTTTAGGAAGTTTGGTATGCCTCCCTATCTTTATCCTGCTACATTCCTTATATTTCCTGAAGGCCAGCCTTTTGGCTCTGACCTTTTCTGCTGCTGTGTTTGAGAACAAAAGTGGTTTCCTTCTTCTTTTATACTTCCTTTCTCACTAACACAATGGAATGTTGCTTCCAGTATTGCATCTTTAATGCTTGCCCAATTTGCCTGTACCCCTCACCTGTATTTCTTTTGCCAGGGTTAGCTTAACTCTGTTGGCCATCTTATCAAAGTCAGCTCCTCTGAAGTCCCATATTTTGCCTTGGGTGGGATGATTTTGTTCTAGTGACCAAATTGAACCATACCATATGATGGTCACTGGCCCCAGGTGACTTTCTACCTGGAGATCTGTGATCCTTTCCCTGTTAGTCAGTACTAGATCTAGGATAGCCCTGTCTCTAATCGGTTGTTGTGGACCCCCCGGCATGTGGACTGCTGTCAAGTATAGGCCTGCAGAATTGCCCAATACCACACCCTCATCGCTTTCCTGCAAAGGGGGGCACGATCAGCTGCCTCCCTGTTTGTTCAGATACCAGACAGTGGCCATATTGTCTGTCTGAATGAGGAGTGTTCCCAGGAAAAGAAGCAACTGGAAAGCCTGGAGACGAGAGAACTGTCCTTGTCTTCAGGATATTGATGTGAAGATTCTTCTCCGTAGCGGACCAGGAACCCTGTGTTCTGTGTTTCCATAAATGAGCTCCCCAACCTGTGTTCGAGGCATCTGAAGTAAGGGTTTGACAGGGAACCAGAGGGTAGAAGGAAGCCCCCAACAAACTGGCGGGATCTTTCCACCAGAGGAGATCTTTCTGAAGACTGCTGGAGATCATGACCTTTTGGTCCATGTCATCGGCGTTGATCCGTGGACTCGTGAGAGACCATTGGGCTACCCTCATATGCAGCCTGGCTAGGGGACTGTGGGTATGGCAGTAGCCATAAGGCTCAACTGGCGAAGGACTGACCAAGCCGTGGTCCACTGAGAGGACGCCACTAATGTGGCCTCAGAGACAAGCATCTCCACTCGGTCGAGGGAGGAAGGCCTTGCTCTGGACTGTGTCCAGCACTGCTCCAATGAATTGGAGGTGCTGGGAGGGTACTATCTGGGATTTGGGTAGGTTGACTGAAATTACAGACTGGAAAACAGGTCCAGGGTGAAGGAGAGGGACTCCTTCAGGATGTCCGCCAGAGGGTTGAAAAGAGCCAGTCGTCCAGGTATGGGAACACATAAATGCCCTTGCGGTGAGGAACGCTGCTACCACCATTAAGCACTTGGTGAAACCTGAGGTGCTGAAGACAGGCCAAAGGGAATGGCTTTGAACTGGAAATGGTCCTCCAGGAAGGAAAACCTGAGGAAGTGGCAGTGGGCGGGAGGATGGGGATATGTAGGTAGGCATCCTGCATATCCATGGAGCACAGCCATGAGTTTGGGAGTAGCTGGGGCAATAGTCCTGGAGAGTCAGCATGTGGAATCTCTTGTATTCCACGAAGAGATTGAGCATGCTGAGATCTAGGATAGGTCTTAGATCACCTGTCTTTTTGGAACTAGAAAGGTGGGAGTAGAATCCTTCCTGTTTGATCCGAAGGGATGGGTTCTATGGCTGATTTCCATGCAGAGCCTGGATTTCTTGTCCGACCAGAGGATCTGTTCTGCTAGGTAGAAAGACCTTCCTGGAGGGTTTGAAGGAGGTTTCTCCAGGAACTCATTGAGTGACCTCTTTGTATGAGTTGTAAAACCCTTACATCTGCGGTGACGGCCTTCCACCCTTCCAGGTGGAGGCTGAACCTTCCCCTACTGGTTCCTCTGAGGGAAGATGGAGGAGCAGGAGGAGGGAATGAGTCAGGACACAGAGGAGAGGAGCCTTACCTTCTGAGGCGGCCTTGGCAAACTTGGCCTGAGGAGCTTGTGCTCCTGAACCGGTGGCACGTCGCTTGTTTTGATGCTTGCCCTGGTTCTTGTTCCACTTCCATTGGTGGAAAAGGCTGCTGCCGTGTCTTCTGGCTAGTACAGGTACATTGAAGTGTACATCTGGAGGGACCTACCACTCTCCTGCAGCCCAGTTATTATATCCTTGGCATCACCGCCAACAGAACCGGACCCCTAAAAGATGCATCGGCAAGAGGATGATTGCACATCCTGTGCTAAACCTGCCAGACACAGCCAGGCTAGAGTCTGAGGCAGATCCCTGAGGCCACAGCCCAAGCCATGGAATCTACGGAATTGTATGTGGCTCGGAGGCGTGACGGCAGGAAGATTTGTTCATTCACACTTTCTCCAGGAATTTAGCCCTAAGTTGCTCATCAGAGATCTCCTGGAGATCCTTCTCCAGTTCTGATAGCGAGAGGACTTCTCGAGAGGCCACCATGTGGAAAACATAGTTTAACGACCTGATGGTGCAGGTAGATGAGGCATAAATATTTCTGCTATATCGATCCAGCTGCTTGGAGTCCTTGTCCAGGGGAGCAGCGCTCAGGTGTTTGGTTGTGCTAATCTGTCATGTGCCGCGGTGATGACCATGGAGTCAAATTTCACTTGTTTGGTCAGGTGAGACCCCTTCCGGAGGGTAATAGGTCGTATCTGCTTTATGGGAAACAGCCGGGATGGATGAGGGCTGTTGCCAGATGATGGATGCAAGATCTTCATGTGGTCCCATCCAGGGGAATGGGGAGGGATCCACATTAGTAAGGTCCAGGTGCTCGGCTAGTCTTTTGCGCTGGGGTCCAGTTCCTCGGATGGCCAGCCACAAGCCTTCTGGTTAGGTCCTCAAAAGCTCCCCAAAGGAGGAGTCCTCAGGGGGCAATTTGGGGACTCCTTGGGTAGAGTTCGATCGGGTGAGTGGGTTTCTGACTGGTCGATGTCCGACTCTTCATCTGATTCTGAAGACTCCAACCTGCTAGGCAGGGAGGGGGCCAAAATGGTTTCCCTGTGTGAAGAGTGCCAGAGGCTTGCCCAGAGCATGATGGACTAGGAGGGGTGCCCTTGGGAGGAAATGCCCCCACTGGCTGAGGTTGCAAAAGGTTCAACAGGAGTTGTGTCCGAGCATCTTTCCACCATGCCAGGATGGACTCACGGTCTGGCAGCAGAGGTGGAGGAGGTGGAGGCGGGGCCTGGCACCCTGAGTACCCTGGAAAGACAGGTAACTGGGTTGTTGGTGCCAGTAAAGTGCTTATACAAGCTCTGCCCTTGAAAACCCAGTGCAGGGTATTCTGGCATTGGATAACATGGTAATGGATAACCTGGCATCAGGTAGCCTGGTGTTGGATAGCCTGGCATCGGGTAGCCGGGGTCGGAGGATAACCTGGTGTTGGCAGGTAACCCAGTGTCACGGAACATAAGCGTTGGAATGGTATTGTCCATTGGCAGGCCTCCTGGGGTGGGTGGTGGGGATCTGGCCTCAGAAACCAGCACAGGACCCACGAAGGAGCCATGGCCCACCAGGGGATGCTAAAGGCTGCTAGGCAGCGCAGCAGGTCAGGTGAAGGGCCCGAGGGTACTAAGGGAGGAGGGTCCATACCTGAGCCGCCTAGGTCCGGTGATGGATCCCCAGGTAAAAAGGTCCAGTGGTGGAATGGAGCCTGGCAAAGGGGAAGGTCTGTAGGGTCCCCAATGACAGGTCTGGAAAAGTATCCGATGTAAGAGACAAGTTGGATACTGCTGGCAAATCCTTAGTAGTAGAAGGCAGCAGGGATGAAGGTTCTCCCATGATCAGACTTGTCCCAGACTCACGGGTCCACAAGAGAGCCTGACGGGAGAGCGAGATACGTCTATGCGATTGGTGGAGGATCCGCTGACCGACTTACTAGGCACGGGCGGGCTAACTGTGGTAGGACCACAATCAGACTGATCAGCCTGGCTAGGTGCACGGTGGCAGAGCTGGAGGGTGACTTATCGGTGGTGCTTTGGACAGGAGACCTAACTGAGACCTCTAAGGAGGCGACCCCGGCTGCCGCTCACCTCAGCGGGGGAGAGGGCATTTGACCCACCAGAGTGGATAACAGCCCAGCAGGTGTGGTACTCATGAAAGTAGAAGGCCCACCCTGGTTGTCGATGGATTTCTGACTGGTCTTCCCTGAGGAAATGGGCTCTGCTCCCAGCATCTCTCCTTATCCTTCTTCTTTTTCCTTTTTCAGGGGCCAGTGATGACGACCTTTCTCTTAGTTCCTGAAGCTCCTTTTCCATGGAGGCTATTCTCTGGGAAAGAAGGTGGACCTCGAGGTCCTCTTGTGATGAGTGCGTGTGGCCTGGTTGAACCCCTGGCATAAGGCACACTCAGCCGAGTGTGCTTAGGCCCCAGGCAGAGGAGGCACCGTGATTGGTCGTCCCCATGCGGGATTTGTGCACCGCACTTGGAGCACTTCTTCTTGGGATGAGAAAACATACACTGTGCAGGACTTTTAAATGAAAAAGAGAAAAAGAGATTAAATCGCCGAATACTAAGCAGGCGACTGAACGCTGTTCTACCATCTGTCGAACAGACATGCGATGGCGAGAAGGAACTGGAGGTAGGCGTTGGACCACCCTTTTATAGTCACACTGATGTCGCATGACACCTGGCACGAAGGCGGTCCCGCTGATGATTGCCTAGCTACAAGTTTGCCATTCGGACCTGATGCCAGGGTGCACAGTCCTATATGTGAAGACCTACTGCAGGAACCCTCTCAAAGTAAGATCTACACATCAGGATGAAAAATCATAAAGCGATGAATTCTGCAGTGCTACATATATTCCGTGGCTGCGAATTGTAGAATTCCAGGGGCATTGCTGATAGGTAGCTACTATGTGTCACTCAGACTAACAAAGGAACAGTCCAAGGGCATCATTGTGGTGACAAATGTACCCAGCCTTGGAGACCACTGGTAAGCTGTAGACTTTTGAAAAGGACTAAGTACAGTTTGTAGCCTCCTGTGGCAGATCTTTAGCTCAAGCCCCTGCAGCAGCTTGGGTCTTTGAAGCTCTTGGAACTGCCACAACGGAAACATAGTTTTATATGTTTTATTTTCCTCCCTCTTTCCCTTGGTGTTCATATCCTTTTGAACTCTCAGATTTGCCTCCAGCTGCCCACTGGACTCCTCCTTTGGCCCCGGACTTCCCTGTGTGTACATTATGATCCCCTAGTTCCAGGGCTAACGATCCTGAGGGTCCCTCCCTCTGCTGCCATGGGAAGGAAGGGAATGCAGCATCTCACCGGGACTTCAGCTGGAGAAGCATGCATGGCACCAAAGAGGGTATGGTGGCATGTGGGAGTACACAGAGGAAGCATTCAGGCAGCTTTCTATCTTCCTTCCCCACACACATGGTACATGCACGCATAGCTGACCTGGGCAGGGGTGGCCTGGTGGGGCGTGGTTTACCCACACTGCCAATGACCCTCTACAAGGTCACCACCAGGAGGTGCTACAGGAGTATGCACTGTCCTCCCCCGGAGGTGAATGGCTGAGCGGACATTGTGTCCCATGCTGGCCACCTCTCCGACTTCCTAGGCATGGACCATGACCCAGGGTCACCGATGTTGCAAAAAAATAAAGGTTTTAAACATTTAAATTTGATGTTTGAAAACTCATCCTTCCACTAGCCTCTCCCTGACTCAGTGAACTATAAAATGAAGGCAGAGACACAGGCTCCCCATCTCCGACAGGCCAGGAGATGTGACAGAATCATTGTGAGACATCCCTGCCATGTTACATGTGTTTCTCCAATGTACATCACAAAAAACCATGCTACCAACCCTATTTTAACCAGCGTCCTAAGCCTTCACAATGATCTCATCCCTTCCAGTCCCCAGCTGCCATAAATGGGGATAGCACTCCAAGGTACTGAGAGAGAAGCTGTTCCTCGACATGGCACTCCTAATTCTCTGCTGGGTTTTCTTCAGTTTTAAACTTCTGTATTACACTATGGGACACTGCTTTCCTCTGGCTGCTGAACAAATCACAAAATGGCCTGCAGGCTGGCCAACATCGAGGTTCTGGTGTGCTGAGTTGAAGTACTGCATCAGGCCATGTGACACAATGACACACAGAGGGACTTCCAACAACTAGGGAGCTCTCTCACATGATTTTATAGCAACAAGTATCAGACTAGTTGGGTATTTACCTAAAACACTATCTAGAGACTCCCCACACTCTGCAGTTATCGCTAGCATTTAAAGAACCCCTACTGTGACACAAAACAATCAAGACAGGAGACCTAGCAACCCCACTCAGCCACTTCTGTGAGTACAGTGGTGAATATTACCTGTATAATATTCCAAAGGCCCCCACTCATCTTACTTTATTAGAGGAGTTAATGCTGGTGGTTGTGAATACTAGTTGCTAGCAAAATGAGTTCGTTTTGTGCATCATTCCAACCTGAGAGTTTCCTCACTGTTTGAAAAGCTGTGCCAGTTTGGGTATGCAGAACTAAGAGACCCCAAGTGTGAAGAACATACTGGGGCAAAGAAGGGAAGGAAAGGGAAGGAAAGAGAGAGAGAGATATGAAGAGAGGGAGAGAGAAGAAAAGGAACAAAAATAAAGAAAGAGACAAAAGAATGTGAGGAGGGTTGATGAGGGAGAGAGGAAAGGCAGAGGAACAGGGAGAGGGGCGGGGAGAGAGAGAGGGTGGGACAAATCAGGTAACCAGATTACCAGTGGCCACTAATAAATTGCTCTGGCTAATACATTTTGAAAGTTAATGGCCAACTAGCTCCCTGCCTGCAAAGTGATTTTGAGCCCTAAAATGATGGGGAAAAAATATTGATTTGGCTATCAGATTTTGAAAGCTAGAGGCCAAACTGACCACCAGCTCATAAACTGATTGATCTTTCTCTGGGTGGTAGAAAAGACTGGGAGGATGGAGGGAGGCGGGCAGGTAGAGAGAAAGAGAGGAAATGGAGAGAGGGAGGGAGGGAAAGGAGAGACAGGGATAAAAAGGAAAGTGAAGGAAAGAGAAAGAGAGAAAGAGAGAAAATAGATGAATACAAGAAGCTAGCCCAGAGCTGGGAAACGTCAAATAAAAATAAATGTACGAAGACACAAACAGAGGAAGTCAACCAGTTGGTGAGACTTCCTACAAAATCATATACAGCCTACTGCCAGATGCCACCTCTTCAACAGTATGAGGCGAAGACCCCCAAAACACCAGTCAACATCACCTACCTTGAGGGTCCAGGTATCGGAAGGCAGGGGATGGGGGTCAGTTTAATCCAGACCCCTTATAGGAGCATCAGTCCATGTCGGCTCACACTCTAAACTGCCAAATATCATGTGTCAAGTGACAGATGGCACTCCACCAAAACCTGCGTGCAAATCAAATGTTCTGTGGTTTGAGGTTGCCTTTTCTTAGCAGAAGGAAAAACTTTGAGTAGTAGTTACAACTACAGGCATGACATCACTTGACAATAAAAACCCAAAACAAAACCGTGATACTTAGAGCAGAGTCTGCACGCGAACAACTCAAAGTTGGTGGGGGAGCAGATGGCTCACGCTAGAGGCAAGAAACTGAATCATTTCTAGCAGAAGGAGAATGGAAGTTGAGTAAGGGTGTAGGTGATTTTGACTAATAGTGGACCATGGTGGTTTGACAAGTTGGCATGCAAGGCAGAGATGGCACCAAGAGCTGTTTCCTCTACCCTCCTCTCTCTCTTTCTTAGTGCTTTTCTGCAAAGAATTACGAATTTATCAACAGGTACTTCTGCAAAGAGAACAGAACTTGGGCCCCATGCACAGGTGCAAGGGACTGTCATGGACTGGTTGCACTGACCCCATACACAGGTGCAAGGGACTGTCACGGACTCCTTGCAATGACACCATACACAGGTGCAAGGGACTGTCACGGACTCCTTGCAATGACACCATACACAGGTGCAAGGACTGTTGCTGGATGGTCACAATGACCCCATACATGGAGTGGGGTGGTGTAATAACCACATAAACAGTTGCAAGGTCAGTCATGCCAGTGGTCACAATGATCCCAAACAGAATTGCAAGGGACTGTCCTAGAGAGGTTGCAATGACCCTGTTCACAATTGCACAGGACTGTCACTAAGTGGTCACCTTTATCCACACACTGTCACATGGGACTGTCACTAAGTGGTCACCTTTATCAGATACTCAGTAACACAGGATCCCATACACAGTCACACAGGACAGCCGCTAACTGGTTACCATTACCCCATACACAGTCACATGGGACTGTCACTAACTAGTCGATATTACCATATAAAAGTATACGTATGGGACTGTCACTAAATAGTCTCCAGTACCCTTACACAACTGCATGAGTCTGTTGCTATGTGGTCATCAGTACCCTGTATATATTCGCTAAAGTAAATGCATATTTCTTGACCCCTAAATTCCAGAGGCTCAGGCTTTACCAGAGAAAGATGCCAAACACGTACACAATATCAGTAATGTCAGTAAATTCAATAAATAAATACTAATAAAGTAGCAGCATATCGATAATAGACAATCTACAGCTGGCTTCCAAATGCTTTATAAATAGGTGGGCTTTCAGACCCCATTTGAAAGCCTCCACCGATAAAGCCTCCTTAAGGATCTTGGTAGCGAGTTCCAAAGGGCAGGGACGGCCACCTCAAATGCGTGATCTCCTTGTGTTTTTTGCCGGGCCTTGAGAACTGCCAGATGGCCCTCAGTGGAGGAGCAGAGTGAGCACATAGGAGGACAGGGGACAGAACATCACTCAGGTAACAGGGCCTGAACTGTATAGCACAGATGGGCAAGCCCACCTTGAAGGCAATCCTCCACCTCACGGCCAGCACAGGTCACAGGGCAGGGGTCACATGGCAGGACCTTGAAGGCACATCAGCAACCTGGCATCTGCATTCTACACCAGCTGCAGGTGAAGGAGAATTCCCCAACCCCAAAGTATAGGCGTTAAAGTAGTCTATCCCTGGAAGTAACAAAGACATGCACCAGTGAGGAGGCAGGTCACCAGATGGGATTAAGCCTCTGATCCGGTGACATTCCTTAAGTGGTAAAACCACTCCAGACAATGAATGACACCTGAGCCTCAAGTGTCAATCTGTCGTTAAGGATGATGCTCAGATTTTCACCTTAGTGGAAGCTATCAACTAAGTGGTCACCTTTCCCCATATACAGTCGCACAAGACGTTCACTAAGTGGCCACCATTACTCCATACAGAGTCGCATAGGACTATCACTTCATGGTCACCATTATCCCATACACAGTTGCATGGGACTGTCACTAAGTGGTTGCTTTACCCCATACGCAGTTGCATGGGACTGTCACTAAGTGGTTGCCTTACCCCATACACAGTTGCATGGATATTCACTAAGTAGCCACCATTACTCCATACAGAGTCGCACAGGACTATCACTTCATGGTCACCATTATCACATACGCGAGTTGCATGGGATATTCACTAAGTGGTCACCATTATCACATACGCAGTTGCATGGGATGTTCACTAAGTGGTCAGCATTACTCCATGGAGTCGCGCGGGATTGTCACTAAATGGTCAGCATTACCCTATTCAGAGTCACATGGGACTATCACTTAATGGTTACCTCACTCCATATGAACATGCCAGCAAAAGCAGGCCTTCTGCTGGGGGTTGGCCGGGCGAGATAGGCTGGAGCATCCGACAACAGTTCGCCTTCTCCAGGAAGGAGGGTCTTTCAACCGGAGCGGTGACCTGGCGGAGACTGTGGGTGTGACGTCAAGCTGGTGTCTCGGGACCTGATTGGTCAAGGGTGTAGGTCAGCGACCAATCCAGCCTCAAGGGGCTACTCCTTCGAGGAAAGGCGGGGAGGGACGTTGCCGATATCGGCACTTGTGCCTTGGCGTATGGGCCGCAATGTCCCACAGAAACATGGAAAAAGCCCACTGGAGCCAGGAAGACAGAGCGCCGAGCCGAGTCCTGATGTGCCGTGCCTGCCTGCAGCTTCAGGACCCTGACGAGACAAGCAAGATTCAGGGTCTGCCCCTACCCTGGCTCCACCTGGGGGGTATCCGTGGTCGGATGGAGGGACGGGAGACTGACAGGTAAGGGCACTTGCAGGGACAGGCTTAATGGGTGACTCGATGGTGTGGCTCCAGTGGACAGCAGGTGGAGAAAACAGAAATACAAAAAAAAAAAAAGCAGGCTCTTGCGGTCTATCGAGTCTGCTGGGTTGTGCAGCTAGCCCTCATCTCACAGCTGGCCCATCCCCACCCTCCTTCATCATGACCCTCCACTTACCCTGTCCCACCCTCTCTTAAAGCTACCCACAGAACAACAGGCCACCACCTCCTCGAGCAGAGTATTCCACCTATCCATCACCCATTCCGTGAAATAATGTCTTCTGATTTCCTCCTGAATCTTCCCCTCCAGTCTTAGTTGTGCAGTCTTAATTCTGGGGGTGGGGTAGGAAGAAGTAGGCTGCTGGTTAACTAGGATCTGCAGCTTATCCATTAGGTAGGGAATGGGCAGACTAGGTGGGCCAAGCGGTCCTTATCTGCCTCAAAATCTATGTTTCTATGTTTCTAGTTGGTGCCCTCTTGTATCCCTCTCCTTTCTGATCCAGAAAATTCCTTCTGTGTTAACCTTGTTTATTCCCTTATGGTATTTAAAGGTTTCAATCATATCGCCTCTGTCCCTCCTCTCTTCCAGGGAATACATGTTCAGTTCTCCCAATCTCTCCCCATAGGTTTCCTCCAATCCCTGTATCATTTTCGTTGCTCTCTGTTGCACCCCTCCAACAATTTTATATCCTTCTTCAGGAATGGGTGCCAGTACTGCACATGATATTCAAGGTGCGGCCTGACCAGGGACCTGTACAAAGGAAGGATCACCTCCCTATTTCTGAAGAAGTTTCCTCTCACTATACACCCCAGCTTCCTGTTAGCTTTGCTGCTGCCTTCCTGCACTGGCTGAGTTGTTGCGTGCTGCCTATTATGAGCACCCCAAATCCTTTTCCTCCTTGATGCTTTTCGCTGCACCCTCCCAGTTGATAGCTCCTCCCGGGTTCCTAGCTCCAAAGTGCAGTACCTTGCGCTTCTTGACATTGAACCCCAACTGCCATTTTTCTGACCATTCCTGTAGTTTGCCAGGTCCTCCTATAACCCCTTCCACCCTTCAGCGCCATCCACCACAGCCCCATCTTGGTATCATCCACGAAAGACTGATCCTACTCCATATCCCATATGAGATATCTGCTGTAAATATCCGAAACAGCACTGGTCCCAGTACCGATCCTGTGGCACCCTACTTGTCACCTCCCCAGTGTTGAGAGTTCCCCTCCACCACCCTGTGCTGCCTACCATCATGCCAGTTGAAAATCCATTTGATCACCTTTGTTCCCACCCTATGTATTACAGTCCCCCACATAAAGTTGCATGGAACTGTTGCTAAGTGGTAACCATTATCCCATACACAGTTGCATGGGATGTTCACTAAGTGGTAACCATTACCCCATACACAGTTGCATGGGATGTTCACTAAGTGGTAACCATTACCCCATACACAGTTGCATGGGATGTTCACTAAGTGGTAACAATTACCCTATACAGGGTCACACAGTACTGTCACTAAGTGGTCAGCATTACCCTATACAGGATTGCACGACTATTATTAATGGTCACCGTACCCCATTATAAAGGTGCATGGGACTGTCGCTAAGCAGTCACCATTACCCCTATACATTTGCACAGGACTGTCACTAAGTGGTCACAATGACCCTGTACACAGTCACACAGGACTGTCACTAAGTGGTCTCAGTGACCCCTATACATAGTCATCGGGACTCTCATTCGGTGATCACAGTGACCACATACAGAGTTGCAAGCCACCTTGGAGCCTGATGTTAGATCTCATCACGTTAAGTAGGGTCGGTCTGTAGTCGGATGAAGCCCACCCAATCAACAACACGAGCTGCATGAAGTGGTGTTGGCAGCTTTCGGGCACTCTCCCATTGGTTAAAAGTAATTACATGATGCCCCAGCATGGTGTTTTGAGATAATATGCTGTCAGAGGCACAGTTTTCAGGTGAGACATTAAACTGTAGTCCCATCTTCCTGTTCTGGTAGTTGTTCAGGTGGACATTACAAGATCTTATGGCACTTCTTGAAAAGCTTGGGGCATTTTATGTAAAATAAAAGACTCATACATACTGTATGTTACAAGTTATACTCATATTCAAAAGGTTCGCCATGCGCATTAGGGTTGAGCCTGCATAAGTCCAAGTGTGCTATTCATGATATTCAGCAGGAGGCAGTTGCGCCCCTAAGTCATGCTGAGCAACAGCACAATGCTAATGAAGGCATGCTCAACCGGAGGGAGGAACCATGCATAAACTGCACAGCCCGATATTCAGCCGGCTGTGCAGAGTTGTGCAGGCGCAACCCCCTACCTGCGCCTGCACAACTTTGAGCCCCAAAAAGGATCAAGTCGAGGGCCACCCACAGATGAGCTGCCGCATTGCAGGGGCGCAACACAGCAGCTGCTGTGGTGGCCCTCCACTTGTTCCTGTGCCCCCGCGGCCCGATTGCAGGCATAATAGTAACCCCCGCAGCCCGATTGCGGGCAGCACCCACTAGCCCGATCGTGGGCATAGCGTAAATGAACCCCCGACTGGCCCGATCGCGGGCATAGCGTAAATAGACCCCCCACTAGCCCGATCGTGGGCAGAAGCGCGCGATTCACCCCCGACTAGCCCGATCGCGGGCAGAGCGGAGTTCAACCCCAAAGACCAATATCCTGGTGGTCAATGGACTACGAAGCCCGATCGCGGGCATAAGAGTCAAACCCCACCCCAAAGTCCAATTTCCCTGGTGGTCCAGTGGACCACGAAGCCGATCAGCGGGCATAAGAGTCAAACCACCCCCAAGTCCAATTTCCCTGGTGGTCCAGTGGCCCCCACCATGGCTGGGCTGGAGATCTGACTTGGTGGAGCTCCTGGGTGGCAGGCAGGAAGGAGTGGGCGGGCGGCTAGCTTTTCAGGCCATGGCTGCTCCAGCACTATACAGCCTCCTGGTAAACTTGTATTTACTCCCCTGTACCACATAATCCCAGGGCTACTGCCTGATAATTCACATCCCTAAAAAGGGTCTCCTTCTGTGTCCAGCTAAGCAAGAGCCAGAAAGACTCAGCATAGAGGCAATCAGTCAGAAAGTGTATTTGTGTCTCAAGGATGATCCCACAACACTTTTCTTCAAGTTTTTATGTTTTAAGGAACCTTCACAGTGATTCTCCTATGGATCCCCACCAAATAAGGTCCCACATACGTCATGGAATCTTTTGATTCTGGAGCTGATTCACCACCTCCGCACTTTCCTGTTGGGTACATTTTCAGTATCAAAGGCTGTAAGTAACCAGTGTCTATTCACTAATCTGTTTTCTATACCCAGTCATCATACATTCTGATGTTATATTCCATGCCTTTAGTTTTAACACCAGAGGAAAGAATATATTGAGAATAACGTGTGTTTGGGCCTTAAAGCGACTTTTCCATACCTCTTCCTCTCATCCCTTATGCCATGACACTATCCATTCCTATACCAAAGGAACCCAGCTTTTACCCCTTAAAACAGGTTTAACCTAATTGTATAAAAACAGAGACATAAAGCATGCCAAAGGTTTACTGTATGCAGCTGCTGCTGTTGTTATCCCTACGCTCTGGTCGTCCTCCTTCTGCTCGGCCACCCAAGACCCATCACCCTGGCATCTCCCAGTACATGGAAATTATGGACCTCTGTAATTCTTGATCTTCTTGGATGAAGTCTACACCACTTATTCACACTAATGGGACTCGCTGGGTGCTAGGACCATGAAACCAAAAATCTTCAGGAGGTCAGCACCAGGATACGGAACTGTGCACGTGCGGTGCCGCAAGACTAGCTTGCACTATATAGGCTATCTTGGCATCGACCCTCCAACCACCTCAGTACCTTTTCAACCAAGGAGGTACAGCACAAACTAATGAAAGAAAACCTAACCCTAACTTCTGGGCATAAGATGGCCCGGATGACTCATGTAAGAATGGTCAATTCAACACTGTCTTCACAGCCCGAACAATAAGGAAATGAAGACTGAAACAGGATGAGAGAGCTCGGGGATGGTGGGTGGGCATGTGAATGAGTGGTGAAGACTTTGTCCAAGAAGAAAAATTACTCACCTTAGTAATGTTGTTTCTTCTAATGGAGTCTTGCTATATTATGACATATGCAGTGAGTCCCAACCTTGAACTGCTCAAGGTGAAAGAGTTAACTTTCCATGCCATGCATGGAACCTTGAGCGTGAGCTTGGTTGAAAACTCTGTCTGTTGTTCTTCAAACTCAACAAACTGTCAGATTTTTACGAGCAAAACTCACTAAGGTTCTGTGTGGAAGTCAGAACCTACACTAGCCAACTGGCTACTAAATATAAGGACACATTTTTCTTGGTCCCAAAACAAAGACTCAAGTCAGGGATCCAGAAAAATAAAACATAACACCCAAACACTCCAAAAAGGAGGGGTGAAAATAAGGTGGGCATCTTACCAAGTGCCAACACTACACTGCCCACCCACATCCCAAAAGTAGAGGTTCTGAGAGGGGCAGGCTGGGAGTCATAATATAGCAAGACTCCATTAGAAGAAACAACATTACTAAGGTGAGTAATTTTTCTTCAAAAACATGAAGTCTTGCTATATTATTTCATATGCATATTACACAGCAGTACCTCCATGGAGGAGGACAGAACCTACTTAGGAAATAGGCTCTGAAGCACAGCTGTGTCAAACTGAGCATCACTCCTAGTCTGGATGTCCGGGAGTAATGCTTGCAAAAGTGTGAACTGTTTTCCAGGTAGCTGCTTGACATATCTCTAGGATAGGATGTCCTGGCAGCAGCCAGAGACGCAGCTGTACCTCTGGTAGAGTGAGCCCTCAGGCCTGAGGGAGGAACCTTACCCAATTTCTCATAGCAGAATTGGATACAAGAGACAATCCACCTGGCAATGGATCTTTAGTGGCAGGTTTCTTTGCCAACCTCACCATAAGTGAGGAACAGTTGAGGAGTCAAACCTGTGACCCTTGGTACATTCAATGTAGTAACTAAGGGCTCTTTTGACATCTAAACTGTGCAGTCTCCTCTCGCCAGAGGAGGAATGGTCAGTGAAGTACACAGGAAGAGAAATAGATTGATTAAGGTGGAAGTCTGAAACCACCTTAGGCAAGAACTTCCTCTTAGTCCTGGGGACCACCTTATCTCTATGAAAGGAGATAAAATCAGGTTCCACTGACAATGCCTGTAATTCACTTATGCGCCTGGCAGAAGTGATGGCAACAAAAACACAGTTTTCCAAGTCAAGTACTTAAGCTCTGCTGAGACAAAGGGGCTCAAAGGGGGTTGCATAAGCTGAGCAATGCAAATATTAAGATCCCAGGCAGGGGCAGGGGCCCTGAAAGGGGTTGGTGTGAAGCAACCCCTTGAAAACTTGGAGAATACAGGATGAGCTGAAAGAGAAGAAGGTTTACCTGCTGATAAGAAAGCAGACATGGCTGCCAGGTGCACTTTTAGGGTAGCTGGTCTCAGCCCCAAAGTATTCAAATGCACCATATAATCCAGGACTGTGGGTAAGTCAGCAGATTCTGGGAAATATGCCTGCCAGAGCACCATATGGAAAATCTCTTCCATTTGGAATTATAAGTAGCCCTGGTGGAAGGCTTCCTAGAAGCCTTCAAGATATCCAATACACCTTGGGAAAGGTATAGGTCAGCAAACCACACTTCAAGAACCAGGCCTTGAGATTGAGAGATTTGAGGTTCGGTACAAACCCTCCCTAGGCACAGGTTAACAGGTTGTGATTCCTGGAAGACACAGGGAGGGTGGACAGCTAAGGACATAAGGAGTAGGTACCAGGGCTGCCTGGCCCAATCTGGAGCAATCAGGATCATCTTGCAGGGTTGAGATCTGATTTTGACTAGCACCTTGAACAGAAGAGGGAAGGGGGAAAAGCATGAGAAACTTCCCTTCCCAACTGAGAAGGAAGGCATCCAGGGGACTGAGCCCAACACTGGGGGCCTGTAGCAAAAAAGGGAAGTTGGTGATTGTCTGGGGCTGCAAAAGATCTATCTGCGGAGTGCCCCATCTGGCAAATACTACCTCCAGTACTAGGGGATCCAGTGACCATTCGTGATGGCCCTGGGAAATCCTACTTGAGAGCATCTGCCAGGACATTGTCCTTGCCTGGGAGGTGAACTGCCGTAAGGGAGGTGTTCAGGGAATAAGCCAGGGACCACAACTTCATTGCTTGGTGCACAAGGCCAGAGACCGAGTGCCTCCTTGCTTGTTGATGTACCACACTGTAGTGGTGTTGTCTGTTCTGACCTGTATGACTTTGTTCTGAACAAATGTGGAAAAAACTTGAAGTGCTAGAAAACTGCTCTGAGTTCCAACAGATTGATGTGGAGCAGAGATTCCTGTGGGGACCACAATCCCTGGGAAGTGAGATTGCCCATGTGAGCTCCCCACCCCAAGAGGGATGCATCTGTAGTAAGGATTAAGGAGTGAGACTGAGGGGTGAGAGGAACCCCTGTCTCAGATTGTTCTGGTCCTGCCACCACTGAAGGGCTTGGATCAGGGTTGAGTCACTGGGATCAATTTGGTTAAAGGGTTTCTCCTTTGAGACCAAAAGGCTCTCAAATGGAACTGGACGTCCCTCATCTGAAATCTTGCTCCCTGCACCACTGCTGTAGAAGCAGCCATGTGCCCCAGGAGCTGCAGAAAATGCCTTGCTGGTCGAGACTTGCAGGGTGAAAGAGGAGGCCAGAGAAACCAGTGTTCTTGCTCTTCCCAGAGGGAGGAAGGCTCTGGCCTCTTGTGTTCAGTTCTGCACCTATGAAGGTGAGGAGCTGGACAGGCTCTAGAACTGACTTTTGAAGATTGAGAAGGAAACCTAGAGATGTGAGCAGTTGCTGAGTTACCTGAAGGTGAAGTTTGACTTGTTCTGGAGACTGGCCTACTATGAGCCAGTCGTCCAGGTAAGGAAAGATGGCAATCTTTTCCTTCTTAAGTGGGCAACTGCTACTGCCAGGCATTTTGTGAATACCCTCGGGGCAGAGGTGAGTCCAAGGCATTGCTCTGAACTGGTAATGGCCTGAGGGCAGTTCGAATCTGAGGTACTTCGATGGGAGCTTCTGATGAGAACATGGAAGTAGGCATCCTTGAGGTCCAGGGACGCTTAGCCAGTCCCTGGCCTTAGAGAAAGGTAAATAATTCCCAGAGTCACCATTTTGAATTTTGGTTTAAAAGGTGCTTGTTTAGGTATCTGAGGTCCAGGATGGGCCGCTATTCTCCTGTCTTTTGGGGTAAGGAAGTACCTGGAGTACAACCCTTGCCCTGGTGTAAGGGTGGAACCCTTCCACAGCTCTGAGAGCCAGGAGGGTAGAAACTTCTGTTTCTAGGGCAAGTGCCTCTGATGGATTTGCAGGTGGAAAGGATCTGGTTCTCATCTTTGGAAACTTTTGAAGCTGAGAACCAGTCCCTGGCTTACTACTTCCAGGACCCACTTGTCTGATGTTAAAGACTTCCAGTCCTGGACAAAGTAAGCCAGCCTGCCCCTACAGGTATTAGAGAACGGCCTGGCCACCCCATCAGGGTGCCTGCTTGGCAGGGGCTTGGGCTGAGGGGTGAAGCAGGCTTGCTTGTACCCTGCCTGCCTCTCCCTCTAAAGAACCCTCTCTGGGCATAAGCAGAAGAGAAGGCTGGACTTGGTAAAAGGCCTGCCCCTGGGATGCTGCCTTGAGGAGTGGCCTGCCTTTCCTTGGCCTGTGCACTCCTATAGGTGGTCCTATATTCATCCATTTTCTTCATGTAATTCTCTGTCTGCTCCCCAAACAGAGAATTCCCCACAACAGGAAAATCCATGGCCTTAGACTGGGTATCCTTGACAGGGTAGTACATCTGAGCCAAGCCATTCTGCAAAGTGCCACAGATGTAGCATGACCCTTGATGACACATCATTAGAGTCTACTGCAGCATGAAATTGCACCTTGATGCCTCAATACCATCTGCAGCCACCTGTTCCAGCTCCCTGGCAAGCTGGTCAGGGACCTGTTTTGCCAGGGCCAGCACAGTATCCCATCTGGATTTCTGATACCTAGCAACATAAGCCATATAAATTGCCTGTCTGAGTCCCAAAGATGCTGCCATGTACTGTTTCTTTGCCATGGCATCAATCTCCTGGAGTCCTTTTCAGGGGTGGGAAGCTAGAGGAACATTTGCCTTGTCACAGGCTGCAGCCTGCCTACCCCCACATGGCTGCATTGCTGTGTGAGGAACTCCGATCAGAGCCTGATAAAGTATACCTCTTGTCCATCCTTTTATCAACAGGAGGTATAGTGTGAGGAGTTTTAGAACTTTACTGTCTGTTTCCAAAAGATTTATGCAAAGGAATAGACAGTCTCCTAGACTCTGGAATATCCATCATTTCTACATAGTCAGGCTCCTCTTGGTCATCAACAGCTTCCTCAACAGGAGCTGGAGAGTTTCAGCAACTTTCTTATAGAACATAAAATGAGAAGGGGACTCAGATTACCTGGGGAGAAACCCTGACGGTCTGTCTGGAGAGATGTCCGTTCAATGGGCACATCCAGACTTTCAAAACCATTCACTCTCCTCATACTTCTTCCCTCCTCTGGTTCATAAAAATCCTCAAAATCATAATCTTGAACCGTGGAACCGGCCAACGGCGCTTCCCTGATGGTGCCGGTTTGGCCGGAACTGGGAAAGTGACTGGACAATTTGAATTGCTTTAGCTATTTCCTCAGCGGTTGGAGAAAGAACTTTTGGCTCCCACTAGCTGACTTCCTAGTCCTTTTAGTTGGAACCAGCTCCTCAGAGCTGGCTCTACGCTTGCCTGAAGAAGTATCGCCTGGTCAGAGGGCACTCCTCCCGGTTTGGTTGGGACCAACTGGCTGGCCATCCGGTCACGGACTTTTTGGCCTCCCTTTCCTGAGCCTACCAACTCTCTTTTCTATGGTGGCAGCAGGAAAATTCTTACAAATCTGGCAGTCTGCATTGAGGTGATCAAACCCCAGACAATATACACAGGTGGTGTGTGGGTCAGCCTTAGCAAAGGCTTCCCACAAACACCACAGTGCTGAAAACAGTGGGCCCGGTTTTTCTTTTGGGTTTCTCAGACATAGTGCCAGCCTAACCAACTTGCCGTTTATGGCAATCCGCAAGCAAGACTCCTTATCGGTTCCCAACCGTATCACGGGTCGGAAAAACATAATGAAATCCGTTTTTTAGAACCGATAAGAACTGAACCGCACTCTAAAGGACTAGGTGAAGTTTGAGAATAAACTGATCGGTTCAAACCGAATCAAAAGTGTTTACAAGTTCCACACAGAATAAAATAAATGTAAGCCTATCTCTTACTTACAATACCACAGACAGAGCTTGAACCGACTAGGTTGCGTTTATAATTTTGGTCTAAAAACGATAAATTAATACTTTTTAACCGACAAACGAACCGAGCAGAAGGAGAAATCTCTGGAGCGACTGTTCAGTGAGGCGGAGTAAAGAATCTGACAGTTTGAGTTTGAAGAACAACAGACAGAGTTTTCAACCGAGCTCGCGACTCAAGGTTCCATGCCTGGCATGGAAAGTTAACTCTTTCACCTCCAGAGCAGTTCAAAGGTTGGGACTCACTGCATATGTCATAATATAGCAAGACTTCATGTTGTTTGAAGATCAGGAATTATGGTAGGTACATAATTTCCATGTCATCCTGGACTAAAAGTGTCTATTACTCATTCACAATAATGGGAGAGTGCCGATAAAAATCAACCCCTCCTGAGGAGGGCAATATGAGACAGAGTTTACTCAGGACAGAAGTCCATGAGGACTGTCCTGCAAGAAAGTGAACTATCTGGCACGGACATCCAGAACGTAGTTCTTACAGAGGTATGCACTGAGCTCCAAGACTTCGTCTTGCAGATGTCTGCAATGGGTACATTACAAATCTCCACCAGGAAAGCTGCAACGCTCCAGTAGAGAGGTGTGAATCTGGCCTTCCAGCTTGACCTGAGCCATGGATCAGTAGTGTTTTTTTATACTTTTTATTTATTATTTTTACAGAACTCCGACATACAGTTCAGAGTTCCAAGCAAACAGATGTAATACATACTTAAATCCCATGAGGGGCCACTCCTCTTAATATACACATGTATATTTTCTGTTGCTATTTGATACATCTTTGAGGGGTAATACCTAAATAATTTTATAATCACAGGATGAATCCTATAAGCTGCTAATTAGCCCATGAGCTGCATGGATTAATAACCATTTTTAGTCCAAACATAATGTCCAAGTAGAGGCCTCACCACTGGTGGGGTCCCACTATACCATGCTTAATCTAAGTTTATGCATTTATTTGCAATCTCTGTAAACGAAAAGTCTTGTGGAGACAACCAGTAGATTAAACAAAATATTTCCCAACCAAAGGAAATTCTATTTTAATATGATATGAAGCAAAATCTTAAGTTTCTACGGTAGATTTTCCTTATTTTCCTTAGTGTTCCAGCAGAGCTCCACTAGACCTCTCCATCTTGCTTGGGCTCCACAGCCCCTGGGATGGATTAGTAGTGTTGAAGTCATGCTACTAACCAGGCAGAAACACAACTCATGACAACAGCCTGGCCCAGCCAAGGCATGCTGACAGAAACAATAGTTTGTTTTGTTTTGCTGAATTTTGTTGACCCAGCAAACCCACTAGGCCTAGAAGTCCCTTTTCAGGGGCAACTGGGGAGGATACAGATGGTAAGCAACTGAAACTGAACCAGATTAAGCTGTTGGTGGTATTTTTAGTGAATGAGGGAAATTTGGCCAGGACACCGGAAATTCCCCACTTTTTCTCGATAAGTGCCATGGGATCTTTAACATCCACCTGAACTACCCCCAATCCAGGTAGTTGGGACCTCAGTTTAATGTCTCATCCGAAGACTGCACCTCAGAAGTGCAGCACCCTCTCATGCTGCACTACAGTGTCAATATTGGGATATTAACCCAAGTGCCAGATGTGGAACTGAACCCACAGCCCAGTTATTTGGATTACTGATCTCTTTCATTCTGTCAATATAGAATCGCAGAACCCTCTTAACATTCAGAGAATAAGGGTGAGCTCTCCTTCATTCTGGAGTTAATGAAGTAAGTAGGGAGAAGAAAACTTGACTATGTAGTAATTGAGCCAGTGACATGTTCTTTACTGGCTCAAGATAGTCCAAAATGCACAAAGGTGTACATTCCCTGCTGAGAAATGCAGACCTACACTGACAGGTCCAAGAAGCACCCCAACACTTTACTTGGTGGGCAACTGAAAAGGTCCAGCTCGGACTTTATACACCAGATGGAGAGTGTTTCCTAGCAACACGTAAGCCCCTGGTGGAAGGTGTATGTGCAGCTAAGAAGATTTCTGCATTGTCTGAGAAACCTAAAATTTGCCGCTCTTATTTATTTATTGAAATGTTTCACCAGGAGGGTACACGGAGGACAAGTCACTTGTCTCCGGTGCAACCTGGGGGAAGGGGTACAATAGGAGTGAGATATTAAACATCCAAGTTACAAGATCAACGTTAACATGCAGTTCTAAGGCAAGTGTTATAAGCAGTGGTACAACAGTGTTACGATAATATGTAAAAAGAGTGGACAATAAAAGTGCCGGTTAATAAGTAAACAAGTGCTTACATAAAAGAAAAGGCGGTCAGAGGGGAAAGGAGAGGGGAAGGTGGGGGAGGGAAGAGTCAAGTTCAAGTTACATTCAAGTTTCAAGATCAACATTAACATACAGTTGCAATGCAGATGTTACAAACAGTGTTAAAACAGAGTTGTGCATGATATGTAGGAAAAGTGAACAATAACAAGTGCCAAGTTAGTAAGTAAACAAGTGCTTACATTAAAGAAAAGGGTGAAATTAGATGGAAGGGTGAGGCGAGGGATGTGGGGAAGGGGAGTAGATGAGGGAGGCAAGCCCCTGACGGAGTAGGGAGGGCCTATGGAGAGTATTTGACGTCCCTGGCATTCTGTGAGAGATTATGTGGCCAGTAAGGGGAACAAATTTGAGGAGAGGAGCTAGAAATTTGGGGAGGGGAGTGAGGGTGCATGGGGTAAAATGAATGTGACAGTAGAGGGTAGAGTTTATCCAGGGCTTATAGGAGGGAATTAGGGACATTTTCATTTCCTCAGGAGCCCAGCATGGAGATGAAGGGAGTGCAGGTAGAATAGAACTCAAGATGTAGAAGTCTGCTTTGGTCCACAGATGAAGCCTGAAATGTTATGGTGGACCCCATGTCCCTGAGGAAAACTGGAAAGAGGATCTTGCATCACAGGCTCTGGTGATACAGAAGGCTTGCATTCCAACCCCTAAAATGAGTCATCCACTGCATCTTCGACAAAGCATCTAGATCCACTTCTACCCCAGAAGAACCTCCAAAAGGCAGGTTCAGGCAGGATCATGGGAGATGCCGCCACCCAGATCGGCGAGGAGTTCGGTGCCATCCACGGTGCTGGTACCACACATAGTGCAGGCACGACACACAGTGCTGGCACCACATACTGGCCCTAGACTTGAAAGGGGGGAAGGAAAGTGGTACCCATGTCGGCCCCTGCAGAGGAAAATGGTGAGGAGGGCTAGGTAGGTGGGTAGCGCCAATGGCAGTGGCATCAGAGAGGGCACTGCACATCCTGCCTGGCCCACTCAGCCATGGCCCAGTGGCTCCGAGGCCTGAAGTCCCTGGAACCGGGTCCACTGGCTTAGTGAGCTGGGCAGATGTCATACCCCTGCTCTAAAAGAGCAGCCCAGAGGTGAAACTGCTCACCGGAGCCCCATCGAGGACAGAGACAGGATCCGCCATTAAGAATGGAGCCTCAGAGAACCCCACCGAGTCAGGTCAGGCCTACCGCCTCCACCACCGATGATCCCCACAGACATACCAGAGGGTGACCTCGAGTGGCACTGTTTCTTCTTCCACTGACAGGAGGAGGAGGAGGAAGAGCTTGAGGTCAAGCTAAGCTTGGTCCCCTGAACGAGACTGTGAACAGGCTCGGCTGCTTTTGGTGCTTCGGGTGGACTGTCCCCCCAAGCACTGGACTGCCCATGGTCAGACCCCTTCCACAAAGGGCGGGAGACCAGACATAGCCCCACTGCCATCACCGCTTTCAAACAAAGTCTCCCTACCGTCACCGCTACCATCTAAGGTGGACTCTACTGATGACAGGCTGAGAATTTCTTCCTCTTCTTCTTTTTTTTTAAAATAAGAAAAGATCACTAAAAGTAGTAAGTTAATCAAGATTTATCCTCACCTCTGAAATTCCCTCAGAGCTTAACCCCTCTGGCAGATGCAGTGGGAACAGCTCTAAAGCTCTGCTGCAGATCGGATCTGGTATGTGAAGGTGGTGTTTGGGTAGCCAGGTGCAGGGAGTGTGGCGGCTGTGGTATTTTCATGTGTTTTCCCATCCACAGGACAGTAACAAATAAGGGTGCACAACCACAGGCAAACATGCATGCTGCAATACCAGATGATGTCCCTCGCACCCATGAGCCACTCCTCACTGCACTACTGCCTGTGGTCACCCAGGTCGCAGTACTGCAGCCGAGCTGGCTGCCCGCCCTCCCCATAGGAGGAGTGTAACCCCTAGGATACTCTATTTTCTTGCCCCTAGTCGGCCCCTAATGACCCAAGCTTGTTTCAAAATGGCACGGAATCATAATGTCACATGACAAAACAGCGTGGCACTATAACGCGCTGTCTAAACAGCA
Organism: Neoceratodus forsteri; assembly: GCA_016271365.2. Lineage (NCBI taxonomy): Eukaryota > Metazoa > Chordata > Ceratodontiformes > Ceratodontidae > Neoceratodus > Neoceratodus forsteri. The sequence continues at coordinate 19,175,315 of JADMNL010000033.1, read as the reverse complement.
ACCACACAAACAAAACCAAATATCTTTGTTTCCAGTGGTTTCACCTCGCACCCCATTATGGGGAGGTTTGTCCCTGTATCACACTACTAAAATAACTCCTCCTCCAGTCAGGTGGCCAACTTTGGGAGAGGGTGAAACTCGGTGGGGGCACAAGACAAAAACAAAAAAATGTTTATCTGCTCTGGGACCAGGAATAGAACCTGGTTCAAAGCTGTTCTGTTGCCCTCCAGTGTCAGTGGCTCTACCCTCCAAGCCACAGCAGCTCCTCAGTGAACCCCCTTCCAGCAGACCTCTTATTCTCTTTCCTGGAAACAGCTACAGCGTCACATGCTATGTCCATCGTCTGGCATTGTGTACTCTGTAGCTGTTTTCCTGCCACTGTTCCTGTTGCATGGTTTTGCCCTACAACATTCTCCTTGTGAGAATGTGATCCGATAAGCGAACTTCGGGTCATCAGTACCGCGAGCAGTAGTGCTACCACTGTGGCAATGGTCCAGCTTAAGGCCACAGCGTTTACCTTATTCCCTCCCGTTTAATGCTTTTATACGTAATATCCCTTCTAACTAGATTGAACCTTGACCCCTCAAAACCCTGCTCTAGCCTCCAGTTCTGCTGGAGCGGGAAAACGACATTAACACAGAACAAAACAGGTAACAAAACTGTGCGAATCAAAAACACTGTCCTGCTTTGATAGAGCCTCATTCCTCCCAGAAGACAGTTTCTGCTCTGCCTTGCTAATGCACTAGGGTTCACGTATCCATTATTAAGTTCTCTGAGCCAAGCTGTTTTCCCAGTATCTTAACTGACTCCATTTTTATCTGAGTCTCTGCCACAAAGATGAGATTGTCATCCGTTATCATCTCTCCTAGTGCTATGCCGAAACACTGCCAAAATGTTCTGTACCTGCTGTCCAGACTCCTAATCCTGAACAATGATGCACAAATCACCAGTATAGGCTAAGGTTTTAATGTCAGGGACGTCTGATGCTGCCCTAACACCCCTTACGTTTGGGTTCTGCTGTATCATCCTGATTATCGAATCTAATTGACAAAATACACAATAAGGGGCTTAGGGACAGCCACGCCTAACTCCTCTGTGTACTGTTACAGGTAAACCCCATGCCAAAGTAACCATAGGGGAACCACCTGCGCCCTTTATACAGCGTAAAATTCAGTTACCAAACTTGTTGAGAGTGCCATACAAGTGTGATACCTTTGCTCATTGGGGATGGCAGTATAGCCTAGAGGTAACAAGCTACGAGTGAGCTAGGCACATCAATAGACAAGGGTTCAATTCCCACTACCTTCACCTGCATACTGTGTGACTCTGAGTTTTGACCTCCTCACTGCCCCGGTTGTCCCCTGAAAAGGCATGTGTGCCTAGTATGCTACCTGGTTAATGAAGAAAAAATAAATATATAAAAATAAACTAAGTAGGTGTGTGGCACATGATCAAAGGACTTTTCTTGACCTACAGTAATTAAAAGGCCTCTCACCAGTCCTTTATCTCCCCTCCACCAATTCCTCAGAGTAATTAAGTTGTCCGATGTACTTCTGTGGTTTATTGTACAAGACTGGGACTCGGCAAGGACTACAGGGGTGACCCGTCCAACTTAACAGCTAGTATTTTATCCAGGCTCTTCTACAAACACTCAGAGGGCTTCAGACGCCTAATTTCTGATATCCTCCCTGTCTCCTGATGTAAAATATAGAGGAATAAAGCAGCATGCACAGAGGCAAACTTATTGCCACATTCTAAAATATACTTCAGTGTTGCCGTCCTGGTGGTACTGAGGTTTGGCGCTGGATGCCACACCTGCATACCACACCGCCAGCGACACGGTTCTGGAACAAGCCTGGTTGTCGGGTCGGCAGGGAGGGAGAAGGATTGTGCGTCTGTGGACTGCTCTCCTTCTCCAGGGAGGCGGAGAGCTGCCATTGGTGCTCTGGTGGCCTCTGGTGGTGGCTGGGGAGATCACAAGAACACTGGCAAGACCTGAGGGGATGTACTGGGGCTGACAACTGGATCAGAGTGCATGCGGAAGTGTGCGTGCTCAGGACCTTAGCCGTCATTGCACGCCACAATCTTCAGGGAGAAAAGCGGAAAAATAGGGCACCAGTTGCGCGGCATGGCGGCTGTCTTCAGTGGGGCTTGTTCAGCACCGAGGGTACGCGGTAGTACTGGATCCTGACCGGGGGAGTAGAGCTAGGGAAGAGGCTCCCTCCCACCCCACTGTGGGGGGCAAGCCTTGAGGATAGCTGCGGGACCGAATAAGGGAGCTGAGGAGAATCCTGGAGACGGGCGTGCCTGAGACCCGAGGAGGATGCCTGACGTGTTGAGGTAGGCAGACTGGTGGCCCAAGGGCAAAAAAGTATAAATCAAAAAATATATATACTTCAGTGCTAGTTGTTAAACAGGACTCAGACATGATAAAAATTTTATAAAGCTTCTCCATGAGCCTATCACTCATCTCTTCCAATGTAACTGGTGTCGCCAATCGTGCCCTGTCCTGGCCATGTATCGGGTGGACTATATCAGCTGTGACTTGATGACATTATCCCATTTTTTTGTTGAAATTACTATTTTATTCCTCCTCCCCAGCCTGCCACCTCCGACCCTTCAGGTACAACTGGACATCCACTGCCCGGAACCCTACCGAGCAGACCCCCATGGAGCCAGTGGATTACCCCCAGGCGGGGCAGAGGCAGGGGCTCAGACCGTAACTTACATTTCGTCGGTCTGAGTCTGCTGTGTGGCACAGGCAAATCGTGAAACACCCGGCCATGGTACTCCCATCTTCCCGGCTCAGGCAGGCTTGTTTCGTGTTTTCTCCTCCCGAGCAGCAAGTAACCTCCCCGACATCATGACGGCGCCGGCGTCCATGCTGCTCAATGCCGCCCATCCCCAAATGGAGCTTGCAGTTCTTCGAGCCTCTGCTCGGGGTCATGCAAGTGTCGGGCATCGGCCAAATCCCTCCCGGAGAAGCGGCTGTCGTTGGGCGGCTCAGCCTATCTCCCCGGCCGACCACGGCGGCCGAGTCCGCTCCCGAACCGGGTGCCCGGCTGGTGTTGCGGTGTGGCGTCCAGCGCATCAACCCTCTGCCACCAGGCCAGCTGACATTATCCCATTTTGTGTCAACCAGGATACCAAATGTATTCTGGACATGGTCAGAAACAATCATGGAGAGCAGAGTTCGGAGGTTTGAAGGCACTAAGGTGGACAAAGGCCAGGCTCAGATGGCATCCACCCCAGAGTACTGAAGGAGCTGGCAGAGGTCCTTGCAGGACCTTTGCAGACCTATTTAATGCCTCACTACATTCAGAGTGTGCCTCAGGACTGGAGGATGGCTCATGTGGTGCTCCTCCACAAGAGTGGCCCCAAGGGTGAACCAGGAAACTACAGACCAGTGAGCCTCACATCCATCGTGGGTAAGCTAATGGAGACTATCCTGAAGGAGAGGCTGGTGGCCCTCATAGAGGCCAAAGGACTGCAGGACAGCAGACAGCATGGCTTCATATGGGACAGATCCTGCCAAAACAACCTGGTGAGTTCCATGACTGGGTAACTAGGCAACTGGACAGGGGCCATGCAGTGGATGTCCTGTATCTGGACTTCAGTAAGACATTCGACTTGGTGCCACATGGAAGGCTGGGAAGTGAGTTAGTAGGCACAGGGGCAGGTGCAAAGCTGGTGAGATGAGTAGGAAACTGGCTTCAGGGAAGGCAACAGAGGGTGGTGGTGGGTGGGGCGCTCTCACACCCAAGGGTAGTGACGAGCAGTGTCCACTGGGCTTGGTGTTGGGACCAGTGTTGTTTGGGATATTCACTGCAGACATATCATGGGACATCAAGAGCAAGATCAGTCTGTTTGCTGATGATACCAAGGTAGGAGTGGTGGTGGATGATCTAGGGGATGGCAGGGGTGAGGATGATCTGGCAAAGCTTGAAACCTGGTCAGACACTTGGCAACTGGGGTTTAATGCCAAAAGTGCAAGGTGCTGCATTTTGGGATGAAGAACCCAAGGAGGAGTTACCAGCTGGGGGAGTGCAGCTAGCCCAGACAGAGGAGGAGAAGGATCTGGGAGTGCTCATTACAGGGTCAATGAACAACTCGGCACAATGTAGGAAGGCAGCTGCAAAGGCCAACAAAATGCTGGGTTGTATTGCAAGGGGTATATCCTTGAGGAGGGAGGAGGAGGTGATTCTGCCGCTGTATAGGTCATTAGTTAGACCGCACCTGGAGTACTGTGTGCAGTACTGGTGCCTGTATCTGAAGAGGGACATTAAGTTACTGGAGGGGTGCAGCACAGGAAGACAAAAGATGATCAAGGGGCTGGGGACTTATCATACGAGAGGAGGCTAAGGGAGTTGAACATGTACCACTGGAGGAGAGAAGGGACAGGGGGACATGATTAAAACCTTAAGTACATGAAAGGAATAAACAAGACAGGTACACAGGCGCCTCAAAGTAAGGGAGGAGAGGACACCAGGGGCCATGATATGAGACTGGAAGGAGGAAGGTTCAGGAGGGAGATGAGGAGATGCTTTTTACAGAGAAGGTGGTGGCTGGGTGGAATCGTTACCTGCAGAAGTGGTATCCAGTAGAACAGTGGACTGCTACAAAGGGGATGGAACAGGACAAGGGGAGGGTCAATGGAGGAAGGGTGGAAGGGAGGGGCAGCTGCAGAATAAGGGGTGCTAGCTGCACATTCAAGCAGACTTGATAGACCTCTAGGCTTTTATCTGCTGGCAAATTTTGTATGTTCGATGTAACCTCCAGCATTTCGTGGGCTCGGTCACCACTCTATCCCACTTGAGACTATGAAGGCACTCATATTGCTGTTTTTCTTGCATCCCAACATCCTACAAATTTCCACAGGTGCTGCGATCAACCTTGTGTATCACATCTTATTTCCTCATCTGATAAAGGGCTGTCTCATGTTGGAAATCTTTAATTTCTTTTGGGAGCTTTATTTGTTCAGAGAGAGCTATGTATCCTCATGCATATTATGAGAAATTAGTTTATGTAATCGTAACACAAACCCAAATATTTCTGATATTTTGTACACATATATGTGTGTGTGTGTATATATATATATATATATAGGGCCAGATATTCAAAGGGTTGCCATGCGCACAGGGCGATGCTCAAGTCCTAAATTGCGCCATTCTGCGAGATTCAGCAGGAGGCAGTTGCACCACTGAAAACAGGCTGAGCAACAGCGCAATGCAAATGAATGCATGCTCAACTGGAGGGGAGGAACCATGGATAAACTGCACAGCCCGATATTCAGCCGGGCTGTGCAGAGTTGTGCAGGCCTAACTCCCCAACCTGCGCCTGCAGGACTTTGAGCCAAAAAAGGCTTAAGTCGAGGGCACCCATAGGTGAGCTGCTGCATTGCAGGGCGCAACACAGCAGCTGCCACCTGTGGCTGGCCCCCAACCCAATCCCTGTGCCCCCCGCAGCCCGATCGGGCATAGTGTACCCCCCCACCAGCCTGATCGCGGCATCAATGTGGCCCCCTCCCGGCTCACATCCCTGGTGGTCCAGTGGACCAAATGCCCGATCGCGGGCAGTACGCTTAATAACCCCTCCCGTTCACATCCCTGGTGGTCCAGTGGACCGAAATGCCCGATCAGGGGCAGAAAATGCGGAACCCCCGAACAGCTCCCTTGTGCCCGATCGCGGGCAGAAAGTAAACGAACCCCCTAACATCTCCCTTGTGCCCGATCGACGGGCAGTAAGTAAATTGAAACCCCACCCCCACCCTGAACATATCTCCTGGTGGTCCAGTGGACCAAATGCCCGATCGCGGGCAGTAGTAAATTGAACCTCCAAAACATCTCCCTGGTGATCAGTGTCCTCTCATTTCACTCGCTTCCATGAGTTTCACTATTCCCGTAGCCGGAGTATCTTACCTGCGCTAGCCATTGTTGCCGATTGCCCGGCTGCACGCCCATTGCGCAGAGCAAGAGCCACTGGCGGCAGCCCTACCGGCAGTCAGTCGGCGGGCGGGGGCGGCAGGCGGTGGATGCTGCTGCCACCGCCGCCGGGGAGAGCGGGTGGTGGGGCTTCGTGGGTGGGGAACACTAGCCACCAGGGAGATGTTTTTGGGGGTTCAATTAGTTACCGCCCGCGATCGGGCATTTCGTCCACTGACCACCAGGGAGATGTTCGGGAGGGGAGGAGTTATTAAACATACCACCCGCGATCGGGCATTTCGTCCACTGGACCACCAGGGAGTGTAGGAGGAGTGGGGAGCTACATTGCTGCCATGATCGGGCTGCAGGGTGCGCGGTCCCGCCGGCTGCTGCCTGCAGGGTGCCAGGCGCAAGTCCTCGGGATCGGTGCACCTACATGCTAATGGCATGCAAATGGGGCCATAATCAGATGCAAATGGCCCCCCGCGCCTTGCATGAATTATGGCCCCATTTGCATGTCACCTTTTGACTATCGTGATTTTGCGCATGGCGCAATTGGTACTTGCGCCACCGCAAGTTGAATGCTCCACTCTGACAACTTGCGGTGGCGCCAAGTTCCACTGCGCCATGCACAGTGGTTGTGGTTGGGGTGATATTCAAAGGAGTTGCTCAATAGCGCAACTCCTTTGAATATCGCCTCGCCACACCCCCTCGCAACTATTTTGCGCAGTGAAGGGCTTGAACCTCAGAATGGCGCAGTTTGAATATCCAGCCCATACTGTATATATATATATATATATATATATATATATATATATATATATAGTGCCACAATTCCCTTGTTTCTGAAAAAAATAATTAAATCAACTTTGAGCCTTCCACTACCATGCAAGATCCTGATAAGCCTTAATTACAGAACACCTAGCAGTAAACAGTTCCTCTATTTATTCTGTATATCCTCCCTCCCAAAACAGAAGTATTTAGCCTCCACACTTGTGGGTCTGACCATCGGTTGGTCCTGTACTGCAGTGACACACAACTGCTCGGTGGTGGTCAAGGTTTCCACCACTATAGCCCTTTGCCAAGTCCACCCTGAAAGCAGAAAAGTCAAACAGGAAATCAGCTCTGGAAGACGGAAACCCTTTTGTTAAAGTAGGTTCAGTGTGACTGAAATGATCTGAACACCCATCCTACAAACCAGCGGTAGATACCATTTCTTCTAAGGCAACGGAGTTACAATATAACTTTTGAGTTTTGCCCCCTGTCTTTTAAAGACAGACTACAATTAAAATCTTCACCAAGCACATCGCCAGTTTATTGCACCCCAGCAGACTTAGTACATGGAATACAGACCTTGATGGTACTGAGTCAAGGAATCACAACAAGATTAAGCGCTGCAAGAACCACGATGTAGAAAGAGCGCCTGCATTCAGAGCGACGGGTATAATAGCAGTAGGAATTACACGTTACCCCTGTCACTCTGCGCTTACAGTGGGAAAGAAGAAGTAGCCATGTATGTGGGACCTGGTTGAACTGCTCCTGTGATGGAGTGGCTAAAGCACTAACACATGACAAGTTGGAGACCTGAGACTGTGGTTTGGTTCCCTCAGGCGTTGCAATTTTTTATGTAAAAAAATAAGTGCTATTGTTTTGCATGGAGTTTACTGTGTCTGTGCAGTCGGTGTTTTACCTGACCTTATTTAGGAGGATGCTGTATTGCTTATTGCATTTACAGAAACATAGAAACATAGACTTTGATGGCAGATAAGGACCACTTGACCCACCCTGTCTGCCCATTTTCCTACCTATTGGATAAGCTGCAGATTCTAGTTAACCAACAGCCTACTTCCTGCAACCCCCACTATAATTGCCTTATGTCTGTCCCATGCATGTTTGAATTCCTCCACTGTTTAGACCCCACAACCTCTCCAGGAAGGCGGTTCCATGCGTCCACCACTCTCCATGAAAAATAATTCCCTCACATTACCCTGAGCCATCCCCTCTAACTTCAAATTGTGCACCCTTGTTCTTACACATCTCTTTCTGAAAGATGCTTCCCTTCTGGACTTTGTTGATTCCCTTGAGGTACTTAAAAGTTTCTCTCATGCCCCACCCGTCCCTCCTTTCATCAAGGGTATACACATTAAGCTCTCTCAGTCTCTCTTCATATGGTTTCTGATGTAGACCCTGCACCATTTTAGTTGCCCTCCTCTTATTGCCACGCTGTGTTTTGTCTGCGTGATATGACCCCGTGCCAACATCGATGGAGGCAGATGCTCCTCCTTCCCTGCTCCACATCCAGTAAAAAGCCCTCCTGGTTCTATTTCAGTTTGTTAGCCATTATAGATGAATCTTTAAATAGAATACCAACCCCATTACATCTGTCCAATCCCTGAATCCAGAAGTATGGGCCTCATGTCCACAATTTATTAATTGACGACATCTCAACATTTTTAATGGGTATCCTGGTTAAACAGATGACATCCTACAGAAAGTGGCATTAGGCCTAGCCCCCAGCATCCAGGACATTGTACCTGCACTAGTAAAAACAGGATCACTAGATCTTCAGGGGCTGTTCATTTGCTACCTAGAATGAACAGCCAACTAGGTCAGAGATCTCTTTCCTATAGGACCGCGTGTTGGTACCGAAGATGTCTTCCTCCATAACTGCATTGACATCCAGCTCCAGTTTTAACAAAAGCATATGCACAATATCTCCCATTCATTCTGCGTGTAAATGTTATGGATGACCCTGTAAGTTACATAGAAACATAGAATTTGACGGCAGATAAGGACACGCTTGGCCCACCAGTCTGCCCATTTCCCTACCTAATGGACGAGCTGCAGATCCTAGTTAACCAGCAGCCTACTTCTTTCTACCCCACCCCTAGAATTGCCTTATGGCTGTCCCATGCATGCTTGAATTCAGCCACTGTTTTTGACTCCACAACCTCCTCCGGAAGGCGTCTCCATGCATTCACAACCTCTCTGTGAAAAATACTTCTTACACTACCTCTGAGTCGCCCCATCTTCAACTTGTGCCCCTTGTTCTTGCACACCTCTTTTGAAAGATGCTACCTTCTTGACTTTGTTGATTCCCTTGAGGTACTTGAAAGTTTCTATCATGCCCCCTCTCCTCCTTTCCTCAAGGCTATACATATTAAGCTCCTTTAGTCTCTCTTCATATGTCTTCCGGCAGACCCTGCACCATTTTAGTTGCTCTCCTCTGGACAGCTTCCATCTTGTCTATGTCCTTGCTGATTGGGTCTCAAGAACTGCACACAGTACTCCAGATGGGGTCTCACCAGCTGTCTGTACAGAGGGATAACAACTTCCTGTTTTCTACTGGTGATGCCTCTCCTATGCATCCCAGTATCCCCCAACCCTCCTTACTGCCCTCTCACATTGCTTGCCCACCTTTAAGTCATCTGATGTCAATGCCCTCAGGACCCTTTCCATTTTGTTGTTGTTAGTATCTCACCTCCATTGTGTACTCTTCCCTGGTTTTGTTTCCCAGGTGCATTACCTTACACTTCTTCGCATTGAATCTAAGCTGCATACATTTGATCATTCCTCTAACCTTGTGAAGTCCCTTCTCATCCTTTCCACCCCACCTTAGCATCAACTCTGTTGCAGATCTTTGTGTCATCTGCAAAGAGACATACTTTTCCTTCCAGTCCCCTGCAATGTTGCTTATAAAGACATTGAAGAGGACCGGTCCTAATACTGAACCCTGCAGTACCCCACAAGTAACCCCTTTCTTCAGAGTGGACTCCATTTACTATTACCTTCTGTGTCTGTTCTCCAGCCAATTCTTTACCCATGCTGTCATCTTGGGACCCACTCCCAGGCTGGCTAACGTATATTAATCTTGTGTGGGACTGAGTCAAATGCTAGCATAAGTCTAAGTAGGCCATGTCCACAGCCCCTCCCTGATCTACTACTTTGGTCACCCAGTCAAAGAAATCTATCAGATTTGTCTGGCATGACCTTGCACTTATGTTTCTGACATATACTGTATGAATTGGTGTATTTTGTTCACTGAGTGTTTGTCTGTACCTAAATGATTGTCTTTTCTAGTGACCTGAAACACTCTACTCAAATCAAAATGGCAGTGGCAAATAGGATGCTGGGATGTATTGCAAGGGATTTAACGGTAGGAAGACTGAGTTATAATGCCACTCTACGGGTCATTGGTGAGGCCACATTTGGAATACATAGTAAGATATTGGCATCCACACCTGAAGAAGTACATAAACATGCTGGAAAGGGTCCAGAGGAGAGCAACGAAAATGATAGCAGGACAGCAGGATAGATCATATGTAGAGAGGTTGGGGGACCTGGGGATGTACACTGGAGGAGAGGAGGCAGAGAGGGATGATAGAGACTTTAAGTACTTGAAAGGAATCAACAGGGTGGAACACGAGGGCCTATTCAATAAAAGGGCCAACACCACCACCAGAGGGCACAACCTAAACTGATGGGGAAGGTTCAAGAGGAACGTCGGAAACATTTCTTTACAGAGAGACGGGTGACAGCATGGAACGAGCTACCAGAGGATGTGGTGGGACAAAGTCAGTGGGAGCCTTCAAAAGAGCCTGGGACAAACATCAAGAAAGGCTGTGTGACCTTTGTCAGGGAAAAGACAGGAAAATTTAGGGGTAGACAGGGGGAGTCAGGGTAGCAGGTATGAAACTTAAGGCTGGAACAAAACCATATTATTTTGAGCAGGCATGATAGATCGAGAAGTCTCCTTCTGCTGGCTATTTTCTTTGTTCTATGTTCTTTTCACTGGGCACTTATGGAACAGGGTCTATGCTCATTAAAGTTCCCCAGTATAATAAATAAAACTGAAAATGAAATGAAATATTCCCAGGCAGTGACCCCAAAACAGAAAAGGTTGTAACCCATTTCCTGTAAGTCTTTATACGATTTACTTTTGGAGTCACTGGTGAAATTGTCAGGCCAGTACACATTTGTTCTATGTGTTGGGGAGGTCCACCATTGCTGCTCTGCTCTGAGACCTCGTCCTTCATTGACTTTAGTTTGCCACAGATGATACTGATAGGGAGTCATCCCAATCTGAGGACTGATCTCTGACAAAGGAGAAGATCAAGGGTGCCTCCGAATCACCCTCCTTTCAGCATTCCTCACTGCTTTGTGCAGAATAGCACGGTAAACTTATTCTCCACAGGTATGCCAGAAGGTTTAACCACTTTTATCTTATTTTCCTTTTATTTCCCTTTATCTGACTGTTATTGCTTCCATGCCTGCCTCCTGTGGTGGTGGTGGTGGGGGGGATGGTGGGGTATGTCTGGTTAGTATTCGGTGTTGTAGTGCACCAACAGGAATGTTCCTTTCAGTTTCTGTTTGACCCACTCCTGCAACAGGTTCTGCCTCAGCTACCTGTGCTGTCCCAGAAGGTGTTTACTTCCATCTGAAGTGCTCCTGACTGGGGGAGGGGGAAAGAGCCCTCAACCTGTTCATCCCATACCACCAGAAAAGCCACTTAACACCCTCAACCTGAGGTTCAATCGAGGACCCTGCAAACCTCTGAGCAGATGCTCTAGCAGATCCTGGGCCTGTCCTTTCATTATCAAAGATCCTTGATCCAAACTCCCCATCCCTATTGTGCGAGGCTCAGGGACACTGACTACGTGAGTGCCACTGTTCCATGGACAGATAGCACTTACAAGGGCTCAGAGGCACACTGACTACATGAGTGCCACGGTTCCTCAGACAGGTAGCACTTTACAAGGGCTTGGGCACACTGACTACGGAGTGCCACTGTTCCGCAGACAGATAGCACTTACAAGGGCTCGGGCATTGCAAACTAATGTGCCTATATTCAAAATAGAGGCTACATCAAACTGCAGCCCAGGCAGCACTCAAATGGCTTCTAGCTCCACACTATGGTAGGTGTGTTGCTGCTCTGGGTAGAAGCACATGCCTCTGTCTTTGCCCAAGTAAAACTTTCCGGAAGGTGGCATGTCCCAGTGTTGGTCTGATGCAGCCTCATTTTGAACTTCCACACCCTGTCCAAACCTGCTCCTGTCAATTACACATGGGTTGATCTAATACTTCACATCTTTGCGCCGGCCAATACAAGATATCAGATACATGAGCTCCTTCATTCCGAAACAAGCTTGTTATTGTTTTAATGGCAAGTTTAGACAGTGGGATGGCTGTGAAAGGTGACCAGAAAGCTATGTTTTTCATAGAACATAGAAGCTGACGGCAGATAAGGACCGCAAGGTCCATCCAGTCTGCCCATTTCTTTTTCTACCTTATGAATGTGCCATAGGCCTGTACTCTGTCAATGGCCCATCTATTCATACTCATCTGTATTGCTCCCTTATGCCTATCCCATGCCTGTTTGAAGCCCTGCACTGTATTCATATCCACCACTTCTGAGGTAGGCAGTTCCATGCATCCACCACCCTTTCTGTGAAAAGAACTTCTCACATTACCCCTTAATCGGCCTCCCTCTAATCTCATGCTGTGTCCTCTTGTCCTGCTATTTTTCTTATATTGAAACATGTTAGACTCTTTTACCTTGTTAATGCCCTTAAGGTGTTTGAATGTTCTGATCATATCAACTCTCTCCTCCTTTGCTCTAGGGTAAACATATTGAGCTCCATTAATCTGTCCTCATATGTTTTCTGATGCAGTCCCTGCACCATTTTGGTTGCCCTTCTCTGGACTGCCTCCATTTTTAATGTCCTTGTGCAGGTGTGACCTCCAGTACTGCACGCAGTACTCCAAATGGGGCCTTACCAGTGTCTTGTAAGAGGGATTATTACCTCCCTCTTATGACTTGTGATACCCTTCTAATACACCCCAACATCCCTCTAGCCTTACCTACTGCTTTAGTGGTCTGCTTGGATGATTTCAGGTCATCTGTGATGATGATGCCCAAGTCTTTTTTCGCTTGTGACTGCCAGCATCTCCCTCCCAACCTATAGGTGGCTTCAGGTTTCTCTTCCCATGTGCATGATCTTGCACTTCTTTGCATTAAACCCCAGTTGCCACTCTTCCGACCATTTTACCAGTTTTCTAGATCTCTTCTCATTCTGCCCACCCATCTGGATCATCTACTCTGTTGCAGATCTTGGTGTCATCAGCAAACAAGCAAACCTTAACCCTCCAGTCCATCTGCAATGTCATGGATGAAGATATTGAAAGGACTGGCCCCAGGACTGATCCCTGAGGTACCTCACTTGTGACTTGCGTCTCTTCTGACTGTATACCATTTACTACCATTCTCTGTTTTCTGTCTGCAAGCAATTTGCCACCCAGTTGACCAGCCTCTGACCCACCCCAAGCCTACTCAGCTCATTAATCAATCTTCTATGTGGACCAGTATCAAAGCTTTGCTGAAGTCAAGGTAGGCAACATCAACTGCACCCCTTGGTCCACCACTCTGGTTATCCAGTCAAAGAAATCTATGAGATTAGTTTGACAGGACCTTCCTGTTGTAAACCCATGCTGTCTTGGAGCCTGTGCTCCTCATGGATTCCAGGTGTTGCACTATCCTTTCCTTAAGGAGTGTTCCATAATCTTGCCCACTACTGAGGTAAGACTGACTCATCTGTAGTTCCCTGCCTCCTCCCTGCTACCACTCTTGTGGAACAGGATCACATGAGCCCTTCTCCAGTCTTCTGGGACCTCTCCTGTGCTCAGAGACTCACTAAACAGTTCTGATAATGGCTCTGCTAGTTCCACCCTTAGCTCCTTTAGTACCTTGGAATGTATGCCATCAGGTCCCATTGCCTTGTCCACCCTGAGTTTAGTGAGCTCTTGTAGGATTCTTTATTTTGTGAAGGGATTTGTGCACCTCTCTCCCCTGTGTCCATGGTGCTGAGCTATGGGCCCTGCCCTACCTTCTCCTCAGAACATCATACTTCAACCAAACCTGTCTATGGACTTCAATGCTTTCAAATTAATATCGTAAGCTGTTTCTCCAGACGTGGATAACTGTGTGTAGTTCAACTGCAAAGAAGCCCACTGAGTCTTTCAGTAAATTTCTGATAATATATACCTGATTGGGGTGACATTCCAGACCCCTCCATACTTCAGTCTTACAGCATTCCATCATTGCACAGGTTTACTGTGTGCAGGAAAAAAATGCAACATAGGAACTGTCTTGGAGTCTGTGGTAGAGGTTGCTCTTCCTGGGTGCCCTACTCCATATTTGATGGGTCAGTGTTCCTCCTTCTGCTTCTTCCACAGATTCATCCTCCTTGTCCTCAACAGTTACACAAGATATATGTGTCGGCAAGGGAGGAGCTATTATCCTTTGGGACACAGTGCATCTGAAACCGTCTGAACACCAGCCAAGTTATGTTCTACCTGTCCTCCCTCCACCAGTACATTTTCATTTTCCCCAGGATCTTGAATTGAGTCATCCCCAGTACTTGAGCTATCCCCCAACCTAAATCTACTGATTATATTAGTGGGAGGAATGTCACTGGGCAAATGTCCTGCAGCTCCCTCTGCCCACTCAATTCCCTGAGGTACCTACAGTCTTAGCCTGCTCAGCCATATCTCAATATGTTCCTTCTTTCATGAAGAAATGTCTTGTGTCCCCAGGTAACCAAGAAATCCTGTCCAGGGAGCTGGCCTGCTGACCCAGCAGTAGCGCTACTGCTTGCAGTGCCAGTGACCCGGTTCGGAATGGACTCAGGTCATCAGAGGGTTGGTTGGGGGAGGAGGTTTGAGCATCCATCCAGATTGCTCATCTCCTCCAGGGGGTGGGGGAATTGGGATGCCGACTGATGCATGCTTGACCTCTGGTGGTGGTCGGAGGCTCAGCAAGCACATAGTCTCAAGTAGGGGGAGGTGGCCGCGCCTGTCATGTGCTTTGGTGTCCTAGTATAGCCACTCCTCTGTGGGGGCGATTCCAGTAAAAAGACTCTGTCCTGGTGCAACATTGATGCGAGGGCCAGAGATTTGCCTTCACCTGCAGCCGCTGTGACCGCTGGCATGGACCCTGACAAGACACAGAAGGAATGAGGGGTTCAGAGGGTGCCCCACTCATCCCACTGGGGGTAAACCAAGGTTCTGTGGGTGGGCGGGGTTCCGAGGTTGTGGTGCAAGGGAGTCAGGCACAGCACTGGAGAGAAGGTGACATAAACAGATTAAAAAAAATCCCATCCAGGGACCGAATCCAGTCAGCAGGCTTCAGCGCTGCTTCCACAGACCCCAGTATTCTTTTCCTGCTGAGTTTCAGATCTCATCTGCTGAGAAGGATGCCCTCATTGTACTGGCCGCCCTGCCTCCCAATGTGGTTGGTGTCTCTCTTTCTCTCTCTTCTTCTATTCAGAGCCTGAGGGCCAGGCTGCAGTCTCTGGGGCAATCTGAGAATTGCTTCTTCACGCTGCTGAGGCGCTGCAGGTCAGTGCCGCCGCTCCATTCCGCTCATCCTGTTCTGAAACCTCCAAGCATCTCTGTGAATCAGTAGCAGTGTGCCAGTCAGGATTAGATTGTACCACTCTCCCTCCAACAGTGTCATTAGGAGAGTCTTTGCTGATGAACTCTTCCTGTAGCTCCACTCTTATAGCTGTGGTGACAGGTGGCTCATCTGAAGTACAGGCATCTGCTGAAATGCTGGACACCAGCTGATTCAACCTGCAAGGGAGCTTCTCAGTTGCCAGCACTTCCTTCCCTCAGGTACAGCACAGAACTTATGAGTTTCTCCTTCTCAGGGCTTTAGTCTCCAG
The DNA here is from genome assembly GCA_016271365.2 of Neoceratodus forsteri. Lineage (NCBI taxonomy): Eukaryota > Metazoa > Chordata > Ceratodontiformes > Ceratodontidae > Neoceratodus > Neoceratodus forsteri. Next base: position 19,159,672 of record JADMNL010000033.1, on the reverse strand, counting down.
TGCCATCAGTCCCTCACCTTTCACCAGCACGAAACTGTTTACAGTGTGGGGAAGCCTGCGCTGTCCCTGCCCTGTCGATGAACAGAGGGCTTCAGTCTCCAGTGCTGTCAGTCGCTCACCTTTACCAGCACTAAATACAATCAGCAGTGGGGAAGCCTGCGCCTGTCCCTGCCCCCCACACATACCTGTCCCTGTGGACATACAGAGGGCTCAGTCTCTAGTGCTGTCAGTCCTCACCTTCACCAGCACTAAATACATCACAGTGTGGGGAAGCCTGCGCTGTCCCTGCCCCACACTGTACCTGTCCCTGTGGATATACAGAGGGCTTCAGTCTCTAGTGCTGTCAGTCCCCACCTTTCACCAGCACTAAACATCCACAGTGTGGGAAGCCTGCCTGTCCCTGCCCCACACTGTACCTGCCCCTGTCGATGAACAGAGGGCTTCAGTCTCCAGTGCTGTCAGTCCCCTCACCTTTCACCAGTACTAATACATCACAGTGTGGGAAGCCTGCACTGTCCCAGCCCCACACTGTACCTGTCCCTGTTGATGAACAGAGGGTTTCAGTTTCTGCTGCCAACCCTCGCTTTTCACTACAGCCAAATCTATGACAGTGTGGGGAAGCCTGTGTTGTATTTGCTCCACACTGTGCCTTACCCTGTGGATATACAGCGGACATTGAACCTCAAGATGTTGATGCAGCACCAAGGCTGCTGCTACTGATCTGGGATTGGAAACATGCCCTGGCTGTCAGAGAACTGTCAGAGGGGAGGAGGGTTTGAGCATCTTAGTGGATGCCTCTCTCTCTCTCTCTCTCTCTCCCTCTCTGGAGTGGAAGGCAGCCCTGATCCAAGCAAACACTGCCACCAGGGTGTCGACAGGGGAGGTGTAACTCAAAGTTGCAAAGGGAGTGCGGCTGCTTACTGGTTCTGTACACCACCATGCAATCCGTATGAAGCATATGAGCACTTGGTGTGCGTAGTCCCTGGGTGGGGGTCAAATGGGACAAATAAAACACACTGCAATGAAAATAACGCCTGGTACACCCAGGCTTCACACAGCCTTCCATCTTCTGCACCCATAGAGTCTTGGGGGTGGGGGGCTGAGGAATCGAAACTTGAGACTACTGATGGGGTGACAAAGCTGGGTGGTTGCCTGGAGTGGAAACAGTACAAATTAAACCAAAACAACAACAGAAGTCATCAGTGTCTGGTGCTGTCAGTGCCTTCCTTACAAGCACTAAAGCTATCCACTGAAAACCTTGAAATGCAACCTCTCAAACATTCACTGCCATCCAATAGAAAGTTACACCACCTAACCTCTTCCTCCCTCTGGCTTGTACTTGTGGCTGCCCACCTTAGACATAAGTGGTCGGCAGAGGAAACACCATCTGCCAGCATGCATCTCTGTGGTTGCTGTGTATGCAGCACCTGTCTGTGAGCACAGCATTTCTCTTCACAAGGCAATTGTGATTAATGCTGGTGAAAGGTGAGGAACTTATAGCACTAGGGGACTAAAGTCCTCTGTTTATCCACTGAGGTAGGTACAGTGCAAGTTTCCCCACACTGTGATGGATTTAGTGCTGGTGAAAGGTGAGGGACTGACAGCACTGGAGACTGAAGCCCTCTGTTTATCCACAGGGACAGGTACAGTGGGGGGATCAGGCTTCCCCACACTGTGATGTATTTAGTGCTGGTGAAAGGTAAGGGACTGACAGCACTGGAGACTGAAGCCCTCTATTTATCCACAGGGACAGGTACAGTGTGGGGCAGGGACAGCGTAGGCTTCCCACACCGTGATGTATTTAGTGCTGATGAAAGGTGAGGGATTGACAGCACTGGAGACTGAAGCCCTCTGTTTATCCACAGGGACAGGTACAGTGTGGGGCAGGGACAGCGCAGGCTTCCCCACACCGTGATGTATTTAGTGCTGATGAAAGGTGAGGGAGTGACAGCACTGGAACTGAAGCCCTGTTTATCCACAGGATGGGTACAGTGTGTGTGTGTGTGTGTGTGTGTGTGTGTGTGGTGGTGGTGGTGGGGAGGTCAGGCTTCCGTACAGTGTGTGATGTATGTAATTATATGGAAGACGACCGACTGATAATGCTATACCCTCCCAGTCAGCCCTTCCTCCCTAGTCTTTTCAGTCTTTAGATACTGGGGTATTAGGGTGAGGGCCGAAAAGAACTGGTGACAAGCGGTAAGGGACAGTCATTCAGGGAGCATGGATCCCAGCTTGACTGCTGCTCAGCATGGGACAAGTCAGGTAGCAGGTGGCTAACGGCCACTAACAAATTGGTTTGCCAGCTAGATTTTGAAGTTACTGGCCATCTACCTACCTGCCCACAAAGTGATTTGTAGAGTCCTTATAGATTATGTCCACCAAAATATTGATTTCGCTACCAGATTTTTGAAAGCTAGTGGCCAAACTGACCACCAGCTTACAAACTGATTTGTCCCACCCTGCTTCTGTTGCTTGGATTTAAGCTCAGAGCCCTCAGTATACAGGAGTAAAAAATGATGGCTGCCTGGTATTGGATTTATTTTACTGTTCCCACCACTCAACCTCTGTCCCCTCGGAGTTTGTAACATGGCTACTGGATAAAAACACACTGGCGCTGGATGAGAACAGTCTTTGAACAGGTCAACTTCTGCAGATATTGGGGATGGCCTACAGTTCTGTAACTGGTGTTCATAATGTGACGGATTAAGTGGTGGGCACAGGAGCCATTGGCATTGGTGGTAGAACAGCCTGAAAAAGTTACGACCAAAGATGTAAGGGGCAAGTTGCTCCCTTTAATGGGTCCACCCACAGAATCATTTTTGTCATCCAAATTTGTAATCTGTAGATACCCCCAACTAACAGCAGCTTCCAGTCCCTAGTTCCCTGATGCCCACCTGAAAGCCTGGCCTTTCCTTTTCATTCTCAAAGTGTAACCACTGTGCACTGCAGGCCATAAACCCAGCCCACCCCCATCAACGTTACTCAGACCTTCACTTTTCATGATCCTGCCGACAGCCTGCCAGCCACAAAGGAAGAGATTAGAAAGTAACACTGCTACCTGCACATGCTGCATTTAAAGGTACAGTCGTCTCTAGTAATAATTTAACACAACTGCAGAAACTAATAGGGCCAGGCCCTGTCACTTATGAAAGTGGTTGGGACATCCCCCATTCCTGGCACTTATGGCCGTTGGGGGCTGAGGTTGGTAAGCTTCACACACAGAGACAACAGAAATTATTCATCAGCCTTGTTTACACAGCACTCATTGCCCAGTGTTACAGGAAGTAAAGGAGCAAAAGACCTGACAGCATGAATTGACTGAGAAACGAACTGAGAGGGTGTGGGGGTACGGGATCGGGGGGCTTCTTTAGAAATATTAAGCTGATCCAATAGATATAACATGATTCCTTGTGTAACCCCTAGGTGGTGCTACTCTGAGGCTTATTACCCCTGCCTGCACAGTAGCCTGCAGGTTGAGGGCCTGTCTCTCGAAATGGGTACCTCCGCCTGGAGGACAGGGTTGCTGGCAATGTGACTGCCCTGGTACAGCCCTCTGGGACACTGATACCCCTCTTACCCCTAGTGGCCTGGCTAAGCTTGCAGCTACCCCACACCAACACACTTTTGCAACACACAGTGAATTCCTCCTTGTAACCACTTACCACCAGGGCTATGATCAGCTGGAATGCCCTGGATGACCCCTGGAAACAAGACCTGTAACAATTAAACAACATTGATGCAGTACTTTTTAAACAGAGGTACACCACACCCAGTTTAACTGCAAAAGATCCAGATCTGATTTATTTGGGGATGTTAACAAGGGAGGGGCATTAATCTGATGGTTGATTTTAGATCTGATTGATTCAGGCTATAAGGCATGCACTCGAAGGTTCCTGGAACACAGTCACACACACACACACTCTGGGTAACCAGTTGAAACTACAGGCTAGTCTGAGCGTTGCCAGGGTAGCCGGCATTGCAGCTGGTTGGGGTCCTGTGATGGAAAGAAACATACATGCACTGTAACCCCACAATTTGTAATCTGGAGCCAGATGGCTCAGTCCATAAAAGCTTAACAATTAACTCAGTCGACGCACTGTGATTGTTAGCTGGATTGCAGTGAGCTACCCTGGTTTCACTCATGCTACCCAAAATTGGATGCAGGATGGATGAAATGGAGACCTCAAGATGAAGAGCTGGATGGCCAGGAGAAGCAGGGCCCATACAATGTGACATGGCATTTGATCCTGTTCGGTGTTGTTGATCAGGAGCCGAACCTCCTTGCAGGTCTCTCATCAGATCTTTCTCCTACCCCCACAATAACTGCCTTATGTCTGTCCACGCATTCCTGAATTCCCCACTGTTCTTGACTCTCGACCTTCTCAGGAAGGCTGTTCCATGCATCTACAACCCTCTCTGTGAAGAATTCTTCTTCACATTACCTCTGAGCCATCCCCTCTATCTTAAAATTGTGCCCCTTGTTCTTGCACATCTCCTTTTCTGAAAGATGCTACCCTCTTGGATTTTGTTGATTCCCTTGAGGTATTTGAAAGTTTCATCATGTCCCCTCTCCTCCTTTCCTCGAGGCTATACATCTTAAGCTCCTTTAGTCTTTCTTCATATGTCTTCTGGTGCAGTCCCTGCACCATTTTGGTTGCCCTCCTCTGGACAGCCTCCACCCTGTCTATGTCTTTGTGGTTAGGGTCTCCAGAACTGTACACAGTACTACAGATGTGGTCTTACCAACTGTCTGTACAGAGGGCCAACAACTTCCTGTTTTCTACTGGTGATGCCTCTCCCTGCATCCCAGTATCCCCCAGCCCTCCTTACTGCCTTCTCCACATTGCTGGCCCACCTTTAGGTCATCTGATATGACTACCCCAGGTCCCTTTCCATTTTGTTATTGTCAGTATCTCACCCCCATTGTGTACTCTTCCCCTGGTTTTTGTTTCCAGGTGCAATACTTACACTTCTTTATGGGAATCTAAGCTGCCATACATTTGACCATTCCTCCAACCTCGCCAAGTTCCTTTTCATCCTTTGCACCCCACCTTGTGTATCAACCCTGTTGCAGATCTTTGTGTCATCTACAAAGAGACATACTTTCCTTCTAGACCCTCTGTAATGTCACTTATAAAGACATTAAAAGGACCGCCCCAGTACTGAACCCTGTGGTACCCCACTAGTCACCCTCCTTTCTTCACTGTGGACTCCATTTACTACTACCCGCTGTGTCCTGTTGTCCAGCCAGTTTTTACCAGACTACCACCCTGGGACCCACTCCAGGCTGGCTAATTTGTTTATTAATCTTTTGTGTGGAACTGTGTCAAATGCCTTGCTAAAGTCTAGGTAGGCCATGTCCACAGCCCTCCCTGGTCTACTACTTTGGTCATCCAGTCAAAGAAATCAATTAAATTTGATTGACATTACCTTCCTGCTGTGAATCCATTCTGCCTTGGGTCCTGTGCCCACTGGCCTCTAGGTACTCAACAATTCTTTCCTTTAGCAGTGATTCCATAATTTTCCCTACCACTGAGGTCAAACTGACAGGTCTGTAGTTTCCTGCCTCTGTCTTGCTCCCACTTTTGTGACAGGGAATCACATCCCCCCTCCAGTCCGGCAGGTACCACACCATCCTCCCATGATTTATTAAAAAGGGTTGTCAGTGGTGTTACTAGTTCTTCCCTTAGTTCTTTTAGAATTCTGGGGTGAATCCATCAGGCCCCATTGCTTTATTCACCTTCAGTTTTAAGAGTTCTTTCAGAACCCTTTCTTCTGTGAAAGGACTAATATCAACTCCCTATCCAGAGTGCTTCTCTTGACTGGATTAGGTATCTCCCCTGCTTTTCCATTGTGAATACTGGAGCAGAAGTATTCGCTCAGTATCCCTGCTTTTTCACTGTCACTCTCGCCCAACCACCTTCGTCTTTATTCAACCTCAGTATCCCTGCCTTGGTCTTTCTTTGCTCCCTAATGTACCTATAAAGGGTTTTATCCCCTTCTTAACCGAGCTGGCTATCTTTTCCTCGGTTTGGGCCTTTGCTATTTTGACTGCCTTCCCTGCTTCCTTCTGCTTTAACTGGTACAGATCTCTGTCCTGCTCCTTCTGTGTTTCCTTATACTTCCTGAATGCTATCCCTTCTCCCTTACCTTCCCCGCTACTTTAGAGAACCATACAGGTTTCTTCTTTCATTTTGATTTGTTTATTTGCTTCACACAAAGGCTTGTTGCCTCTGTGATGGCGTGTTTGATGTTTCCCATTGTTGCTCCACCCCACCTTCTTGCCTGTTTGCTAGTGCTTTTCTGAGGCACTCTCCCATTTTGACAAAATCAGACCTCCTGAAGTCCAGTACCTTCACTTTTGTGTGGCTTGACTCTACAGCTAAGTTTATCGTGAACCATACTGTTTGGTGGTCGCTTGTTTCCAGATGGCTACCCACTTCAAGATCAGAGATCCTCTCTCTGTCCCCATTTGAGAGTACCAAGTCTAAGACTGCTCCTCCCAGTGGGTTCCAAAACTAGCTGTCTGAGGCATGCCCCTGTAGGGCATCGAGAATGGCCTTGCTCTTTGATGTGGCTGCAGCAAAGGTGCTCCAGTTAACATCTGGCATATTCAGGTCCCCATCAGCAATACCTCCCTTTCTCTGCCATCCCAAGGATGCCTTCTATCATTTCCTTGTCTATTTCCTCCTCTGAGATGGGGGGTCTGTATACAACCCCTGCTAATTGTGGAGCCATTTCCAGTCTTCAAGGTGACCCACAGTGCCTCCTCTCTTCCTTTATACCCTTTAGTTCTGTTGCTTTTGATACCTTCCCTACATAGAGTAGCAGGTTAAGGGGCCTGAGTTCTGAAACGGGTGCCTCCACCTGGAGATTAGGGTTGGTAATGGTCAAGCTAACCTGGGCACAGCCCTTCAGGACACTGTAACCCTCTTTGCCTCTAGTGGCCTGAACACTGTACAATAATCACTTTCACAATACCCCTGGTACACCACACAGAGTACCCACACTGTTTGCACTTACCACCAGGGGTGGTTCCTCTGGCTCGACTCTGGAGACCCCTGTAAAACAAGATTATGCACAGCAAATAGCAACAGTACAGTACTTTGAGCTAAACTGGAACCACAGTCAGATTACATGCAGAAAAGTTAGATCTGACTTATTCAGCGGACTTGAACAAGGGAGGGGCAAAATCAAGTTAATTAGCTCAAAGATTATATCAATCAAGCAGTTGTGCATGCACTTTCAGTCCCCACACAGTCCAACTCTGGGTACCCAGGTGGACAAGAGATGGGCTAGCCAGGACCGATGCCCGGGCTGCAGCTGGTTGGGGCCCTGTGATGGAAAACACAACATGCATAGTACACAATATTTGTAGTCCGAGTCAGAGGGCTCAGTTCAGAAGGAAACGAACAACAAGACAATCAGATGACACACTCAGATTAAACTGTTGTTGCAGAGAGCTACCCTGGTATTTACTCATGATACCCAAGACTGGACATATGCTGACTAAAATCGAGACTGCAGGTGGTTGATCTGAAATGTCAGGAGAAGCAGGGCCCACATGAGTAGCAGAGGCATCATTCCTGTTCAAGCGTGGAGCAGAGGGCTGATCCCCAGGCAAGTCTCCCATCGATGGCTTCTCTGTGCAGTGGGTAGTTGGCTGGGCCAGTCTGGCAAGGCCCAGACCGGATGGAGACAAATTCAGATGCAGTCCGTTTTGGGTTGGATACAGCTTCCAGCAAGCAGAACACAGTTCACACAGTGGGGAACTAACTCACAACCCACTAGCAGCTCATAGCACATTTACATGTAAGGGAATTCTACTGTACCAGGCAAAGCGCCCCCAGTCACAATCGCAAAGTCTCTACACACACCGGAGCTTAAGGGTAGTTGGAATTCCTGACAGGCCAATTGCATTCAGCAAAATCTTTGGTCTTCTTCAGGTTGAGCCTGGCCCACTTCAGTAGCTTACTTTAGTCACACAAACTTGGATTTAGTCCAAAATAATTCTCTTCTCTCCCTCTCAGAAGCATCACAATCGACATGCAGGCCAAAAACTTAGCCTTTTCAGAGTTCACCATGCAAATCCACTCAGGATTGCTGCCCAGAATCACTCCAGCTCCTCTCATTTCACTTCCCAGCTCAGAACTAACTGAAACTGCAAGCAACCCGGACTTCCCAAGATCCAAAAGATTTGGTTGGCTGATTTGGCTGTCAGTCAAAGCAAGAGCTCCCCTTCAGTTGCAAAAAGGCAAAAAAGCTCCAAACTAAAGTTCCTACAGATTTTGATTCAGACAGCTCCTGTAGTCTGGCTACATTTTAGGTCCCACTAGTACAGTTTGGTCCAATTTGCAGTCCAGGACCAAGATAGTGAGACAAATAAAACAGTCCTTGGTACAAAGAAAGCAGGTTAGATAAACTACATTATCATTATCACCCTAAATGAGTCTCAGCAAATAGTTACATCTTTCAACAGAGCTCCCTCTCAGATTACTTAAACTGCAATTAGGCAGCTCTTAAAGAGACAGTACACAGAGGCTATACAGACTCTGGTAATCACATTTAAACTTCTAAACGCAGGACACCATCATGGCAGTGAGCATTTAGGCAAGCTCAAGGAAGACTTGCACTTTTACCCTTAAAAACAATTTTGCCATTTTGTAAGATACATTACACACTCTACAGGGTGCAGTCGTGCTCTGATATATGCAGCTTTGGGTGGTTGACACTTGACCTGCGGCCTCATGCAGTCTAGCGTACACCAAGGCGTGCGATATCAGAGCGTGATCACGACACCTAAGGATGGGTTATCTATTACATATATCACCCCAACCCGTCCTCACCTAGGGAGGGTACAAACTAAGGTTCCATGGAGGCAGAAGACATCTGCAAGCTACGAGGCACTGAGGTCTGATGCACCACAGGGGTTGTTATCGAGGGATGCCAAACCAAAGATGGAAAAGGGCATAAACAGAATGAAAAAAAGTTTTAAAAATGGGATATAAATTTAATTATTACATAAACTGATATACATTTTATTATTAAATAAAATATATATATTTTTATTAAATGAAAAATATTTATTTATAAAATTAAAGGGTATATATTTAAACAATAAGACATGACCAGTGGTTATATTATTGGTCTATTAATCACCTCCGTTGGATTTAATGTTGCTCAGTATCAAGGTGCCACATGCCCTAGAGGGTGATTAATTGACCATTTTTTCCATCATAGATTCTTATTAGGTTTTCCATTTACAACCATCAAGATACAGCATACATTCACATTTACGGATCAAGACTTCAATTACAGCTGTTCAGAGAGAAAAGCATGAAACACTTAAGCACTTCAACTCTCAGGAACCCTATACACATGATTGCACAATCTATGATATCACTAAAAGCCACTTCTAGTCAAGTAAAGATTAACGGCCCATTATCATAACCCCTGGGAGTGTCTTATTGCTATTATAATGCAAAAACAATGTTGAGCCTCATTCAGCATGTGATTAGGGTCTACTTGTATAGAATGCTGCAGCCAATCAGAAAGTTCTATTTGTCAGACCCTTTTTGTAATTCTTTATTAAATAACCTCTAAATTAAATTATAATAGAACAAAATGTTTCATGTATAATCTGTATTTATCTTTCCATTTCCTCAGCTACGCATTGACATGAACAACAGACTATTAAACCCAACTGTGAAGAACAAACTGGTTTAGACACTGGGTGGGAGCTGTGACATCATGTACAATGACCGAAGCTTCATGCTCTACATAGTGGCACAGTACTCATCAGGTGTCTGAAGCAACTTGTTCTTTGCAAAAAATCTCTTTAATAGAACATTTTCTTGTCACAAAACTGTAAAAAGGCACTGGAGCTGACTGCAATGTGGTAAGTGACTGTTTTTTTTCCTTTTTTTTTTCAATTTTCAAACACAATTGCTTACTATTTTCTTCTTAATGTAGGTAGTCACTTTTATCTGCGGCCTGCATTTCTCTGCCATCCGCCGCTGGACAACTCACACACAAATGCTTCTACCATCCCTGTCCTATGAAAAGAACTGATGGGGAGGTTGCATTGTGGACGAGTAACTAACGAATGAAAAAGTCATTCTGCATTAGTAGCCACGTCACTACTGTAGCAGAATGACTTTTAAAGTGCAAAGATATTCATGCACAATGACATTCTACCATACACTTTTTTTAAACTTTCTATTTTCAGCCCCATCGCATGTCCAGGCCCTCTCTCGGGCTCCCAATGCACCACCCAGGTTGTGCCGATGGGACCAGGGATCGCTCTGATAAGTGCCCCAGTCCATGATATCTAGAGGCCCATATGATCCCTGGGTGGGGCAGAGGAAGCTTTCCCATACCTGCTCCAAATTTCAGAGAAGCATGCACCTGGAGTTCCCCCGGATCCTCTGGGTCACTATTTCTGTGTGGGAGCCCATCACCTGGCCCAGACGTGGGGTCTTTTCCTTGTTCTTTTCCCCACCCCTGCAGACATCAGCACCTGGGAAGGATCAATGAGTCAGAGGCACACAGAGACACCCTGAGCTCCAGTCCTCAGCCAACACCGCCCCTCCCTAACGCTCCATCTCCTCTGCTGCACTAGCACCATCCGTGGTGACCCAGGTGGTGGTGGTATTGCAATGAGGAGAACTGCCAACCCTCACTGAGAAGGAGAGCAGCCCACTGGGCACTCAAGCCTTCTCCTCTCGCGCCCTCCAATGACCCCGGCTCACACGAACCTGGATCACCAGCATGTCAAAGGTAGCGCACCACTCGCCAGAGGGTCATTCACCATACACTATAATAAGATTACTGCCCCTGCACTTTATTTGGTTGCTTGTAACATCAGTCTGTTACTGTGGAAATGATTATGATGTCACAGGCAGAGGACAGTGATACCAAAGCCCAGACAAGAAGCCACAGGAGACCATGAGAGCTACTCTGTTTCCTGAGGCACAGAGTGCTGACTTGGGACAGAATTTTTATGTGTTTTACTTTCTTTATCCTCCTGTGCAGGCCCACCATCGCTGTCCACTAACCTACCACACTTGGGGTCCTTTGGGGACTTGTGTGCATCGCGCCCAGCAGATCCCCAGATCCAGTCTGGCGGCATCATCTTTGGCTCCCCACACTTTCCTCTGTTTTCTCCCATGAATGTGCTACTCCTGAGGCCCCCAGGTGGTAGTGCATGCGCATGGAGGCACACATGCGCACCACAGCTCCAGATGGGGTCTCCTCCTCTCTCCCGGCCGGCCTAGCACCAAAGGTCCTCGGAGTGATGCCGCTTCTCCAGCCTTCACCAGGGGCGGCCAAGCTCCAAGGGTACCTGCAACCCCTGCCTGAGGTAGAGGGCTGCCAGCTGGCAGCCTGCTCTAGTCCCTCTCCCTCCCCTGGCCGACCTCCATGACCCAGGCTTGTTCCAGAACCGGGTCACTGGCGTGGTGCAGGTGTGGCATCCAGTGCCTCAACCCTCCGCGCCACCAGGCTGGCGTGCTTGGGACAGAATAAGAGGGAAACATTAGAAAACATTACTTCACATGCAGGTGGTTAACATGAAATAGCCTGCCTGGTCAAGCTGTAGAAACTAGTACTATTCAGGGCGTCAAAGTAGAACTATGGTAGACTGACTCCTAAGGAAGAATGGCATTTAGGGTTAAGCAGAATGAGTAGTGGGTAAGACAGGACTAGACAGATTCCTGAGGGAGAATAGCAGTGAGGGTTACACAGCATGAGTAGGGCTAACACAGAACTAGGCAGATTCCTGAGGGAGAATGACATTGAGGGTTACACAGCATGAGTAGGGGTAATACAGGACTAGCCATTCATGAGAGAATGGCATTGAGGGTTACACAGCATGAGTAGGGGTAACACAGAACTAGGCAGATTCCTGAGGAGAATGACATTGAGGTTACACAGCATGAGTAGGGGTAACACAGGACTAGACAGATTCCTGATGGAGAATGGCATTGAGGGTTATACAGCATGAGTAGGAGGTAACAGGATTAGACAGATTCCTGAGGGGAATGGCATCGAGAGTTATGCAGGATGAGTAGAGGTTATGTGAAATTTTTGACTGCTTGGTATACATGGACTACAAAAGTCAATGGCTGGCTTGTAAGAGACTAATGCTCTCGGACATTATCAGTGTATTTTCTGTGGGTATTTGTCCATGGTCTTGTTGCTAATGCCCACCTTATTTGGTTTTACTTCTGGCTGCTTTTTGGTGGAACCTCTCAATATGGGTAGTATAGGAATCAAGAAATGTGCTCCTTATACTGTATCTGCATTTATCTGTAGCGTATGTCTTTGATACCAGCGTATACATGAATATTATTTGCAAATGAATAAAACAGAAAAGACAGCCCAAACACGTCAGAACAGTGGCTAGCATTTAATGGAAATTACAATGTTTACAAAATGTCTCATATCTTTTAAAATCAAGTTTTTAGTCACCTCTGTTGCACCTCGAGAAAAATCAAACTGAGAAAGGTGTGATTTCATTGTGGTGAGGGTTTGAGGAGAGTTTCAGCCCTGAGCAGAGAACCTTCAAAAATAAACCGCAGGCAACTTCCTCAACAGATAAGACAGTTGGGGAGAACATCGCACGACATGGAGTTGCCAGCAGAGGAGGAGGACATCCGAAGAAAGGAAAAGGAAACCACGGGTGGGGGGAGGCTGCTTAGTAACATTAACACGAGCATGTTCTGAAACCCCAGGAATGGGGCATGGTGGTGGGGTGTATAACATTTCTAGCATATTCATTTTCATCATAAAGTACTTTCATTTTCTTTGACTGAAGGCAGCTCTGGAGTTGCACATTCGAAAGGACAAATAAAAAAATTCTAGCAGAAAGCAAAACTATGTCAAAATTTTGTTTGGCACCAGAACTTCCATTTCACGACAATGTTGGATGGTGGTACTTTTTCTGTTTCCGCCCGCTGTTTGTTTTGCCCCCATCCCTGGTGCTGCACTGTCCCGACCCATCACTGACTTCACGGACTTACCAGCTGTCCATCTCAGACTGGAACAAGGCTCACTCACCGGAATGTCGTTTAGCATTGTTATTGTTTTACATACGCAACGTCTCCTTCATTCTGTAGTCAATGTATTTTGACCCACTTGTCACTTCTCCACGACAACATGACAAGGCTAAGCCATCCTGAGTACAAGTGAAGCTAAGAGAAACCTATAATATATTCAAAAGTGCTCCGGAAAACATAAAGGAAAATGGAATTCAAATCAAGACTCTATAGAGTACGACACCCTAATGCAGGGCTTGTATATATTCTGTGAGACTGCCCCCTACTGGAAGAAATCTGGAAGGATGTTCGAACTATATGTACTAAAGTCACGGGCATACCAACCCATTATTCTGCCAATTTTATTTTGGGGATATTTCCGAATCTCTGAGCTTAGACAGATTCCTGAAACTTGATTCTACATGCATCACTAAGGGTTAAATGGCTTATTCTGCATAAAATGGAAACGTGCTTTGTCTCCCTCTATCAGTGAATGGTATAGTCAGATGGTTTATCTATTTAACACTGAAAGAATCTGTTATTCCCAGTCTGATAAATTAGATACCTTACATAACATTTGGTTGTCCTTTTGGAATATGAAATAGGTTAAAACACATTTGATGATCACGTATTCTGTGTATTGCTTTGCATTTCTAGCTTTACTCCCTTTTTGTTTTTTAGAGTCATTCGATTATATTAAAAGTTATTTTTGGTAACTGAGAGTAACTCTAGTGGATTTAGTTTAGTGATTAAGATGACTGTATACTGTGTTTAATAATAATAATATTGTTTTAGTATAAATAACTACACTGAAATTACACTGTCTATTATACTGTTACATAGCTATTTGCATGTCTTGTTCATAAAATGTAAATTGTTTAACGGAAATCTTGAAATTCAATAAAAATATGGGAAAAAGATTCTATATAGGAAGAGCTAAACAATGACGTTGACTAAAATGAAAGAAGAAATGCACAAAGATTTTTTTATGTAGCCCCCAGGTGGTGCTATCCTAAGGGCTACTAGCCCTGCCTGCTTGATCACTGACAGGTTGAGGGCTCAGGTTCTATGGCAGGTGCCCACCCAGCGGTCAGGGTCTGTAGTGGTTAGAGTAGCTTGATCACAGCCCTCTGGGACACTGAGACCCCTTTTATTCCTCTAGTGGCTCACACAGTACACAGGAGTTACAGCCCCAATACCCCAAGTATACACACTGTTCAATCATAGAATACCACTTACCCTCGAGACTGATTCTGAGTTCGTCTCTGAGGACCCCCTGTAAAATAAGGTTAATCAGCATACACCAACCACTACAACGCTTGATAAGTGGGTACTGACACTTCAGACAGTTTAAAGTTTAACAACATCAAATCTGGTTTATTTAGGGACAATAACATGGGAGGGGATCAGATTAATTGCTGGCATTAGATCACAGTACTGTGCACATTACAGGGTCTAGAAAGTTACACTCTGGGTACCCAGGTTGGGGGCTAGCCAGGTCCGTTGCCCAGGGTTGGCCGGCAGGTGTAGATGGATGGGCCCTGTAGAGAAAAAATATGCACAACACCCAATTGTAATCCGGAGCCAGATGGCTCAGTCTTTGAAGAAACGAAGAAAAGGAAATCATATGAAACACTGTTGATAGATAATCAGTCACAGGGGATGCCCTGATTGGTGCTCACAATACCCACACTGAAAACCTGGCGCAGATGGTGGTTCTGGATTGCCGACACACACACAGCAGGGAGATGAGATTCTACAAGCCAGGTACACAGCTTTGATCAGCAGGCGGATTCAGTCCGCATACATTCACTTGGCTTTCAGTCTACACCTCACGGGATAAGAGAACCCGTTTAGCTGTTCCTCACAAGCATTCCACACATTTATATGTAAAGGAAATTACTATATCGGCAGCTGCTTTTAGGTCTCGATTGCACTTACTGCTAAACCGGAGTTCACACTGCAGCTTCACTTCCTGACAGACGAGCGATTCACCAATTTCTCCAGTCTTCTACAGGGTGAGCCTGGTTTCCTCTATAGTCTCCGGATTAAGTCGAATTGACTTCAACGCAACAGCCCGACCTTAGGCCTCACGCCTTCCAGCAAAACTATACAGCGCAGAAGCTCAGAGCTCCTTCTCTCATCATGGTCACCATGGATCTGATCTGTCCAGGCATAAGGCAGAGCATTTCCTTGAGCCAGTTGGTCCAATTGGTGGACTCAGCTGTCAATCACTCAGAACTCTTCCCAGTTGGTGCAAATAGGTGCCAAGGTCCAGAACTTCACTTCCAGAATTACTAGCTATATCTCCTCATGGTAAGCCGGCTCCTAAGAGAGTCCTGATTCTGGTTGGTTCGAACAAACTCCATTTTAGAGGCCCCCTGCACTGATTGGATCCATTCAACAGTTCAGATCCAAAATGGAGGGGCAAAACACACAGAGTCCCAGCTGCAAGAAAGGCAGGTTAGACAAACTACATTCTACTTAATACTCTAACTGGTTTCAGGCAAACAGTTACACCTATCATTTAGGCTCCCTCTGCTCTTGTGACTGCAGAAATGGAGCGTTTATTCAATGTGCTAGGCGGATTCGAGCATTAACTACACAGTCCCCCCATACAAACTAATGAAGTCTGCAAGCAGACAGCTCTTAAAGAGACAGTACATGGAGGTCAAAACAGCACTCACTTGAACCACATTTATGACTTCAACGCATCTAACGCCAGTAGCAGGAAAATACAAGCAGGCTCTATAGAGTCTTTTCTGGAACCTCTGTCTGTAAGAGGGCTACATTTAAATGAAGATTGAAAGTAAAAAGAATATTTAGCTTCTTCATGCCAACCTGAGAAAGTGAAAAGTCAGTCATGAACCGCTGACTATAGCATGAAGGAGGTGTTGTGTATGTGAAAAGAATAATAAGAATACTAAATGACATAGGAGTCCTTTGTTCCATTGTTGTCTCAGATGGTTTTGTATGGTGTGTGGCTGGAAGAGATCCCACCTGGATATTTGTTTATATCCTTAGGAGGAGAGGTCTTTGCTAGCCTCAGATGTTGGTTCCTTACCGGCTGTCCACTACTTACCTAGGACCACACATGGTAGTGACTGGCCAACTATGTCTGTTGTGCAGTGCGGGGGGAGGGTGGGTGGGATGGGGTGGAGTGCATAACTAGGATCTGTAGCTTATCCAATAGGTAGGGAAATGGGCAAACTAGGTGGGCCAAATGGTCCTTATCTGCCGTCAAAGTCTATGTTTACTTCAGTTTTTCTCTCAGAGGCATGGGCATGCAATGATGTATGCACATGCGTGTTGGCCTCTTATGGCAACCTTTCCTCTTCTACGTGTTTGTACGGGCTTTTCGCCAGTCTCTGCCCAGTGGTGGTCTTGCAGTGAATCACAGAGCAGTCCACCGAAGAGAGGAGAGCAGCCCTGGGACACTTGATCCTCTCTACCCTGGCTGGTCCACAATGACTCATGCTCATTTTCAAACTTGGGTTGTGGATATCATAGCTGGAGCCCTACTGGTGCACCAATGGGCCAGGCAGTGGAACTTTTCCTGTTTTTTCACATTTGCAAAAATCAGCAGCTTTTTCTTTCAGCCTTATATAGCATTTTATGCAAATGTAATTTATTTATTTATTAATTTTGTTCACTGGTAGACCCACTGGCACATTGATGTCCCTTTTTCAGGAGCAACCTGGAATTAATTACATATAACAACCAGTCAAACTGCACATTACAGGTTCAGATCCCAGACAGGTCTTAGCATAATCGAAGTGCAGGAACAGTGAGACAGAAAGCGTACATGTGACTAGTATTATTAATAGTCACTGACTATACAGGACTATACAGGATATTGATACAACATTCAGCAGGGTACAATATGATCCAGAAAATACTCAAAGTCTAAACAATATATCAGTCTATTCATGATGCATCACCAATTAGAGACACAGAGGCTGCGTTCCAATTGGACAACTTTAAGGCCTGTCTTAAATCCACTAAGTGACGGACAGCCTTGTAGAGCAGAAAGTAGGATGTTCCATATGTGAGGTGCAGAGGTGGTAAAGGACTGCAAACCCACACAGGAGCTAACTTTAGGTACCTCCAATTGGGAATTACTTGAGCGTAGGATCCTCTTTTGAGGATTTAACTTTTCATCTGTCCTTGAGACTGGGTTGGGGAGGAACCCTTGACAAGCTTAAAAGCCAGGCAGAGAGGAGAGGGTACTCTAACCAATCTTCCTTTTTTTTTATATACATCTTATCTCCTTGCACTGCCCCAGCTGCCCCCTTCTAATTGACCCCCCAGCCCCATCACCTTGGTATCACCGGATTTACCCAGAGCCCATCTGGTTGCTGTGTGCAGAGCCTGCAGAGGGTGTTATCATCTGCAGCTGGGGGTGTTTTCCCTATTTTCTCCCTTCCCATTGCTGGGGCGCACACACAGGACATGCATACGTGGAGACATGTGCATGTCCGCAGAAAAGTACTGCAGCACCCTCCCTTCCATGGTGCTCATAGTCCCACACTACCCTCAGGCCTCTACCTGGGGGCAGTCAGTCAGCAGGAGTGCCAGTCCTCCCTCCCGGGACAGGAGAGCAGTTCTTCAGATGCTCGATCCTCTCCTCTAAAGCGAATTCCCGTGCCCACTTGCACCACTTAACATGGGTCACTAGCATGGCAGGAGGTAAGGCACAGATGCCTCTGCTTTCCATGCAATTGGACTGGCCCTAACTGGACCGCCTAATGAAGGCTAGTTCAATGATCGCAACACTTCGAGGTGGTGTTGTCTGGATGGAACTCTTACTACAAAGTGTCCAATTTATTGCAGAGTACTCTGAGCTTAGAGGGTTCAGAGCATCTCAGGATTGCCAGATGGGGCACCATATTGCAGAAGGGGAGGAGAGTGCCAGTAGCAATGGCCAGTCAAGGGTCCCTTGTAAAATGTTTCCGGAGCAGTAGAGTACGCCTATTTTTGGGTGTAATATTGTAGTGATGTGATCAATGTGAGCTTTATAGAGAGCTCCTGGATGGGTGCTGGCCTTCCAGAACCACAATAATATCCTTATACCTTAGACTGCTGACAGAATCAGAATGTATTGAAGTTCTGGACACATGTATCAGTTCGTGGCCCTGCAAAGGGTAACTCAGTCGGGTAATTAATCGGGTCCGGGTGACGGTTCTGGAATATTACACCACACTTCTAATATGGTAACACCAGGTTATTTCAGGGTAGAAAACTATACCACCTGCAGTGGATCTTAAAAACTAAGAATGCCACCAGGAGCAGGTCTTCAAAAACTAGAAAATGCCACCTGGAGCAGGTCTTCCAAAACTAAAAATGCCATCTGGAGCAGGTCTTCAAACGGTAGAGTACACCTATGTTTTGGTGTAATATCGTAGTGATGTGATCAATGTGAGCTTTATAGGAGAGCTCCTGGATAGATTGCTGGCCTTCCAGAACCACAAGAAATATCCTTATACCTTAGACTGCTGACAGAATTAGAATGTATTGAAGTTCTGGACACATGTATCAGTCCGTGGCCCTGCAAAGGGTAACTCAGTCGGTAATTAATTGGTCCGGTGAGGGTTCTGGAATATTACACCACACTTCTAATATGGTAACACCAGTTTATTTCAGGGTAGAAAAACTATACCACCTGCAGTGGATCTTCAAAAATTAAGAATGCCACTGGAGCAGGTCTTTAAAACTAGAAAATGCCACCTGGAGCAGGTCTTCAAAACTAAAATGCCACCTGCAGCAGGTGTTTAAATACTAGAAAATGCCACCTGGAGCAGGTCTTCAAAAACTAGAAAATGCCACCTGGAGCAGGTCTTTAAAAACTAGAAAATGCCACCTGAAGTAGGTCTTCAAAAACTAGAAAATGCCACCTGGAGCAGCTCTTCAAAACTAAAAACGCCACCTGGCGCGGGTCTTCAAAAACTAAAAATGCCACCTGGAGCAGGTCTTCCAAAACTAAAACGCCTACCTGGAGCAGGTCTTCAAAAACTAAAAATGCCACCTGGAGCAGCTCTTCAAAAACTAAACAAGGGGCACAATTTGAAGATAGAGGGGGCTCAGAGGTAATTTAGGGAAGTATTTTTTCACAGAGAGGGTTGTGGATGCATGGAACGGCCTTCGGAGGAGGTCATGGAGTCAAAAACAGTGGTGGAATTCAAGCATGCATGGACAGTCATAAGGGCAATTCTAGGGATGGGGTAGGAAAAAGTAGGCTGCTGGTTAACTAGGATCTGCAGCTTATCCAGTAGGCAGGAAATGGGCAGACTGGTGGGCCAAGCGGTCCTCTGACGTCAAATTCTATGTTTCTATGTTTCTATGTAAAAATGACACCTGGAGCAGGTCTTCAAAACTAAAAACGCCACCTGGAGCGGGTCTTCAAAACTAAAATGCCACCTGGAGCAGGTCTTCAAAAACTGAAAAAATGGCACCTGGAGCAGGTCTTCAGAATGTCACCCACAATTCATACCACTATGAAGCATATCAAAGTTCTATTTAGGTACTCCAAATCTTTGTATCCGTATACTGCTGCTGTTGTTTGTTTGCTCTGCAACTTTTCAGGATCTGGCGCTGTAACTGTAAATTAAAGACATTGTGTGGTTCTCCTTCATAGAATATGACTAGCATCTTCCAACTGCTCCTCACATTGTCATACTACGCCATGGTGTGGCGCACGTCATGCTAGGGGACAGCAGGCTGCGATGGTGGGATCCTTGGAGGAATGACCATCTATGCCATTTTCTGATGGGGAAAAAAAAGTAAAAGAAATAAAGAAATAAATCAAGCACAACCAGGAAATTTAAACAAAAACTGTGGCTTCACCAGCATCCTAGACACTGCCCTTGTCTTAATACACAAGCTGTATAAAATGGTTTGAAACAAATGAAACCCTGGCTGGCCAACAGAATCCGAATGGAAGTTTGGTTAAGGAGCAACAATTGTCTTGGTTTTCAAAATGATCCCCAACCCCTCTCCAACAACTTGCTTACCCATTAAAGACTTTACCAGTCTTCGGTTCAACATTTTGCTCTGCATAATTTTCATAGGGGAAAGGGATCATAAAGCTAGCCACCAGATCCCTTCCCCTTCCCCCTTCCTTGTCCAATTTCGCTTCAGCTCCGCACTGTGTCACTCCCGTGCTTTGACACTTTGTGATGTAGTTTGCAGAACATGGGGTGCATTCTATTGATCACATGGGAGCTCGTTTTACAGTGCTTTTATAATATTTTGTAAGTCCACTGGGATTAAATCAAAGCCACTGCTCAACTAACAAGAGCCTTGAGGGAATCAAGGCCACGTAAGTACAGGAGCACCTGAAGGAAGAGAAGGACTGGAGGTGCTATGGATCATCTGGAGACAAAAGCTGGGGCCACTACCCATACAGGGGTGGTATACAGACCTCAGCACAGAGAGAGTTAGATAAGGCACTTGGGGAAGGCACCATCAGGGTGGCAAATAAGGGGAGGGGCTGCTAGTTGGGGACTTCAGTCTGCCAGATGTGGATTAGAGCCTTCCAGCTGTGACTCTAGCAAGCAGGGGTGAGATACTAACAACAACAAAAATCGAAAGGGACCTGGGAGTAATTATATCAGATGACCTAAAGGTGGGCAAGCAATGTGAGAAGGCAGTAAGAAGGGTTGGGGGATACTGGGATGCATATGGAGAGCATCACCAATAGAAAACAGGAAGTTATTATCCCTCTGTACAGACAGTTGGTGAGACCCCATCTGGAGTACTGTGTGCAGTTCTGGAGACCCCATCTCCACAAAGAACATAGAAAGGGTAGAGGCTGTTTAGGGAGGGCAGCAAAATGGTGCAGAGGTCTGCACCAGAAGACATGAAGAGACTAAAGCAGCTTAATATATATATACACTTCGGAGGAAGGGGGGACATGATAGAAACTTTTAAGTACCTCAAGGGAATTAACAAAGTCCAAGAGGGTAGCATCTTTCAGAAAAGAGATGCAAGAACAAGGGCACAATTTGAAGATAGAGGGGGATGGCTCAGAGATAATGTTAGAAAGTGTTTTTTCACGGAGAGGGTTGTGGATGCATGGAACAGCCTTCCTGAGGAGGTCATGGAGTCAAGAACAGTGGGAAAATTCAAAATGCATGGGACAAACATAAGGCAATTCTAGTGGGGGTAGGAAGAAGTAGACTGTTGGTTAACTAGGATCTGCAGCTTATCCATCAGATAGGGAAATGGGCAGACTAGGTTGGCCAAGCGGTCCTTATCTGCCATCAAATTCTATGTCTCTATGTTTCAGGGCCATCACTGACTTCCTACAGGGGCTTTTCTCAGGCAGCAAGTCAGTGAACCACTAGGGATAGGGTAATGCTGGACCTGGTGCTTACAAATGGGGACAGCACTGCAGACATCACAGGGCAGTCTCCTAGGTACCATTTACATCCAGTGTGGTTTAACATTCTACGATGGGAGCAGAGGGTAAACCACACAAGGACAAGGGTCCTGGACATTAGGGAAGGTGGATCTTAAGAAATAGAGGACTGCTTTAGAAACTGCCTAGTATGGGGTTGCCAGGGAGGGTAGAGGAACAGTGGGGAAAAATAAGGAGCAAAACAAACAAAAAAGCCACCCAGCGTCCCAGCAGTATCCAAGCAGTGCACCATGAACAGTTCCTTTTAAAGTTTCCAATATTTTTTGATTTTTCTTTGAATTCATTACTAGCCACCATTTCAGTGTTTTGCTAATTGATTTTGTGCTTTTTCAAAGCAGTGGCCCTAAAGGTAAATACAGTATACATTCAGTATTCAGTTAAAAATGTTTTATATAAAAGTAATACAAGCTTAATCACACTCACCAGATGAGTAAATAAATCAGTTTCTGTAACTGAAGGATGGATTTTAAGCCTCAGAAACTGCCTTGTGGGGATTGCCAAGGAGGGTAGAGGTGTAGTGAGGGAACAATAAGGAGGAGAATAATTAAGGAACCAGCCTCTTTGCAAAAGAAGTTAATAAAAGCAAACGGAAAAGAGACTGTTATGGTACTGTAGAGAAGTGGCTACGGTAGTGAAGGAAAAGGGTGGAATTCAGGAGGTATAAGGAAATGCAGAGGGAGGAAGACAGGGAGGTGTATCAGGTAAACAGAGGAAGCAGAAAAGGCAGTGGGGCAAAGGCACAGACAGAAGAAAGGGCAGTCAGGGGGTAGCAAATGGGGCTAAAACGTTCTTCAGAAGCGGATTCAAGTCCATTTTCAAGGGAAAGAGTCTTGAAGGGACTTGCAGCTCTGAAAGTGGACTATGAGGTTAGATGGGAGACACCCCAAGAGTATAAAAGAACTCAGGAGCTCTGGCAGCCCCTTGACAGCCTTATTCAACAGCTTACTGGACTCGGGCATGGGACTGGAGGACAGCAGATGTGGTTCCTCTATGTAAGAGTGGAAGTGGCAGGAGGGAAGGAGCTAGTAAATGTTGGCTGGCAAGCCTCACCTCAGTGGTGGGGATGTTAATGAACACACTGATAAAGGAAAGGTTAGTGCAGCATCTTGAATGCTGCAGGCTGCAAGACCAAAGGCAGCAGGGATTCATGGGGGCATGCCAGAACCTGATTGGTTTTTGACTGGGTGACTAGGGAAATAGATGGAGGGCAGTGGATAGGCCGTATCTGCACTTAGTAAGGCCTTGACACTGCCACATAACTCTAACCTCGACTCCTCACCCACCCCAATTCCTAAATATAGTAGCTCTACCCATTCAGTTAAAGAGTCTCATACCTGCTTTTTCATGGATCTTGTTAACTCTGCACTGCTTTGACTGATATTTATATC
Organism: Neoceratodus forsteri; assembly: GCA_016271365.2. Lineage (NCBI taxonomy): Eukaryota > Metazoa > Chordata > Ceratodontiformes > Ceratodontidae > Neoceratodus > Neoceratodus forsteri. Next base: position 19,136,828 of record JADMNL010000033.1, on the reverse strand, counting down.
TAGATGCTGCCACTTTGACTGTTATTCATGCTAGATGGCACCACTTCAGCTGTTATTCACAGCTAGATTACTCCACTTCAGCTGTTATTCACAGCTAGATAGATAGCACTTCTTTGACTGTTATTCACAGTTAGATGGCACTGCTTTGACTATTATTCACAGTTACATGGCACTGCTTTGACTATTATTCACAGTTAGATAGCACTGCTTTTGACTATTATTCACAGTTAGATGGCACTGCTTTGCACAGGCTGCTTTTCCTAAACAGCAGGTTGGGCCTATGTTCCATCACAAAGAACTTTACAAAATCATAGTGACAACAATTTTGTGCCAGTCCCACAAGTGCAGACCCCACCAAACTATGCTCACAGGGAGCTGCACACTCCTCCTGGGCATCGACATTCAAATCTGCAGATGCATGGAGAGTGAGAGGAGATCCCATATGGCTGCATGGGCCATTCACGGACCATCGTCACCCTCACTGCTGCAGCACAGCATGTCTTCAACACCACCTACCCTAGAACTAATCAGGGTAGGCATAGAGTGTTAGAATGCTGCACCCACAGAATCGAGTCATTGGGGGGACAGAGAATGGCAATGCATGGTGACTGTGGGCTAAGGAGGGTTATCCACTGGATACCTGGGACTGACATTGAGCTGAGGTTATGGGGCCACTGGCAGCTTGTGACTGACATGTGGGCTGGGTTAGGGGGGGTGAGGCCACTGGACACAGAGGACCAGGAGCATGCCAGAAATATTGCAGCCTGGAAGCAGGCCACGGTGCATGTCTGGTGGGTATGGTGGAGGGACAACAAAGCAGGGTTTCCCTAAAGGATTTCAGCATGAGGTGTCCCCATCCTTTCATTTTGAGCCCCATCCTTTGCAACCCCCATGCTTCCCTCATGTTTAAAGCAGATCCCTAGTTCCCAATATTGTTATGATTAAAGCATTTGGTGAACTCCCTGAAGAAAACAAGAAAGAAAGGTGACCTAGATCTGTAAAGAAACTTAGAAAAAACAGAAAAGTAAGAGAACTCAGAAAGAAATGGGTGGGGGTACAAAAATCAGAGATAGAACTGAACGAATAATGCCTGTTCTACTCGACAAATGCCTCGCATCCTTTAAAATGTTTCTGGGGATCCCTGAAAAGCACAGTGTCAGTACCAGAGGCCACTGTGTACGGCACAACACCATGGGTCTGGTGCGGTGTCATGCAGAGAAGTCCATGGGTGTCTACATCGAGGATTTGCATTGATAATTTCTGGTGACTCTCATTTGCACTATAATTTAGTCACCATTGGGGGCTTCACCCCGATGACTAAGCCAGTCTTCTGTGGATGGCTGTTAGAGTGTGTGGTTGCAATGGTGCAGTGGTTTGCACCTGCTGCACCCTGTTTTGAGACTACACTTAGCAACTGGGCATCAAGCCTGTAATATCTACATTTTGTCTTTGACAGGAGGTTTCCTTGTGCATCAGATTGGAGAAGTCCAGCTTGATCAAATGCTTCAGGTCGCTGTTATTTTGGGGAGGTATTTTAAAGGGAACATTAACCTCGCTGTATTTTTTAGACACTGGAAATGTGTGCATGCTTATAGCATTCTCATCTCACTGCTGTGTTTTTTTTTTGCTCACTTTGAAATATTGTATTGTAGGGTCCCTTGTTCTTTACTTTCACCCACCCAAGACTGCGTGAGAGGTGTTTCCAAATTTAGGAAGGATGCAGTGGGAGTTGATAAAGGACTTCAAACAAATAGGTCTCTGTGTGACAAAACCAAAAAGGATGAACAGTCAGTTTTCCCTTAAGAAAGAGCTGACCAATACAAAGCAGTCGGCTAATATATCAGCACGCTCCAGAAGGTGCACAATCATAACATGGGGTTTTCAAGCTAGAAACAAGTCCTGGTAGGAATAACAAAGGCAGCACACAGATGTGGCAGTATAAGGTAACAGGTCACTGCTTTGTTCAGTTAAATTAGAAATAGCGTATGACAGGGCGTGCATTTCTGAAAGAACTAATGCGCCCGGTGAGCTGGAAGGCATGAGGTAAATGGCCAAGTGCCTTTCAGCACACCGGGAAGTGTATTAATTCTCAACAAATGCTCATCCTGAAATCAGTTATTCCTCTTATAAAATTGAACTTTTTGGGGAGTTCTATTTTGTTTAATCAGGTTGTTGCTAGGTAGATTATATTAGATTGGTAACAATCCATGCATTTACTGAAATTAATGAATGGCCAGGTGTCGTGTTTTGACCACTAAGGTTGCTCGAATTCCAGAGAATTCTGAAATCCATTTATAATGACAAACTGACATGGCAGTGTTTTCCATAAGTAAGTAAAATTTATTTATTTAGCCCTCATCCGGAAGCTCTGGGCACGTTACACAGAAGTGGAAAATTCAAAATGGAACAATTCAATAAAACAGAAACCTACAGTTCACTTTTAAAAGTCCTTGCATCACTCAGAGATGTTAAATTTGAGGCCAGTCCATTTCAGAGCCTTTCTAGAGGGTAAGTGAAAATTGAGGATAGTCTACATCTTAAAGAATATGGGAAATATAGGGACCAGAGTTTTGAAAAGGACCCTACTTATTACGTGAAATAACTGTATCAATCAATCAATCAATCAAAATCTTTATTTATTCAGGCTTAACATCATTGAGCATAGCTCATTTACAAGATGGACCTGAGTGGTCATAACAAAAAGGTTACAGAGTGTATACAAAAACATGATATTGAAATAGCACAAATACAAACATTTATGAGAGAGATAGATGTACAATTATTTACATATATACAAGGCAAAGGACAGTAAACCAAAACCTATTAAAGGTGAGAAACAAACAGTCTGGTAGGGATAAGGCTTGGATAATGGTACATGGGTGGGCATATATGTTTGAGGTTTGATGTAGAAAGGACCAGAGGAATGATAGAAGAATAGGGAGGAGCTTTAGAAGGGGTGGGGAGAGAGAGGGTGTGGGGGTGGGGGGTGGGAGGACTAGGCCTTGTGGAAGCAATTGCATGAATCTGGGATTAGGCTGTATAGTACATGGTTACACCTTGTTATACATGGATTGCATCCTAACTAAAAAGCTGCTGTACCACAGTTCAAAGGTCATAAAATGCTGTTGTACCTTCCATGGTACAACAGCATTTTAATAGAATAGAAACTTTTGCCAGTTGCTGTTTTAACTTTCAGCTGTGTTTCCATCTTGGAGTTCTGATGACATATAGGGCCTCCGAGCTTTGCTCTCAAGGTCTCTATGATGCCATCAGAACCCCTAATGGAAATGGAGCTTGGTTGTGCATGGCTGCCCATGAATTATAGTGGGCGCAGTTAGGGTTGAGCAGGGTTTCTATGTTAAACCTCACCTGAGACTTTGCACTTTAATAGCTTTGCAACTGGTCATTGAATTTTCACAAAGTTTGGATTCATGGTCTCAGGTGTAGCTCTCTTGATGTGCCAAGTTTCGTTCTGTTCAGATGTGTGGATTCCAAGATCCAGATAGCAAAAAAGTGAAGAACATCTGGTTTTTGTCATGTTTTTGTCATTGCCTAGCACCCAAATGGTTTGGGATTTTGGTCTGAAATTTCCAAGGTGGAAGCAGCTCGGGCACAGTGCCGACTTTTGCTGGTTTGGTGACAGAATATTATTCCATTCAAAGTTATAACATTTTGAAATGTTGGTTCTGTGCATGCTTACAGTCTTTTGGAGAGCTGCTTGGAACAAAACAAAATTATTTGGTCCATACATAAAATGATCCTCTTTCATATAGGGGTAATCCTTTTCCATGAGAAAAAAAATATTTTTTATGTGTCTGCATCTTGTTTCTGTTTTAAAAAAGAAATGTTTTGAAAACCCACAAAATGACATCCTGCACACACACCGACACATGGTAACTTGCTAATCGGGACCCGTTAGGTGGATTCTGCACTTAGTTTTGGAAAATGACCCAGAAATGTGTTTTCATATTTAAAATCCTTTTCGTGATTCAGGTTCCTTATTTATTTTTATGTATGGCCATAAAAAAGGATACCTCGTATAAAAAGAATTTGAACTTAGTTTTTTTCCCAGATTCTTGTTTCATATGAAGTCACCTTCTACCTCTTCACTAACTTAGACTCTTACAAGACTGGGCTCGCCTCTACTCTGACCCTAACACGAGTCACTTCCTAACCTCGACCTCCCAACCTTCCATCTCAGACTGGCCAAACCAAAAGATAGTTTCACTTTTAATAACACTTAAAACTTCTGGTTCTGGGGACCCAAAGGATTCACCCCAGGCTGCTGAAGGAAGGGGCCCGTCCTGGTCAGACCCCTGACCTGGCTCTATAATCGATCCCTAAGAGGGTGAAGTCCCTGAACAGTGGAAACAGGCCATGTGGTCCCCATCCACAAGGAGGCCATTGGGTGTCTATCAGCAATTACAGGCCAATCTCCCTGCTCTGCATCCTGGCAAAGTTACAGGAGAAGCTGATCTATGGGCAACTCCGAGATTACATGGAGTACCATTAACTTCTGGCAGCCTCCCAGCATGGCTTTAGAACCCGCATGGAGGGACACTGCCCTTATCAAATTCTCGACAGACATACTCAGAAATCTGGATAAGGGACCCCTACTGGTGCGGTCTTCATTGACCTATCCAGGCCTCGACCTGGTCAATCACAATCTACTATTGACCAAGTTGGGCAATGTAGGTCTTGACAGACATTCTCTAAGGTGGTTCAAAGCTACTTAACTGAGTGCACACAGGGTAAAATGGAAAGACTCCATTCAGAGCGCTCCCACTAAAAGAGGATGTGCCATGAGGTCTATACTCAGCCCCTCCTCTTTTCCCTTTTCAACAATGAACTGAGCGACCACTGTGGGGAGCTCTGTGGTCCAGTATATGCGGATGATGCCATTATCTATCGACCCTCCACTAATCTGAGTCCTCAGCCCCTTGCTCAAGGTGACCTGTGTTCCTCGAGAACTGGCTTGTTAACAATAGAATGGTCCTTAACATGGATAAGACCAAGGCCACGCTGTTTGGTCCAAGATCCCTGAGACATGATAGAAAACAACACCTACACCTCACCTCCCGCCGGGTAGTAGCCTAGAGGTAGTGGCATCACTAAAATTCCTTGGCCTCACCATGGACCAGGGTTTCACCCTCAAGAACCATGTGGATCAAGTTACTAAAATCTTACATGAGAAACTAGGTACCCTCTACCGACTGAAAACCAGTTGATACCTGAAGAGGGTCTCCATCACCACCAGCGTCCTCCTTCCAACAATCACCTATGCGGCCCCAGTAGTCCATGGAGTAGCAAGGCTTGAGATGAACAGACTCCAAGCCCTGTACAGTATTGGCCCGTTCGCCTAGTCAAACCCCAAGAATCATCACTGTGACACGTTATCACAGCTAAACTGGCCCTCTTTGGATGCCCGTCTCCAGTACCCTCTGCTACTCTGCTATGCTAAACCTTCAAATTAATTAGCCCAACTCCCCCTCCCAGCCTATCTGGACTCATTGCACTAAAGACTAATCCCTGGCTCCTCTGCACAACAGATAGCACTCTTCTAGCTGTCCCCAGAGTAAGAAGGAGGCAAGTCTTTGCTCACTGCACCCACCCTGTGGAACTCCCTCTCTCCGGGGTGCAGGAAGCACCGTCTATCAAAAGTTTCCACACTAGGCTTAAGGCTCACATGATTGCAACTTCCAAATGCCGCTGCTAGGCTCCTGGGACCACCTCATGGTCAACTGAATCTCACAGTCCTATACTACACTCAGAGAGTAAGTTGTATTCTGCAGTGTGGCTCATACCCTTCTCTTTCATTCTTCGTGTCTATTCACATACTCTGCTAAACTCCTGTACCCACCATGAATGCTTGCTGTTCTCAGCACATGTAACCAGCTGACTGTATGATACTGTATAACTTGTATCATGCTGCATAATTTCATTATCATACTGTGATATTTACCAATGTTATGTAATCCAGGGTCGCCTGAAAAGGGACCTCTAGAGCCCAGTGGGCTTACCGTTACCAAAATTTAATAAAATACATACATAAATAAATAAATAAATAAATAAATAACACAAAGTTTAACAACTGTACAACCAAGCAAATAAATTGCTTTTGGCAGAAATGGATGCATGCATCTATGGAGGGATGGAAGCAAAGGACCTGGACTTACGTAAGTTCTCATAATAGTCTTTAAAAGTGTTAACTATCGACTTGGGTGATGTTTGAATTGCAACTTTGGATGACTGAATTCTTGGGACTTTGTTAGGAACAGACTCGGTCATCAGAGGGCGGCCGGGGAGAAGGACTGAGTGTCCCTTGGAATGCTCTCCTTCTCCAGGGGAGGGTGGCATCATGTTCAGTGATTATAGCGACACCTGGCGGAGGCTGGGCTGTCACAAGCACTGACGCAGCATATCTCTCAGGGGTGGGTGGACGCGCGTCATTGCATATCCCGCCCCTGCCTATAGGGGGAAAAATCCTGCAGTTAAGGGTTGCCTCTATGAAGCCTTACTGCCGGCTTCAATTAGCATCCTGTGGCCTGCTCTCCTGTTAGATACGGTACTTGTGGCACTTAAAGGAATGGTGCCGCAACCCCACCCTCTGGGGGTAAGCTAGGGTGCTGTGGAGAGCACGGGCTGATGACGGGTGGTGGGAGTTGGAGGTCCATGACCATGGTGGATGTTGGTGACCCCTGCAGCCAAAAAGCAGAGTAAGTAAAAAAGAGGGCTGTGAGGAAGAATTCTTAACAGAAAGAGTGGTGGATACCTGAAACAGTCTTCCAGTGGAGGTGGTGGATGTGAGAATAGTGACGGGCTTGAGCATGCATGGGATAGGCACAAAGGAATCTTTGTAGGAAAAAATTGGGGTGGGGCAGTAGCTGGAGATCAAGTAGGGTCTGCAGTGACAATATAGGTACAGAAAAAAATGGGCAGTCTCTGGGGCCAAGCAGTCCTTATCGACTGACACATTCTTTCTTTGTCAGGTATGGTATTAAAGTGCAGACATCAGCAAACAAATTTTGCTTGAAAATGGGCTAGTTCTGAAGCAAGTTCTGTAGCAAACAGTCTCAAAGCCTTCCAGTATTCAGGATACCTGTTTGAGTGATTTTGGTTGGGAGAAAAAAAAAAAAAACCTCACATAGCCCACTGTTTCCTTATCATGTACTGCCATCTTGTGGCCACTGGAAGTACAACACATTGAAACAATTATTTGTAATAATTTATCCAGTGAAGCCCAAAGTTTCATTTTCAGGGGTGGAGGGTGGGTTTGGGGGCACTTCAGCTTTCACTTCGAGTGTCACAGCTGGAAGAGATTAAAACAACTGGGAGGATTTGGTGACTTGAGTATGGTCTATGGTGCTTTAATTAATTTATTTTACAATTTGTGTCCAGGAAAGGCACACACTGAGTCAAATCACAGTTCCAGGTGCATCTCAGGAGCACAGGAGGTTAAATGACTTGCTCAGGGTCCCACAGTATGGAAGTGGAGGTTGTGGGAATCAAACCCAGGTCATCTCGTGTACCACGCTCATGCACAACTCACTACTATAACATCTAGGTGGTGGTGAATTCAAACCTATACTTTCTGGATCTGCAAAATAAAATATTGAAAAGCAAAAAAAGCCACATTGGGAAACAGGTGCACCATTGAAAAGCAGTTCACAGAACAAATAAAAATTAGACAGTCAACACTACAGGTAGATAAGAAATTTACTAGCATGCATAAGACAAAGTTAAAGAGATTTGCCTACCTTTGTGCCTTGTTGGCTAAATGACCTGCCCTATGATATACTGTCTGAGCTTAAACTAGGACCATTTAAGAAAACTTTGACAACACCTAACCACACTTTGCAGATGTGGCTGCCAATCCTAATTAGCATTACCCCCACCCCCGCATCATCATCCCACCTACCCCTCTATTCCCATCCTCCCCTACCCTACCTGCCACTGTCTCCATCCCTCTGCACCTCCATCCCCTCCTGCCGCCATCTCCTCCCACGCCCATCACCCCTGTCATCACCACTCCACCCCTTCACTACCCTCCCTTGCCTCCATGTCTTACCTTCTCCCTCCATCACCCACCCTTAACCAGACTAGGTCAACTCTGACTGATTCTCCCCTGCTTGAAACAATGCTATAATAATGTGCACATGCTGCTCACTTTGTTGGACCTCTGTGCACCAGTTTTCTCAGGTTCTCTTGTATTTTTTAAACTAGACAAAGTCATCTCAGACTGATTTACTTCTGCTCGTCATATTCAGCAAAATATGCCTGTTCCTCTGTATGACAAATTTTTAGATCCTCTGATTTGTACTGTTTGTCTGATCATTGTAGTTATGATGTGGAACCTTTGTAAACGATCTTTCAGCTCAAAAATATTACAAACCAAGAATTAAATAAATAAAAACAAAGCCCTGATCTTTGAAAGTGGCAAAGTTTCTGCAACTGCAGAAAGTATCAGTGCTGTGCAGAAGTGTAGGAAAATGTGAGACCCGTCTACTAAAAGTGATCTTGCCTAACTCTATTTGCTTCTGCTTGTTCAAAGGAAAAGGTGCCTCTTATTAGTGCTACTAAGTCCCTAAAGAGACAGCACATCTTGTAACCAGCATAATATTCTGTGGAGATTTGCATATGCAGCCCATGATGCTTTGCATTGTGGGGGCATGTGATTTGTATTTCTTTGAAACTTGGCTTTCCAGCCAAATGCCCTTTGGGTAACCATTGCCTCAGTGCTTGCGCACAGAGGTTCTTTATCTTCTACATCTTGTAATGTTCAGTAGCAGGAATAAAACCTCATAAAAGAGCCCGTGATAAATGAATTGAAACACAGATGGAATTAAAACAATACATTAACAACACAGGTTTGCTCTCAGCACAGAGAAACCCCTACATCGAATGCAATGTGGGTGCAGCAACCCGATCGACAGTCATTCCATCAATTGGGATTTTACAGCGCCGCTGTCTTTCTACCTGAGGGTTATTGTTGGTCCCCCAACAACCTCTAACCTGAGGGTGATTATATTATCAGTCAGGGGTTGTGGGGCAAAGTCCCCTGCAGACAGCTGGGATGTGCTCCAGTGGTTTGCCACGATCACACTTAGGCGGCACAACTGCTGGGTGACATGGTCACCGTCCAGCATTTTTTTGTCGATGTAGTGTTGGTAGATAATACTGTTGTCAAATGGACATGGTAGAACTAGCAGCACATGGCGATGATGTTCCAGTAATGGTAACAGATTCTAAATCGTCTATGTAACTTTAGTTTTTTATACAAAATGACTAATCAAGGTGTATTATCATAAAGAATGTAATCCAAGGAGGGGTGTGGCTAGCAGCTGACAGAACAAGTCACACTGCAGATGAGCTCTGTCTCTGTAGTCTTTCAACTAAAAAAAAAAAATTGAGCAAGTCACTTAACTTCCCCAGTGCTCCTGGGTCACCCCTGAAAACAGGCACCTGTGCCTAGTGGGCCTACCGGTTACCAAAGAATAAAAAAAAAAAAAAAAACAGTAGCCTGTATACTAATATCTCAATTACTTAAAGGGTTTCCTAGACTCAGAACCAAGTGCATGTCAAATGTACTTTGTGTATTTAAAATACAATCATATATATATATATATATATATATATATATATATATATATATAAATAATGTAATCCAGTACAGCCATATTTATTATTGGCAAGAAAAAAATAATCACATTGATTTCTAGCATTAATATGGGTGGGAGGAGGAGATAATGGGAGGTAGAACAGCTACTGGGCACTACCAGTGAGCTGAGTCGGGCAGATGAGATAGCCCGTTAGGCTTAATCTGCTGTTAACAATGTATATATGTATCTATGTACGTATGTATGTATATATTTGTGACATAATAAGATTCATCATCAGTTTATTTTATTTATCTCTGATTTAGTTTGTAACAGCTTTATTAAAAGAAAGTATACATTTGCTTTGGTCTGATCATATTAGTGCTTGGTTTCCAAGCTATGTTACATCCAGCTATAAACTCTCCATGCCTTAATATTTGATTGCCAGTCCAGGGACCCAATTCTCAAAGAGGTGCAAACTGCAGGGCAAAGATTACGTTGGACTTTGTGCTTGCCCAGGTGTCCAAGGTTGCTATATTCAGTTGAATAAGCGTACCTGCACTATCCGACTAAACATAGGGCCAGGTCGCATCAGCACTAACCCAGTAGCGCTGCCTCAACATGGAGCCAGGGTATGGCTTGGCAATGGATAAGCGCAAGTGAGCTGTTTCCTGTCCACAAAAGCAGCTAAGTGGATGATCCTGTTGGGCATGCAAGGTACTACATGGCCATTTGTGTGCCCATTTACATAGGCTGCACCAGAGCTTAGCGCGCCTCCCAGCCCTGCCTGATACACAGCCCTATATTTTCTTATTTTGTGCCATTGGGACAAATAATAGAGCCTTTACATTCAAAGCTGATGTACAGAATCTATTTTCCGATTTAGGGCATGCAGCCACTTTTTGAGTACTTCACCCAGGATGGCCTAGCCCATCTAAGATGAAATATCTTGTTTTCAGTGGTTTTCTGGTTTTACTTCTTTTAACAGCTAGATGGGCTGACACACTGAGCAGCTAAGTGACTTGCTCAGGATGACACAGTGAGTGTGCCTCAGGAGGATTTGAACCTCAGGCTCCTGGTTCCGAATCTTGTGATCTAACCACTACTGCGTGCTGTGCTGAATCTAACTCTGCAAGCCTCAACACTGATACACAGTCAAAGAATCTTAAAAGCAGGTCGAATCAAATTCATTTAAGCAACAAACCATGATGGAGAGTGCATTAAAGGATTGATGATGCATGCCCCAGGCGTAGTGAGGCATAAAGCCAAAGGCTGAGTGCCTTTGTGTCCATAGGAATTGCATTGTTAATCCTTTGATGCACACCCTGAAGTGGCTTATTGCGCTTATGAAATGGCTTAGTGTAGGTAATGAGGTATTCCAGGCTCCATAATGAGATTTGGGTTCTACTGTGCATCGTTACTATTTTAGTGCATGCTCATGTGATGGCTGTCATCCAATGGGGTGTCTAGATTTATTCTTGCCATCTTATAAATCAAAGTATATTAAACTGGATATCAATAAACCATCTCATAATAATCACGAACATTTCTTTCAAATACATGTATAGCACTACTGCATATTGTTTTATGCTTGGCGTTGCCTAGGATGTCAGATATTGTGACTTTTTTTCAGATTCTGCTATTACTGTACTATAACACACAACATGATGCGGTATAAGAGATATCACCGAACCTTAACTGCCATCAGCCACTCAGGTGGTGACGATATCCCATGATATACCACACCCTGAAGTGTATTACTGCAATCATAAAATGTCTCTATAGTGTTAGAACAAATCCAAAACAAATGGTTTGATACCTTTTATTGGACCAACATGGATGTTAAAAAGAACAAAGAGCTTTAGCTTTCAGACCAACAAGTCCTTCCTCAGAAACTTAATGAGAGTTATTTAGAAGATACCATATTATTAACACTTAGAACATACAGAAAAAACAGAAATCATTTTCATTGGTTTAAAACAGGCCTTCAGAAATAATTAAAGTGACATTGAGAGCTTGAATATCTAGAGAGTGATTTCAGCTGAACTAAACTAAAAGGTCAAAGGTTGTTTAAAGATACCAGTAGGCAGTAACCATGTATCAGTCTAATGGATACAAAAACAAAAAGAACCTTAAAATACTCTGCTCAGTAAATTACATGTCAAGTGAAGAAAAACTCCCTAAGACACACATTTGACAAGTGAGACCACAGTACATCATTCTGCTCAGAGTAGAACTGTTCATAATGAGCTGACCCTCAGAAGCAACTGCAAGTAAGCATTAATCCACGACGAAGGTGGCATCTAATGGGAGTTAATGTATGGTTGGGACAGTTGTGTCCGAGGCCACAGGCCAAGTGTCTATGCTGTGGCAGGCACATTCCTGAGTCTAATCTTGAGTCCAAAAGACACTTTCAGAGTATGTTCCAGTTAATCAGGACAGAAATGAAATGAGCCCTTCAAACAACAGAGCGGGACTAGGAAAATACTTGGAATTGGTCCTAGTTCTACAAACAAAGCTGTTCTGTTTAAAAAAATCAACTGAAGGAAAATAATGCAGGGAGATACTCATCCTTGCTGTATTCCCACAGTGGCACTCAGCAGCATTTTTGCAGATCTGCTGGAAGCAGAAAAGAAAAACAGCCACACACAAATGGGAGGAAACAAATAAATCTATATAACCTAAAATGCGATTTTATTACAGACAAAGTACATCACAAACTGGCTAACCACATAGGTGGCAGACTGGCATTCGTGAGGGATCAAAACGTATAGAGGCTGAGCACGACCAGAATAGAAGGAAATGTACTAACAATCTTATGAAACATCATAAAACAAAATTGTCTTTTTCCATATAGAATTTTATGACCTGAGCCTGGCAGGTGGCTCCAGTTCCTCTCTTGGAGGGACTCAGTCTCCAGTTGCACTGTTCCTGACCCGACTCCCCACTAATTCCCCATGGGCCCCCAAGGCAGGGCTGGGGTGAAGAGGCTCAGCTTATCCCCACCCCGGGTGAAATCCAGACATCGGGGTCTGGCGGGTGAAGGGCTCCAGCTTATCCCCACCCCGGAGTGAAATCCAGACATCGAGGGTTGGCCGGGTGCTGGTGTGGCCATCATGGAACCTGCTGGTTACTTTTTCTCCTGTCCCCTCCCCACCGAGGTAAGGATGCTGGTGCATGCCCTCCAACCCATACTGCCCTCCGCACACTGCCAGAGGGCAGTCAGCAAGTGGAATGACAACCCTCCCTCCCTGAGAGAGTAGAAGAGTCCTCTGGATGCTCAATCCTCTCTCCCCTCTGCTGACCCCCAGCAGCCCATTCTTGTTCCCGAACCTGGTCGCCAGCGTGGTGCAAGGTGTAGCAACCAGCACTTCAACCTCCAGTGCCACCGGCCGGCTCAAAACAAAACTTTATGAAGCACAGAACTTAATGACTAGTAAGGCAAATGTCTAATGGCAATAATCAGACCTGCTTAACACGTAAGACACCACACATGCAGCTTGGCAAACACAGACTTGGGACTCTCCCCTCAGTGTCTGATGGTGTTCTCCACAGCTCGATATACCAACAATCATTAAAATGACAAACACATCAGATATGTACATGGGCAACATGAAGTATATCACAGGTTAGTTCATATCTGTTCACTTCACATCATCTTTGAACCTAAAATAACAATTCTGATCCACTAGCTCGTTCATGTTTTAACTTTTTGTTTTATAGATGTACAGTATTCAAAGAAAAGAAAATGAAGGAAAATTCATTGCAATTCTACAAAAAGAAATAGCAACGAGAGAGACCGTATTACCGTACATTACTAACAATTAGAACTGACAGTAAATCAATTCTATCGAGCTGTGGAGAACGCCATCAGTAAATCAATTAAATCAGCAAAGGGATAATGGTCTTGGCTGAGTTCCTCTGACAGCAGCTGGGCTTCTGCTCAACTTCCCTGTAACCTAGTAGCATTCCTGAGACAAAACAGCTTTGCAAACTGCAGTTTTAACATAAAGAAACTGTGAGGCAGTGTTGTCAGATAATCAGTTATATGCCAGAGAATATAAAAACACGTCCGCAGTAGAATCTGTCTGACTGAGAGGAGACTTTCCTAAGGCAACACAAAGAATGATAATCATGTGGTAGTCTTCCTATTACACAATAATGGAAGTCCTTCTTAATAACAGAAAAGAGAAGGAAGTGCCAGTTGGGATGCTGATTCAGATAAGGTCACGGTGGCTGAACTTTCAGTCAGTCTCCTCAAGTCTGCCCTCCCTAAATTTGATCCCTGTACTTCCCAGGTTCTAGAATGAAATTGGCCCCAGTCTCCAAAAACAGCTGATTTATATTTCAGGAACTGAACATTTGAGCCATGTAGGTACATAGTGATTGCTCTGCGTTACATAGTAATTATGTTGGAATTACAGTGTAGTTACACAGGTATTCCATGTAACTACATTGTAGTCAAATTACCCTTTAGGTACATGGCAATACCACTGCAATTGTAGGTCAGTTACATTAAAGCAGTGGTGCATCGGCTATGTGATCCTACCTTCCTTTCCCTGCCAAAATTCCAGTCATTCTTCAGGGACACACTTGTGTGTGTGTGTATATGGATAGACGGATGGACAGATGGACAGACAGACAGAAGAGAGACAGATAGATACTGTCTATAGATAGACAAAGTATTGAGCACCTTATTGTCTTATTGGGCCATCCTACCATCCATATAATGTCAATTTCAAATAAATGCATACATACATGCGGTACATACATACATACATAAGACAATAAAAGGAACATATATATTTGTGCATCAGAGATATATTGAAAATAATTCAAACTTGTTTTCTAAATTAATAACAGAAATACCATATTGATACCCTTTCTTCATGAGGTATCCCATCAAGATGAAAGAAGAGCTGTGCTGGCGAAACTGTGTAGTCAACACAGCATGCACAGTTTGAGTCAGTCTATTTATACTGCGTGATTTTCACCCACATGCATTTGGAGTGTCCGCACAGTGCGCTGTTTGACCACGAGGGTTTCAACTGTGCTGACTTATGGGTGAACCTCTTCATGGTAGTGTAAACATTTTTAATGTCCTTCGCTTCTGAATCTTGGTTCTCCTTTAAGCTGGTTAGCATGGTTCTCCATGATTTTAATGCACCTGTTCACCTCGGTGTTTCATAATGTAATTGATTTTGTTTGAATGAAATTCTGTTGGCAATAGAAAAGTCATTTGGTCAATTTGTAGATGGTTCTATTGGCCAGAAATATTGCCTTGCCTTTGCAGTCCTTTATCATGGCCAACTATTCTTAGCAGCCCTGTTGATCACTCTAGGCATACTGGGTAGTCTAAGCAGTCCTTATCTGCAGTCAGATTCTATGTTTTATGTTTCTGTCTTAGGCTCCATTGGTGTTCGGTCAAAAGGCAGCTGTTGGAGAGGCAAAGGCGAGCAGTGTGGCCTCACAAACTCCAGCTGTGGCATGGGATCTCACATTGGCTGGGTTTTCTGCCATAACTGAGCATACCGTTAAAGCAAATTGTAAGTTTTGTGTGTGCATCATCTACTAAAAACAGTGTGCTGATTGGTGAGGCCAAGATGTTTTATCAGTTACAGAATGCTCTATTAAACATCACTACATTGGTTGACATGATACTCATTGAGAACTTAGCAACATCTAAAGGAACATAGAAAGTGCTGTTTCTGGATAGGAGATGTGTTTCTGGAAACATGTAAACATATCCATTTTCTCCTTTCATTGTATTTCACTCCTGAACTGACTCGTGGGGTTTTAAAATTTTTATCCCTATTCTCTAGCTATGTCCACTGTAATAAATTAAACATTTTGATGTGGTGCTACTCTGCTACTTAGCATCAGAAATGTGTGCTAATTCTCTCCAAATACATCCACAGTAAGTATGTAAAGACAAAAAATAACTTTGAAGGAAGGGATTTAAAACAGGCATTTGTCAATGCCGAATGTTTCTTGCTGGCATTGGCATTGGTAGTGTAGAGGTACAGAGCTGCGTAATAGGAATGGCAGTGAGTATTGAACTGAAGCCAACCTCACCACCACCCTGCAGAGATGGACGGGCATTGGGGTTTGCCTTTGGGTGGTCAGGCATAATGGACACGCCATTTCACCATACCCTACCCTGCAGACACTGACAAGTGTCACGGTGTGCCTTGGGGTCTTTGGCTCTTATGTGCACCCAATCCATCAGGAAATATGGTGAGATGGGTGCAGTATAGAGAATGGGGTGAACTTTGGGGTCGAAGAGTCTGAGGCATACCTTGATGCCTCTCACTGGCTGCAGGGTGTGGAATGGTATGAGCATTACAGGCGAGAATCCCAAGTCACACCCCTGATGCCTGTCAATCTCATAGGGGGCGTTATGGTCGGAAACCTTAACACCTCAGGCATTTGTTGGTATTTTCACTCCAAATTTTCAACATGTTTTTTTTGTGACCCTCACCTCATGAACAGTAGCAATATCAGTTTGTGAGCCGAAGCTGCTTTTGCACAGCAACTACGGCATTTAGCACCACAGGTGCAAAAAACATTCGAACAGGATGTGAAAAATGACAGCTGTACTGTTCATGGGGAGGTGTAAAAATGGTAATGTTGAAAATCTGCAGCAAAAATATTTAAAAACTGGTGAAGTCACGAACTTGTGTAGAAACTGTGCAATGCACACCCATAATGTAATTAGTTTAGGATTTTTACAGCAGATTGTCAACACAGGCATTTTAGGACCTCCGATCATGAACAGTGTCACTGTGATTTTCTTTATCTGTCCTAACGATGATTTCCCACAGTGACCACGATTTCTGGCGCTTGAAAGTGTGAAACACATTTTGGCCATGTTGTGAAAATGACAGCTGCACTGTTCATAAGGAAGTGTGGAAAATGCCATTGGTGAAAATCTGGACTGAAAATGTTAGAAATTCATGAACTTACGAGGGTGCATGGAAACTGCGCAATGCTCACTGTAACACAGTCATTTTATGGACTTTTGTCACTAAATTTTCAACATAGCCATTTTAAGACCTCTGCTCATGAACAGTGTCCCGTGATTTTCTTAATCTGTCCCAAACATTGCTTTCACACACCGACTGCACTATTGTGCGCCATATGCAGAAACACATTTTAGGCGAAATGTGAAAATGGCAGCTATACTGCTCATAAGGAAGTGTAATAAAATGGCAATGTTGAAAATCTGGTAAATATTAAAAATTCCAAAACTTGCGGCGTGATAGGAACTGCGCGTGTGCTCTAAAACAGTCATTTTGGAATTTTTTCCAAATTTCAACATAGCCTTTTGAGAGGCCACTTTATGAACACTGGCTTGGTCGTTACACTGGTCCCGAAGGTGATTTCGTGCAGGACTGCAAAATCACCCTTCGGCCTGATTAACGCCATGACAGTTCCAGGATTCATGGGAGGGGTCTTAAAACCCCATGTTGAAAATTGGTGGTCAAATTCCAAAAATGCCTGAGATATGCATTAAAGTTGAAAAACCCTATTTATTGCATTATATAGCTTACCAGCATTTCCTGAGTTCGTGGTCGGCTTTGAAGAGTGCAGACGTGTTCCTGGTCCACGAAGATTGTTGTGCCAGACTCAGAGGTAAGTATGGGTGAGGGGCTGTGGGAAGTAGGGTGCATAGAGGGTGGGCTTGGGTGGGCAGAGAGACCAACGAGGGAACGCTTTTAGTTTACAGGTTTATTTTTTAGAAGATGACGCGAGGACGTTTGTCACACTGGGTGGGCTCCCAGCATGGCAGCTGGAAGGTTGTTTGGGGGCCTGGAGCCAATGGGGATTGGGCACCCGCCGGCCATAACAATTTTTGCTATGCTGGGGTGGGCTCCAGTGTGGCACCTGGAAAGCTTTTTTGGGGCGTGGAGCCGACGGGGATTGGGCACCCTGTCAGCCATACAGTGTGTGTGTGGGGGCGCATGAGCACGCAATATGCATGCGGAGGAGGGAGCACTGCTCACTGAAGCGGAGCTCTCCCTTTCAACTGTATGGCACTGCATTTTCAACTGCTGTCATAGACAGCTACAGCATTCATTGGAGAACCGCGGATGCACCTGCAAACACACTGACTGAATTGAAGACGGGTGCCACACTTCCAAACTCGGATGTTGGCTCTGTGTTTTTGTACATGTGTGCAAGCAAACCTAAAAATTACTAGTGGTGGCCATCTTTAATGACCGAGTCATTTATTATAAAACTAGCTATAAACACTGTTTTAAAAATATTAGACAGAAATAAGAATATACTGATGATTAACAGAACTATGTCAGAGACATATTTATTGCTAAAAAAACTATATAGTTGGGGTGTTCTGTCCTTTGACTAAGATGTTAAACTGAGGTCCTCTCTGCCTGTTCAGGTGGGGGTTCAAGATCCCATGGCACCCTTGAACAGAGGGGTAATTTTGTCAACTAGAAGAACAGTAAAAAGCAAAATGTATACCATCACTTAAAAGAAATCAGGACTGAAAATTCAGCTCATGGTACTTTTAAATACAGTATAAACAAAAGAGAACAAAAAGTAAATAGAAAACCAGGGATACAATTAGTCATGAACAGTACACAAAAGTGCAATGTGTAGAGTAGTTAACCAACCCCAACCAAATGAGTAGAGCAGAGGAATTTCATCATTATGGTCCTGGCCAAATTTTCTCGTTCACTAAAATACCACCAACAGTTTAATCAGGCTCAGTTGTGTGTGTGAGATCAGATGTTATTGCAATTTTACTTGTGACATCAACGCATAACACACACAGCAAAAAGTGGTTATATTACCACCTTCTTAAGAGTTGACACTGAACAGTTACATAGTACAATAACTTAATAAAACAAATACATAAATGGGGTACAAGGGTCACAAGTCAGTGAAATTCCTAGCATGCTTTCTTATGAAACATGTTCGGGAGACACCAGTAAATCTGATTATGTTACGTGACTAATCTGGTTCAGTTTCAGCTATTTTACGTCTGTATCACCCCGCCCACCCCACCCCACCCCACCCCATCCCACCCCACCCCTCAGGATGAGGCTGAAAATGGGCAGTATTGTCCAGCCCTCCTTTCCCAGGCAACAAAACTAACTAAATAACTGCAACAGGATAGTGGAAACTTGGAAACTGATCCCCTAAATTCTGGACCCCTGGAGCAAATGAGTTCTTGGAGCTAATGTTGGTATATTCGCGATGCTTGGAGCACATTATAAGCTTTAAATGCATGCTCGGATATACCAATTGAAAGTGAAGCACAATGTCAGATGCAAACCTGTTTGCTTCTCCTGCACTACAACCTACCTTACTGGTCACATGAGATATCTGTCCACCTGGGAGGACAAGGGTTCAAGGAGCAAACTAACAGTTTGTGCCTGACTCTGTCCCGGTGATTGCTTCTGTGGAGCAGTCTGCCATATTGACATTCCCCATGCAGTGACCTCACAGCACAGTCAAGGCACTGTCAGCTCACTTGCATAGGTTTTGAATTTACTGCACTGTACTCTCTGGACTCTGACCACCCCTTCAGCCCTCTTGTCCTGCCCTGCCCAGTCACCTGCCATCCCAAGCACTTACCTCGCTCCTTGTGCCCCCAGATGACCTTCTCCATGGGAAGGGCTGTCTGGGGCCACCCTACCCCTGGACAGAGTTTAGTGCCAGCGAGAGAGTGAGAGCCTCTGTCGGTGGTGAGGGAGCTGTGGCAGGGTGGCATCCTGCATCAGTAGGGATTTTTCTGCTGTTTTCTTCCCCGTCCCTGAGTGTCATAAGATGATGCATCTGACACCAAGGGTTTTACCATGCCGCAGCGACAGTCGCTATGAAGACATCCCTGACAGCGACAGCCACATTGCCGAGTGTCGGATGCCTCCTGTTTCCCCAATCCCCATGGGGGCTCCACCCCACACCCCAGTCTCTAGGATTCCAACTCCAAGTTGGAGTTGGACTGGGGGTGAAACACCCTGCAAGGCAATCCCTGGCCATGCGGAGACCATCATAGCGACAGGCGGATTTTGGCTGAATCCTGTTGCTGTGGTGGTCTTTGCCATTGGGGTTTCGACGCGCATCAGTATACGGATGCAAGATGTCAGCATCGACGCCCACTCTCTGTGCTCTGGATCCATGGTACTAGCACTTGTAGCCACCCAGGTGGCAGCGGAGACCAGGATTCTCCATTGCCCAAGGAGGTGGGCATCCATGAGATGCTCAGCCATCCACCACTGGCTGCCTCTGATGACCCAGGCTCATTCCTGAACCTGGATTGCTGCTGCAGGCTGCAGCGCTACTACTGCACTGGCAGGCCTGCCCTAGGTCATTTGCATCTTATTATGACCTCATTAACAAGTGAGTAACAAGCTTTTGCTCCTCCAAATGTGTGGAGTGAGCCCTCCAGCCCCACTGGCAGCACTAGTACCCTCAAGAAACAGATACTGCACAACGCAACCTCCCCCATGCCCAGTACAAAATAATCTCCTGGTAATCAAGTGGAACCCCCTTCCTCAGCTGATCCCTGTCAGAAATAACTCCTTGCACTTTCCTTAGAGGCCACCCTGTGCCCTTCTTTCTATCCATCCACAAGGGGTAAGGATAGCCCTACCCCATTTTGCTGTTTGCAGCTCAGAAGGCAGTTACTAGACAGTGGCTTTGGGCAACACCTCCTATGATTCAACAATGGCAGCAAACTGTGTTGAATATTTATCACATGGAGAAACTCATGTTTCGGCTCAGAGGAATGAGATACTTTTCATAATACCTGACGGTCTTGGCAACTTTAATATATGAATATAAACCAGCAATTCTGGCAGTTCTGCTCCCAAATGGTTTTTGAATTTCATTTAAAATTTCGTGGAATTCCAAAAGCGTTGTTGTGTAAGCGGAATAATGTTCCACAGATCACATAAATCGATGTTCATGAATTGCAGAAAATAATCTGCCATTTATGTATTTCGCTATGTATGTTGAATTTCACTGCCGGTAGAATTCCCAGAATTTTCTGGAAATTCTGCAGAATTCCATTCTATTGAATGTTGTTATTCTGCCAGCCCTACAGCAGATTATAACAGCGGAGACTATAGCACTACTCCTGTTTTGTGACATCATTACTGTATATAAGCAGAGGATTATTTAGTAGTATAAAATCTTTATTTTTTCCACAGGATGAAACTATTAGGACCAAAAGGTTCTATTTTCAAAGCTGCCCGCCTTACAGGATATTGCAAGTTATAGTTTCAGTAACTGAGCAACATTGGTGCGACTTTTCAGATCCATTGGTTGTGCTGTCCAAATGCAACGGTAGAAACAAGTTTCAGCCAATCAGGATGCAGGATTTTTAGTACCCATGTTATAAAATGAATTATACACACCCTGTTGTGCATTATTCCTTTATTATACATACTTTCAGTTCACTTAAGAAAATAATAAAATAATCGCTTTTGTGACAGACAGCAGACAGCTCCTCTGAATGCTCCCTCTCTGTTTTGTTTTTCTTTCCTTTTCTTTCTCTGCATCCTTATACTTGTTTTTTCTCCCAGCATTTTTCTTTTCCCTCCTGCTCTCATTTCCTTTCATGTGTTTCTTCTGTCTGTGGTCACACAAAATACTGTGGCTGTAATAATATGGTGGGACCACGGTTCTGCTTGTTGACATGAGGCCAGATCTTTCAATGATCCCACAGTACAAGAGATGCCCCTCATTTTATACCTCTTACAATCCCTGTCTCTCACTGAAAAAGTGCCATTCCATATAGAGAAGGTGCTGTCTCACACAGTGGCAGATCCAGGATTTTACAATGAGGGGAGGGGAGGTGCTGTGATGGTGTGCTACTTGATATGCACATTTCTGTAGTTTTTAAATCCTTTATACTATTCTTTTCATTACATTTTTGACTGAAATTATAAACATAATCTACAGTTTTGAATGTATATTTCTTACAATCAATATATTAGACTTCTTCAGCAAAGTTAAATCAACAGCAGCAAGCAAATAAATTACAATGGGGGTGCACTGCACCACTAAAACCCCACAGATATGCTACGGGTTCACATTTTTTACTCAGACTTTAAAGAAGCAATTAACAATCTCTGATACTAAATAAACTTTGTACAAATTAAGGCATCCATTTCCGCAGTGTCCTGAGCTTCTAATTCGTGATTTAGTGATGTGTGTGCCACTTTGCAGGTCAGTTTCCCACATTTGAAAGCCAGTGTTGCATATTTTCCCCATTTTGAAGACACATTCCACCTTTTACTGACAAAAGGTAAATGGTGTACCTGAAAACTGCATGGAGGGAAAAGATAGGGGTTTAACACATGGGGCTTACACAAAAGCATTGGGAGAACATCATGTATATATGCTTTAGGGAAAACACTGCCCCTAAACAAAGAAGCTATCTCCTCCCATGAAGAATCTGTGTCACTAGACAGCTTTATAGTCGAAGTGGCAGAGTAGTAGCAGGGATTCTGGGATGTGTTGGATGCTTATCTATCAGGAAATGCCAGGTGCTTCCAGCGTAGAATCAACAGGGGGGTGGTTTTCTGTTGTGGAGGCGTGCTGCAACCCACCAAAAGAAACAATAGTTAACTCCAAAAACTTTACTCACTGATACGGATCAGCCCACAGGGGGTGTAAGAGATGCAGATAGCCAAACTACTTCAAACATCTGTGATCCCTCATAAGAAAATAACATTTGAAAAGGAACGTAAACCTGACTTTTCCATGTCAAATTCATGCAAAACCAGGAAAGAATATGTTTATTTTAAACAGAACAACCATTGATATATTTTGACCATTTCTAAAATATTTCTTATGATAGTTCATAATGCTTGAAATGATATTTCAACAGCTGGAAGCTGTAACTTTTGAACTGTTAGGCTTAGAAATGTAAGTTGTTTTTTTTAAATGGCAGCTTGGAGCCGCTCAATATGAATAGATTGTAACTGTACAATTCTCGTGTTTTGAGATATGTCTGTAAATTTCAATATAATATGTTATTAAAAATAAAAGGATTTTAAAATGCTTTGAACTAGTTCATGTTTCTGTATATCAATATATTAAAGATTTAGCAGAATCATGTATTAATATATCAACACAGGTGGTGACTTCACGTGTTCATTAAGGGTTCCAAGTTATCAGTACTAAGAAATTATCTTTGGAAACTGGCCCAGTGGTGCTGAGGTTGAGGCACTGGACGCCACACCTCGGCCACACTGGTGACCCGGTGGTTCAAGAACAGACTCGGGTTGCTTGGAGGTCAGCAGGGGACAGCTCTCCTTCCTCAGGGATGGACAGGGGACAGTGCTGCTTGCTGTCAGCTGATACCCAGTGGTGGCTGGGTGTTGGCACAGGCGAGCTGCCAAGAGGGGGGGGCCCATGTCCAAGGCATGAGGCTGCCTCAGAGCTCAGCCATTTGCCCCCTTCATGTTCGTGGGCCCAGAGGAACACTTGCTAGAAAAAGGAGCTGGCGGGCTTCATGATGGCCTGGCTGCACCACACTGACCCCTGGAATCTGTACACTTGCTATCCGGGGAGGAGAAAGTTGATGCTCCTCGCCCTTGGCCCTGTCATGGGGAGGCGGCAGCCTGGGGGGAGTGGAGCAGCAGGATGAAGAGATTAGCTCCTCTGAGGGAGGAGCTGTAGAGCCCCCGCCTGCCAACTTCCTCAGAAACTGCAAGTAAATTATTTTGGAAAGGTCTAACTTTAGAACCATTGAGGCTAGAAACAGATATTATTTTTCACCATGAAAACTCAGAGTTAAATCATTAAGACTTTGTCTTATTGATACAGTTTTAGTCATATGGCACAGAGTAAAGCTGCAAGCTGATTGGCTTGCATCCCATAGTAGATGAGACTACTGCCAATGGGCAAAAAGTAGTACAGCCAGTGTGTCAACTTACATTGGTAGAGTATCACCGTGCCACACTTTCCACCGTGAGTTCATACTGCCGCCATGGCTATCCCTGGTAACAGTTTTTAAATAGTAGTTGCCAAAATGTCAGGACGTGTCTGGTGACTGGTATCCTGGAATGTGCAGATCAGGAGAGCTGCAGATCAAATAGGATCTGGGGATGCAGCAGTGAGTAGGAAAATGGGCAGACTATGGCTGAGGAAGTTGTGCATAAGTCAGGAGCGATGGTTGAGGAACCTGTCGTGAGTCAGGAGGCGATGGTTGAGGAACCTGTCGTGAGTCAGGAGTGATGGCTGAGTAACCTGTGCATGAGTCAGGAAGCGATGGCTGAGGAAGCTGTGCGTGAGTCAGGAGGCGATGGCTGAGGAACCTCTGCATGAGTCAGGAGGCGATGGTTGAGGAACCTGTGCATGAGTCAGGAGGCGATGGCTGAGTAACCTGTGCATGAGTCAGGAGTGATGGCTGAGGAACCTGTGCATGAGTTAGGAGCGATGGCTGAGTAACCTGTGCATGAGTCAGGAGTGATGGCTGAGGAACCTGTGCATGAGTTAGGAGGCGATGGCTGAGGAACCTGTGCATGAGTCAGGAGGCGATGGCTGAGGAAGCTGTGCGTGGAGCGATGGCTGAGGAAGCTGTGCGTGAGTCAGGAGGCGATGGCTGAGTAACCTGTGCGTGAGTCAGGAGGCGATGGCTGAGAACCTGTGCGTGAGTCAGGAGGCGATGGCTGAGGAACCTGTGCATGAGTCAGGAGGCGATGGCTGAGTAACCTGTGCATGAGTCAGGAGGCGATGGCTGAGGAACCTGTGCATGAGTCAGGAGCGATGGCTGAGTAACCTGTGCGTGAGTCAGGAGCGGTGCTGAGGAACCGTCGTGAGTCAGGAGGCGGTGGCTGAGTAACCTGTGCGTGAGTCAGGAGGCGATGGCTGAGGAACCTGTACGTGAGTCAGAGGCGATGGCTGAGGAACCTGTCGTGAGTCAGGAGCGATGGCTGAGGAACCTGTGCGTGAGTCAGGAGGCGATGGCTGAGGAACCTGTCGTGAGTCAGGAGCGGTGGCTGAGTAACCTGTGCATGAGTCAGGAGCGGTGGCTGAGGAACCTGTGCATGAGTCAGGAGTGATGGCTGAGTAACCTGTGCATGAGTCAGGAGTGATGGCTGAGGAAGCTGTGCGTGAGTCAGGAGCGATGGCTGAAGATGCTGTGCATGAGTCAGGAGGCGATGGCTGAGGAACCTGTGCATGAGTCAGGAGGCGATGGCTGAGAAGCTGTGTGAGTCAGGAGCGATGGATGAGGAACCTGTGCACGAGTCAGGGCGATGGCTGAGGAACCTGTGCACGAGTCAGGAGCGATGGCTGAGGAACCTGTGCATGAGTCAGGAGCGATGGCTATGGAACCTGTGCGAGTCAGGAGTGATGGCTGAGGAACCTGTGCATGAGTCAGGAGCGATGGCTGAGGAACCTGTGCATGAGTCAGGAGCGATGGCTGAGGAAGCTGTGCATGAGTCAGGAGCGATGGCTGAGGAAGCTGTGCATGAGTCAAGAGCGATGGCTGAGGAACCTGTGCATGAGTCAGGAGCGATGGCTGAGGAACCTGTGCATGAGTCAGGAGGCGATGGCTGAGGAACCTGTGCATGAGTCAGGAGCAATGGCTGAGTAACCTGTGCATGAGTCAGGAGGCGATGGCTGAGTAACCTGTGCTTGAGTGAGGCGATGGCTGAGTAACCTGTGCATGAGTCAGGAGTGATGGTTGAGGAACCTGAGCATGAGTCAGGAGTGATGGCTGAGGAACCTGTGCATGAGTCAGGAGTGATGGTTGAGGAACCTGAGCATGAGTCAGGGCGATGGCTGAGGAACCTGTGCATGAGTCAGGAGCAAGGGTTGAGGAACCTGCGTGGAAGTCAGAGCGATGGCTGAGGAAGCTGTGCATGAGTCAGGAGGCGATGGCTGAGGAACCTCTGCATGAGTCAGGAGCGATGGCTGAGGAGCCTGTGCATGAGTCAGGAGTGATGGTTGAGGAACCTGAGCATGAGTCAGGAGTGATGGCTGAGGAACCTGTGCATGAGTCAGGAGCGATGGTTGAGGAACCTGAGCATGAGTCAGGAGCGATGGCTGAGGAACCCGTGCGTGAGTCAGGAGCAAGGGTTGAGGAACCTGTGCGTAAGTCAGGAGCGATGGCTGAGGAAGCTGTGCATGAGTCAGGAGCTATATCTGAGGAAGCTGTGCATAAGTCAGGAATGATGGCTGAGATGCTGAATAAATACTTATCTTTGATGTTCTTCAAAGTGCCGGGTGGGAGTGCAAGCTCATCCGGGATGGCCACGGCATAAAGGTAGCCATGAACAAACCTAGACATCACACCCTCCTGGTAGCTATTTATTTAGTTGAAAACTGATAACCAGGAATGATCGCTGAGCTAAGGCTCGTACCACATGTGAACTGGGGAGAAAGGGAGAAGCGAACAGAACAGCAGCACTTCGAAGAAATAAAGCACAAAACAAAAATGATTTGTGGCAGAGAATAAGTTGAAAGTACACTGAGAGTGACTGAGCCACAGATTCCATACAGAGCAGCAAATATGTGTAGTAAGGTGGACCGTAGTGCAGGTGGGATCACAAAACACCTTGTAGTAACTATGAAAGGAGTCAGCAATAGTCAGTGGCAAAGTGTGAGTGAGAACAAGTCTGAACTCAAGGGTAGGAGGGCCTGTTTTAGAAGGGTCTGGTAGAGGGCTGGCAGAAGTGGTAAGGGACAGTGAGGATTTTTATCTGGTATTGAACAGACTACCTGACAAAGATCAAGCCAGTTAAAATCCCAAAAGGGTAATGGGATACCCACCAGTATCACAGTGAAACCAAGGAGCGATTGCTGGGGCCTCCTATGATAATCGTCTCACAAGTATAGGTTCATACAAGTGTAGCACTGTACCAGGGACTGGAAAGTGGCCAGTGTGGTTGGACCCAGGCACCTATGGCTGGCCAGCCTGACGTTAGTGCTGGGCAAGGTCCTGAAATCCTTTATCAAGGACAGAATAATGGAGTACATGACTGAGGCCAAGGATTCCCCACCCACACACACACATAGCATGGCTTCATGAGGGCAGATAATTCCAAACCAGCCTGATCACATTCTTAGAAGGGGAGTGAACAGGGAGGTGGACAGGTCCTTGACAACAGACACTGTGAAGATGGAATTCAGCAAGGCTGTAGTGCATGATGCTTTCTAGTAAATGTATGCTAGTGCAGGATACATGATGCATACACAAGGTGGATTGCTAACTGGTTTGGGAAGAGGAAGTAGAGGATTGTCATTGATGGCAACTATTCCAGTGGAAAGGGCACTTACTGGAGTCGCACAGAAACATAGAATTTGTTGACAGAAAAGGACTGCTTGGTCCACCCAGTCTGCTCATATGTTCCCTGCCTGTTCTATCTCCATGATGCAAAAAAATGCTGTAGGTGCCATATTGGTCCTTTTTAGGGTCAGATCAGAACAATGATTTGATACCTTTTATGGTCGACATGGATGTTACAGAAAGTACAAAGTGCTTTGCTTTTCGAATTAATTGATTCTCAGAAGTAGTAGTTTTTTCAATATCCCATACAGGTTCACATATAGAAAGCAGAATACTATTGGTTTAACATTTGCATGTTAAAGATTACGTCCAGAGAAGCTTACTCATACCAGTATGCCTTTATCTGAGGAGCCTCAGAAGGGCAAACCTTTACCTCCTCAGATAAAGGCATACTGGTGTTAATTAGCTTCTGACGTAATCTTCTATTATGTTTTAAATGTATATGTTAAACCAATGAGAATTATTTCTGCTTTTTCTATATAACCTGGTGTTAATAGTATGGATATTTGAAAAACTGCCACAAAGCTTCTGAAGAAGGACCTGTTGGTTTGAAAGCTAATGCACTTTGTTCTTTTCTGTAATATCCATGTTGGTCCAATAAAAGGTATCAAATCATTTGTTTCTGGATCTGTTCTATCTCCATAAACCCTACCTGGTCTCCAGCCACTCTCCTGACTCTGTTCTTATATACTCCTGTGTTCATTCTATGAGTACCTGAAGCCATCCATCGTTCTCGCCTACACCACATTGCTGGCAGTCAGTTCTGTATGTTTGATAAGGGTGTTTAACATGTTCACCCTGAGTATTGGAAGCTGAAGGGCATGATCTCCATCTTCCACACACTGGGGGTTATCAACGAGGTCAGACAGATGGAGATGTTTGCTGTGCTACAGCTGGACAAGGGACACACCCTGAAGCTCAATAGGGGGTGAATTCAGAGGTAGTGTTAGACAGCACTTCTCCCAGAGGGTGGTAGAATCTATGGAACAGCTTTCCAAAGAGACAGTGGCCATGAATGATGAGAGTACAGGCCTTCAAGGAGACTGGATGAATTTCTATGTACCATTCATTTCATTTTTTATTTTTACCAGGTAGTGGTCTGGCACTGCCTCTTTTCAGCCGTGCCTGAAATATAAAACATCACATACCAAGGGAATTACAGGATACCTTGCATAGTAGAGTGGGTAGGGAGGGTACCTGAGTAGTAGGGTGGGTAGCGAGGGTACCCTGAGTAGCAGGATGGGTGAAAATCCCTATAAATTAGTACATGGGTGGGAATTCCCTCTAAATTAGTACATATTTGAACAGAATTTTGTTAGTCCCTGCTTATCGGGGGCTATTTTTAAAATGGTTTACTTTTCCTCTGTACCTAAACTGCCCTGTCTCAGTCCCACCCAGGTTCTCAGTCTGGTCAGCTGCTTTCCC
Organism: Neoceratodus forsteri; assembly: GCA_016271365.2. Classification (NCBI taxonomy): domain Eukaryota; kingdom Metazoa; phylum Chordata; order Ceratodontiformes; family Ceratodontidae; genus Neoceratodus; species Neoceratodus forsteri. The sequence continues at coordinate 19,108,529 of JADMNL010000033.1, read as the reverse complement.
TGGGCTTACTGCACAGTCATACCCACCCTGGCCTTTCTCCCCAGATGCAGATGTATGGAGTTTGGAGGAAACTGTAGCTCCTGATGGAGCTGAGGCACCGTTCACGGCAAGAGCCTCAGCTGGCGGTCCTGGGTGGATGTCATACTGCAGCATCCATTTCCCCCATTTCTCTGTGTTCCCCTCCTCAGAGATCAACTGTGAGCATCAGAGTTTGTGGGTACACCTGCACCCAAGTGTGAGGGCTTGTCAGCGTCCTCCCTCCCTATGCACAAGCTCCAGTTGCACTGCTTCCTGTGGTCACCCAGTAGAACTGCGGAGACTGTGAGCCCCCTGAGGAGAAGAGTATCCTATGGGAGACTCAGGTTTCCTGCCCCCGGTCGACCCTCCCATGGCTCAGGCTTATTACCAAACCCACGTTTCTGGCTTAGCACATGGTAGTTCCACTATTACACCAGATGGCCTGCAGAGAGGAGCAGACTTGACAGACCTAATTTCCCTCTGACCTTTAACTACAGTGCTACTATGTCAGTGTTACTCTTTGGAATGTGGCACCTCTGGATGTTCGGCAAGTACCATGGCACTACATTCTCTGCATGGCATTCAAACAGATAAAGTTGTCTCACCCACTGGCGGTGTCTCCAGTCACTGGAAGGAGGCTGTTGTAGCTACAGATGAGAAGAGCAAGTGTGACAGGGAGCTCCAGGAGGTTACTCAGTGTGAGAGAAGCTGCTGCAAAGTTCTGCAAAACAAAAAACATTCACATGCAGTCTAACTTCAAAATTCCTGCAGCTTCATTAAACTACCCAGAATCGCTCTACGAAAGAAATATGGTTTTATATAGCTCCTTTCATACAAACTGTATCCCAAAGTGCTTTACAAAGCAGTGCGTTAAATACTGGTAGTGCAAGAACTGTAGAATAGAATTTAGATTTATATAATGCCTTTCTACACATACTGTGAAGCCCAATGTGCTTAATAATCCAGGAGAGGTAGGGGTGGTGTTTCTGTCATTTTAGGCACCACAGAGATTTTTACTGCAAAAGGCAGATGAAAGAGTGATTTAGAACTGTGAGGCTAAGTGACTTGGTTCTGTGTCACACATGATGCGGATTCAAACCTATGTCTCCAGCTTCACAGTCCTGTGCTTTAACCACTGCAGCACATGAAATGATTGAAAAGGCAATTAAAGATCTATGTCAGGGCTAGCCAAGAGCTAGGTGTAATGCAGAGGTAACTTGTTCGACTATGTTTGAGGGTTGCTGGCTGAGAGTCAGGCATATCTCAGATGTAATATGCTTGTCTGTGTCAGAGGAAGGGTGGCTTAGAGTCGGGCATATCATGGAGGTTAGATGCTTGGCTGTGTGGGGAGGAGGCTGGCTGAAAGTCAGGTGTATCGTGGGTAACACACTCATCCGTGTGAAAGGAGGCAGGCTGAGTGCTCGTGTGTTGCAGAGATAAGATGTTCAACCTTGTGGGAGGGAGGGAGTGGAAAGTCAGGCCTTCTGGCATAAGCAAGCCATTAGTAAGTCCATTACTGAGCGGCCTTAGCTTACTTACCTTCTCGTCCAGCTAGAGGGACTGAAGGTGCATCAGGTCCAGTCCTCTTAGTAGTCATGAATAAATGTACTGTGAAAACATTCTTTTTAAACTCATCTTTATTTCAGATGCAGCATACAGAATACAATAGCCATTACTCTGATCGGCTGAGCATGCCTCTCCAGGCCGTGGGCGGTGGCTGCATCTTACAGGGTATTTCAGATGTTCTTTACAGTGGATTCTCTGGAGCAATGGTATGCACAAGACGGAGATACTTTATTTATTTATTTAAAATTTGGTAACCGGCAAAGGCACACTGAGTCAGCTCGTTTCTAGGTGCGACCTTGGGGGCAGGGTGAAAATACAGACAAAGGAAATGCAAGTCAGAATATGAATACAATGATAAATGTTAACGGTAGAGGACATCCCATTTCAAACGAGAGGCAGTAAGTGCATTAGCGACCAAACAATGGTAGCAATTAGTGGTGCTTGGATGGATCTGCAGCAATCCAGATCCACAAAATACGTGCCCTTTGTGGCAGGATAGTGGATCCACCAGACACCACCTCTATCTATCCCTGGATCTGGCTGTCGGATCCCTGGTCAGATCCCACATTACCCGATGGCCGGATCCCTGGATCTGGCATTGGGATCCGATGTTGGATCCAAGGATCCAGTGTCAGATGCCTGGATCTGGCATCGGATAACACAGGATTTGACCTGGGATCTAGCTCCATATTTGGCCAGATCCTGGGCTGGATCCCTCGAATAGTGCCGCTATCCACTGGCTCACTCGCGTGATCCATGGCGGCACTATCTGTGTACCACTAATAGCAATATAATTAGGATTGAGTCAGGAGGTGAAGCTTGGGGGCAGGAATGGGGGAGTAGGAGGGAAGAGAGCAGGAGGAGGTGTGGCATGAGCATTTGGTGCCAGAGAGGAGGTGAAGCAGGGATTTGAAGAATGTGAACAATGGGGTATGAGATGTACAAGGAAGTTTATTCCAGAGAAAACGAGGTGTCAGGAAAAAGCTGATGTGCCCTTCAGCCTCCTTTTCTCCACCGTGAACCTATTAAGGACCTCCAGCATTTCCTTCTACCTTTTTCCTCCAGACCCTTTCAGAGGTTAAAGTGGGCAGGAGCCCACAGGAACTCAGTTTCATCACCTCTTAAAAACTGCACGACAGTTCTACCTCCTCTGTCATCTTTGTCCTTTGACTAACTACTACAGGAGAGTTCTACTGCCTAGAAATGAGAGTTTCACAAGCTAGACATCTAGATATACAAGTCCTCTACCTAAATATTTCCAATTTAACCCCTGCACCCTTATCATTTTGTTGGTGGGGCATTGCAACCTGCTGAGGGCATTGATGTCATTTTTGAACTGGGCAGCTCAGAATTTCATATAGTTAGGACCTGACCAGGGCCTTGTAAAGTGGCAGGATCTCTTCCCTGACCAGGGCCTTGTACAGTAGCAGGATTACTTCCTCTGACCAGGATCTTGTAAAGTGGCAGGATCTCTTCCCCACCAGGGCCTTGTAAAGTGGCAGGATTACTTCCCTGACCAGAGCCTTGTAAAGTGGCAGGATTACATCCCTGACCAGGACCTTGTAAAGTGGCAGGATCTCTTCCCTGACCAGAGGTTGTAAAGTGGCAGGATTACTTCCTGTCTAGGCCTTGTAAAGTGGCAGGATTACTCTGTCTAGGGCCTTGTAAAGTGGCAGGATTACTCTGACCAGGGCCTTGTAAAGTGGCAGGATTACTTACCCTGACTAGGCCTTGTAAAGTGGCAGGATTACCTCCTGACCAGGGCCTTGTAAAGTGGCAGGATTACTTCCCTGACCAAGGCCTTGTAAAGTGGCAGGATTACTCCCCTGAACAAGGCCTTGTAAAGTGGCAGGATCTCTTCCTGACCAGAGCCTTGTAAAGTAGCAGGATTACTTCCCCTGATCAGGGCCTTGCAAAGTGGCAGGATCTCTCTTCCTGACCAGGGCCTTGTAAAGTGGCAGGATTACTTCCTCACCAGGGCCTTGTAAAGTGGCAGGATCACTTCTGATCAGGGCCTTGTAAAGTAGCGGATCATGTCCCTGACCAGGGCCTTGTAAAGTGGCAGGACTACTTCCGACCAGGGCCCTGTAAAGTGGAGGATCACTTTCCCTGACCAGGGCCTTGTAAAGTGGTAGGATAACTTCCCGACCAGGGCCTTGTAAAGTGGCAGGATCACTTCCCTGACAAGGGCCTTGTAAAGTGGTAGGATAACTTCCCTGAACAGAGCCTTGTAAAGTGTCAGGATTACTTCCCTGACCAGGGCTTTGTAAAGTGGCAGGATCTCTTCCTGACCAGAGCCTTGTAAAGTGGCAGGATTACTCTCCTGACCAGGGCCTTGTAAAGTGGCAGGATTACTTCCTGACCAGGGCCTTGTAAAGTGACAGGATTACCCCTGACCAGGGCCTTGTAAAGCAGCAGGATCATGTCCCTGACCAGAGCCTTGTAAAGTGGCAGGATCACATCCCCAACCAGGGCCCTATAAAGTGGCAGGATCACTTTCCTGACCAGGGACTTGTAAAGTGGTAGGATAACTTCCCTGACCAGGGCCTTGTAAAATGGCAGGATCACTTCCCTGACAAGGGCCTTGTAAAGTGGTAGGATAACTTCCCTGAACAGAGCCTTGTAAAGTGACAGGATTACTTCCCCTGACCAGGGCCTTGTAAAGTGGCAGGATCCTTCCCTCCTCTGCTGCAATACCGATCTTTCTTTTACGTTTACAGAATACTTAGAGAGATTTCTTCTATGATAGCTTAAATCTTCTACTTTATCCACTGCACCCTTGCCCCTTCCTCAGTTACTGGGGCTGTCACTTACCAAATACTGAGAAGGGTATGGGTGATGATGTTCGAGGCCCCATCAAGTCCAGCTGATGAGCTGCCAGGAAAAGGTGTCTAAGAGCAATGTTTTCTGCCCCCACCAATGCGCCACAGGAGTTAAAGCTCATCTCCCTCTGTGAGGTGCCCATCCTCCACCTACCCAAGGGCATTCTGGAATCAGAACCTCCCATGTAGCAGCACTCCAGAAGTCTGGAAATACTTACAGTGAACGTTGTATGTGGAACCATTAAAATGGACCAGTGGATTCTGATGTTGAAAAGGGCAAGCAGGACACCTACTGCCTGGCCCATCGAGAGCACCATGAGCTGCGAAAAATAAAACTGGTGTCATAGAATGAACTTAAATCATATATGTCCTTTATTTAGACTGGCAGAAGGCATTGTAGGCCAGCTCTTTGATTCCTAATGCATGGTAGCAAGAAGGAAAGCAAATGTTTTTTATTGAGTGCTTTACAAAGCAATCAGAATAGAACATAATTTGGTTTATATAGCACCATTCATACACACTGTATCCCAAAGTGCTTTACAAAGCAATGAGTTAGATACTGGTAGTACAGGAACTGTAGAATAGAACAGAATTTGATTCATATAGTGTCTTTCATAAACACGATCCCAAAGTGCTTTACAAAGCACTGAGGTAGTACAACTGTATGTAAGTTAAAAGACAAGAGTTGGCCTCAGATCTGATAGGCTGGTGGACCATAAGGTATTTAAAATAACCAGTGAAAGGACTTCTTGCAAAACATTTGAAAAAGCAGAATGTTCTCCTCCCTCTCAGAATGGGGGTGGGAGCAGTTTTTTTTTCTCATCTAAAAATTGTTTTTACGTAAAATCTTATTGATATTTCAACGAATCATTACAAAATCCATCATTCAAAATACAGATTGAATGCTGCACGATAAAGTGTAAATCAAGATTCTAAAGAACTGTTTATATAACAAAATAATATAGTTCCTAGATTATTCATTCTAGTTTACGTGTCAAACAATGCTAGCAACTCATGGGTTGTATACAATATATATATATATATATATATATATATATATATGCCTAAGGGCCCTCATACAATCTGCAAAGGGTGAGAACAGAAGACAGACACATGTTTCAGATCCTTTGCAGAACTCAGAGTGTGTCTCATCTGCATCTCATCCCAGCGGAAAATAAACCAGCCCTTAGTGTGGTCTTATGGGTTTGGGTTATGCTTGGCCCAAAATAAGAAAGCAAGGTAAAAAAAAGGAAAGAACATTAAAAACAAAATCACTGAGGCAAAGGTTACCCCAAAACAGCTTAAATGTTCACGATGATTGCCTATATCCCATGATGCTTTGCAATGTGGGGTATGTCTGATTTTTGTATTTTTGAAACCATGCCTTGTTGCCAGTCCCTTTTGGGGCAACTCTTGCCTCAATGATTTTGTGCTGCTGAGGTTCTGTCTTTGCTTTCTTATTTTGGGGCCACCATGACTGAAACCTGTAACACCAGATTAGAGCTGGCTAGTTTTCCCAGTGCAATAAGATATAGGTGAGGCACCTTGATAAGTTGTATGCAGGATGGAATGCGTATGTAACGGACATCAAAACTTATACGGCGAAATTCTCACGCGTGACAATCTTGACAGGTTTCAAGATTGTTGCTGTGAGGGACCCAAGGGTGAAATTTCACCCTTTGCCTCCCTCTTTGAATCAGCTCCAACTTGGAGTTAGATATCATGGGGGTTTGGGGCATAGTCCCCAATAGAAAACACACAATGTCTGACAGGCAAACTTTCGCCTGTCAACTTTGGGATAGGGATCTTGCCATGGCAAACTTCTACATCACTGTTGTTGATTCGACATGGTAAAACTGGATGGAATACATGTTTGTACGTAATTCTTTGCAGAGTGTGTGAGGGGCCCTTTGGCAGCGCATGTTGTTGTGCAGACCATTGTAATGTCATGATGCATTTCATTGCAGTGTTATGGAAATCTGGCTTTATCATTAGTTGTTTTGGGTACTCTCTCTGTCTCCTCCCTCTCTCTCCATATTAACCCCATCTGCTTTCTGTCCTGCCCTCTTCATACTTCACTACCTCTTCTTTGGACATGCTGTGCCAACAAAGGCATGGGCGTGGCACAGTAATGAAAGTGAGATGGGAGAACCATTACCCAGCTAATTTTAAAAGAACACAGAAGCAACTTACAAGTTTTTGTTCCAGAGCTGTCTGCAGCCTGATTGGGAATACCCCAAGGATGATAAACTGCACAGAAAAAATATAACATTAAGTCCGATGGTACATTGCCCACCTTAAAGAACCATTTTCATCCTACATTGTCATACATCATTTATAGTATTTTATTTTTTTTTATAAGTGATCTTTCCTACTGCACTAAAAAAATAAAGCAAATCTAACAAAAAAAAAAAAAATCAGTTACAATGTTGAATTGCAAGCCATTCCATTGTTTTGCTTGGGGTGTCTGCCTGTCCAAACCCATACATGCACTCCAAAACCTTAAAACCCCACAGAAGGCAGTATGGGTGTGCAAACCTACCTTTGTCTTGGGCCAGCTGAGGAAGAATTTACAGACCAAAATCATCTTTTTTGTGTTGTTTTACTTCTGCCCCTGGGTCACGCAGCAGACCACTTCAGGTTAGGCAACCTTCCAGCCCTATCTGACCCGTCTCTGCTGCTTACCCACCTCCCCTTATTCAGAAGTGACCCCCCCTCCATGGTAGGGTCCATGGGGAGCTACTCACGTAGCTTCCCACTGACAGAGACAGTTCTGGGAGGTGGTGGACACTGTGCCCTTGGAAAAGTCACACCCAGTGCTCCAGTCCATCCAGCTGCAGAAATGGGTACAACTAGGACCCCACTAGAAACGAGATGTTACATCTCAGTAGGGCTATCCTGGCCAAATAAAATAAACATAGAATTTGATAAAGACTGCTTGGTACACTCAGTCTGCTCATTTCTCCTCACTACACTATTACTGCAGACCACACCTGATCTAAAGCCCCCATTCCTTTCCACTGAGATTCCCTTGTGCTTACTCCACCACCTCTGGTGGAAGGCTATTCCAGGAATCCACCACTCTTTCTGTAAAAAGTTCTTCCTCACATCTTTCCTGAAACTCCCTCCTCCAGCTTCATAGCATGTCTCTTTGTTCTTGAGCACCTTTCTTCTGAAAAATATTTCCCTCCTGTATCTTATTTCTCTCTCTCTCTCTCTCCTCTCTCTCACTCCTTATTGCTCTCTCTTTCCTCCTGTCTCTCTCTCTCTCTCTCTCTCTCTCTCTGCCATATAACTCGCTCTTTCCTTTTGTCTCTCTCTCTCTCTCCTTATTGTGGCTCTCTTTCCTCCTGTCCCTCTGTCACTCGTTCCTTATTGCTCACTCTCTTTTATCCTGTCTCTCTGCTTTCTCTTTATTGCTCCTCTCTTTCCTTCTGCCTCTCTCTCTCTCCTTATTGTGCTCTCCTTCCTCCTGTCTCTCTCTCTCTCTCTCTCACTACATAACTCACTCTCTTTCTCATGTCTCTCTCTCTCTCTCTTCCTTATTCTCTTTTCACTATCATTTAATCTCCTGACAGGTACACAGGTGACATAATGAGTTGCTCACTCTTATTCCTTTTAGAACCTCTAAAGCATTACAAACATGACATTTTTAAAAAGTGTGTGTGGGAGGAAATATTGGCAAAATCATTGACAAAGCTTTAGTTTAATTCATGTTATCAAAAGAAAATCTGTTTTCCTGTATAATTCTATAGGTGGCACAACTTACCCCAATCCCGCTCAGTATGGAGGTGACAGCCAAGAAGATGCCAGGATGATCAATACGTAAGGGATCCCAAAATGGCATCACAAAGTCCACCCAAGGCTTGCATTACCTGGAATTAGCGTTAGCGGAGTGATAAAAACATGGTTCTGCTAGTTTCTATAACTATTAATTTACTGAGCCAGCCGGTCAGTGTAATGGCAGCACTATTGCTCATGATGCCAGAAACACAAATTAGGATGTGAGGCACCAGGGTCTGGCTGGGGAGGGGGAAGAGTGAGTATCCCAGATAACAAGTTCTTCCTCTGGGTGGAAGGGTTGCTGCTGCGGCCAGTAGCAGTACAGCAGTGTGTGGGAACATCGCGTAGGCTTCAGCACTCTGCATGCTTTACATGAATGAGCATTGAACTCCTTGCATGCTGATGTCCCAAGTTCTGGGACCAGTAAAGGCAACACCTTGTCTTAAGCATGATAATTCTGGGTGCCTCAGGCCCAACCCCACCACTGTCCACTCCTCCCTACCTTGGGAACTCCTGCCTCATTTCAGGAGGAGGCAGGGGTTGGATCCAGTTGACACACCACCACGGGGGTGGGGGCATGGAGTTGAAAGGGAGAGGAAGTAAGCAGCAGTGATGTGGGGAGTAAGGTGTTGGCGCTGACCAAGAAATAAGCTAGCGAGACATAGAAATGATAGCAAAAAGTATTTGTTTAGCAAGGTGGTCCAGCTGAGATACAACATCTCATTTCAGCCAAGGGAGGGAGGAGAAACCCTGCTTCTACCTCAGTTTGGCAGCTGGTAGGGACTGAAAGAACAGCAATGGTCAAATGACTTGCTCAAGGTCACATGGCTAGGTACACAAATGTAATGCAAAGTGTTATCAGGTATTTCAGGTTGTTGTTGCCTGGATACCTGGGAGGCCACACAATCTTACTTCTTCCATTTCACTGATGTAACAGATACACCAGTTTTGAAATGAGTTAAAGAGCTGGTGACATTGTTAGAAATCTTTCAAAACATGACAGTTACACAATTCATCTCATATCTGCTATATATCATCACCCTTTTCATTACTAAGGATGGCTGCTTGAAAATATGATCCTTGCCCTCAGATTTCATCTGATTCTGCTGTCTGTGCATGTGTGCAGCATTCGAACTGCCTGCACAGCAAAGCTGCTCCCATGCAACACAAACTGGAACGTTAGCCTTTGGATGACACTTTGAGCCAGCTGCTGTACTGGAAACTGAACTTTGCACAGCACGAAGCAGTTTTACCGTAGCACAAGGCAGGACTGAAGCACATGTCACTGAAAGATGGAGTCACGCCTACACACAGCAGTGCAGCATATTGGAAACCCAGTAAACACACTAAGTGGCTATTTTGCTGTGCTAGTTGGCGCTTGCTGAAAGCATGTTTAAAGTGTCTTGAATGGCTGCATAGCACCAGCCAGTACTGTACTGGTGCCCTGCACAGTTCATTTTATAACATGCAGTCTCAGTGGCTCAACAGGTTGCACACTTGCCTCTGAGGCCATAAGAGCAGAAGGCTGTGGGAATGCTTGTACAAACACATGCTCATACACTGAAAACTCAGTCGAGCTGCCGCCATGGAGGTGAGTGGAGGGCTGTGCCGGTGGCCTGCTCGGGGCCATGGGTGGGGGAGGGGTGGGAGGCACTTCCTGACAGGGTGGGGGTCCACTAGACACCAGGAAATTAGGGATTTTTAATTTCATACATTTGGGGATGGGGACGGGGGTATTGCTGAGGGTCTTGGGCGGGGGTATTCTTCATTTGGACCAGGGATTGGCCGGGGGTGGGGGTGGGGTGGGACCACTAGATACCAGGGCTAAAATATTTATTTAATGTTGGCCCAGGAGGGTGGGAAAGACTTTTTTCCCTTGCTACAGCAATCACTGAATACCAGCCAATAGTGGACTATTTCAGATAGCCCATTATTCATGGTATTAGGAAAGTAATATTCAGTTTTTATTTAGTTTTGTTGACCAGGGAAGTGTGCACTAGACAAATCCTGCCTATTTTTCAGGCACAACCCAGGGAGAGGGATACAGATGAATGCCAACTGACCTTGAACCAGATTTAGCTGTTGGTGGTATTTTTAGTGAATGAGGGAAATTTGGCCAGGACACCAGGAAATTCCTACTCTTTTCGAGAAGTGCCATGGGATCTTTAACATCCACCTGAACTACCACCAATCCAGGCAGATGGGACCTCGGTTTAATGTCTCATCCGAAAGATGGCACCTCAGAAGTGCAGCACCCTCTCATGCTGTACTACAGTGTCAGTACTGGGATATTAACCCAAGTGCCAGATGTGGGAACTGAACCCACAGCCCTCTGATCTCCTGGCCTCAGAGGCGAGTGTGTTACCTGCTGAGCCACTCACACAGCCCCTACTAAAGAGGGGTGTAAGGGTTGCTAGCCAATGACCAGCGGTGCTGCAGGGGCCGGTCTTTGACCAGCAAATCAGTAGGCAGTGTCCTGATGACACTATTTTGCTAAGGGACTGGCCTCAGCAAACATTTCAAAGGACAGAGCCGATGCTATGTGTGGCTCTGTCCTGTGAAATGCGAGCCCTTCAGCTCCAGCCCCTTAGTGTGCTCTCTGTTCAGCAATTTCCCCATATGCTGCAGCTCAGTGTGTCTTTCCTGGTGAAACATTCCCTGGTCCCTGCAGTCCAATAACTTGTCTTTCCTGGTGAAACAATTTTCCCATTCTGCAGCCCCATTGCGTGTCTTTCCTGGTTAAACAATTTCCTGGTCAGTACAGCCCCATAGTGTGTCCTTCCTGGTTAAACAATTTCCCTGGTCAGTACAGCCCCATAGTGTGTCCTTCCTGGTTAAACAATTCCCTGGTCAGTACAGCCCCATAGTGTGTCCTTCCTGGTTAAACAATTTCCTGGTCAGTACAGCCCCATAGTGTGTCCTTCCTGGTTAAACAACTTCCTGGTCAGTACAGCCCCATAGTGTGTCCTTCCTGGTTAAACAATTTCCTCTTTACAACATCGATGCCCAATCTTGATGTCGGATGTGTCCCTCATCTACATCTGTAACTGACAATGGGGTGCCCAATTCCCTGTCGGCAATGGCATGCCCCGACACTCTATTATGACACACTGGAAGCCCACCCCAGTGTGACTAAATGCTTAAAAATCCTGTAAAATAAAAAAATAAAAATCCAGCCAAAGTCTTTTTTAAATTATACCTGTAAAAGAAAGCCTTCCAGCATCGTCTTCCCAGTCCCTCTCCCTCCCCCCACCCTCCCTCTGTGCACCCACCTCCCTGCACCCCCCCACCATACTTAACCTCCGGCGGTCAGGAGCCGCGATCTTCACTGGTCTGGGATACGTCTGAACTTTTCAAAGTCGAACTAGGAACTGAGGAATCGGGTAGCTTGTATAATGGAACTCAGTGGGGGTTTCAACTTAGGTTGATATCGCAGTCATTTTTAAGAATTTTTGGCCCCACATTTTCTCCACAGGTTCTTGGGACTCCACCTCATGAACATGTCAGTGTCAATTTGTTTCTTGGTCCTGAAAGGTGATTTTGCAGTCGCTACATGGAATCACCTTTCAGGACTGATTACCGAAAACAACAGTGCCACTGTTTATGAGGTGGGGTCCCAAAACTCTGTCTGCAAATTTGGTGGAATAATTCCAACAAATGCCTGTGCTACCAGTGTGCATTGCACAGTTTCTATGCACACTCGTAACTTCATTAATTTTTATATTTTCACTCTAGATTTTCAAAATGGTGATTTTTTTCACATCTCCTTTTAAACGATGCGGCTGTCATTTTTCACATCCTGCCCAAAATGTGTTTTCACGCATGTGGCCCACAATGGTGCAGTTGGTGTGCAAAATCAACTTTTGGATGGAGAAACAAAATCACAATGCTACTGTTCATGAGGGAGGTCCCAAAAAGGCCATGTTTAAAATCTGGTGAATAAATTCCACAAAATGCTTACGTTATGAGCGTGTGTTGCAAGTTTCTACACACGCTGGTATCTTTGCCAATTTTTATATTTTCACTGCAGATTTTCAACATTGCCATTTTATCACACTTCCTTATAAACAGTACAGCTGTAATTTTTTTGCATCCTGCCTAAAATGTGTTTCGCACCTGTGGCGTACAATGGCGCTGATGCGCTCTGTGAAATCACCTTTCAGCATGAGTGAACAAAATGACAATGGCACTTTTTCATGAGGCGGGGTACCACAAAGGCCATGTTGAAAATCTGGTCACACAACTTCAAAAATGTCCAAGTTACATCCGGTTGTTCACAATTTTCTACGCACTCGTGTAACTTTGGTCATTTTCAATATTTTCCTCCAAATGTTCAATGCAGCCTTTTAATCACACCACCTCATGAACAGTCCAGCTGTCATACAACTTTCTATTGCTCAAGATCAATAAAACTCTTCCTGCACTACTACACTCTTACTCACTTCCTTATCTCTAAGCATGACAAACTTTGGCACTGACAAATGCTTGTTGACATCTGGAACAGTAAAAGGAGCTCTCCTTGGAATATGGCTCAGAGCAGGTTTTCTTCAGCGTTGTTATAGTTTGTTTAAAGTAGCAGTGCAATGACCCTCTGTTGCTCTTACCTAGGACCCTTACCTTTCACAGTGTATCGGTTCTGTTACTGGGATTGAATTGTATCTGTATGCTAGATGTACCTGTATTAGATTTTGTTGTACTATCTTAATGTAGACTTACTGCTTTGTCATACTACTGTACCTGACTGCTGACAGCTGCCTTGGGTCTTGTAACTATGACTTTTGACTTTGCTAACATGTTATTGTTTTTGTAACTATTGAACCCCTTTTCCCTTCCCCGGTCACACCTGGAAACGAGCTTTGGCTCATTGGTGCTTTCCTGGTTATCAAATTTAAAATAAATAAATAAAAATAAATAAAAATGTCACCTACTTTTTTCACTATAAAAGATTCCAGGAATCTTCTAGTTTATTTGGTTGTAAAAGTTTCTAGTTCTACCAAAATGTTAGTATTTTATAAATGTTTTAATTAATTTGTTTCTTAAGAAAATAATATGGCCTCAAATTTTACTTAGAAATAGCACTGTAGACATAGCAAGGGATAGGACTGAGAAAATGAAAAAAACTCATGGTGCATAGCACAGGAGGTTCAGAGAAAAGTAGATTTGATAAATATGCTAATATATTTTGTAACTGTAGCTGAAACCAGTTTTTGAAGAAACACTTTTTGTTGCACTGCTGCTTTAAGATCACTTTTGTGCAACTATAATGAACTCAAATGTTGCAGACGCTGCTCTCTGACCTTATGGGACCACAGGTATACAGAAATGGCTGAGAATACTAGTTAAAACCTGGTCTGAACCATAGTAAAAGGCATCCTCCTTTATTATTTCAAATGTGATAAAAGTGCTAAAACAAACAGAATATGCAGAAAAATGTATCATAAAAGTCTGAGGATATCCAATAACTTGAATCCCCATCCTTCAGAAGGCACTACAGTATTACACTTGTATGTAAATTGGGCTGCAGTTGCTGGCTTGGGGTACTGTAAGACTGTATAATTGAATTGTCATCTTGGGGTTAACAAGGTCATCATAAAGGAACCAATGACTAAGGTACTGTATGTCTCTGTGCAACTAAGCGTATGTACCTGCGGTTTAACCTCTACACGAAACCGGGTCTCAGTGGTGCTACTGCTGATGCTACTTAACTCTTGTTATTCTATAATCTCTGTATGTTAAGGCTTCCTATGTTCTCGTGCTATCTATTACATGGCTCGGGACATGCATGCAAATGGTCCCTGGGACCAGGGTACTTACTCTGTTACCAAATATATAAATAAATAAAATAAATAAGGACACTCTAACATAGAATAAAACCAGGAGTATTTGTTAGACCATTTTATTTTAGCAATCATGTTTGTTTTATTCTGGCAAAAATACCAACATACAAATTTTCTTTTCATTTTCTTTCATTCCTGAACCAAGATACAGGATTTTAAAGTTTTAAAGTTCCCACTCCAGTGCCGTGCCGCCATGAAAAAAATGTAATATCTTGGTGCAGTGCTGTGCTGTTTACCATCAGAGACATACAGTAGCATCAGCCTAATACATACACAGCATGAATCTAACCATGTGCATTCAATGGGTAACCTCAGCAGAAGAGATTTTTAACAACTGCGGTGAAAGCCATCTTTAGTGATGATCATTATTTACAAACTTAGCTGTAAAAGCTATTTTAACAATATTTGAGAAACTTAAAAATACCCTGAAGATAACTCTAAGGATGAAAGCAATACATGTTTGCCAAAATGTATACAATGACATTCCCTTCTGACTAACCAATTCTGCTGCTTTGAAAATATAAGTCAAAATTGTCACTGCTATTCTGCACTACTGCTTTAAGACTCTTTACTGGCACAAGTACATTTAAATGTATATATGGAACTATTATTTGATAAATGATTTATCCTATTGTGTTACAGTATTTCCAGCTAAGGATCTAACCCGGATGACAGTGAGGTCATAAGCTTTTACAGTTATAGATGTTGGCATCTTTCATGGTAGTACATCTACACGCCTGTCTGTCTTGGGTTACTTTGTTTCTTTTATATTAAAGTCTGTGTTAATCTCTATGTACTTTTGTGTTGTTTGAATGGCTTCCTGGCATATTTTATTTTTATTGGGATTTTCATTACTCTTGTCCTGAGTCGACAAGCTCTGAAACTACTGCTTGAAAAGCAGATACAGACAATATCACAATGGAGACCCATACATGTCTTTCATTTGCTATATTCACAAAATTCTACATCTAACAAAAAGGTTTATAAAAACAACATGGGATTTGTGTAGCTTTATGCAATGCAGAAATCCCATACAAAAATTCTCCACTTAATTCAGGAGATTGTCGTTTATTGTTAATGTGCACTTTATTTCTGCACTGGTGAAAAACATAATGCCAACATCATGACAGATGTTCTCTCCTAAAACAGTAATGTTCTAAGTATTTAAAAACACCTACTCAGCCTCTACTATAGTGGCACTACTGTGCCCAATTTTTCCAGCAAGAGGCATAAAGTCTCACTATGTAACTCAAAAACAAGTGTGGCAACCCAGGGTTACGTTTGTGGATTTTAAATGTTTAGATAATTTATACTGGGCAAAAACATGTAATGTTTGACATGGGGTGCAGAAACACCAAGGAAAGTCCTAAAGGGAAGCCCTAGGTTTAAGGAAGACAGTCACTTAAATAGTCGAAGAGATGACTTACCAGAGTACCTTGACTTTCACAGTCAGGAAGCTTTTAAGATGAGGGGGCAGTGGTGTTGTTGAGGTAGCCCTTGTGCTATTGGGGCTGACTTTAATGCGGTACACCTGTTTGATGACAACTCCAGACACTTCCTGGACTGAGGTGTGCATCTTCTGTTATGCTGACGTGAGGATAATTTTCAGTCTGGTGAAAATGGAGAAGCAAATGGTAATCTTACAGAGCCAACTGCCAGATGTGGTAAAATTGGTTTTAAAGCAACTGAATTTGTCAGTTCTCTCTGGTTTTGCCCACGTGTTGTAGGTGGTTTAGGAGGCTTTCAAACTCGATCCCTTAGCACATATCATAGTGATTGACAACAGCAGGTTGCTAACGCGAGAACAAAAAAGTGAGCAGACAATTTTGAGAGTAAAGGCAGGAAGATTAATACTTAAAAAATTTATATATATATATATATCCTGAAAACATATGTCAGCATTTTCCACTGATAAGCAGCTTTTATATGGAGTGTGGCTTTGCCTTGAGGTACATCAGCATTATTTTTATTGATAGAGGCATCCGTTCCAGATTCATATCAAAGTGCCTGACAAAACTGATAACCACTCACTGTGTGGGGTGACCATTTTGCAAAATTTGTTTTAAATTTGTGTTCAGCTGGGACTTTTCTATTTTTTCAATATTTAATACTATTATTATTTTTTTTTATTTTTTTTTGCTATGGCACATTTCTTTCTGGACACGTCCAATGTCCAAGGATATATCCTGATCCCAGGGATAAACCCTGTTCTGGACCACTGAATCCCAGTCTCCCTAGGTACATCATCATCCCGATGTCCCCATGAGTTCCCCCTCATCGCATGGGCTCTGGGGTTAGAGATGCCCTCCCATGAGGCAGCCCACTCTGTGGGTTTGGATCCAGTGTCCACTGTTGAACCTTCAGAAATGACCAGCTTCTCAGTCAATATTGGTTAAATAATATTTAGAAATTGTTTTTATTTTATTTATTTATTAGAGTCTAGGATTACAATTACCTTTGAGCCAAAGCTCTTTTACAAAGGTTCCACATCAGGATGAGAACAAACAAGCAAGACATTAATTATTACAGGATAACAGGTTACAGAAATAACACAGCCCAGGCACAGAAACCCCAGTGCTGAATATAGGATGTGGGGGAGGGGCACGGACATAGAAATAATGCAGCTCAGGCATAGAAACCCCAGCGCTGAATATAGGGTGTGGGGGAGGCACTGACATAGAAATAACGCAACTCGGCATAGAAACCCCAGCACTAAATATAGGATAACTGGGAGAGGCACTGTCATAGAAATAATGCAGCTCATTTGCCAGAAACCCCAGCGCTGAATATAGGATGTGGGAGGGCGCAATGACATAGAAATGCAGCTTGGGCATAGATACACCAGCGCTGAATAGGATGTGGGGGGCGCTGACAGTAACTAGACAGAAAAGGACCTCGGGTTATTATATCTGTCTTAATGTTTCAGGGCAGCATGATAAGGCAGTGGGTATGGCTGGAAGGATGCTGGGTGCATAGGAAAGGGTATCTCCAATAGGAGGGGAGGGGTTTACGACTGTATTGCTTGCTGGTGCAGCCACACCTGGAGTATGGTGCTCAGTTTTGGAGACCACGCCTCTGAAAGGATACTGAAAGGGTGAGGTGGTCCAGAGGAGGGCAGTTAAAATGGTGCATGGTTTGCACATGAAGCCCTACGACGAGGAGAGATGAGGGATCTCAACGTGTACACCCCGATGAGAGGGACATGATAGAGACCTGCAAGTACCTCAAAGGGGTGAACAGGGTACAGGAGGGGCTCTTTCAAATGAAAACAAGCACCAGAACCAGGGGCATGCAGTGAAACGGGGGGTATTTAAGAGTGATGAAAGGAAACATTCTTCACTGAAAGGTTAGTAGATGCCTGGAATAGAATGTCAGAAGTGGCGGAGGCTAAAACAGTGGGAGATTCCAACCTGTATGAACTAGACATAGGGTGCATTAGATAGAGACAGGGATGTGGGAGGGTTGACAGAGTCCACATATGGTCTGCAGAAACAGAAAAGGTGGAGAACATCTAGGCAGACTAGGTGGGTCAGCAATCCATTTCTGTTGTCAAATTCTGTTATGTTTCTGTATATTTATTTTTAAAGTATGCTTCCCAGGCACGGTGGTAGCGTTACAGCTTGCAGTGCTGATGATCTGGGTTCAGGAGTAAACATGAGTAGGGTTACCACCTGTCAGGTTTTTACCTGGTGATCAGGTTTTCAGGGTCCCTATCAGGTAATCCGGTTTTGCTCTGTGCTGGTCAGGTATTTGAGCCATTTTGAGTGTCTCATACTTTTGAAACAAATGTTGTCACATAATTCATTGTTTCAGCTACATGTCCAGGTTACAGACAAGTTCTGTTGTCAATGCAGCCTTTTGTTTGTGAATGCAGTCACCCTGGAAGTGTAAAGTATGGCCATTAACACCATTAGCACTTATTTACCTAATCTTTCCTCTGCATCTTAAAGTGGCATAGCAGCACAGCTGCCCCCACCTTTGTAACAGTAACAGAGCCAGTTGTCCTCCACTTTCATTTGCTGGTAAACATTTTCATCTCGAGCAGAATTTTAGGCATTTTTAAATGTTTTAAATTATTATTTTTTCCTCAAGAAAAAAGTATGGTCACTTCTTTGGCTTTGAAATATTACTGTGGACAAGAACAGAAAATGGAGCCAGACAAAGATATAAAGTATATATACTATTGTATGCTATTTACAGTATTTCCTTGTCTCCCCAGATCATATCTGTAAATGAGATTTATTTTATCTCTGTATGTTTAGCTGGTTAACCAATGTCAATAAATAAATAATTAGGAAGAACCTAGGAAAGTAACTTTAACAGGCACAGTACAGTTTTTATTTAACTGCTGCATTAAGTGTTGTCTTTTAGTGATATAACACATGGACTTCCAGGAGGAACAGTGCATGATGAGTCATGAAAGGGGTGGGGCTAAGGCGGAGCTTAGGATCGGTTTTGCCTCATCCAAAGGTGGCAACCCTAACATGGAGTGTCAAGGGGTCAGTTGGGGGAAAAGGCTCGAGTATCTGCAGGACTGCTGTCCTCTGGGAGGGTGAATCATGGGACCCAGTGTGCCCTGGCCCCTAGTGGAGGCTAAGGGGTAGTGCAGTTTGGACCATCAAGCGTGGTCAGGGAGTGGCAGGCGCCAGTGCATGTTGCAGTCACAGGTGACGGTCATGACTGCATTGCATGTCTGCTCTCCCTGGGGCTTGAAACCCTGGTTGACAGGATGACTCTGGTCACCCACAGGCCCCACTCCAAACAACCTGGACCCACCAACGTGAACCAGAGCCTGGTCAATGGCAGGGGTTAGGGACCCTTGGTGATCCTGCCAGGAGAGATAAGCCCTGAAGAAAGGTGCATCAGCTAAGTTGCAGAAGACACTGAGGTGATGGGCTGCGGTGCCCATAGTATAGGGCCATCCGGACTGAGGTGGATAAATAGATTAAAAATGTATACATATATATATTTACTCTTCCCATCAGGTCCCGAGTGCCAGGCAGTTTACTCAAATGGTTAGAACCCAGAACTGCAAATCAGGAGTCTCAGGTTTGAACAGCACACTAGACACTTGTACCCCTTTTACACATAATGGTCTGTATCAGAATGACCGGTACAGACACACTGTAACATTACCTGTTTTGCTGTATAAAGCATTCTCTGCTGTAACCAAAGTGAACACTCCTTAAACCACATTCTCTGCCGGCTTCTGTTGCATTTTGACAGGATGTGTAAACATGCTATGCCTGTCATTTTGATACATTTGCAAATCTTCCTAATGTTGTTGCTGCGCCAACACATTCTGGCAAATGCAGGCAGGGTAAACATAGTGATACATGCTGTGTGTGTGAAAGGATTAGTTGAACGCAGCACATGGAACAGAACAGACCGGCAATGGAAAAGTAAGGGAGTGTAAAAACACTATTACTCATGGTGTGACCCTAAGAAAGCCACTGAAAGAGGACAGGAACTGATTTCTAATTGGCAGCACTGTTTATAATGTTTCTATTTAGAGAAATGATACACATAAGCATTCTGTTCATGGAACTAGTGATCTGGTTTTAACTATATCATGGTTTGCACAGAACTCTGAGCATGGGTCTGACAGAACAGTAGCTGATGCTTAGCGTTCTGTGCTCAAACTGTGACATACTAGAAACTCCGAGCAGAAGGTTGTCTGTAGAAAGAAAATGATTGAAAATGCAGTTTTTCACATCATTCTATTTCTCTTCCTAGGAACATTACTAACTGCTGCAAGCACTTTGGGATGCACAGTGTGTATGAAAGATACTGTATAAATCCAAATTCTGTTCCATATTACAGTCCCTGCACTACCAGTATCTAACTCATTGCTTTGTAAAGCACTTTGAGATACAATGTATATGAAAGGTGCCATATAAATTCAAATTCTATTCTATTCTACAGTCCCTGCACTACCAGTATCTAACACATTGCTTTATAAAGCACTTTGGGATACAGTGTGTATGAAAGATGCTATATAAATCCAATTCTACTCTATTCTACAGTCCCTACACTACCAATCTCTAACGCATTGCTTTGTAAGCACTTTGAGATACAGTGCGTATGAAAGGCACTATATCAATCCAAATTCTGTTCTAGTGTATTCTATTCTACAAATTCAGTGTTAAGGTTAGGATGGTTAGAGTTTAAGGAGGCAAACTGTTACTATTTTAAACAAAGGTGCTGTTTTTGTGTTTGGAGCTGGATGTGAAATTTGCTGTGAGACTGGAGGCAACGAAGGCCCAGGTGGCAGGAGGAGCAGAGCAGGAGCAACTGGTGCTCGATCGCAAGATTTCAACAGAATTCAGTGGGCGGGCAGTGAGAATGCTGTGGTCCGGCTTGAAAAAAAAAAAAAAAGGCACTTCTGCATATACAGTTCATTTAACTGTTGAAAGTTTTTGTTTTTTTACTGATGTTAGTGTTCACTTTGCAGTTTAGGAAGGGTCTGCTGAGAGAGGCAAAGGGAGGAGGAAACTGTGGTCTAAATAAAGTGTTTTTGTTTTGCATCAGATGGTGACTTAAATGTTTATAGGAGAGAGAGATGGTAAGAAAGTGCACCCAGTGTATCCCAAAAGGGTGGGAAAAGGAACTGGAGTGGAGCTGCAGGCCGCAGTTTTAGCTATGGGAGGAAGTAGCACCATCCAGGCTATGACATATTTACTATATACATAAACAAATGATAATGAAGTTACTATGTATATACATGTAAGAATCTACAGTTATACACACTGTAGCTCAGATAAGTGGATGTATCACACTCAATTTATGTCCACCTCTGTTACATAATATATTTACTATACACATACATATTAAATATATTAAAAATATTGTAACAGAACTGCTGGTTTGAACAGTGCTGGGATCACATGCCTCTCTTTGGGCCTTCAACACTTTGTCACAGCTACCTGTCTATAATTAGATGCCTCTGTTTGTAAGCTGACTGTTGACTTGCTAGTGGAGAGCTTGGGAGGGCCATGAGGTGTTTCCTGTGATAACAGAACACCGGTCACATCTCATGCATTGTCTTTCACGTTCTCTCTGACTGAAACGAGGAATCCAGCTGAATGGCGAAGGATAACTGCTCACATTCTGTAAGGTAAGCAAAGTCAACCAATCAGATGTTCAGTGCCCGATCTTGTAAAACTGTTTGGGGTTGGGAGCAGGCATAGTTTAGGAGACTTTTTCAATTATTTGTCTTCCCTGACCCTCCTGGTTCTCCCTGTCCTCCTCCCGATTATTTTTTTTCCATCATAATTTTTTATTTAGACTTCGTTAATTCAAATATATATACATATATAATTACATCACAGTATCATAAAAGACAAATACATAAATCACATTTTCAATTAGTTTCTGGTTACTCATCATAATAAAGGAGATCACAAGATCAGTATATAGCTTTAAGCCTAACTTAGCTATATTCTATAGATTTCCACCTCTCAATCTGACACAAAAATAACTTTGAATCTATTAATCTTACAGGAAGCATCAATAACATTGCTTTGGTATATTCCAATGTCATACATCAGTGTTCATTACTCTGTTTACTGATTAATATTTCATTAATATGCTAACTGGAGGAAGGGTCCCATATCTCCTCAAATTTTCCTCTCTTGCCCAAGATAGGATGACTGACTTTTTCATTGCTGGCTACAAAGGCCATCATATTGTACCATTCTTTGATAGTTGGGGCTACTGAGTTTTTCCAGAGTTTCAAGATAATTATTTTCCTCCTCCTGATTATGAAGGCCAGTATAGCTGCCCCCCACCCAAGGTGGTGACAAACTAGCTTCGCGAGCCAGTGTTTCGCTATCTTCAGGGTTCTGTACAAATGGCAGGCTGTCCGTGCCTCTGTCCCAGTCAACCAAGCGCCTCACCTCCACCACACACCAGTAGAAATAGGCAAGTCAAGCTGGGTCAAACCTCCTGAAAGCGAGTCCTCGTTTCTGTCTCTGCTCTGCAAGAGCAAGCTAGCTGGAATTAGCATGTGTTGTTTTGTTTTTCAGTTTATGCACAATTAGTGCCAGGGGTGGGGACCTGTAGCCTGTGAGGGGCACGCATGGGCATTGCTGAGAGCCCACTTGGATTGACTTGAGGTTTGGGACACGCAGTCCCATGCTAGCCTCTTGGCTGAGCTCTGGCTTGGAGACTGATAAAACCTAGCTGGCATACCCATCTAAACTGTGTGGCCCTTACCCTCATCTGTACAGAACTGCTGGGGTGACACAGAACGCTTTGTTGTACCCTGTAGTCTAACTAATAAGAGACTACTATGGAATGGGAGGTCATGTTTCTTTGCTCAGGGTCACACAATAGGCTGTGATGGAGGGTTTTTATTTTCACAACTTTCATCTGGGAAGGCAAACACTGGGCCAAAGCTGATTTCAGGTGCATCATGGGGTACAGGAAGGTTAAATAACTTGCTCAGGGCTACACAGTATGCAGCTGGAGGTTGTAGAATCAAACTCAAGTCTGCGGATGTACCAAGCTTGTCCACAGTTTGTTGCAGTTTCCTTTAGGCTATACTTCCAGCCCATCTCGGTATAATCTGGAAATGTAAAACTTGTAGTTTTTGGCGCATTGCTACTGAAATTTGTTTTGAGCCAAATCTATAGCAAAGCCCAAACATTTTAGTTAGACACACTGCAGCCATCGGCATCAAAAGTTGAGATTTGGAAGCCAGAAGAAATAGCCAAATCCAGAAATGAGTAGCAAAATGTGATTTGGCAAGTGGCAGATGAAACACTGCACCTGTTTTTTAACTTGAGTCTCGTCACTGAGTTTAGTGCTCCAAGCCCTGCATTGCCCTGACTTCCTATCATTCCTGCTGTGTTTTCTGTTCATGACTCAGTGTGGGAATCAAGGAATCTGTGTCAGCTTCCAAGGATGGTGCTACAGGGAGAGGACTTGGGACAGGAGATTATTTTGCTCAGCCAGTGGAATTCTGCAATTATTAATGAATTTATTTTACTAATGTCTTGCTAGTTTTCTTTATTTTGTTACTTCTGTGTGAGATTTTAAAGGGATTATGACAGTAGGTTTCAGGAACCCACTCGCCTCTAGTATTTATAAGTGGTTTCTTGAGTTCTTTGGGTGTGAGAACTGCAAAGCTGATTGACTCTGGCACTGAAAGAACATGCAAGTCTTCGCTGTTATAACCAGAAACTATAACTGTCAGGCTGACTTTAGAGTTACTTTCCAGTCTCCAGCAAGATCATGGCAGTTGGCATCAGTGAGATTCAACTCTTAGAACACCCCAAACCATTTCAAATTGTAGGAGATTCCATTCTTTATTAGTAAAGACATTTAAATACAGAGGCTGTTCACCCTTTAGACTTCATTGGTTCCTGTTACTTTTCCTACTCTGAAGTTATAATCTTCAGCTTGTGACATCAGAATGGTTTCGTGGAAACTGATGTCATAATGCAGAGGATTTTAACTTCATGGTGGGAAGTGAGTATCGGAAAAAATTTAATGGAAAAAGTTTGTAACATCTCACTTTGTGGGCATGTTGTGTTCTTGGAGTGCTAGCTGCAAGTATTTTTTGTTTGCTTGCTTTTATGCTGGAAATCAGAATAGTTCCTTCAAGTTCAACAAGTTAAAACAAAAGAACTACTCAGCATCTTGCTTTTAACTCACAACCTGCCATCTCCTTCAAGCAAATTAAATTTGATTCAGCCTATGCTAGAAAAGAGTGGAGTTGACTTTAATTCACTGGATTTACTGGTTGAATGATCTGTGGAAACTGAGAGTCGGAGTGAGATTCCTCTACAGCAACAGCCAGAAATGGCTACGAAGTCACTACTCACTGGATTCCTTGAGATGCTTTGATAACTTATTATTAGGGTGCAATCATTTGATTTAAAATTCAGTGCTCTATCTCAGAAGGTGGACTTCCTGCAGTCTTATAGAAACATAGAAACATAGACTTTGTGACAGATAAGGACCACTTGGCCACCAGTCTGCCCATTTCCCTACCTATTGGACAAGCTGCAGATTCTAGTTAACCAACAGCCTACTTCCTGCAACCCACTGATGCCAAACAAAATCGTGAAAAAATAGATGAAGTAACTAAGGAGGTCACAATATTGAAAAAAGAAGTGGAAAGTTTATTAACAAGATCACCGTGTTGAAGCTACAACTGCAAATCTACTACTTAGGCAATTATTCAATGGCCAGAAAGAGAGAATCTTAACCAACAGCGTATAAATATTTGTGTTTTTTGGTTTACCTATGTCAGTGGAAAAGATTTTAAGTCAACTAGAGATCTAGTAAAATATATGTTTGTGGATGTTTTTGAATTATCTAAAGAAAATCTCCCATTTTATTACCAGAGCATATAGACTACCTGCAAAATCTAAAGTACAATCAGAAGAAGTATCAGGTGAGACATCTCAAAAGAAAGTTATGATCTTAGAAATGTTTGCCTGTGATACTGATATGGACTTGTTAATGAGGTGATCTAGAAGGAAAGCTCCTTTAATGTACAAATTGCTTAAAATTTCAGTATATCCTGATTATTCACATGGAACACAGCAATGCAGACATATTTTTGTCTTGTAGGCAAGAGATACTCGAATTGGGTGCTGAATTTCAACTTTTAGCACCAGTTATGTTAAAAGTGAAGTATAAGGGCAAACAATATATTTTTGATATTGATCAAGTGACATAATTTATTAGGGCACATTATGGTCAAGAGAATGAGGAAATTGGTTCCCCTACTCTCTCTGAAGAAGGGATGATGAATATGTGATAAGCATGTGACATTATAAAGTTAAAAGCTAAGATTTTGAATGGGGAGGTTGTTAGGGTCTGAGTATGAATTATTTGTTTTTATTGGAAAGATTTAAATGAGTGACATGAGAGAGAGGAGTAGCTTAATGATGAATTATTATGGAAGTAAAATAATTTTGAAAATAAATAAAGTTAGTAGCCAAAGCTTGTACATTTAAAAAAAGTCTAAATATTACCCCTCCTTTTGATTGATCTAGACTCGCTGTATATAAGAGTTATGACATATATGTATGTATGTATCTATGTATTTACTTTTATGATATATATATATATATATATATATACACACACACACACACACACACAAGAAAAGAAAAAATTCAATAACTAATTAGTAAAAAAAAAAAAAAAAGAACCACCACTCAGCAATCCATCACGGGTTATGAGACTGCAGGAGTCACAAAGCAGATCAAAAGGACACAGCACAGTTCCTCTAAACAAGGAACAGTACTCACCAGTGCATATAAAAGGTTGTACATGTTTGGTGAGTACTGTATTCATTTTGTTGAAGGAGTGTGCTATCTACTTTTTCTTTTTTGTTATTATTCCTGTTTATCTCCTGATGCCCCCTGGTCTGGCAGCATCCCCAGGCCCATTACCGGCCTGTCTCGGTGGACTTACAGTTAACCACCACTTACACAGAGCCATGTTTGGCGGGTGGTCTGTCACAAAGGGCATGTAGGGGCTGCATGAGATGTCTAAGCGAGCAAGGGCAATTTCCTCCATTTCTGTCCACGGCAAGTGTGCATGGTGCCACTGCACATGTGTCTTGGCCCACGTGTGGTGAGTGCCATCACACCACCTACCCACATCTGCTGGCCCCACTTTGCTGTTACCCAGCCTGCACTGGCTACCAGGCAAGTAGTTGCCCATGGAGAAGCGCTGTCTCAGGACGCTCAATCCTCCCTCTCCCGGACAACAACTGAGCAATCCTGGTCCATTCAAAATCTATTTCGCTGGTGTGGCTGTAGGAAGGCGTCCAGCATCTCAGCCCTCCACTGGGCTCCAAGTTTTATTTTAACATATAAAGAATGCTAAGAATGATCTGGGTCTTACCTACCTGTACCTTGAGACCTTCAGATCTTTTTGTATTGTACCTCCTTGCATTGTCCACACTCTGAGATTTGGGGCTATTTGCCACAGCCCACAAGAAAATCCATGCAAGATCGGTTATTGGCTCTAGTCACTGGAAAATGTTACCAATGAATATAAAATCATCTACCTTGGGGATTAGGTTAAAAATGTTAAAATGTATTAGTTCAGACAAGCATTTCTTGAAGATTAAAGCAGCAGCGCAACAAAATTAAACAAAAAAATTTGACACTATCTTTTTCATTGAAAACATTCCCAGTATCTTTCAGTTTTATTTGGTAGCAAATTTTCCAGTTCCACCAAAATGTAAGTATTTTATAAATATTTCAGTTAAGTTTTTTTTAAAGAAAAAGAAGGATACCACATATGGCTTAGAAATAACATTGTAGACCAGGGATCGAGAAAATAAAGAAACTCATGCTGTGCAGCATAGGAGGTACCTAGAAATGTGGATCTGAGAGGAATGCTAATATTTTATTAATGGCAGCTGAAACTAGCTTTTTGGAAAAATTTATTTTGATTTTCACTGCTGCTTTCATATCTTGTTGCTATTTTACAATTGCTGTAGTTGTACTTTTCATGTAATACAGAAACCTAGATTAAACTTTGTTAGGTGTCAGAGCCTTAGATAAGGGTGCACAAAATATTAATAATAAATCACAAATAACTAGGTGACACAGCAGCTGCACAAACAAATATAAGCGTTAGTATTATTTATGCTTAATATATTTTTATTGAGTTTGAATTTTCAAATCATATAACACTGAGTGTGGAATTTAAAAATAATTAACTTTTTTTGTACACAAAAACAATAGAGACATCCTCCACTAAGGAAAATGTAATTCCTTCAGACCTGAGAACTTTTAGAATGTTTAGGTCTGATGCCATGACTCTGCATGCTTTATTGTAAACAAATTAAATTTTGTTTGAAGGTAAATAACACAAGGTAAAACTATGTCCAACTGTACATAATAAGGGTGTAAATAAAAATGATCAAGGGGTCTGGCAACATTTTGTGCTGGATTTTCAAAGCACTGGATGTAGTACTTCTGTTCGTATTCGGACTCGTGCTGTATCACGTAAATGCATCAGGATGTGTGCATCCTATTTTCATACATCCTGATCGTCTCGACATTTCTTGCTGTTTATGGCACTTTTGGCTGCAACTGCAGTACCTCTGTCCATTATGTAAGCATTAATCCCGGCAGAGAGGCCTCTACCGAGAGATTAATACTCCCTTCTGAAATAGTGTTGTTGCATGAGGCGAACCGAGGGTTCAACCCCTAGCGGGCATTAATCACCGGACAGGCTGAGGCTGCCGGTGATTAATGCTCTTGTAACATGGATGCGCCGATGTCTACTAGGACGATCAAGTGCAGAGTCATTAAGAAAAAGGTGCTGGAGACAGAGGCAATCTTGATAGAGTTTAGGCTTACTTTACAGCGGCATTACTGAAGGCTCTGGCGCCCGCGATAAGCGCGGCAAATCACGTGGTGCAGGAGCATGCAGCATTGTGAGCCGATAATGCCGTGTTGCTGTGCTGGGAAGCGCGTTCATGGCTCCAACATGGCATTATTTCTCATAATGCCATGTTATTCATCTGCCTTGCGCCCAACACGGCATTATGAGAAATAATGCCGTGTTGGACTCGTGAACGCTTTCCCAGGACAGCAACATGGCATTATCGGCTCACAATGCCGTGTTGGTCCTGCACCCACGTGATGGCGTTGAGCCTATCGCGGACGCCTCTAGAATTCTGAATAATGCCGTGTTACAACATGATGTAACTGTGGTACTTGCACCATACCATTAGACCTCCCTTTTGTGGTCTAACTTTTCTGATGGAAGTGCGAACCGCATGCGGAAATGGAACATCTCTTTGAATACCACCCCTCCTCGCACTGTATAAACCATAAGGCTGCCACCAGAACCCGAGGTAGGTTTGCACTTATTTTCAGTACAGTCGGTGCAGTTTATTTGCTGTAATACATTTTGTTTATAAGTGAAGTATATTACGTTTTCAACAAAACAAACTTGATAACAGGCATCACAATAAGCTGCAGGGTCATACGTTACAGATTACATTGCACCATTAGCCCTGCATATCCACGATAAGTCTTCATTTGAAAAAGGAAAGGGCATGTCCGTTAATCACTGGATCATGGCACAAAGTCATTTCTTTGGGGCATAATACAGATCACCATCTCCACCAAATAAGTCTGAATTGTGGAGTAGTGTGTGACAATTTGGCAGTCAAACATTCCATGAACTAAAGATCATTCACTATATTTTTTTTTTTTTTTTGAAATTACTATTTATTACGCTTCCTGCCTGCCATCCCCGACCCTTCAGGAGCCTCAAGGTAGACATCCCTCTGCCTTCCACCCTGCCCGTATGACCCACAGGGAACCCCATGGAGCTTGGTTTACCCCTCGAGGCGGGGATGGTTTAGAGCCCCTTACCCCCAACAATTAACTTTTAAATGGGTCCAGGGGCCATCGGGCGGGCAAAGGCACCTCGAGGGCACGTCTCCGAGGCTCCATCTTCCTGGCGATGGCAGGCATTTTCCACTTTTTTACTCCACCCTCTACAGCGTAGGACCCCCTGACGTCAGGCGCGAAGCGCGGCGTCCACTCTGTCATCAGCCCTTCCCTCTTAACATTGGGGCTTGCAGTACTCGAGCCTCGCTCGAGTCAGACAAATGTTCGAGCTATAGCCTTAACCCTCCCTGGAGTGGCGAGCTGTCATGGGATGCTCAAGTCCTAACTCCCCCGGCCCGGCCCACCAGCGACCCGAGTCCGCTCCAGACCAGGTCGCCAGCGTGGAGCGAGGTGTGGTGTCCAGTGCCTCAAATCATTCATTATATTTTGGTAGATTTCTATAGCAGGTGTTTCGTCTGTTAACTAGTTGTGCAGTGGATTATGGCTCCTCCTTCCCAGAGGACAGCATTTTATGGGATA
This sequence comes from Neoceratodus forsteri, assembly GCA_016271365.2. Classification (NCBI taxonomy): domain Eukaryota; kingdom Metazoa; phylum Chordata; order Ceratodontiformes; family Ceratodontidae; genus Neoceratodus; species Neoceratodus forsteri. The sequence goes on along the minus strand of JADMNL010000033.1, from coordinate 19,079,636 downwards.
ATCTATCAGTCTCCCCTGGCCAGCCCCGCAATATTCTGGGCTCATTCCTGAACTTGGCTCACTGGAGTCGCTAGTAGCAGACCTGCTGATGGGCCAGCTGCGCGATGTCATTTTTTTTCTTATATACATTTTATGCCTCAAGTCTCCCTGGCATGCTCACTTCCATCCGTCCCCCAGTTCCATCACCCAGCTTCTTCAGGACTTATCCTTTTACCAACGTCTCTGCTTCTGGACTGTGGCACCAATGCTTGGTCACTGCTGTGGACCTGTGAGGACCAGACTTCATCATGTGACCAAGGTTCCCCCCACCTTGGTTAGGTTTCCCCTAGAGCCTAGACTGTGCAATGATGTGGCAGATGAACTCCGCCTCCGTGGAGACATCTTTAACACATTTAGCCATGGTCCTTCCCTGGCGTGCCCAGAACTGCACTGCCACATGGATATCTTAAGGTGTCAGCATTGCAGTGGGTTGCAGTAACCCCTTCCTTGAGGGAAGAGCTGGATGATCAGTCCTCCCTGTCCAGCTCCAAGTGACCCATGCCTGTTCCCAAAATAGGATTGCTGATGTGACAGAAGGTAAGGCACCAGTGCCTCAGCCCTCCATGCCACTGGGCCGGCTACAGGAGGTCATTCGTGATAAATGGGTACTGTGGCTCCATCGGCACAGTGGTAGGGCTACCGTTCGTGGCGCTGGTGACACAAAAACATAGAAATTGTTGGGATAAGGACCACTTATTTATTATTGAAAGTCTAGGATTACAAATACCTTTGAGCCAAGGCTCTTTACAAAGGTTCCACGTCAAGAGAAATACAAACATTTTAGACTAAGCTACATTCGTCTATACATAGGCAAACAAAACAATTTATATATATATTTTTTAACAGAGATTAAGTAACAACACTCATTGGCTCAGACGATGCATTATAGAAATAGAGTAATGAGACACTTAAGTAAGGAAAAGTTCAGAGGTCTGTGAGTGGTAGGGAGAGGGGTTGGGAGGGGCAGCAGCTGAAGAGAAACTAGAGCAGATTCACAGCATTGTCGAACAGCAGAGGAGAGGGAGGTGTGCCACGGGGAAGAGGAAGTTAGGAGGGGCAGTCACAGCAACTGGAGGTAGTGAGTTGAAGGTGTAGTCTTGATTTGAAAATGCCCAGTGAAGAGGAGGAAGTGATATGAGTGCTGAGGGCATTCATCCAGGAGGGGCATGGTGTGCAAGGATCTTTGACCCAGTGATGTGCGGCATCGAGGAACTTAGAGGAGTTGTTGTTCTGACCCTCTGGTGCAGCGTAGATTAGTGGTTGGACTCAGGAGGACTTGGACACATGGTGGTGAAATACCAGGATAGTTTTTCGCTGTTAGACAAGTTAGGTACTTTATCACGATTTAGAGTTGAAGCCATCCTCATTTGGCATAGAATTCACCTGTATGTGTGAGTCGGTGGGCTCCAGTGAGCAGTCGGCAGGCCTTCCACTAGGGCCATCCAGTCTGCCCTACACTTGTTTGGGAACAAGCCTGGGTCATGGGGGAGCCAACTGGGGGAGAAGGAGGATCAGGCGTCAGTGGAGCTCTTCTCATCCCTGGAAGAGAGCTGTGTCCCAGCACTACTGCCACCTATAGGCGATACAGGTGCAGAGCACCGAACAGAGGGAGGGACATCGTTATGTATCACATGAGCATGTCAACCAATGCTTACATTGGGGACTGTGTCAGAAACACCCCGGTCCCTGCAGAGTCTGAGTTGCATGGCTCAAAATGAAAATGGGGACACTAATAAAAGAGTCCACTCCTTCCCATAGCTCTATGAAGTCTGGTATATTCAGACCAACAGGCAGGTACATCTGCCACACTGGAGTGGAGGGGGTGTGAAACAATATATAAAAAGAAAAGGGAGTGTGTGGACTTTGTCTACTAACTTATATACATCTTCGGGCATCAGTTATGGTTGAGACACAATGCCCTCAAGCTTTGGTGTGCAGTGGTTACATTTCTGCACCTTGGAAGATAGCAGTGAGGTGCTGGTAACATCAAAACAGCTTCAAGCAATTGCCCAAAACTGAAGAATACCACATCATTCAGTTTGGAAGATTCATGACATTTTTACCCCAGTGTTTTGTGTTGTCTTCTTCTACCTAACAGACTTTAGGAACTGACTTTGGCAAGATGGGAGAGTGCCTCAGAAAAGCACTAGCTAAGTGAGCCCTGAAGGAGGTGTGGAGCAACAATAGGGAATCATCAAAACTGCCATCACAGAGACAACAAGCCTTTGTGTGAAGCAAATAAACAAATCAAAACAAAAAGAAAAACTACTTATGGTTCTCTAAAGAGTGGCTGTGAAAGTCAGGAAGAAAAAGATAGCATCTCGAAGTATAAGGAAACACAGAAGGAGCAGGACAGAGAGCTGTAACAGTTAAGGCAGAAGGAAGCAGGGAGGAAGTCAGAATAGCAAAGGCCCAAACTGAGGAAAAGATAGCCAACTCAGTTAAGAAGGGATAAAACCTTTATAGGTACATCAGCGGCGTAGAAAGACAAAGGAGGATAGTGAGGCTGAATAGAATGAACGGTGGGTGGGCAGAGGGACAGTGAAAAGCAGAGATACTGAACGAATATTTCTGCTCAGTATTCACAAAGAGGTGGGGAAGGTGTCTAATCCAATTAACAGAAGCACTCTTGATAGGGGTTGATCCAGTCCTTTCACAGAAGAAAGGGTTCTGCAAGAACTCGTGAAACTGAAAGTGGACAAAGCAATGGTTCCTGATGGAATTCACCCCAGAATTCTAAAATAATTAAGGGAGGAACTAGTGAAACCACTGGCTACTCTTTTAACAAATCATGGGAGGATGGTGTGGTACCCAGGACTGGAGGAAGGCGGATGTGATTCCCCTTCACAAAGTGGGACCAAGACAGGCAGGAAACTACAGGCCTGTCAGTCTGACCTCTGTGGTAGGGAAAGTGATGGAGTCACTTGAAGGAAAGAATAGTTGAGTACCTAGAGGCCAGTGGAGCACAGGACCCAAGGCAGCATGGATTCACAGCGGGAAGGTCATGTCAGACGAATCTAATAGATTTCTTTGACTGGGTGACCAAAGTAGTAGACCAGGGAGGGGCTGTCAACATGGCCTACCTAGACTTTTGTAAGGCATTTGACACAGTCCCACACAAAGATTAATAGTCAAATTAACCAGCCTGGGAGTGGGTCCCAGGGTGGTAGCCTGAGTAAAACATTGGCTGCACAACAGGACACAGAAGGTAATTGTAAATGGAGTCCACTCTGAAGAAAGAGAGGTTACTAGTGGGGTACCACAGGGTTCAGTATTGGGTCCAGTCCTTTTAATGTCTTCATCAGTGACATTGCAGAGGGACTGGAAGGAAAGTATGCCTTTTGCAGATGACACAAAGATCTGCAACAGGGTTGATACACAAGGAGGCGTGGAAAGGATGAAAAGGACTTGGCAAGGTTGGAGGAATGGTCAGAAGTATGGCAGCTAGGATTCAATGCAAAGAAGTGCAAAATAATGCACCTGGGAGAAGAACCCAGGGAAGAATACACAATGGGTGGGGAGGTAGTAACAACAACAAAAAGGAAAGGGACCTGGGGTAATCATATCAGATGACCTTAAGGTTAGCAACCAATGTGAGAAGGCAGTAGGGAGGGTTGGGGTATACTGGGATGTATAGGGAGAGGCATCAGCAGCAGAAAACAGGAAGTTGTTATCCCTCTGTACAGACAGTTGGTGAGACCCCATCTGGAGTACTGTGTCCAGTTCTGGAGACCCCATCTCCGCAAGGACATAGACAGGATAGAGGTAGTCGAGGAGGGCAACTAAAATGGTGCAGGGTCTGCAAGAGAAGCCGTATGAGGAGAGACTAAAGGAGCTTAATATGTATACCCTTGAGGAAAGAAGGAAGAGGGGGACATGATAGAAACTTTAGGCACCTCAGTGGAATCAACAAAGTCCAAGAGGGTAGCATCTTTCAGAAAAAAGACTTGCAAGAACAAGGGACACAATTTAAAGATAGAAGGAGGGGTGTTCAGGAGCAATGAGAAAGTATTATTTCACAGAGAGGGTAGTGGATGCATGGAACAGCCTTCCTGAGGAGGTTGTGGGGTCTAAAACTGTGGGAGAATTCAAGAATGCATGGGACAGACATAAGGCAATTCTTGTGGGGGTAGGAAGAAATAGGCTGTTGGTTAACAAGGATCTACGGCCTATCCTGTAGGTAGGGAAATAGGCAGACTAGATGGGCCAAGCGGTTCTTATCTGCCGTCAAGTCTATGTTTCTATGTAGATGGCTACATTTAGTTGTTTTGAAATAATATGCAACATAAATGGAAATATACCTAAAACTGATGTTTTCTGATTTCCCCTGAGATGTTAGAGCCAAGAGGTCAGAGTAACGTGTTGTGAACTAGCTTGGTACACCAGCAGACCACACCTGGATTTGATTCTCACAACCTCCACTTGCATACCGTGGGCCTCTGAGCACATCACTTAACTGCCCAGTGCTCCCAGGTTGCCCTGAAAACAGGCACTTGTGCTTAGTGGGCTTCACCTGGTTACCAAAGACTAAAATAAAAAAAATAAAATGTTGAGGACTCTTTCTCTACAGTAGTAGTATTGGTTGGTTAGGCGGCGTTCATCACACTTTTCTTTCTTTTTTTTAGCAAAATGTATTTCTGATACCCTTGATACAATTTTGCGAGATATTTTAACCTAATTTTGTAATTAATGACTCATGCCATTAAAGATGGCTGCCACTAGTGTGTTTTAAAAATCTCTTCCACTGAGGTTACTTTTGAATGTACGCACTGATTTCATACTCTTGCTGTATTATGAAGGGTGTTACTACTTGCCTAGGATGATAAACAGCTCAGTGCTATACCAGGACATTCAATTTTTTTCATGGAAGGCAAAGCACAGGAGGGGAGCATTTACAAACTTCACAATATTGTATCTTAATTCAGGAATGAAAGAAAACCCAAAAAGGGTATGTTGATGCTTTTGCCAGAAAAAAAACATTATTGCTGATCAAAAGTACACGCTGATGAACAGAAGGAGGCAGTATAGCGCAGTGGGTTAAGGCTCTGAGCTGCAGATCTGGAGACCTGGGTATGAATCCCATATCCCACCTAGGTGCATACTGTGTGATCCTGAGCAGGTCACTTAACTTCCTTGTGCTCCCAGGTTGCATCTGGAAACAAGCTTTGGCTTAGCTTGCTACTCCTGGTTAAACAGTGTTCCGCTTCCTTCCATTTCCCTTAACAAATACTGCTGCTTTAGGGTAGTATTAATTTCACGCAGCTGCTTTGTTTACATATCTGTAAAAAACAATAACAAAAAGCATATACGATTATAAGACCCTTTAAGGGACACTGTCACCCCATAAGCCTCAAAAGGCCTCAAAAGGTTCCAAGTTTAAAAAATACGTTTTATAATTGGTCACATTCTGTAGAGATTGCTTACGCGAATGGTGGTTTGATTCTGATTCTTTTTTTTTTCTTTCAAAAGTGAAAAAAGACTTCCCACCATGCTGGTGTTACCACACAGACTTTGCTTACATTCCGTTGTTCAATCCCCAAAGATATTTCCTGGACTTGGAATGCTCCAAACACAGTCTAGCCACCCATGATGCTGTGGAAGGAGAGGAGACTATTGAATCATGAGTGACTGCAGCGGTGTGGGTTTTCCTGATGTTCTGGAAGTATGTTTAAAAAGTAGATCAAGGATTTGAAACAAAACAAGGTTGGATATAATTACACCACTAGCATGCATTTGATTCTACTAAGAAAGGAGGCAGATGAAACAACCAGCAACACCAATTAATTGTAGAGAAGGTAAGCAATCATAAAATGTTGGTTTTCAAATAAAAATAGCATGATGCAAAAAAAGTTGACAGTGTCCCTTTAAAAGGAACAAATAGTGGCACGTGTTTTGAGAAATTTCCTGTTACCATTCACACCTTTTGTTCTTTCGCATTTTATGACTAATTGCTCACCGTGGTTTATTGTCTGATAGCTTTTAACATCGGCTCCCCAGCAATGATAGAAATGTTGACTGATCTTTAGTCCCACGATGTGCTGTCAAAATTTATAACAACCTCTGTAGATTAAATAATTGGCTCTCAACCCTCATTTCTCTGTTCATTTTGATAAAGTGAGAGGTTTAAAAAATGTTCCAGTTTGCAGCAAGAAAATACAGCTCCCATCGACAGAACTCAAATCTCATATACCCAGATTAACCCGATAGTGGTTTCTGACCATGGCCTAGTGGAATTGTATATGTAAATAGGTGAATCTCACCCCAAACAACTGAGGTGGAGATTGAATGTACAACTGTTGCAGGGAAAAGATTGTCAGGAATGGCTACCAAAGAAAAGAAGGAGTTATTTTCTATTAATGACACTAATGACGTTTCATATGATTGTTTATGGAAACTTATAAGGCATTTATCAGAAGCAGAATTATTGCTTTTTCCTCTGCCCAAAAAGAAAAAGACTTAAAATTTTGAAGCATTACTGGGAACCATGGAATCAGCTAAAACAAACATTCCCTTTAGATAGGTTGCTTTTGTATAAGGTCACCAGAATTATATTTAGGAATAATTCCATTTTGTCTGGACAGGCGGAATATGCCCTATTCAAAATTAGGCAAAAATTCTGGGAAGGAGGAGAGAAATCTGGAAAACTGTTATCCTACAGGCTTAGAAAGAATCAAAATCAAAACATGATACTCAGCTTCAAGGGTAATACAGGGTAGACGTTGAGCAAGAACTCAGATATAAACAAACATTTAGAGATTTTTTTCATTCTATATATTCCAAAAAATGACCTTTAATAAAGATAGAGTACAGCAGTTTTTTCAGGCAAATAACCTACCAAAATTAACTAACATTCAACATGATTCCCTGAATAAACGCTGACTGTTCCAGAAATAATCAATGCTATTAACACCCTCCCAGAAGGGAAAACACCTGGTTTAGATGGCCTGCTGGGAGAATTTTATGGTAGACAACTCATTGTTAAGCCTTATCTACTCCAAATGTATAATGAGGCTTTAGTTGCCAAATCATTGCCCCTACTTTAAGACAAGCTATGATAACTCTGATCCATAAAAAGGCCAATCTCTTTGATGAACTTTGACTATAACATCCTGGCCAAAGTTTTGACATCCAGAATCCAATTAGTTATACAGATTTGGTGGGTCTAAAACAGGTGGGCTTCATTCCTGGGAGAGCAGGGTCAGATAGCATAAGAAGGCTAGCTAACATAGTATGGGCAGCTAACAGAACTAAACCTCCATATTGCATTCCATCCCTTGACCTTCTAAAAGCATTGGATTTCCTAGACTGGATGTACATGCTAGCCACTCTCTCTGAATTTGGATGTGGCAAAGAATTTGGGAACTGGATTACCACGCTGTATAATGGAGCTAAAGTGCAAACACATGCTAATGGTATACTGTCAGATTCAATCTCTCTATCTAAGGGCACCAGGCAAGGATGCCTCTATCCCTTATTTGTTCATTCTGTGCATAGAACCACTAATCAGGCACATTAAAGTCAGTGATGCAATTCATGGGGTAAAAGTAGCAAAGAATGAACTCAAAATATTTGGATTTGCAGACAATCTTTTACTCACAGTCACCAGACCTTCTAAATCTTGTGAAGCTTGAAAGAAGACATTGCTCTCTTTGAAGTTATTTCAGGGTTACAAATGAACTGGGAAAAACAAAGGCAATTTGTGCCAACTTAAGCCTGGTGGCGGATGAACACATTTCTAGTTATACTGATAAAGACTGGGTAACTAATGAAATTACATTCTTGGGTATTAAAAGTGACATGCGACCAGACTCATGGATGAAAATTAATCTTAAACCATTATTATAGAATATTGAATTCGACTTTAATAGATGGAGCAAACTAAACGTTTCACTCTGAGGAAAACTAAAGTCAATACAAAAGGTGGTGGCACCATGCATTTTCTACTTGTTTCAGAATAGCCATGTTCTTTTAAATAGTAAACAAACAAACAAAAATAAATAAACTCAATGGTTAGGCTTTTCCTGTGGAATAATAAACCAGCTAGAATTAGTTTAAAAAATTCAAGCCCCATGTGAGGAGGGGAATGGCTCTCCATCCTGGGAAAATTACCAAATTGCATTCCTTTTCAAACAAGTGACACTTCACATGCAGGATAAGGGAACATCTAATTTAAAAAAAAATTTTTTACTTTTGGTATTTTTACATGCCTTACTGTCCCTCTCTCCAGTCTTTCAGACTACCTCTGCTGCATGGACCCTCTTCCCATTAGGGTCTGCCCTAGAGTACCTGGTGCCACCAATCCCTTGATGCCCAAATAACCCCGGTGTAGGGTGAGGAGGACACACACAGTTACCTCCCCAACTACCTACACTTCCGAGGCGGACCGGCACAGCGGAGTCTTCCCGATTTTCTGAGGGCACGCGGTGAGGAGTTGTGCCCTAGGAGATGGTGATGATTTCCCTTGTTCTTATTTCCCCAGCATCGGCATGCAATGAGGGCCAATGAGCGAGGAGATGTGGTGAGACACCCTCCTGCTCCGCCCCTCTGCCCCGTTCCATACTGCTACCTCCCTCTTGCACCTTCCACTCGAGTTCCCCAGGTGGCGGTATTGCGGTGGGAGCTTGCAGGATACCCCCCAGAGAAGGAGAGCAGCCATCAGGTGCTCTATCCTTCTCTTCCTGGCTGACCCCTGGTGGTCCGTGCTTGCCCTGAACGCGGGGTCGCTGCATGGTGTGGGAGGTATATGCCCAGTGCCTCAGCCCTCAGCATCACTGGGCTGGCAGGGAACATCTAATGAATGAGCTCCTTATGGCTGTCCTTGGAAAAGGAACTACTAACGGAAAATTCAATGTCAGATTTCATCGATCTCTTCTCCGCAGAGCCTGAGAGACGATTTGCCTCTTTCCACAACCTTTAGACTTAAAAAAAAAAATTACTGTAATTAATCCTGATCTATACCCTTTCCGCTGTGCCCCATATGGCATAATACAGTCTTATTTGGGGAAAATGTCCTGTCAACCAAGTCTGAATAAGGCCATTATTAAAAGAATTTGTGATTTTGTTTCTATAGACACTAATATAATAACGTCATTTACTGATCTTAGACAGAACTATTATCTGCAAGAACATAAACTCTCTTACTATCTCCAACTTAGGGCTTTGCTACAGAAGCATGTGTTGAAATCTGACCTCTCACTCCTAGTAATGATCAATGGAGTCAAATCATTGAATGTGGGAATGTGAGGAAAGGTGCAAGTCTTATATATAAATTAGTTACTAACTGCTCCTCTTCATCTCTAACTCCATCAGGAAAATAAGTGGGAAGCAGAGCTTAATTGCTACATCTCTGAAGAGAGCTGGACCAGTACTTGTAAATTAGCATACCAGTGCTCCAAGAGACTCAAGGTAAGCTTATTCAATACAAGATCCTTTATTGCTATTTATCTCCAGACAGACTGCATAATATGGGCTACACTCACGAACAATGCTTGTTGTAGATGTAAACATGCGGTTGGCTCAATGCTCCTTATGCTGTGGACCTGGAATAATCTAACAGATCTGTGGAGACAGTACACAATGTTTGCATTGAATGAACTGGGACAAACTTTCATATATCATCTGAAGCATATATAGCGGGCATCTTCCCCAAGTTTGTATCCTATCTGTATCTAACAAGAGTTGGGTACCAACAGCTGCTCTTGTAGCAAAAGGCTAATTTTAAGACAATGGAAGGATCCAGTAAGTCCTAGTGTCCGTGAATGGTTCGATATGATGTGAGTTACAGCTAATAATGAGAAAATCAGTCATTCCATAATTGATAAGAATAACAAATATAAAAGAGACCTGGGGCCCTTTCTCCAACTAAATATAGGTTCACCAAGTATAGGAATTATGAACTATAAGGAGTACAAGTAAGGTCTGCTTACAGTAATAGTGTTTACATCTTAAAAAAATCTCTGGCAGTACTTCATTTAGTCTTATAATAGTGTTTGCTAAGCGTTCACTTGTAGTTTTAGGTTCATTAAAGAAACATTGAAGGTTATTGCTCTGTTTATAATCCTTTCCTTTGTAATTTTTAAAGGAAAAGAAATATGTATGACTGTCATTGATGTTATATCCTGATTTATCTATTCTGTATTGTATTTTTAATTTGAAAAATAAAATAAAGAATATTATGGAAAAATCTCATATACCATTTTCAAATCACATATAACATCCTCAAAATACATGTAACATTCTCAACTCTATTATAACACTCTCAAACCTCATATATATGTAGGGATGCACAGAAACCAACCAAGTAAAGTACCAGAGTCCCATGCTTTAAAAGGGTTTGAAAAACAAACAAACTGGGAGCTGCCCATTGACCTCCAACAGTGCACTGCGCTGCCATGCTGGTTACCAGGATGTTGGAGCAGGCAGTCGGGGCTGGGCATAATGATGCCAGTGGCGGTGCTTCCTAGTCAAGGAGGGAAGGGTGCATGTTCAGTGCCACAGTAACACTGTGCTTGGCGGGGAAGCGTTCTCCCACCAGAAATTTGCTGTGGCATCTGTGACCACCGCTTTACTATGGTGGTGCTGCCTCTCTTTAGTGGATGGAGAGAAAGGGGAGAAAGGGGAGGGCCTGCACTGCCACATGGATGATGGATGGTGGTACCCTCAGACTCTGCTCTGTGTATCCTGGTCAGTGAGACTTGCAGTGGACAGGACTGAGGGATCACCACATGATACACACCAAGCCAGAGGACTGGATGGGTAGCAGAAACATAGAATCTGTCGGCAGATAAGGACCATACAGCCCACCTAGTCTGCCCATAAACTAACAGACATGACAGAAGCAGATAAAGCTATATACACCCCCCAAACCTGGGTCCTTGGTAATCTGTAACTAATTACTTTTGAGGTATAAAAAACTAATCAACAAAAAACAAGCCAGTATAAAAACAGTGTATCATTTGAAAGCTAATCTCTCAAAACAAATTGTTAATCCTCAGAAAGGAAGCATGAATTGTTATTTCCAGTTACTGGACTAATATGGCTATCATGCTTCTGTTTCTAAACACTGTAATCAGTAATTAGGAATTAATCACGTCCTAAAACTAACATTGACTATCCTGCCTTGTAGGTTCTCCAGGCGATGGCAACGGCGTCAGCTTGAGCAGAGGCCACTGTGCTGGCACACAGCCCGTGAGAAGCACCAGAGTCAGGCTGAACCCAGATTCCTCTAGCTGACCCTGAGAGAACACTGTTGACATCTGAGGCACAGAAACCCAAGAAAGGAAGGCAGAAAGCACTGGGAGTAAGTCACTGTCATCGAACTGTGTACTGTGTTTGGTGTTTTCTCACATTCTGATTAATGTTGTCCTGTTACAATCAAGCAGTAAGGCTGTGTGTCATGCTGGAATATTTCACAGCCCAAGTGGTTGGGCACAAGACCACAGGCCAAGATGTCTAACACTTGAGAGATGATGTTATCCCATAGACACACACTGTGGAGTACATTATATTATTATTATTATACATGTATTATTATACATGGGGCCCAATTATCAAAGCCCTGAAATTGATGCAAGGCGCCTGCACCAACATGAATGGCACAAGAGGCCCAAGGGCCTCTTGCAGCAAACTGCCCCAAGAGCTATTCACAGAGACTGCCTGCATCAACATGAGCTGCCTGCCCAAACAGGGCTTGCACCATCCGTGCACCTGAAATAGGCTGCGTCATGGGGCAAGGGCTTGTGTGAGATGCAGGCTTCCAAAGTTTCACAATCAGTATTCACAAATCCCACTCAGAAGCAAATTCCTAAGTACCCTCTGGGTGAGATGAGCACCTGATTGCCCGTAAATACAGGTACAACCCTACATCCCTGGTAGTCTAATGCTGCACCCCACTGATCCCTGATAACATCTGTTATTAAAACAGTTGTTAATTTGTCCTGACCTGGTGGTCTAGTGGCCCCCTCCTGATATCATCCGGTTTAAAATTCTTGTCAACTTGCCCTGACCTGGTGGTCTGCCTGCCTCCCTTCCCGATATCATCTGGTTTAAAAATTCTTGTCCAACTTGCCTGACCTGGTGGTCTAGTGGCTCCCCTCGGCTGATCCCTGTATATCATCTGTTTTTAGAATATTTATTATTTTGTCCCTTCCTGGTTGTCTAGTGGCCCCACCCAGCAGGTAGTGCCCACAACCATCTTTCCCCATCCCAAGACAGAGCCGGAGACTGTCACAGCTCCTCACACCTCCGGGGCTGGCCTATGGACTGAACTGTCACTGGCGCATACACTTTACAGTATGCGTTCAGTGACAGGTCAGTCAGGCCAACCGCAGAGGTGTGAGGAGGCTATGCTAGTCTCTGGCTCTGACACTGGATGGGGGGGCAGGCGATGGGCACTGCCTGCAGGGGTGGGTGGAGTGACTAGACCACCAAGATGGGATAAAATAATAAATATTCTAAAATGGGTGATATTGGGGAATGGGGAGGAGAGCCACTAGACCACCAGGTCAGGGCAATTTATCAATTATTTTAATAACGGATGATATCGGGAGATGGGGCCACTAGGCCACCAGGAGGAGACAAAATAATAAATATTCTATAAACAGGCAATATTGGGAGGGTGGATGCATGGAACGGCCTACCCCAGGAAGTGGTGATATGAATACAGTACAGGGCTTCAGACAGGCATGGGATAGGCATAAGGAGAAATATAGATGAGTATGAATAGATAGGCCATTGACAGAGTACAAGCCAATGGCACTTTCATAAAGTAACATAGAAACATAGAAGGATTGTGAAGATAGGATCGCAAGGCCCATCCAGTCTGCCCAGAAAATGGAGACTGGATGGGCCTTGCAGTCCCTATCTGCCATCAACTTCTATGTTTCTATGAGGGGCTGCTAGACCACCAGGTTAGGGAAAATTAACAATTATGTCTAAACCAGATGATATCAGGGATTGGGGAGGGATGGCGCTAGACCACCAGGGAAGAGGGCAAGGATGCTTGCCTTTGCCAGTCGAACTTGCCGCAAACTCCTCCCATATGCCAGATGTTTGTTGTATGGGAGTGGTTGCTGTAAGTGTGAAGACTTGGGTGCTGGGACCCCTCCTGTACCTGAATTTGGTGCGGTCCCTGGCTCCTGGGCTTGGTAGCAAGCTGCTGTTTGCCACAGCTTTATGCCGATCTAAGTCCATGATTGCAGAATCGGGCCCATTGACTCATTTTTATGCAGAATAAAACAAATTAAAATGTCATTTTAAAATTCCTTTTGTTGATTTTATTATGGAAGCTGGGGCTGTTGCTCATCAGTGATAATCTTCATACAGTGATGTTATGCTCCAGATAACACTGGTAAGATAACCACTCACCAATCTGGGCGCAGTATTTTTTCCTGTCATTTTATAACTAAGGGTTACTCACGTGACTGGTTATCCGATGGGCTCAGACAGTTTTTTAAGTCTGCAGCTGGTTACATGTAGACTATTGTCAACAGATGTTTGTTTTTAACTACACCTACAAATAAAGTATTTATTTAAAAAGGGCATTCTGAATAACAACTTTACTACTGTTGTCGTAAAAGTAGTGTTTATGCTAATTTAGAATGGGCTGTATCTATAGTGGTTTGAGCTGTGTATTTGAACCCTGTTTTACTTTTTAAAACTGACCTGTATAGGACATTTTTGCTGATTTTCCTTTGAAAATCAGGAAGAAAAGCATCAAACAACATACCAGTCTGGGTTGTTTAGTAGGGATGTTGTACACTTAGCATTTGCAGCAGATTTCTTACTATAGAATAATAGAATGTATTATAAAAGTGAAATACATGAGTTTGATCATGATGGTGAAATATTTCAAAGTTGCAATTTTATAAAAATACTTCTAACATTTATCTTTTAAATTCTAGAGATATTGCAAAATGGGGCACTATTTAATAAAATAAAAACAATTTGCCAGTATGTATTTGGCCTTTATAGTGAGGCTTTTGTTAGCTGGGACATTGAGTTAAACCCAGGTTCTTTTGTGAAGTTTCATTCAATCCAAGAAATAGATTGGTTTAATTGCCCAGGGTTGAGAGTAGCCCACATGAATATCTGTAGTGTAACAGCAAACAGGAGCAAATCTGACGCTTTGATGACCACATATGCACCATATAATGATTATTAGTGAAACTTGGTTAACTGAAAAATAATGGATCATTAATTTTTTCTGCCTAGGTATAAAACCTTTAGACATGATAGGCTTAATAAACCAGGTGGTGGGATCTTGTTCTATGTAATGGAACAAATAGTAGTACTAGAGGCAGAAAAGTAACTTAAGCAAATTACTTGTGGATAAAAGTAAATTTGGTAATACCAAACAGATATCCTTAGGTGGAATTTATAATCCCCCAAAAATGGTGAAAAGGATTGGAAGAGTCAATAGAAATTTTGCTAATATGGAAATATTGTGAGTCATTAATTTTGGGAGATGTAAATTTAAATTGGCTAGGGTCACAGAGTGAGAAGTGAAAAGATATTTGTTAAGAGGCATCTAGACCAAGTTATAACAGATATAACTAGGCAGAATAATAAGGCAAATAAAGGTAAATTGATTGGTTGATTCTGACTAATAATAGAATAAATATTTCTGCATGTGGTACTCTGTCGGTTAGCGTGAGCAATCATGCACCTGTATTGTGTATATCGAAGCAATAAAAGGCCCAAAAATTACCAAAGTTAATAAAATTTAGAAAATTATGCAATAACTCTGAGAGTTTATTTTAAAAAGAACTGTCTTATTTAAACAGGTCTCTACTAAATACCATGTTAGACGTAAACAAGGCCCTGGTGTTTTTTTTTCAGAAAGCATTAAATCAGCCAGATAAGGAGAATTAGAGAAACAAACAAAAGGTTAAATTCAGAGGTAGTGACTTTATTAAAAAAATAGAGATGAACTCTGGCAAAGCTATAAAATTTCAGGTAATATAAACATCTAGCAACAATACAGTAATTTGAGGAATAGATGTAAGAGAGAGAAAGATATCAAAAAGATAAAGAATCATACTATAAAATCAACAGATACAAAAATTATCTGATGGCAAAATAGAAATTAGCGAATGATTATTTAATCCTAGTAAAAAATGCAAGTAAATTGAATAATTGATGGGGACAGGGAATTGGTGGATAAGAAATAGCTGACAGGATTAATCAGTCCTTTACAAATCTTGAAAACTATGTGAACCAACTGAGGTTGCAACATTATAGGGGTGGCAAGAAACAGGAAATAAAAAAAAAGGTTTTACCTAAGGTGGTAACTGGAAAGGAAGTTTTAAAACGTTTGAAGTCCCTTGATTTTTATTAAAGGCCCTAGGTGGATAGGACTGAAGCAACATTTGTAAAGACTGGGCAAATTAATTGGCTTATCCTTATAAAAATGATAAATTTGTCCTTTATGACAAGTATAATTCGGACATTGAAAGCAGCTTTTGTTATTCCATTATACGGTAGATAACAGGCTTTGAATAATTACAGGCCCATAAATTTGTTAGCTGTCTAGGCAGAATACAGGAAAAGCTTGTTCACTCCCAGCTGATGGAGTATTTGGATAAATACCAGCTACTCAATGAATCCAGTTTGGATTCAGGAAAGAGCATGGGACAGCGATTACCTTGGTCAGTTTCATGAATGACTTACACCTGAATATGGAAGGGGCTGTTTTTGGTGCAGCCTAGTGGACTTGACCAAGGCATTAAAACTGGTGGACTAATCCCTTTGGTGGGCAAACTGGGCCTACGACGGGAGTTGGGAATCGGCAAATAAATGGTTTTATTGATTATTTGAAAGATCATAAACAGGAGCGGGGACCAGAACTTCCAGAAGGGGACAGTAAAGTCGGGGAAAAAGAAAGATTGTAAACAGTACATGAGGCTGATGGCGTTTTGTCTTCTTCACATCCAGTACAATATGGTGTTTCACAAAGTTAATTTTAGGACCTTTATTCCTAACAATTTTGTAAATGATATACCTAATGTATGTTTAAATTCAAATTTAATTCTATATGTTGATGATACAGTGATTTATATAACTGACTCAAATATAAATTAAATGAAAATTATCACTTTAGTTTATAAAGCTACAGGAATAGTTTAATAGGTTACTGCTGAACAGGAAGAAGACAAAAGCCATTCTTTATTGCACACCTCAAAGCTATGAAAAAGCTGCTAGATATTTTTGTGTGAGGATGTCAGATCAAACCACTTATGAACAAGTGAAGCATTTAAATATCTGGCGGTTACACAGGACTTGTGTTTTAAATTATGATAGACATATGGCTAATGTTACAGATACCCTGCACAGAAAGATAGATGTTCTTTATAGATTAAAAAAACTGTGCTGTCTGTTGAAACAAAAACGGTAATTGCCAGAAAATGTTTGTTTCTATATTAGAATATAGAAGTGTAGTTAGATTCGGTTCAGCTGGGGTCATAAATAAAATGACAGGTTCTTTTTTAATATGATATGTTATTTTGCTACAAACAGTTTGTATATAAAACACCATTGTAAATTGTATGAAAAGAAAAATGGTTACCATTAACACAGAGACACTTTTCAGTTATTGCAATTCATTTACAAAAATATCAGTTTAGGGCCAGAAATCCTCTAGCATATTTGTTAGTTATGAATAGCACAAATCGAGCTTAGATCAGCTGACCAGTCATGGCTAGTAACTCTTATGCAAAACTAATCTGGACGAAAAGTTTTTTCTTATTATGTGATGAAAACTGGAACGAGTTTCTGAAAAAGATTAGATTAGCCCCATCCCTACAAATCTTTAGACAAAAGTTAAGTCATCTGTATTCAAATGTCACTAGCAGGGTATTAAATAAGCTGAAAAAACAATTTGCCGTTTTGTACAGTAAAGTGCTAATCAACTCTGAAAATGTACAACACTTGGCACAAGCTTAATTTTGATTGTTTCTTGACTGGATACATCTAAATAAAATGTAAAAATGTTTAGCAGTCTAGTGCCATGCAATTCAGAAAATGGGTAACAGTGCCCTCTGATTTGTGTAGCATTTTGCTGTGCTATACCACTTATTTAATACCATGCACTAGCAGTACGTGCAGGGATGATTACTTCACAAGAAGATGCTATGAGTTTTTCTTATGAGATTAGGTGACATCATCCATTCAGATTGTTTAGAAATATTTATTAGTAATAAGTTACTCATGCCTTTTATGCAAATGTCATTTATGCAGTGATGTTTACTGTATATGCTAAATTAACCTGCCTTATATATGTTCATGTTAAAACAAATGTGTATGATTATCTGTATGTTTCTGTAAATGATGTGTGATTGAGATATTAGTGTATAAGTTGTGTTTTATTGAAAACAGCTATAATATACTCTGTAAACAGAACCTTTTGTCTAGTGTACTTACTGGATAAACAAATACAATTGAATTGAAAGGGCAGATAATGGATGGTGCACTGCACAAATATTCTTAGTTGCTAATGGTTGTAAACCTAGTGATAGCTTGGCTGTTATCAGCAGATTCCCTCCACCCATAAACAACACACTCCATCGCAGGGGCTCTAGCCCTGTAGCTCAGTGGTGCAATGGGTACATCAGCAGGTTAGCATGCAAGAGACTAGGAATCTGAGCAGGAACATTACATTCCATAGAGGATAATGTGGGCTACCATACACAATAAGCCTGTGTAGCCATCGATAGATCTGCCATGGCAACCTTAACATGTAGCTATTCAGGGTTTGCTGTGTATGGTAGTCCTTATATTGACATTTAAAGTGTATGGACCACAACACAACCAGCTGAGACTAACGGAGTTGAAAACATTTTTATTTTGAGAACGAACAAATAACTAAAATTGGAACTGATAAACTGCATTTCAGATGTAGCTGCTAAACCACAGCACTGCAAAGGAAGTACCATTTTAGTGGCAGGAACGGAACAATTGAATATTGTCCTACTTCAATGATGGTTTCACTTCAAGTCTATTGAAGCACTTAGTAACAGTTTATAAACCATGGTTCTGTCACTACACTGCAGTAGTCCTTCCAGCAGTCGTTCCGTGGTGGTGGTGCTGAAATGCAGCCATGGCTTGAGTGAGTTTTACCGCGTGAATGTGTTCCATGTTATGATGCAGTAGTGATGTACCTGGTGCCACACAACAACAAAATGATGTCGCTACTGCAGCACAACAGCGTTATTCTAGGGATAGATTTTTATCAACAATAATGTTCCACCATACACTACAAGAAAATTATAGGCTATCCCGAAGGTATTCCTGTAAATTTGTACATGTTTGCATGAAGTACTGAGTTTTTTTCTTTTTGCTCCCATGTCCCATCCTGCCCTTATTGTCACCCTTGCTCCCAGCTCCCCGTCACCCACCCTATTCTAGACTTATTCCATTCCTCCTTGTTTACCTGGTTCCTCCACAGTAGGGTCGACGGGGAGGGGAACAGGCCCCATCCGAGGTGTTGCTTGGTTCAGAGGTGGATGCCAGTTCAGTGGTGGAGGCCTGTGGAATGGGGCTGACATCATCCTGGGGTTGCTTACTGTTGCCCCACCCTCTAGGATATCAGCTGCCTGGAATTAGTGATGCACGCAAACACTAGTGCATCTGTACGCTCAAGGTCTGCTGGCATCCCCTCTCACTATTCTGCTCTGCACGCACTGCCTTGTGTGTCATCCAGGTGGTGCTAGTGCAGCAGAGGCAGGAAACCCTCCTCCTCGAGCAGGTAAGTGCCCTCATGATGCTCGATCGCCTCCACCAGCCGCCCACCAATGACTTGAGCTCACCTCCAAACCTGGGTCACTGAGGTTGTGAGAGGAAGCATTGCTGCGTGACAGGTCAGCTGAAGTACTGAACTGATTAATCCCTGCTTCTGAAGCCTGAGGAGATGCAGTCCTGACTGACCTAGAATCCCAGGAACAGACACCATGGCAAGACAGAAGGAAAGCCCGTATGGAATAGAAAATGGAAGGGACACCAGTGGGTGCTGCAGGGTTCTGTATTGGGACAGGTGCCACTACAGATGTTTATCAGGAGCATGAGCGGGGTGTTAAGGGACAACTTCTGAAGTTTGTAGATGACTGAAAATTAGTAGGTAGGGTGGATTCATTTGACAAGTCTAAACAGTTGCAGGCCAACTTGAATAAATATGCAAAATTAGCAGAGATACAGGGCATGTAATTTAGTACCAAAAGAGTATAGTGATGCGCTTAAGAAAAACTGCATACCGCCAGATTATATAAATATGACCAGACTCACCATACAGTCAGAGGCAATATATCAACCCCTGATAAACTTTCCAGTTCTGAACATTGCAACACCGTAGCAACAAAGACAAAAAAAACTACTTGGTTGTGTTAAAGGAATTTTGCCTCAAGATACAAGCACGTTATAGCCCCTGTTATAGAAATCAGATCAGACCTCACCTGGAATATGCCCCTCAGTTTTGGTCCCGTATCCAGTAAAATATATTTCAGAATTAAGGGGGCGGGCACAGAGTAACACTACCAGGGAATGGAAAATCCCACATATGAGGAAAGACTTAAAAACTGGGGAGGTGGCCTGCTCGGTGGCACTGAGGGTGAGACGCCTGGATACTACACCTTGTGCCATGCCTGTGACCTAAGTTCAGGAGTGAGCTGAGGTCACTGGGGGTCAGTAGGGTGAGAGAGGATTAAGTGTCCAGAGAACTGTTCTCCTCTCTGGGGAGGGAGACTTGTCATCTTGCTCAATGATTGCCCTCTGGCGTGGCTGGAGGGCAGTATGGGTCTGGAGACACATGCCAATGTCACTATGTCGGCGGGGGGGGGACAGGAGAAAAGGAAAATTGGAGTCTGGCAGGGTTCCATGATGGCTCCAGCTCATGGGGTCGGCCTGTACATCTAGATAGGGTCATGGGGTGCCTGTGCCTCTCTCCTGGCCCTGCCATTGGAGTAATCCATGGGGACTAGCTGGGTTGGCGATATGGGACGCAGGTAGGCTGCCAGGAGTGAGTCTCTCCAAAAGGAGAGCCACAGCCACCTGCCAGGGTCCCGTGAGATAAAAGGCTATATATTAAAAAAAATTGTGGCAGATGAGTTTGGAAACCAGACACCTCTGTTGTGGCCTGCTCATAAACTCTTTTGGTTATCGGACAGCAGTGCTTTGGAATACTGTTCAACCTCAGTGAGATCTGTAGTTATTCAAAAGATTTTTCAAGCAGCCTTAGATTTTCTACAGCTTGTAAATAACTCTACATGCCGTGCTTAACCTTTGTTTATTTTATCAAGTAGTTCAGTATATTTTGCAATTTACTATAATATTCATGTGGTACTCTTAGTACCCACGTCATGTCTGAGAAAGGCATTTTGGTGCTAGTTCACTTATCTGAGGCAGTATAGTGCTGTGGTTTAAGGCACTGAACTGAAGACCTGGGTTTGAATCCCACAGCCCCTACCTGCATACTGTGTGACCCTGAACAAGTCACTTAACTTCCTTGTGCTCCCAAGGTCACACCTGGAAACAAGCTTCTGCTTAGTGTGCCTTTCCTGGTTAAACAGTTTCCTTTCCCTTACCCAATCAACAAAGTGAAATCAATACGTAACTATATTATGTACGATATTGCAAATGACAGCAAGCTACTGAAGACCACGAGAATGCTCTTATAAAACAAGGAAGTAAATACTAGTGATCACAACAGGCGAGTAAAGGCAACATCTTTTAAAACAAACAAAGGATAGCATTTCATTACCCGGAGAATCATTAGTATATGGAATGCTAGTCGAGAAAACTGTAAATAGGGCTTCAAAAACATTGTATAAGATGGTTTCAGGCTTCATGATTTTTATTAATCGACTAGAGGTCATTTCAACAATTACAGTATACATAAAAGACATTTATATTAACGCAATAAAAAAGTAATTATTTGGAGAGCATGATGGGGCACTGGGGGACGAAGCTAGGGAAGCAAATGATAACTCTGGGAGGAATAGGGCAGACTAGATGGGCCTTGGGTCCTTTTCGCCATCAAATTTCTATGTTTCTATGTTAATCAGGCAATATTTTTCCTATGTCTGAAGACTGCACTTGAAAATTATACAATGATTTAGCATCATCTTTTATCACTGGGTTTAAAATCACACTTACCTAGATCCATTAAGGCATTTTTATAGACAGCAATATAATTTATTAGAAGTTTGCTCTCCATTTTTCGTAGTGGACATTGAAACAAGATATGAAAATTATTTTCCATGTGTCCTGTGTTACAAAAAGACTCCAAAGAAAATGGAGACTAGCAGTCTTATGTTTAAGATGGGAAGGGATACCTACTATAACCAGAGCATTTATGACAATACCACCACTGAGGAAAAACAGGCTGGTGGCGGTAGAGATGGTGCAATGTAGGTAACTGACATGATTCAGAGTCAAGGGACAGATCCTACAAGAATTAGCTCAAACACAGAAAAATAGAAGTTGACGGCAGATAAGAGCCGAAGACCCATCCAGTCTGCCCATTGAACATGTACCTACTGGAGACCAGAAGGAGAGGGGCAACATGCTAGAGACTTTCTCAAGTTCCCGAAAGGAATCAACAAGGTAAACTACATGAGGAACTAATGGTAGGAACAGTTAGTTAAGCAGTAAAAGAGCACAACAGGGTGTGGTCATTGGGGGATTATCCACGCCTTGTGTGGTGTCACAAGACGCAGCTGAGTGACTTAACCACACAAGGCATGGGTAAATCCCCAAATAACTCACACCCTGGAGTGGCTTATTTGTATTATATAATGGACCATGTAAAATACATTTAAAATGTGTTTTAGTATGTTTTTATAAATGCCATTTTCACCCGTGGGTTATTGCAGGATATACTGTGGTCATGTGATGTGTTTTGACCAATGAGGTTACAGGATTTGCATACCCCATTGTATAATCAAAACAAGGAACTTGTGCAGAAGCTGGGGCGGGGATTCAGGAGGAATGTGAGAAAGTCTTACTTTACCAAGAGAGTGGTTGAGATGTAGAACAGCCTACTAGATGATGCAGTGGGGGTCAAAACTATTAATGGATTCAAGGCAGAGCTGGGACAGACAGCACTTAAAAAGTTACCAGGGAATAACAGTAATGCAGCAAGCAAAGCAGAGAGGCATGGTGGGTCAAGCCACACGAAACCTCCTAGACAGTAGATCTCAGGGTAGAATACAACAAATTAGGGTAGACTGTATGGACGGAATGGTCTTTTCTGCCGACATTGTCTATATTGCTATGAGATATTTGGGGAGCAGAAAGAATGGACAACCTAGGTCTCCTCTTGACTTAACCCACCTTAGTATGAACCTTAGTGTGGAATAAAGCAAAGACGTGCTTTTACTCCATGTCGCTGCATTCTCAAGGAATGTGAACCCAGTCTGAACAGTGCATCCAATGAATTCCATGCCCATGCTGTGGTCCAAAACTGACCCTAACAGCACTTGCAATGAAGTGAACTCCTCTTTTTATCTCCATAGGTGACTCAGATCCTGGGAGGAGTGTCTAACTTAGTTTTGGGTTGCTTGCTTGGTGTGATCCAGCTAGCCCCAGCATTGTGTCGGTGGTTAGTGGATTAGTGGTAAGTTTTTAACTTTTAAAGAAAATATTTTAAAAAGTGTTCAATAAGTCCATCATTTTTAAAATTTGGGATAAAACAACTGAGCAAGCTCGTATTTTAGATGTGTCCTGTTGTAGCAAAACATGGAAAATACAAAGTGTTGAAATACAGGAAATATGCTAATTTATGTATTTACTTATTTTATTTAGTTTTTGTTGACCAGGTAAGTGCACTAGACAGATTCTGCCTATTTTCAGGTGCAACCGGGGAGGGCATACAGATGAATGCCAACTGACCTTGAACCAGATTAAAGAGCAGCTCCCTATCATCCTTTCGTGGATATTAGCCACTGCCTTATAGCTGGCATACGAACCATCACTAAACCACTATCTACATCAAAGTTTTCTACTAAAAGATCCAGATGGAACTTTGACCTTCTGGCCTACTTCAATGACCTAAAACAATCTTTGCTCTGGCAGAGATTCTACCTGGCTAAATCAGTGGGTGACACCTATGATGTTCTCCATGAAATCATAACCAGGGCCCTAAACAACCATGCTCCTTTGATTAAAGTTTGAATAAAACCAGAACCTGTCGTTGGTTTTCAGCGGATCTGAAGAATGCATTACTCAAAAGAGACCAGCTATGGAAAAGGCCTGGAAATTGCATGCCGATGCAGACTGGTGTCTCTTTAGACAGTTAGAAATGCCTGCTACGAAACTGGTCGGAGAGGCTGGCGCCACTTTTTATCAAAATGAATTGCTCTTTGCATCCAACAGCCCAACCAAATTCTGGTCCACCATAAAGGAACTGTCTGGCCACTCTCCAGGTAGTGTGCTACCTTCCAAAATTACCATTGATAATGTTACCATCAGTGATAAATCTGAGATGCTTCAAGCTTTCAACAACCACTTTGCCACTGGCAGGCATGGCATTTAATAATGCACCAGTAAGTAGTCTCCGCCTGCAAGTCAACCAGCCCGGAACCAAGTAACAAAACATGATCTTTTCCTTTCCCAACCACCATAAAATAAGTTGAAGACCTCCCTGCTATGACTAGATACTAGGAAAGCACAGGAGCTGACTCCTTCAGCCCATACTTTCTGAAAATAGCACACCACATACTTGCCACACCTATAGCACACCTATTCAACCTGTCCCTAGCCCAGGGCTCTATCCCCATGGAATGGGAAACTGCTCATGTCATCCCTCTGTTTAATGCAGGGATCCCCAGACCTAAATAGCTATAGGCCAATCTCTTCTACCCATACTTCGACAATGCTGGAAAAATCGTGGATATACAGTTGAGATCGCTTCCTAGACAACTCTACATTGCTTAACCCTATGCAGTCCGGTTTAGAGCAAAGCATAGTACTATCACGGGCGCTGGTTAAAGTCACTAACGACTGGCAACGGATCTCGATAATAAAAATGTGTTTGTGCTGTGTTCTTAGATCTCAGCAAGGCTTTCGACAATCGCTGACCACTGCCTGCTTCTCTTCACCTCAAAAACTATAGGCATGGACTCAATCTCATTGGATTGGTTCCAGGACTACCTCTCTGATAGGAAGTAACAAATCAAGACCGAGGACAGTTCTTCCACTAAACTCATAGAAAGAGGAGTCCCACTGAATCCATATTGGGCCCTCTACTGAAAAACTTGACTTAGGCATCACGGAAGCCAGTATCCACTTGTTTGCCGATGATATGGTGCTCTATCTAAGCCGTGACTCTCCTGGAGCCTCGTGCACTGAACTACAAACTGAATTCAGGACACTGCAGCACCAGTTTCTCAGCAAAAGCTACTGCTAAATGCAAAAACCAAGGCCATGCTCTTCTCACCATCCAGCACTGGGGCTTACTCTGCTGCTGCTGGTACATTTCCTCCCATCACCCCTACTAGGTGAAAATCTTGAGTTTGTGCCTAAATTCAAATATCTGGGTATATGGCTGGACAACGAACTCTCCTTTGTGGAGCACACAGAAGAAACTGATGAAAAGCTTAGGCAGAGGCTTGGTCTTATCTTCAGAATTAAACACCTTCTGACTGCATGCACAAAAGACAGCTTGTTCATTCTACATTCCTCTCATTAATCAACTACGCCGACATTATCTATGGCCAATGCCGTGTCTCACACCTTGCAAACTGGATGTTCTGTACCATAGAGCATTAAGATTTATAACTGGCCTTCCATCCTCCACACATCACTGTTCTCTATATGCAGCCATAGGTGGCCTTCCTTCAATACAGATGGTGTAGAAATGCAGCCCTCTGGACGCTTCGAGCCCTTACCAACAGACTTCCACATTACATTGTTACCTGTCTCCCTGAGTCCAGTCAGTAGCTATGCCCTAAGAAGCCACTCGCTAGGTTTCCTGAAAACCCCAAGGATCAGTACCGCTTGGTAGGGCTGCCATAAGCTATGCTTGCCCATGCTCTGGAATAGGATACAAAGATTGTTGAGACTTAGCTCCCTGTAAATATTGCCTTGTTTAAGACCATTTATGACAAAACGCTTGCCAAAATCTGTAAGTGTTTCCACAGTTCCTAGCAGTCTTGTTGCCATTTCTCTCTATCCTTACTACATCCAGCCAGTGACCTAAGTTCCTTTCTTTCCTACTAACTAGTTCACTAGTCAGCTGCCGTACTGGCCCTTAGCACCCTCTGTACCACATTTTCCCATACTACCCCCACCTCCCGCCACTCAAGCTGGAGATGCAGACATTATTATGGGCCCTCTGTAGCCTAGGATCCTCCACCCAATTTTGCAAATGGTCACTAAGGGCTGAAATGAAAATAATTGTCCTTTTCTACAAAGGTTTGAATAAATATAATACTACAAGTTCTGTCTCCATGGATGTTGTAAATACCACAATAATGTTGTGTGATGTATGTTTTCGTACATGAACCTTGAATGTATACTTTTATGCCTACCATTTTTTGTAATCATTGCTTGTATCATTTTGTTCGTTTTGTATTCTGTACCTTTAGTCTGTGTATGTATAACTGTCTTTAACAACAGCAGGTCCACCTTGTAAATGAGCTTGCTCAACGGTGATCGCCTGGATGAATAAAGATTTGATGAAGATGATTAGCTGGTCCCTCCAACATCAGCGATTATTATCTGGTCAAATCAAAGTGATTGACTGACTAATAGGGACCCTATTAATCAATCGACCGCTTTGATTTGTGAAAATTGCAACTATAAGTGATCTATAAATGTATGAGAATATTGCCCCAAAGAAGTAAATGGGTGTGCTCATGTAGCCTTTGTTTTGTGACATCACAAAACAGAGCTGTGTGGCCAGTGTGGGGCGGTTTGGGAATCGAAGCCGGCATGTTTTTTTTCAGCTATGGTGAAAACAAAATTACGAGGTCTGTAACTTTTGAAAGAGGAAGAAGAATTAAGATGCAGGATTTGGGCTGCACACTCTGACCAGGTTACATATCGCTGACATTGGCGGGTAGCCACTGTCCCATTAGTAGGAAGCTGCTCTTTACTGTTGGTAGTATTTTTATTAATGAAGTGCTTATGGTACCGCAGCAGCATTCATCGAGAACTTAAAGTGTGTGTGTTTTTTTTGGGGAGGCTTGTCTACTAACAGTCACCGAATGCACTGCACTTCTGCGCAGGAGAAATCCAAATCTAATCCAATCCTGGCTCTGGGCTAGTAAAGCACAGGGCACGGGCAGAGACAGCATGCATAGGCCCCCATATTCAAAGGACTTGCACAGCACAAAATGGAGATGCATGACGATCCTGGAAAATGCACAGCGCACAATATTCAAAAGGGTGAAATGGGTCATGAATATCTGATTGCCCGATCACGCACATAACGTATGCCATGCAGGCAAAGGGTGGCCATCTGCGATGCCATGCATGTGTATATTCAATGGAACTGTGCAGTGCATGTGCTGCACATCCCACATTTGTGCCATGCAAAGTTAGGCAAGACAGAGGCTGACCTACATTAGCCAATCACCCACAGGCAGGCTGCTGAACTGCAGACAGGATATCCTACAACAGCTCTTAGAGGAGTTCTAAGATGTGCTGCAGGCACCCACACACAGCAGACATGCCAGGACAGTGGTATCCATGGCCACAGCTGCACTGTGCCTGCTCGCCGGCATCTGCAAGATACCAGCTGGTGACACCACCAGCACCGCCCAGTCAGTCATCCTCTCACTGCACCCAGGTCATAGATGCCCCTGCCACATGCTAGTGCAGTCAGGCACCCCCCAAGCATACCAACAGAGCAGACAGCTACAATGCAGCACATGTGCTAGGTGCCATTGCCTGCACCTAAGTGACTGTCAGAGTGTCACCTGGTGGTGGCGTGCACCCATGGTGACTTCTGGAACAATGGTGTTCAGACTGCATGATGGTGCTGGTGGCAGCATGGCATGGGTCAGGGTCAGACCACTGGCACCGGCCCATGGTGGTACACCATAGGTGGACAGAGCGCGCCCTTGCCAGACCCACGCCATCAGGAACCATATACATGTCACCGATGCCATCCATGCATCGACAATGTCACAGGGACTCTGCAGTGGGTCCATGTGGAGTTCTGGCTGTGTGCGTTCCACAACTGTAGACAGTATGAGGAAGGAGTAGCACCACCTGCAGCCTGGGGAATCATGGGCATGTCTCATAGACACCAGACCCTTCCGGTGTTGTGGCGTGTAGCCACCTCGGGCATGTACATGGCCAAGGGTATTAGCACTGTACTCAGGCCAATGCAGTCCACCCTCACACAAGCATGACTACTCACCTGCTTGCTAGACTGCCGTACCACCTGGTTGTCTTTGTAGAGTGGTGGTGCTGCCCTGAAAATCTGGAACTGCGCATGCCAATGGCATGCAAATGGCCCTGAATACATTTCACTCGCACCATGTAAGTGGCTTCATAGTGCATAGTTCCGTGTGCTCCGTGCTGGTCACAGGTCACCTGCTGCACCGCACATCTCCCACTGCATGATTGCATGATACTCAGGATATTCAGATGTGTTTGTGAGATTGCCTTTCCTGGCACACTTTCTGAATATCCCATTCTTTCTGCTGCCACAAGTCAATGCGTGGCGCATTCTCATGCGTGGAGCACCAACCACCTTTGAATATGGGTTTTATAATTTCCATGGGAGGGGTGAGTTGCTAATGTCTGCTCTTTGTGTACCTCTTGGTGGTCTGTGAGGAGCTTGATGCTGTGGGTGACCGTGTCTGCTCCCCACTGAGGGTGCCAATGTGAGAATGGCATTGATGGATAGCATCACAGGGTGGTGGGAGGATATGTAAAATCATGGAAAACTCCCCACCATGGCCCCACGTGATGCATCATGCCACCATCCTGACTCCTGCCACACCTCCCCTTCAGTGTCACAGTGGGTGGATTGTCTCCAGAATCACCATCCCCTTAATTTGGGAGCCTCACCAAAGCTGGCCTATTTCGTCACTCCATGAAGCCAAGAAGGTTGCAAGGAGAATTGCGAAATAAGTATGGCAGCAGAGTCCCATCGAGACAGCCGGTTATGTAGGAGGGGGTAAATTGTTAATTAAAAACAGTGTGAGGGGTAGATAGTCAATCATTTTGCAGTTTGCTTCCTGTAATTCTTAAAATAGCTTCTCTTTGTTGGGGGATTCTGACCCAGAATTCATACAGACATCATCCAGAATTGACAGCCGTGGTCAGTTTTGATGATGTCCCTAGAAACTTAGGGCTGGGCTCTCTGTCCCACTCTCATAATTAACCAAATTGCATATACATATGTTTTGAATGTTAGTCCCTTGTATCATAATCATTTCAATGGCAACAGCCTGTGATGTCACAAGAATAGGATTTTGGCCAGGCTCAGTGGCACAGGCTGGTGCAGGACTGATCCACTACATGGAAGACCCAGGACTGGTTCTCGGTCCTGACTTCCTCGCCAGTCATTGGCATTTGGATCACGATCATGAGAGACATTGTGTATATCGACCTTGTGGGGAGGGGGTTGAGTGTCCCTCTCTGCACACCACCTGCAAGTGCAGAGGGAATGCGTTGGTGCTATGAGTGACCGCTCAGTGCCAGTAGCTCCTTGCCTTCAGTTTTGGTGCCATGGGCTCACTGGATGTCTTGCTGGCAAGATGGGGCCTGAAACATGAGAATCCTCAGCTTGAGCAGCATGATGGCCGATATGCGTGGGCCTGTGGGCCCTGCTTTCCGTACATACACACCAACCATGCAGATGGTGCCTCCCACCGTGTTAGCTGGAGTGTTGGAGGAATGATGCCTGATTGTAGTCAGTGCTCACCATGGGGTTAAGTCGTGAGGTCAGGGTATGAAGGTAACTGTGGAGATGGGGGAACAGGCTGGGCCCAACCAAAGGGACGGGATGCCACGTTGAGAGGAGGTAAAGGTATAGACAAGCAGTTGTAGCAGCAGATGGAGTCTAAGGGAACAGGGATTCTGTTTTCATGTTAGCATACAGAGTTGTAATTTATACAATGGCTTGAATCAAACAAGCAGTCTGATTGATCAAAACTGGTCACATGATCGTGCATTAATTTCAGTTATGAAATTGGTAGAAAGAATGCTGGCTCTTAACTGGCCAAGAGGTACTTCCATCTGGGCAGTTATCCCAACACAACAACCTAGCTGAAAGTAGCTCAACAAAATATGTTTAAAAATACATCCAATTTACTAAAAGGACCCATTTCATAATCACAGTATGCACTCCAGGGAGTGCATTATAGTGGAGCTAACTGCCCTTCTCAGGTGGTGGAAGGACTCGGCGCCTCATGCCAACCCCGAGGCGGGCTGTTATCCTACCATAACGCACCCCTGTCATGACTTATTGCGTAATTACTGCACAGCTCAAATTTTACTTTTCTTTTTTCCTGCTTTTATAACTTATAAAACCATAACACCTCCGGGTGTGCAGTAATGCCACTAAACTACTGCACCTCCCAGGTTGCTGAGGCACATGGCTGCACCTCATGCCTCACAACCTACCTGGGGAGTGGGGTAATTAGCATACCACACACCCTCTCATGTGTTTTGTTTACATTAAAGGGATAAAAAACAGAAATATAAACTAAAATGTATTTTAAAATTATACTAGTTTGCTCTGAGATGTCAGGAGCTTTGTAAGGGACTCTAGAGCTCCCTCACACCCTCAACTTATCCAGCCACCTTGTTCATCAACTTCCAGGTAAATGTGCAGTGCAAAGGGCTTCAGGCAGAACCCCACATTCATGAAATGGGATGTTTCTGGCCAGCTTGTCAGCTCAGTGGCAGAGCTGTTGCACATAATGCAAGCAACCCATGTTTGGAACTGAGCTCAAGTTGTCGGGCTGGTCAGAGAGGGCTCTGTCTTCCTTGGGGTGGGTAGCTGTGGTCACTACAGTACTGCCACCTGGGTGACTGCAGGTGGCAGTACAGTGGCATGCAGCAGGAGGGGTGCTGGCTGAGCCCGCCTACATCCAGAACGCTTGAGGTCTGTGAGTGCCACAGTCCCGAGTGAGGGGTCCAGAGAACAAGGGAAAACACTGTTTCAAGGAGGGTGATCCCAGTCACAGTCAGGCCCAACCCCATTTCTGCTCCTCTCCCTAGCCTGGGAGCGCCTCCTCACTCAGGAGGAGGAGGAGGTTGATCTGGTACAGCCAGATCCTGCCATGGGAGTTGGCGGAGGTAAACCTGTATGGTTGTATGGGGACAGAAGATAAATGGCAGAGATGTGGGGTGGGACTGGTCTGACCTGGGTAAAGAAGTCAAGGCAGAGCAGCAGCATAAACAATACATGCTTAAAAAATGGAACATTTCTGAGTACCAGGTATAATTTATCTGTTTTTTGCTTTTCTTTGTGATCAGTATGTCATCTGTGGATCAGTTTCCTAGCAACAGTGATATGTCCAAGGCAATGTCAAGTAAGTATCAAACCTACCTGTAGAACCATTATCAGTAATGGTGCATGTCATACTGGAGAATTGTCACACACTACCCCTGACGGGTATGTGTGACTGTATGTAACCCTGAGGGCAGCATGATCAGCAAACAAAAGATCAGGGTCCAATATTCAACACTAACATGGTTAGCATGCGCTAACCTAGGTTTATGCAAGTGCTTCCCGACCTTCTTATATTCAGAAGTCTGGGAGCACCCTGCAAACCCAGCAGCCCCAAAGCACAAAACTACTGCTGCACCTATGCAAAAGGGGTCCCTCAACCCTCATGCATACTGTCTCAGAAGCATATTCAAGGTTTGTGGTGGCAGTAAACAGTCCCCCAAGTGGTGCTGTTTATTACCACTGCAAACCATCTCTTAACTAAGTGCTAAGCCTGTACTTCTCACCGCTCCGAAGGTAGGGTGGCTGTACTGCAGCCGCCCCCCATTCTCCCACTTGAGCTTATGCAACACAATCCCTGGTGACATATTGGTCCCCACTCCTGCTCTCTGCTTTGAGCTGATGTGAACATACTCTGGTGGTGTAGGTGTCCCGCCACCCCTGATCTCTCTTCTGTGCTGATTCAAACATAAACTGGTGGTGTAGTGTGTCCACACCCTGATCTCTTCTGTGCTGATTCAAACATAAGCTGGTGGTGTAGTGTGTCCCGCCACCCTGATCTCTCTTCTGTGCTGATTCAACATACTCTGGTGGTGTAGTGTGTCCCGCCACCCCTGATCTCTCTTCTGTGCTGATTTGAACATAAACTGGTGGTGTAGTGTGTCCCGCCACCCCTGATCTCTCTTTCTGTGCTGATTCGAACATAAACTGGTGGTGTAGTGGGTCCCGCAACCCTGATCTCTCTTCTGTGCTGATTCGAACATAAACTGGTGGTGTAGTGTGTCCGCCACCCGATCTCTCTTCTGTGCTGATTCAAACATAAACTGGTGGTGTAGTGTGTCCCGCCACCCTGATCTCTCTTCTGTGCTGATTCGAACATAAACTGGTGGTGTAGTGTGTCCCGCCACCCTGATCTCTCCTCTGAGCTGATCTGAACATACCTTAGTGGTCAAGTGTGTCCCCCCACCGATCACTCTTCTTCTGAGCAGATCTGAACATACTCTGGTAGTCTAGTTTGTCCTCCACCCCGATCACTCTTCTGAGCAGATCAGAACATACTCTGGTAGTCTAGTCTGTCCTCCACCCCTGATCACTCTCTGAACTGATCTGAACATGCCTGGCGGTCTAGTGTGTCCCCCACCCCGGATTGCTCCTCTGAGATGATTCGAACATAGAGCTGTACTGACACTACACTAGAATGCTCGTTTATGCAAGTATAGTCCTCAGAAAGGTTTTATTCTTACTGTGCCATGACATAATCATAAAAGATTTGCAGAGCATAAACCAGACACCATAGGAAGGTTATGTGCAGCTCAGCTAAGTTACCTGGACCAAAGCCCTGGGTGTTGGCCACTCTGAGCTGCACTGATCGGAGTTCACGGAGCTTGCATACTTTCAGTGAAACTGAATTGAACATACCCTGGTGGTCCAGTGTGACCCTTCTGATCACCCATTCTCACAGTGTAACAGGAGTCCCTGGCAGTCCAATCGTTCTCCACCTGAATGCAAACAGCATGTCCTGGTGGTCCAGAGACCCCCGACCCCCATCCAACCCACCCACTGGCACCCCACCTCCCTGCAGCCCCTCACCATGGTGACTGGTGTTCCTCCAAGCTCAGTATGGTAACTGGCACAGCCTCCTCTCATCTCCATAGCCAGTTGCCACATGAGCAGTCAGTGAACACGTGGACAGCAGAAATACTGTGCCAACAAAATACTTTTAAGCACTATGCTTTCATAAATGGGCATTCTTGTGTGGTGTCAGAGTGCAGCTCTATGTTCAGATCAGCTCAGAGAAGCAATTGGGGAGGAGAGACCACTTTCCCAACAGAGCTTAGTTTACACTGCAAGGGACGCTAAGGGCTGCTGCAACCCCATGCAAACTCTGCTTTTCCCTCTTGTTTCGACCCACTCGAGGAGGGGCGTTAGTCCACCATGATGCACCCCTGGAGTGCCTTACTGAGATTATGAAATGGGTCTTTTAGTAAATTGGATGTATTTTTTTGTGTGTGTATCTGTTTTTCCCCTACATGCTCAGGGCACATCCACTCCTTCAGGCCGCCAAGGACTCCCACACCCTCCATTCCCCGAGCCTCTCTACCTCACATAACAGCCATCTAGGGTAACCCAGCATATCCCTTCACTGGATGGGTCCCTCTCTTCCAGGGGAAGGCACGGAGGCGGCCGGCATATTCACAATTGGCCCTGTGCTGCTGGCGGGACATGGCTCGCGGAAAGTCTGGAGGAAGTGCAGAGAGTCCAGCAGCCATCATCTGGCTGAGCCTAGAGCAATTTTTCTTGTCCACAGTTATTGACGACATTCTTGCAGTGCTCCCGGTCTCCACCGGGGCCTCTGTAGAGCTGCACGTGCACACCCAGTACTCCACCCAAGAGAGGAGAGCAGTCCCACGAATGCTCAATCTTCATCCTCCCCTGCTGACCCACAGCAACCCAAGTCCATTCCCGAACTCAGGTCGCTGGCGGCATGAGGTGTGGCATCTAGCACCTCAACCCTCTGTGCCACCGGGCCAGCTCGGATGTATTTTTAAACCTATTTTGTTGAGCTACTTTCATCTGGGCTGTTATGCTAGGCTGACAGCTTGGCTGAAAGTACCTTTTAATTTTTTGGGAGGGGCATTGTCCCTTGTCTTCCATCCATCCTGCTGGACTCCACCCCCTGCTGTGACCCCCGGCAACTGCCGCCCTGGCTTTCCCCACAAGGCAGGGCCGCTGGAGACACCCCTCTTCGTGGATTCACATCCAGATTACTGGTGGCATCATCGCAGCTGCAGGGCTCACTGGCTTACCTCCCCGGTGGGGCCACAGGTGCGAGCCAACCAAAGGACCACACTATCTAGTTGGAAACAGGAGATTTAGACAGGTAGAGCAGGACCAGAGGCGGACTTCACTGTGAGATCTTGCTGACCAGCTTTTTGCTTGCTTGTCCCAGGGGTAGACGTGCAATGACGTATGTCTGCTCCACCTCCATGGTGGATAGTACCGTTGTGGCAGAACCCCCAGCTTCCACTAGGGGTCCGTGAAGGTGACACTCTACTCCTCCTCCGCCCAGAGAAGGAGAACTGTCACTAGGACACTTGATCTTTCTCTCCTGTCCGCCCTCTGACTTCCAAGTCCATTCCTGAACCTGGGATGTCGGTGCTGCAAGCAGATGCCTCACTACTGTGCCGGCAGGCCGCTCTCACTGAAGGTACCTCTTGGCCAGTCAGGGCCAGCATTCTTTCTACCCATTTCATAATCTCTGTCTCACTGTCACATACAGCCCTTATCACTATGGTATGAATTCTTCCAATCAGCATTTCATCCTCTAGCACTGCTGAATGATCGAATGATGCATTCTGATCCTGAACCAGCATTCTTAAACAGTTGGAGGATGAAATATTTTGTTAAACATCTCCGCCTCAGTAAGGAAAACATGCAAGTGTACACTTACACCACTGTTCTTTTGAAATCAGATTTTAAAATATCGATAAAGCACTTCCTGAACTTAGATTAACAGTTAGTTAATCACCCATTGGGGCAGTATGGCACTCAACTACACCTTTGCCACATTACTCCCTAGCTCATCTAACCCCTGGTCATGCCTTATTGCTTAATTCAGTATCACTTGCTAATTGTTCTTATGTTATAGTGTTTTAGTAAATATTCAATACTGCTATATCTTTGTATGGGAGTAAACATAAATCATATAGGGAGAATTGTTATAATACCAATGGGAACTTTATTGTAAATAGCTATTTAGCTAGAAGGGAGACAGGGGACATGATAGAAACTTTCAAGAACCTCAAGGGAATCGACAAAGTCCAAGAAGGTAGCATCTTTCAGAAAAGAGATGTGCAAGAACAAGGAGGCACAATTTGAAGATAGAGGGGATGGCTCAGAGGTAATGTGAGGAAGTATTTTTCACTTGTTGGGTTGTGGATGATGGAACAGCCTCCTGAGGAGGTCGTGGAGTCAAGAACAGTGGGGAATTCAAGAATGCATGGGACAGACATAAGGCAGTCCTAGTGGGGGTAGGAGGAAGTAAGCTGTTGGTTAACTAGGATCTGCAGCTTATCTGTTAGGTAGGAAAATGGGCAGACCAGGGCCAAGCGTCCTCATTCGCCGTCAAATTCTATGTTTCAGTGTTTCTATTTAAAATAGTTTATTTGAAGCCTTAATAAATACTTATAAAGCAAAACAAAAGCATTTTGGG
The DNA here is from genome assembly GCA_016271365.2 of Neoceratodus forsteri. Classification (NCBI taxonomy): domain Eukaryota; kingdom Metazoa; phylum Chordata; order Ceratodontiformes; family Ceratodontidae; genus Neoceratodus; species Neoceratodus forsteri. Next base: position 19,044,762 of record JADMNL010000033.1, on the reverse strand, counting down.
GAAATGGAATTATTGCAGATTTAAATCCGCTGGAGCTAAATGCTTCTCTTCGACCCAAAGAAACTTACTCAACATCCCAATGCAAAGCTTTGTCTGCAGATGCTGGGCTTTTCTGCCCCCCACCCACGCTGCTAGCAATGTGGTCAGATGTGACAGCACTGGTAGGAACCGGAAGGTTGCAGGTTCACACCTTGCTGCAGCCAAATATTCTCTTTTGACCCTGAGCGAGCAATTAAAGGGAGACTGTCAGAGTTTGCGGTTTTCTGGTCCTGTGGCACCAGTGTGACATTACAATGCACATCTCTTCAGATTACAAGTATGGGCTCCAGCCTGACTTATATATATTTTATAATGCTTTTGTAAAAACTAGAATTTCATGTGTCACAGGCTCATGCCTTTTAGCTTGTCTGAAAGTCGTCCCCAGACACGTGCACAATTCATAACACACTTCTCCCAGCATGGCTGCCCCAAACCAGTTATATACTTGTGGTGGTGGTGCACATGCTTGGTGTCACAGCTTTGCTTTTCAAATCCCTCGTTGTGAGGGTACTACTGTTCATTTTCCGACCTATTCTAAATACATAATAGTATCCTGGGACATAAGATTGAGCATGCTGTGTGAGTATACAGCCAGTTCAAGGCAGCCATCTTGGGCGATGTGTCGTGAACGCACACACATTGAGACGCTGCTCTTCGATGAGCTTACAGTGTGTGCTCAGACCATGTGAAACTGTATTTTACAGAAAACATAATAAAATAGGTCTATATACAGTGGATTGAGCCCATACTTGCAATCTAAAGATTACAAAGATAAATAGGAGGCAGCTGCAGTGGTTTAAGGCTCTGAGCTGCAAACCTGGAGAACCTGGGTGTGAATCACAGCCCCCACTTTACTGTGTGACCCTAAGCAAGTAACCTTACTTTCTTGTGCTCCCAGGTCGCACCTGAAACAAGCTTCAGCTTAGTGTCTCTTTCCTGGTTAAAAAAATACATTACTTAATTAATTTAAAGAAATAAAGAGGTGTGCATTGTAATGGCACACTGGTCTCACAAGACCAAAAGAAAACTCAGATCCTGACAGTGTCCCAGTGTCCCTCTGATCTTCCAGTGCCCCAGTTCTCCCAGCTTTCTAAATGAGCAAAAGCAGGACCCCACTAAAATGAGATCTTGCACCTCACTTGGACTATCCTTCATAAATACATTGTAGAAATTGGTAAAGGCAGGACTCCATTGGAAATAAGATACTGCATTTAACTGGGCCAACCTGAGTAAATAAACTGTAAAAAGAAAACAAATATTGCCAGTAGTCCCAGATTTTTCCAGTCATACTAAACTAACACTTGGTTAATCAGCAGCAAATCCTTTAATTCAATTTACTCTCCTTCATGACCTAGCCATAACAATTTAATAATAGAGCCTGCTGACAAGCATAAAGGCATTAACTAATGCTTGTTTGTAAATGTCACCAAAGAACTGGATGTGAGGAATCCTGTGGAAATTGTATATCTGGACCACTGCAAAGCATTTAATACTAATCCCATAGAAGGCCTGTTCACACTTGGGAACCCAGGTAAAACTGGGGAGGTGGGGCCAAAAAGGGTTCAGAATGGGTTGCAGGTAGGCGGCAGAGAATCATAATGGGAACAGGTGACCAGTGAACACTTAACCAGTGAGGTCCCACATGGGCCAGTTCTGGAACCCACATTGTTCGACATAGTCCTGTGATCTGGAGGTGGGGACTGGCAGCTGGACTGCCACGCTTGCTGATGACACCCAAGATGAGAAGAGCAGTCATATCACAACAGGAGTTAAACAAAGTCCTGAAAGATCTAGACAGGTTTGGGAAATGGGCAGCAAAATGGCAGATAAACATCAGTGCTGAGAAATGAAAGGTGAGGCATTCAGGGAAAGAACATGAATGAAAAATGCTACCCGAATGGCATGCAGGTTACCGAAATCAGGCAGGAAAAGCCTTGCAAGTACTGGTCAGCAATGACTTTAAGAGGGAGCAGCAGTGTTAGGCAGCAGCTAGCCAACAAGCAAAATTGTAAGCGTGAATTAAGAGAAACTGTGTAAGCAGATCCAGGGATACTATGATGTCCTGATAAGATCCTCGCTCTCCCCATGTTATAATGCCTGTATACACATCCTTGGTCTAGCCCCATGTTATAATGCCTATATACAGATCCTTGGTCTAGCCCCATGTTATAATGTCCGCATATAGCTCCTTGGTCTAGCCCCATGTTATAATATCCATATACAGCTCCTTGGTCTAGCCCCATGTTATAATATCCGTATACATATCCTTGGTCTAGCCCCATGTTATAATATCCATATCTAGATCCTTGCTCTCACCCCATATTATAATGTCGTGATACAGATCCTTGGTCTAGCCCCATGTTATAATATCCGTATCTAGATCCTTGCTCTCACCCCATATTATAATGCCATATACAGATCCTTGGTCTAACCCCATGTTATAATGCCCTTTTCAGATCCTTGGTCTAGCCCCATGTTATAATGCCCGTATATAGATCCTTGGTCTAGCCCCATGTTATAATGCTCATATATAGATCCTTGGTCTAGCCCCATGTTATAATGCCCTTTATACAAATCCTTGGTCTAGCCCCATGTTATAATGCCCATATACAGATCCTGGGCCAGTCCCATGTTATAATGCCCTTATATAGATTCTCGTTCTGGCCCCATGTTATAATATCTATATGCAGATCCTTAGCTCATCCCCATGTTATAATGCCTTATACAGATTCTTGGTATGGCCCCATGTTATAATACCTATATACAGATCCTTGCTCTGGCCTCATGTTATAATGCCCTTATACAGATTGTTCAACAGTATTCTGGGTGGCCTGGGTTCAAGTCCCAGCTCTGCACTTACTTCTTTCTCTCCATTGTTTGTATGTCTTTTCTGAACTATGGTCTCTAAAATTGTACACAGTACTTAAGGTGGGGCCTTACAAGTGATCTATATAAGCGGCAGAATCACATCTCTCTTCCTACTGGAGATACCCCTACCTATGCACCCCAGCATTCCACTTGCCCTCCAGTTTGCCTAATCACACTGCCTTGCAACCCTCGGGTCATCAATATTACTTATTTATTTAAAGTTGTTGACTGGGAGAGGCACACTGAGTTGGAGCTCGTTTCCAGGTGCAACTTGGGAGAGGGGAGAGGGAAGTTACATTCAATAAAACAGATTTAAAATACAGATTCAAGTTACATCAACAAGCTGATTGACAGGATTTAGGATACAGGTTGACATTTTAAATGCTATACTGTACAGTCAATTTCAGTTTATACAGAGTGCGTTAAATAAATATGTTACAATATGAAGCAAAAAGCAGTAAGGTTGGTGTACAAAGGACTGATTTAGCAGAACTATATGAGGGGAGTGCTTTAAGCGATTAGCAGTAGCAGGCTGAGATAATTCTGTTTCAGGAGACAGAGCACATTTTAAGAGAGAGGCAGAAGGAGCGTGTCTGACCTGGGAGGGGCGAGGGGCGTGTTCCAGTGCAATGGCAGTCTGTAAGTGAATGTTGCTGAGTCAGAACAGGAGGCAGGCCATGGTAGGGGAAAATGCGGGTGTCTCTTGACCCGAGAGGGATAGGTGACTTCAGAGGATGGAGACAACAGAGAGGGCAGTACGTGGGTAAGGTCCCAAACCAGTATTTAGAGACTAAGAGTGAGGAGTGTAGCATATATGATTACCCCTAGGTCTTTTCTCTGCTTGGTCTCTGTCAGTATCACGCCACTCATCTTCTGCTTCGTTCCTGGGTTCCTATGTCCCAGATGCATACCTTGTGCTTTGAAGAAAATGGGGTGAGGGTATATCCCCACTGAGCTAGTGCCAAGGAGGGCCTTAATGCATCACTGGTCTGCCCTCCCACATATATACTGTATGTACCTATGTAATAGTGAAGAACAAACACTTCCACAGCAGGTAGTGGGCACAGCCATCGGTGTGGTGGGCTGCCCCTTTATACACACAAACTGAGAGTCTAAAAGGAGGTGGGTGCAGCTGGCCTGTTGGTACAGCTGTAGAGCTGTCACTTGCAATACTGGTTACCTGGGTTGTGGAACGAGCCTGGGATGCTGGGGGCTGGCGAGGCGAGAAGGATCGAGCATCCCAGAGGATGCTCTCCTGCTGAGGGAGCGTTGCTGTCCTCACTGTGCCCTGGGAGGGAGATGTCAGCTGGGGACCCACGCTCACACACAGTGCGTGCACATGTGCATTGTGTTCTCCCTCCGTGCTGACATCTCAGGCGTGTAACGAGAGAACATCTCAGCTGGGTGCCAGCCCTCTCAGGGACCCTGGTACATCCTGACAGTCTCCCACCACTACCTCAGTTTCCCAGTGCAGCATATGATTGGGGTTATATCCTCCTTCTGTGTACCACAGGGGGCAAGCTGACGTTACATGGGGACCAGGAGAGCAACACTTGTGGGGGTTGCATGGTGAAAAGGCTGAGATTTTGGGAGTAAAATGTGATTATAAAAAAAGGAGGTGGGTGCTACTATTTGATACAAGTCACTAAATATGGGGGGACGAAGGGTTTAGGTGGTAGGGCTTCTGCAGGGCTCATTGAGCTGCTAAAGCAACAGCCTCAGAGTATGTGAAGTTTAGTAGTCTGTCACAGGGGACTGGTAGGCTGTTCTATTCATATTTTGTTCACTCCACCCCTTTAGAGTCAAGCATTGATACTGCTAAATGTGTTAAGTGCCACATTTGCTGTCATAAGTCTGAGGACCACTGACCACTTTCCACTCTCGTCCCCCAGATATTTCACCATTATCAGTAAGTATATTGTGTGTCTCTGTGTGTGGGAGTGGTGTGTATGTGTGTGGAGGGTGTCCGCATTTTATTCTGTAGCGTGTTTTTTCCTATTTGCATGTGTATGTCTGTATTTTAATGTATGTATGTATGTCTTTATGTGGCCCGTGAGAAAGAGTGCTCTTACGTCGATACATAAGGGTGAGTTTGGTTTCTCAGTCTGCGTTTTTTATTCTGCACTGGTGAGTATATTTTCCTTCACGTGCAAATATGTGATTTCAATGATGTAAATGATCCTGTGTGCCCAGCTCATTTCTGTTGGTTATATGTCGCATATGCCTGGGTTTACGTGCGTGCAAATACTTGTCCTGGCTGTATATGTGTTTGTCTGTTTATCTGTGCATATGAGTTATGTGAACACCTGTGTGTATTTCAGTGTAAGCCCATCTATATTTGTTACCTATGTATATTTGTATTTCTGTATTCCTTTTGTGTTTGTGTATGTATGTGTTTGACTATATGTATTTGTGTGTGTCCCTATGCGAATTTGTCTGTCTGGATAAGTGAATTTGTTGTTTGTGTTATATGTGAGCCTACTGTATGTGTATGTAAATATGCGTGCATTTGTGTGTGTGCCTATGTACATTTGTATTAATGCATGTATGTAAACCACATTACAATGTATGGAACACTGTTGACTGTTGCCTTAAGGTTGAAAAGGAAGTATTGCTTGTCTGTATGTTCTGTAATGAAACAAAAGTCTCTTCCAGCCATTTAGAAGAATACACACACCCACACACACACCTTCCCTATGATCTGTAGTCAAGGCCTGAAGTAACCCATTGCTACCTGAAGCATACATCCTTACTGATGGTACGACCGAGTTTTGACGGATATAGGAATGTTAGCAAGAAAATCAAGAAAGGTAGGGGATACTGTTACGTAATGGCTTGCAGTGGGGGTAACTGGTTTATAAAATCAGGTCTGACAAAAGCATCGGCCATGAAATCCGTCTAGGTCCGTCTCAGCAAGCATGGTCAGGTACTGCTATAAAGCAGAATAGGCAAGAAAGCAGCGTAGTGCCCAAACAGAATGGTCTGGGGAGATTTAATGGCCTGAAAGATTATACCCGAGTCAGTTTTAGTTACTTGATTTACTATACTGTGTGGGAGGAAGGAGGAGTAGATGGGGAGAGTGGGTAATCTGGAACAGGTCTTGATGGAGCCGAAGGGCTGAATTTAATGCGAAACTGTAGGGATGTGGCCAGCCCAATGGTGTAGAGGTTCAGGCACTGGATGCCACACCTGTCAGCACTGTCAAGGCTGGATTGGGTAGAGCAGGGGGCAAGAGGATGACTCCTTGGCCTCCCGAAGGGTCGAGTCAGTGGAGTGTGGGAGTAATAAAAAAAAAAAAAAAGATTCGAGCAAAATTTCTGCACACACAACTTCAGAAGAGGGCGTAAAAGACATAACAAACAAAATTTCATTATTACTTATTTATTTAAACCACGACAACTTGGTTCAGCCTGACATGTTTGGATTACCATAAATCCTTTTCAAAGGCTGATGACAATGAAACAGAACAGACTTATAAAGGTCTGTGGTCCACATGTGATTCATCAAAACCCACTCCCTCCATGGGAGGGCTAAATTAACTACACCTAATTAAACTTGTGAAGTGCCAATTCTAAAACTCTAAAAGCATCTAATTTTAAATCATATTTTAAAAAAACTCTTAACAGTGCAGATAAATGTGCAACAATTGGTTATCTGAGATCTATAACTATGTAAGGTTCGTAATTAGAACCAAAGAAGTCAACATTAATTCCTTTATGTGTACTGTCTCATCTCTGCTCTGTGGTCACTTTTTTCTGTCATGTATATGGTTTTAGGCACTTTTGCAGGTTCCATTATGGCCTTTTAAATGTGTGTGTCATTAATGTTCATGTTTGATTATAGGCACTGTTAAGAGTTTTTTTAAATATGACTTAAAATTAGATGCTTTTAAGAGTTTTTAGAATTAACACTTCACAAGTTTAATTAGATGTAGTTAAGTTTAGCCCTCCCACGGAGGGAGGGGTCTTGATGAGTCACATGTGGACCACAGACCTATATAGGACTGGTCTGTTTCATTGTCATCTGCCTTTGAAAAGGATTTATGGTAATCCAAACATGTCAAGCAGAACAAAGTTGTTGTGGGTTTAAATAAATATGAATATCAAAATTCTTGTTTGTTAAGTCTTTTGGCGTTCCTCTTCTGAGTTGTGTGTGCCAGAAACTTTTGCTTGAGTATCTTTTTTAATTTTTTATTACTCCACACCCCACTGACTCCACCCTTCGGGAGGCCAAGGAGTCATCCTCTTGCCTCCTGCTCTACCCAGTCCAGACTTGGGGACCCATGGAGCCGGGATTAGCCCCCGAGCTGGGATGAGGTGGGTGGCATACACCCTGTAAATCAACTAGCGTCAGTCCGAGGTGGCTGGGAGAGTGGGGGCACATCAGAGACATCGCCAGGCCACCCGTCTTCCCAGAATTGGCAGGCATTTTCCCGTTTGCTCCCCTGCCACAGTGTGTACCCTGACATCAGGCGCTGTGCGCCGGACGTCCACTGCGTGACTGGGCTGACCATCCCCAACAAGTGGGGCTTGCAGTACCCCAAGCCTCCACCTGGAGTCAGGCAAGTTGCGGGGCTATGGCCCCCACCTTCCCTCGGAGAAGGTGAGCTGTCATGGGAAGCTCAAGCCATTCTCCCCGTCTGGCCCTTCATCGACCCGAGTTTGCTCCTGAACCCGGGTTGCCGGTGTCGCAAGCGGAAATTCAACCACTGTGCCAATGGGCGGCTGCTTGAGTATCTTTTGTGTTTCTGTGCACCACTTCCCAGTGCACACTGATACTGTGGCTGCTTCAGATAACTGCAACATTAATTGTAGTCAACATTTATTGTTATGCAAATATTGGTACATACTTGTACAGAATTTGCTGCACTTTTATTGTAAATTGCATGACGTGTTTACTGTATACTTTTAAATGTTTTGTATTTTGTCTGTCTGGGTCACACCTGAAAATAGGTCCCCAGCCTATAGTGGTTTACGCTGTTATTCAAAAAATCAATAAAGACTAGGGAGGTTGGTGTTGGCTGGGGGTGGGCTGGGACAGAGCAAGGTGCTGGCTCCCAGAGGATTAAACATCTTGATAAAAAAATTAAAAAATTGCAGCAATACTGTAATCCCAGCACTGATGACATCAGATCAGAAGGACTACAACAGCCTGAGGTATAGGGATACTGTCACCCCACCGCTGTGTCCTTACATCAGTAGGATTGCAACAGTTTGAGGTATAGGGATGCAGTAATCCCACCAGTAGTATGACATCATATCAGTAGGACTACAACAGTTTGAGGTGTCAAGATTCTCTAATCCCACAGGAATTACATCCCATCCATAGGATTCAAGCAATTTGAGGAGGAGGAGAATGCTGTAATCCCACCAGCATCAGTGTGCTTCTCCCAGCGAGTGCTGGCAGCTGTTTCTGGTGACTCAGCAATGCCTGGGAGGGCCAGGGCACTCCTGGCAGAGTGCACTGCAATGACTCTGGGAGGGCCTGGAAGGTCCCAGTGGAGTGCGTTAGTATGCCTATGGAGGCCCGGGAGCTCCCGCCAGAGTCGCTTGCAATGTTCTGTGAACACACAGTATCCAAATGGCAACTGCTCATACCATGAGGTGGGTGGAGAAATGGGAGATAGGCAGAAAGCTGTCAGACACCATAGGCATGACAGGTTCGGCATTATACAGGGTATAGCGATGAACTGGGGTATATCCTTAAAGCAGGCAGATGGTCAGGTACAAAAATCTATATGGAAGAAAAAATCATAAATTACTTTAAGCCGCCCAACCATGTATTTTGCCATTACAGGGTTCTGTCATGTGCTTCACAGTATATCTTCTGGCTATTAATCTTTTGGTATTTGTCATCAGCGTCCCGCTTTTCATCCTCAGCTACAAAGCCATTTCACAGCTCAACAAACCCACAAATAGCACGGTAGGTGGGCACTGAATATGCTTTCCAGTATTTGGGAAAACATTTTACAATATAATATTCAGACACAAGCTTGTATTTTGTTAATTTTCTGTATTTATCTCACCTCATTCTTTACCTTACAGACTTGTCTCTCTCTGTCCCTTCATTCTACTCCTTTGTTCCTCTGACAGCCGCTCCTTCTATACCCCAACCTTGCTCAGATTCCATTGGCCAAGCTTCCTTCTTTGTACACCTGCCGTCTTTTGGAACTATCTCCCACCTCTCTTCATCTCACACCTTCCTGAAGTCTCATTTGCTCCATCCTGCTCTGGTTATTAACCCTTTTTATTTTATCTTCCCACTCCCAGGCTGCCTCACTGGCCATCTCCTGCTCCCGGCCCCATCACCTGCCTTCTCCAGGAGGGCCATGCCCTGTTAGAGGTCCATGCTTGGTCCGCAGGGTGGGTACCAAGGTCAGTGGTGCGGGACCTGTGGAGCAGAAATGGCATCATAGTGCTGTGTCTGTTTTCAAGTTTGTTTATTTTATTTATTTATTGCTTATTCGAAGGTACCTTTGAGTCAAAGACTCGCTACAAAGGCGCCCAATACATATAGTAGAACAACACAACAGTAAAACACAATTCCATAGCAGGACTCAGACAGGCTTGTTACAGAAAGTACGGTAAATGGCTAACAGTCAGGCTGAAAGGAACATTTGGACAGGTCTAAGCAGTTTAGTATAAAGGCTTGGATAAAAAGCTGGGTAGGCAGCACAGGTAGAGACAAAGTAGGAGGAGGAGGGGTAGAGTAGGCCAGAGGCCATTGTCAGGGGTGGGTAGGGAGATCAATGACAGTTGCATAGGGTGGAGGACTGGAGGTGGTCTCTGAGTAAGGTTTTGAAGGGCCAATTCTAGTTTCTATGGCAAGTGCACTGGGCAGGCAGTTCAACAAGGAAGGGGCCCTGTGGCTGAAAGATCTTTGGAGTTGGGAGGTCCGACACCTGGGAACTGAGTAAAGCAGTTTGCCCGTACGTGGTGGTTCTATGAGTCAGGGAAAATGTTACTGCTTCATAGATTACATGGAAACTGTTGGCAGATAAGGACCACTTGGCCCGCTAGTCTGCCCATTTTCCTACCTACTATAATACCAGAGACCTTACTTGGTCTCCAGTGTCAATCCTTCCTTCCCGACTATAAAATTCCCTTACGCCTATTCCATGCACTCTTGGAACCCATTACAGTTTTGATTCAACCACCTCTGCTGGGAGGCTGTTCCAGACATCCACCACCCTTTCTGTGAAGAAGTACTTTCTAACATTTCCTCTAAATCTAACCCTCCCCAACTTCATAGCATGTCCCTTGTTTTGGAGCATCTTTTTTCTGAGAAATGCTTTCATCTTGTACTGTTTATACCAGTGAGGTATTTGAAACCCTCAATCATATCCCTCTCCCTTCTTTCCTCTAGGGTATACATATTGAGGTTCTTTAGCCTCTCCTCAAAGGGTTTATGATGTAGGCACAGCACCATTTAATTGCTTCTCTGGACTGCCTCTATTCTGTCTATGTCCTTTTCGAGATGTGGTCTCCAGTACTGAACATAGTATTCCAGGAGAGGGCTCACCAATGTTCTATACAGCGATATAACCACCTCCTTCTTTCTACTAGTGATACCCTCCATATGCACCCTAGCATCCCACTGCCTTGTCACATTGCTTGGCCATCTGTGGGCCATCAGAGATGATCACTCCTAGGTCCCCTTCCTGCTTGGTGGTCGACAGTAACCTCCCCGCATCATGTAACATTCTCCCCCATCAGGAGGGGGGGTAACAAACACCCTGCTGGTGTAAGCAGAGTACAGGAAGGGAGCATCTTCTGAAGTAAGAGAGGTTCCATCAAGGGGTACAGTGTGAAGCTGGAAGGGGGGATGGCTCAGGGATAACATGAGAAAATATTTTTTCATGGAGAGGGTGGTGGAGGTTGGAATGGCCTACCAGAGAAGGTGGTAGGGCTAAAATGGTCACAAAATTCAAGAAGGAGTGGGGCAGACAAAGGTATCCTGGAGGTAAGGGGGGTGCTCTGGAGTTCAGTTTGTGCATCAGACCTCATACTAGGTAGGGATAAATAGGACACACTAGGTGGGCCGAGAGGTTCTTATCTGCTGTCAACTTCTACGTATCATGTACTCTGCGCCCTGGGTTTCTGTGCCCTATGTGCATGACCTTTACGTCTTTGCATTGAATCTCAGCTGCCACTCTTTAGACCACTCCTCAAGCTTTCTTAGATCAATATTCATTTCTACCCCCAGTAGCTACCCTATTGCAGATCTTTGAATTATCTGCAAAAAGCATACCTTTCCTGCTAGCCCTGCTGCAGTGTCACTAATAAAGACATTAAAGAGGACCAGAACCAGTACTGATCCTTGTGGCACCCCGCTGGTCACTCTTCCTTCCTCAGAGTGAACTACGCTCGCTTCCGGCTCAACTTCATTTTCATGATCACGATCAATGATGGGGAGCAAGAAATCCTGGTTAATATTTTACACCTAGTGTTGTCAGAAAATGTTGGCTACAGGTCTGCATGGCATGTGTCTGTACTGCCTTGGCGAACAGCATGACATCGAGGGATGACATTTTGCTGGGCCATGATACCTCATCCATCAAGACCGAAGGCTCAAGTGGCCCTTGGTCAGCTGAAAGACCACAAAAAGACATAGTGGCTGCCAGGTAGACTGGACAGCTAGAGATCATGGAACAGAAGGCAGCGATGGCTACAGTGAGTTCCTCATCAGTGTAGGTGCTGTTCCTAGCTAGGCCCAACGTCAGTGGGTCATTCTCTGAAAAGTTCAGAGAAATGTGTCTGGCCCTCCGGACCTTGAGGGAAAACCTTCTCACTGCAGCAGGAAACATGTGCACTACTGTCGATGTCATGGGACCAGGAAAGATTACTTCTTCCTGCTCCCTCAGTTAAAAGTAAGGTTGAGAGCTCCATGGCACCTCCATTGGGCTTGTTGACCTTGAGTCCAGTTGAACAGGTGAGTGAGATATTTTTGAGCCGCTGAGCAGCTGTTGGAGGATATCGATGGGGAGTTGATCTCCAGACCATGGTTCCCTGCTCCTCACTCAGAAGGACATGGCCCTGTCAGTTTCCTTGGCTGGCTTGCTTCAGGGTGGCTCCACTGGTGGTCATGCCATAGAAGTCTCTCATGCTCAACATGTTCTGACAGGTGGTTTGTCATAACCTCCAGTGGATATTCATTGACGCTGATCCTTGGGTGGATGATCGGGTTAAGGCCCCAACTCACGCCTCAATCCCACTCAACTGGGAGGCACCATTGTTGGTGCTCTCATTCCTCATCTTCGAGTGAGGAGAGGCATCAACGAAAATGTGTCAACACTATGAGGAGTATCGATGTGGATCACCATCCAGTGGTGGCTGGACCAACAACATCTGGAGGACTGAATCCCATTTGTCTACCCAGAACCATCCACCATGCTCACAACGGACATGTCTCTGGTAGGATGGGGTAGGGTTTGGAGCACATCTGGGAGACCACAGAGCCCACAAATTCTGATCACGTTGGGAGTTCCATCACCACATCATCCTGCTAGAGTTCAGTGCAGTGCATCTGGTTCTGAAGGAGTTTGCTCCATTGATCTGGGGTTAGGTTGTACAGGTCCAGATGGACAACACCACAGCCACATTCTACCTGAACAGGCAGGGTGGGATGCACTCTATTCCACTGTGTCAGGAGATTCTCCACACCTGGACCTTCGTGTGCCGCCTGGGTACAGATCTCCTGGTAATCCATGTCGTGAGGTAAGCAATCAGCTGGCAGATGCTCTCAGCTGGCTTGAGAGAAGTTGCACGAGTGGTCCCTGAATCAGGAGGTGGTAAACTTCCTGTTCTCCCAGTGAGGCACCCCTCTGGTGGACCTGTTTACCCCTGGGAAAACAGAAACTGAGGCTGTTTTGTGCCCACCCCCACAGTCCAGGGCACTGTTGGGGATGCCTTCACAAGACCCTGGGCCCAAGGCCTCCTGTACACCTTCCTCACCTTCCTTCATCCACAGAGTTGTGATCAAGGCCCAGAAGGACTAGGCACAGATGACTCTGATAGCCCCGGCCTGGCCCGAACAGTTCCGGCACCCAGATCTTCTCAGCCGCAGCAGTAGACCTGATGGAGGTTGCCACTGCACCCAGATCTAATGACCAAACAACAGGTAAGGTCCTGCACCCGGACCTTCAATCCATGTACTACTCTGCCTGGTTCCTGAGCAACTTCATTTCCAGGATTTGGGCCTTTGAAAGACATCCTGAACATTGTGGAGGCATCCCGTAGGGGAGCTGACTCTAATTGCTACGCATTTAAGTGGAAGAGGTTCTTGATTTGGTGACAGAGTAAGGGGTTGATCCCTTACCTGTCTCATGGCAAATATCCTCAACTAGCTATGGTCTTTCCTCAGTCGGGCTCATGAGCAACAACCCTTATGGTGCACATGGCAGCCATCTCTGCATACCAGGCGCAGGCTGGTATGTCTTTGTGGCCCAGGAGAAGGTGGTAGGATACTTTTCAAAGGCCTGGACCACTTATCCCTCCAGTGCATGAACCTCCACTTCCATGAGTTTTACTGCTGGTGTTGGCTATGCTGAAAGGCAAGCCATTTAAGCCACAGGTGTGAGATGCCACACCTGCTATGGAAGACATCCTTCTTGGTGGCCATCATGTCAGTCAGAAGGACTAGTGAATTCTAGGCATTCTTGATGGAGTCTCCTTACATAGTGTTCCACAAGGACAAGGTCATCCTTTGCCCTCACCCAAAATTCTTCCCAAAGGTCTGATGTAGTTTCACCTTAACCAGGTGATCAACCTTTTAGTATACTTACCAACCCAACCTTGAAGTCGATTGCAGGCAACATATACCCTGGACCTGCAGAGACACGCTTGTATTACAGAGGGTGCACAGATGGAGTTTGGGTGAGGCTTGCCAGCTGTTTGTAACATATGCTGAAGCCGTGCCTGGCATACCAGCAGTGAGGCAGACAGTTGCCAGGTGGATAACATCCTGCATCAACTTCTGCTATCGGCTGGCTGGTAGGAAGTCAACCAGGAGTTAGTTAGGGCTCATTCCACCAGACATATCGCTGCCTCAGTGACTTCTTCCAGGGACATCCCCATTGCAGAGATATGCAGGACTGCAACTTGGAGCAAAGCACACACCTTCATATCCCACTACAGCATCAACATCATGAGCTGTCGGGATGCTGCTTTAGGTCCTCATTCCTGGTTTCTATTTGCTAATAAGGGGTGCATTCCTTGGCCCCTTCTCCCAGAGGAACCACAAAGGAGCCAAATGCTATTTCACCTTAGGACAGAGGATTTTTACCTGCCGCATTGCTCAAGTGTTGGAATCCTTGCCCTCCAGTGACTGTTGGTAATAGCCTGGGCGTATTTAAACTCAACTTGAGATCCCATTTATTGTCTGACACTATTAGTAACTGCACTTCACTTGCTGACTGGCCAGTCTCTTAACATTTTCTTTACCTGAAGTGTGTTGTTTTTAGTTTGAAGAGTGTTGTTTTTTTATTTCTAATTTTGTACAAATTATGTTTAATTTCATTGTTTGTTGTACTGCATCCTGTGCTTCTGTCCGGGTCACCCAGGTACATGGGCATTTGTGCTCTCGGGTTCTACCTGGTAATCAAAGAAACACATTTCATACATGGGAGGGCTACGACTTCAGCTGAGGAATTAGGTGATAAAGTTTAAGGTTTAACCATTTTCATGCAAATGTTACATTAAACCCTCCTGGTTAATCGCTCAACAAAGACATCACCTCGCTGCAAAGGCTAGGCCAGTTCAAAACCAACCTTCGCCTCCACCTCTCTGCCTCCAGCTCCTGTGACTGTTACTCCTAATCTGCTCTTGCACTTACCTCCCACTCCATGACACCAGTCCCCTACCCCCTTCCTTGTCCCCCTGGCTTTAGCACTTTAAAACCTGACAATGCCTTCTGCTCCCTGTCTTCTAGTGTTTTCCCCTCAATCTGTCCCAGTTACCCCAGTTATCCCTTGCCCTGGCTACCTCTCCTCACCGGCCCTCTGGCGGTTCTGAAGCTACCTCACCCTGCTTACCTGTACCCTTTCTGACCCTTAAATGGATTGTATTTTGACTGCTTATATATTGTATTGCCACAATCTGTCATGTTTGTATCGCTTTCAGAGTTGACGGAGACTTTACAAAAGAGTCATGGCTCCAAGGTATTGTAATCCTAGAATTCCAATAAACAATAATAACCATGAAATGGCTTACAACATATTCATTTATTTATTTAGCAGTTTGTGCCTGGAAGGAGGTACACTGCACAGAAGCTGGTTTCAGATGTGACTGGGGGTGGGGATAGAGATTCCTTATATAAATAATGTTAAACATGGGCCTTATAGCGCCCAGTGCAGCGGAGGGCAGAGGTGCTATCGCCTTATCTCCTGCCATGTCAGTGACATGAGTTCGGATGAGCTCTGGTTGCCAAGGGGAGGATCACGATATGTCAGACAGCTCCCTCCCAGGGTAGAGAAGCATGCCACCTTGACCCTTGACTGCCACCTAGTGGAGGCCAGGTGGTAGAGCTGTGGCACTCAAGTAGCATCAATGGGAGGGGCTGTCTTTACAGGCGTCGTGCGCCTCACTTGCACACACACTTGCGTGCTGCCATGGCAGGGGACCAAAGGGACAAAATGGAAAATGGTTGGGCGAGGCTTCATGAAGCCCTGCCCACCTACCCCCATCCCTGCATCACCTGGATCACCAAAATCCACTTTTGGATGACAGTCACCGGGTGGGACGAGGATGGCCCTACCCTTCCCTTCCTTCCAGCCCTGTCATGGGGACAATCCATGGGAGACTTTAGCACAGTGAGTCCGAGGGAGGTGAGTACCAGGTGGGGGACACGGCTGAGTATCTGGTCCACATTATGCATGGAAAGAAAAGCTTTATAAAAAATGGTCTCTACATCTGCAATCTGTTTTTATTCTTCCATCATTTGTTTATCTTTTGAGCTGCCCTGGCTAACCCCAGCCTACTGACAACCCCTGGCCTGACACCCAGCTTCTCCCGGACTTACCTTCCTGCCATCGTCCTCTGCCACGGGACTGTAGGGAGTGCCCGATCACTGATGCGGGCCTGTGAGAGGTCATTGTCTTCCTGCAGCTGCATGGGAGGGGTTCCACTGTTTCCTCCCTAGGCCCACAGGAAGTGCAGTGGGTGTGTTGTGCAAGTGCTGCCTCTGCTGAGATGCCCTGGCAACCTGAACGTGGGTTCCTTCCCTCTCCTGGTGACACTGCATGCAATGTCACCAGCTGCCCATGGTGGCAATCAGACAGTGAGCCACGTAAACCCCTCGCCAAGAGAGGACAGCAGTTCTACAGATGCTTAGTCCTCACTCGCCAGCCTGAGGGTGCCCCATGTCCATTTCAATCACGGGCCACCAGCATGACAGGAGGTGAGATGCATGGCATCTCAGTCCTCCATGCCACTGGGCCAGCCTCTACATCGGCAATCTTAAATGAACATGCTAGCAACTCAAGCAAACAGCAAACGCTTCAGGTATTATCAAAGAAGACTTCTGCATTTTAAAACTAAGCTTAAATGAATTTCACTCTATTTTTCTCCCTCGCTTCTCTTCAGGAGAATGCACCAGAGAGATTGCAGTCCGCATGAAGAAGTCATAGTGACGGCGACCACTGGGATGGACTGAACTCAGCATTTAGGGACCCCTTGTAAATGAGATGCTCGTCTTAGGGGATCTGTCCTGCTGATCAAGTTCAACATGTAAAGTAATAAAGATTAGTGAGAGGTGGGTGGCAGGCACACCACCCTGATGTCAGAGTTACTGGCAAAACAGATTGGGGGCTTTCAAAGGCTAGAGGGAGATACAAATGCATGCTGTGCTTGTATTTGCGTCTGCATGGTTACATCCTGGCAGGCCCACGCTGTTTTCACAAGTTGTGTCAGTTTGAGAGAAAAGTCACAATTTGTGGCAAAAAAAATCGTCACAATAGCAATTTGCATCTGGTTTTGATGCACTTGTGTTTTTTATGTGACATTTGAACTCTGTTAGGCCAGATGATTGATGTCTGTCTGGATGTGTTTCCAGTTTGAAAACAGAGGCAAACACACATAGAATGCATCCTTCACGATCTTCAGCTTTCATTGTGCTCGCATCCAGAGCAATCCTAGCAGCAATTTTGTTTCTGATTCTGTTTTATTTCAGATACTGCACAATAAAAATCTGCTTTTCCACGAGTGTAAACACTCATCCCTTTATTTCTGGTTTATTTATTTGATTTCTGTCTCTTTAACCAGATGCATGCAGTCTGGAAGCAATTACCCTCTTGTTTTTGTTCAGTCCCCGATTATGGCATCCTGAAAGCTTTTTTAATTTTTATTGACCGAATAAGTGCACTAGATAAATTCTGCATATTTTCATGCATGACCTGGGGAGGGATACAGATTAATGGCAAATGACCTTAAACCAGATTAAGCTGTTGGTGGTATTTTAGTGAATGGGGAATTTGGCCAGGGCACCGGAAAAATTGCCCTGCTCTTTTCTAGAAGTGCCACAGGATCTTTAACATCCACCTGAACTATCACCAGAACAGGCAGATGGGACCTCGGTTAATGTCTCATCTGGAAAGCATGGCACCTCGGGAGTGCAGCACTTCATGCTGCACTACAGTGTCAGTATTGGGATTTTAACCCAGTGCCTGGTGGGATATAACCCACAGCCTTCTGATCTCCGCCTCAGAGGCAAGTGTGCTACCTGCTGAGCCACTGACACTTTTTAATCTGGTTTATATATATATATTTTTATAGTCGCATTAACATAATCTTATTTTAATCGTTTTATTGCTTGTGTCATTGTATTTCTCTGTAAGCTGCCAGAGCCCCCAGGATTGGATGCCATATAAATAAAATTAGCCTTGTCTTATCTGCTGAAAAGCACTACAGAACCATATGTGCAAATCCTTGCATGTGTGGGGGGCTGGCTGAAAAGTACTCAACAGAACAAAAGTTGTCTAAAACAGGCTTTTACATTCATTCCAACTTACTTTGAGAGCAACAAAATAGAAATAATTGGTCATATGGGTGCAGTACCACGGTTGTATGAGGAGCCGTCCGGGGTCTGTGCTGTTATTTCTGGACTCGGGGCTCTGGTGCACCAACACAATCTCCTTCTGAATCATTATTGTTAAATGTAACTGTTTTGGTTAGAGAGACATATTCACGTACTGTGGTCATCATGATTTGAAAACCCAGAAAAGCTTTTTCAATCATGGCATGGAGCTCATCTGTAGCTGGAAGCATTCCAGGGATACAGACCCTTGAGCCTGTTCAATATTGTTAGCTTTAGAAATATTCAGGAATATTGTAAAAAGAAATATCAGAACAAGCCAGCCTAACTATATTGGTCAAGCACAGCTTGTCTCCCCAATGACATCACAATGTTCTAAAATGGCTGCAGTGTAGTATTAATATTGAACAGACTCAGTCACCGATATCTCTGGAGTGCTTAAAGCTTCAGATGAGCTGAATGCCTCATTTGAAAGAGTTTTTTCCATGGGTTTTATACTTCAATGGCCAGGAAGCATGAATGTGTCCTTTAATTGGGCATATGGTAAACTGGTTCAGACCTTGGTGCTGCTTGATTTTTTATTCTCTTGATATGTGATGTTTGTTACTTTCAGGATGTTCTTGGAAATGAGACCTTAAGTTTCTATTAACCTTGTGCTATGTAAAAACAATGTAATAGAGTATATACTGTACATATTAAATAAATTTCAGTCAGCACTGGCAGACATTCTTAGTGCCTGGCAGATCGTACTAATATGCTGCCCTTTGTTTTGTAAAGAACTTTGAGATTTCTTTGAAAAGATCTATATAAATCTAAATTCTACTTATAAACCCAGTACAACCAGTGGCTAACTCATTGCTTTGTAAAGCACTTTGGGATGCGGTATGGAAGGTGTTATATAAATCCAAAGTCTGTTCTATTCTGCAGTCCCTGAAGTACCAGTTCATAGAATCATAGACTTCTGCTGGCAGAAAAATACCATTTGGCCCATCTAGTCTGCCTGAAAGCTATATTCCCCCATTTTTTTACCTCCCACCTCCCTGCCCTCCCTCACAAGTCCCATGTAGATATCCCAAGCTGACTTGAATTTTTCCACCGTATCCACTTCCACAACCCTTTCTGGAAACCTGTTCCATGGGCCCACCCACCCTTGTGAGAAGTAACATCCCTTATGTCCCCAAATGTGACCTCCAGCTTGAGTGAATGACCCCGAGTGGCTTTATTCTTACTTAGTTTCAAGATGCTATCCTGCTTTACTTTACTTATTCCTTCGTACTTGAAGGTCTCAGCCATGTCTCCCTCTCATCTCCAGTGAATACAGACCTGGCTCTGCAGGCCTTTCCCCATATGGCCTTCCTTGCATCCCTGAACCATTCTGGTTGCCCTTTTGGACTCCTTCCAGTCTGTCCTTGTCACCTTGCAAGTGGGTCCTCTAGAACTGAACCCCATATTCCAGCTGTGGTCTGACCAGTGTTTTGTATAGTGGCATGATCCCTCCTCCTCCTACTTGGGATACAGCGTGTATGAAAAGTGCCATATAAATCCAATTTCTATTCTATTCTACAGTCCCTGCACTACCAGTATCTAACTCACTGCTTTGTAAAGCACTTTGGGTTACAGTGTGTATGAAGGTGCTATATAAATCCAAATTCCATTCGATTCCATAGTCCCTGCACTACCGATATTCTAACTCATCGCTTTGTAAAGCACTTGAGTACATTGTGTGTGAAATGCTTTACATAAATTCAAATTATGTTCTATTCTACAGTCTCTGCACTACCAGTATCTATCTCATTGCTTTGTAAAGCACTTTGAGGTACAGTGTGTATGAAAGGCACTATATAAATTCTTTTCTATTCTGTTCCACTATATTCTTTTCTATTCTACCGTTTAACCATCTAAAAATGATGCGCAGCAGGGAGCAATGCTCTCTTGGCTAATTTCTTTCCACTTTCTCTCATTCAAGCACTGCATGAAACCATCCCTTCCATTTGTTCAAATTAGTTATATTATTATTTTGTGCAAAGACTGTCATTGTCACCCAGACCACGCTGGTTTCCAGGACAACATGTAGAATACAAAGCCACAGTTCAGGATGAAACTAGACAGGCTTCACACATGCACCATTTCTCATCTTTACCGGTGTACATGCAAAGCCTGGTGGTGACCAGATCAGTAGCTGAGGTTTTGTTGTTCATGTGCCTAGATGCGAGAGAAGTGTTCAGCACAGCACTAAGTGTGACACCATTAACCCCGTCTTGGTTAAAGCTGCAATCTGTACTTCAGAATAAACACAGCCCTCCACCCCACCTCCTTCATACTAAGAACTATTACAAGACCTTAAGTATCTGGTGGGGAGGGTTGTACTCATGCAAGGAGAATTGTAGATTTTACTCTTAAATGCTGTCTTCCCCAACATGAAATGGAAACTTTGGAAAGCATAACTTAGTCATATTCCTACTTGCAATTCACTTAGGGCAGTATATTGGAAATTATAAAATGGACAGGAGAAATCCTGTAAGCTGATTGGCTGAAGAGTCTTGGACCAGTGATGATATCGCAGTAGATCATCACAGTTTTATTATTTTGTATTTATATTTTATTTGGTTTTACGTTTTCTCCCGTGCTCCTGGGGTCCCAGCACACGGGTGATGTGTGTGCGTGGAGGCACATGCATGCCCATGATGCTAGCTCAGCCCTTCCGCCCTTCCTCGTGGCTAACACCAGAGCTCCTGAGGTCAGTGCCACCATCCTTCCTCCACCGGCTGGTGGCCAGTGATCGGGGTGCCTCCAATCCCTCCCTGGAGGAGAGCTGCCTTGTGCAGCTCGTCTCAATCCTTGCCCCCGACAACCCGGCTCGCTCCTGAACCTGGGTCACTGGCTGCGTGAGTGTGGCATCCAGCATCTCACCCTCCGTGCCACTGGGCCGCTTATTTATTTTTTCTGGCTGGGAAAGGAGGACTAGACAGTTCTGCCTATTTTCAGCTTCATCCCGGGGAGGGGATACAGATGGATTACAACTGACATTGAACCAGATTAAGCTGTTAAAACTGGTTACTAAGATCAGCCATTTCCTAACACTTTGGGGACATTTATAATCACAATAATACTCTCCAGAATGTGGTATATCATGGGAGATTGTCTCTTCATGAGTGGTTGAAGGCACTTGGCATTGCCTTGTGCCTCACAACATACCCAAAGCATAATGATATCTCATGATATACCACACCTTGTTGTGCATTATTGCTGAAGCAATGTAGACTGAGGCATAAAGTATTGTACTGGCAAAAGTATACTGTAAGTGTTTAAAGTACCAACAGGTGTCCAACACACTGCATGAGAGAGCAGTGCAAAGCAGAGAACGAACCCATGTACACGCAGCAGCAACAGTTGTGATCACACCCTCACAAACCACCTCACAGGGATCATCAGTCTGCATGGCACAAACACTATAGCACCACAACTAAGGAATGCTATATTGTCACAGAAAATGCAAACAAGCATTGTGTTCATGTAACATCCTATCACCTGCTTGCCATGTCATTATCCACCATTTACGTGTCATTATCAGGGCACACTGCTCCGCATAGAGGATGGAGGCTGTGGGCTGTGTAGTGTAACAGAGCAGTCCAGATGTGCATGTGAAACAGAGAGATGTGATGATGCAGAACTGCTTTGTACACAGTGATATAAATGACTGGTGTGTAGGAATTCAGCGAGAGTTCTAATGAGCTTGCCCAAGAACCTCTCCTGAGGATCATGCCATTATATTGAGTTCTACTGACCCCAGGTTTCAGATCCCTGCACTCCACCCTCCATCCAAACTACTGCATAGAGCTCCGTGACATGCCTGCTTCCAACACCAGTGTGCACTCGTATAAATGCAGTTCGAATATATTCCCTGTAAGGAAGCTGCATAAGCACAGACTTCACTGCAGGGCAGTTCCCACCTGTTCAACTGATCTGATGTGCCTGCTCGTGGTGAAGCTGGTGATAGTAAGGTACAAAGTATCTGTTTACAAAGCCATAACGTCTTTGCGTGGCGCAGCAGGTGCTACATTGGAACAGTGAAATGCAAATGACCCTACATTTCATGCCAGGCAGTGACCCTGCCTTGCCATCTCATTACCTGCATTCAATGTGTCAATTAAGGCACGTTCCTCATCGCGAGTGGATGGGGCTGTGGCTACATACGACAAAGATAATTTGTGACACTGCAATACAGCTTCATAGAATGTGGAATACACATTCCAATATATACCAACACCAGTACATGTATTGGTATATGTAATGAGTTCAACAAGACAGTTCTAACATCCTCATTCAAGGTCCACTGCAACAGAAATGGGCTGAAGTGCCCTCAGTTGAACATCTCATCTGAAGGACTGCACACCTTGATGACATGGAATTCCCTGGTATTGTACTCGGGCACCAGGGTTTATGGTATGAGCCTGATCACTTTCTGGTCCAGAGGTGGACGTGACACACACTGAGCTACACTGATACTAATGCCTCCTTCCATAACATTAACCTCCATTTTCATGTTACTATCCAGGAACCTTGCTCCTCGTAGCGGACAGAAATAAAGCGACTGCAGCACCCCTTTGCACATAATGATATAAATGTATTGGTGTGCAGGGAGTCCAGCATATTGTTACAAAACATGACTGTTTATCACATTCCAAACTGTTAGTGTCTTTGGGGAAAGATCCAGAGTCTGAATATTAATGATAAGGGGTAGTGGTGACACATGGGAAAGTTATCTCACATGCAAGGCCGAATAACAAGCATTCCTTGAAAATAAGACATGAAGTTAGGTATAATAATGCCTTCCAGACAACAAGGAGTTGAGGCAGGAACCCATTGGGAATAAGTCCTCTGCTGTACCTGTGTCTCCCAGAAGAATGTAACTATGATAAGATTGCTAATCTTCTGTAGCCATTTGCTAAACAGTTATAATTTTATCTAGAAAGACTGTGTGAAAACCTTGTACTGTTTTCTGTGTGTAACTGCATAATATAGAGGAATCTTACTGTTATCATTGTGTCCTCCTGTAATTTCATTATAAGCGGTACCTCCCAGACACTAACCAAACCTCCTTACATGGTTCTAATGGCGGTAGCGTTATCGCCATGACACCAGCAATCCGGAATTGGGAGTGATCCTGGGTTGTTGTGGAGAGGAGTGTGAGTATCCTGGAGAATACTTTCCTCCTGTGGGGAGAGAGAGGGTATTCTCTGCTGCAACACTGCCACTTGATGGATGACAGGTGGCAGTCTGGTGAGGGGCCGGAGGGAAGAAGCAGTAACTGACGTTGACGTGCTGGCGTGTTTAGCATGCACACATCATGATGTCATTTCCATGGGCTGCCTTGGGATTAGGTGGGGAGAAAATGGAAAATGGGCCCTTGAACCAGGGATAACAGCTCCAGT
This sequence comes from Neoceratodus forsteri, assembly GCA_016271365.2. Taxonomy (NCBI): domain Eukaryota; kingdom Metazoa; phylum Chordata; order Ceratodontiformes; family Ceratodontidae; genus Neoceratodus; species Neoceratodus forsteri. The sequence goes on along the minus strand of JADMNL010000033.1, from coordinate 19,021,396 downwards.
ATATCTGGCCCACCCACCCTTGACCAATTGTCCTAAGAAGGGCCTCCAAGAAAATCCTGTTGAGGAGTGCCCCTACCCTCAACCCCACCTAGGGGGCTATCCTCAGCACTGTGATGGCCTGGGAGAAGAACCTTGGTAAAGGCAGTGGGGGCCATGTGCCAGTGATAGAAGGGGTATAAACAAAATGTGCTCATTCTAGGTCTACTACAGCAGTATGCCATCAAGTAATGTCTACTGACTGTGGGTTTCAAATCACTGTACTGCTCTATCTGCAGTACTGCATAGAACCATTACATGTTTATTTCCACCCCTAGCTCGACTCAGCATCGTGACTGGGCACCAGTACAGTGTTTGTAGTGTTCCATGTCAAAAGGGGTGAAACAAAATGAGAGTTAATAACAGCAATGGCACTTGGCGACTTCAAAAATGGTGGCACATGTGGGTGAGTGCATTAATGGCGACAAATGCTTTTCTGTTGGGAGTTCGCCCCACCCTCCATTGCAGGGGACTTTGCCCCCGCACTCTTACTTAAATAACCAGTTCTGAGGACTTAGCACCTCGGGGAAGGATGAGAGCATTTATCGCTGTTAATATGCGCCGACACGTACCATCGCCGTTTTTGAAGTACGGCTGAAGTGCCATCGCTGTTATTAGGCTGCATCATTTGATTTGCCTTTTTCACAGGATACCATTTGCAGTGGTGCACGGCTATTTTTACGCTTATTAAAAAATGCAGACAATGCTTCCAACACTGGCCTGTGGGTGCATCAGTACCACTACTACTTGCAATGCCAGTGATCTGGGTTCGAAGTGAGCCCAAGTTATTGGGGGCCGACTAGAAGGGAGGTGAGCACCCCAGAGGATGCTCTCCTCCTCCGGGAGAGGGTGGTTTGTTAGCTCCACTGCTGTACTGCCACTGAGAGGATCACAGGTGGCAACCTCAAGTGGAGCCATACTGGGTGGGGCAGGTTGCCTCCCAATAGGATGTCTTCACGATTTGCATGCAGACGTCCATTCAGTCCTAGCCTGCAAGCTGCCAGGGAGGAGAACAATAAAAGAGGAAGGAAAAATCCTTGATTACAGTAGCATGACACGCCTTTCTCCTGACAGGCCTTGCACCTGATTACTGGGCTGCCAACTGCAGCTGAGCTAAACACCTCCTGAGCTTGAACTCAAGAGGCTCCACCATGGTGGAGATAAACTGTGGGGCACTGCAAGGTCAGAGGTAAGTCCCAGAGAGAACTGGTGACGGGCTGGGGAGAGAGGCTGGCCAATGGAAGCAGATCAGTTACAAGAAAGCATACTAAACTAGAAAGGGGGTCACCTATTTACATTAACAAGAAAACAGAATCATTGAGGCCCTCCCAGGTTTCACCTGCTCCTGGTTTGCCCCTGAAAAAAGGCCTTGGGCCAAGTGAGCTTTACCTGGTTATAAAAGAAGTGGGCCTTACCTGATTACAAAATAATTTAAACAAAAAAGTTATTTATAAAATGCACCATGAAAACACAGTAATTCAGTTGGCTGGAACAATTGCACACCTCGCCTGAACTACATTTTTTCCACTGTGCGTTTCTCACCTGGTCACTCCAACTGGCTCTCCATCTGGGCTGTTCCCCGACCCTGTCACAGCACATCCCTGAGGTTTACCTACTCCGCTGAGGCCCTGCCACAGCACATCCCTGGGGTTTACCTACTCCGCTGAGGCCCTGTCAAAGGTCTCCAAAGATAGCACCCTCATATCTTATAGATGTTGTTGTAGTAGCCAGAAACCCCCTTTTTTCTTCGTGTGTCATATCCTTGTGTTTTTGTGTTGTTCTGCATAGACTGGCCACCTATGCGAATTTTGTTGTTTAAATCTAGTTTTGTCTTATTGTCCCCCCATTTCTGGCTATTTCAATGATATCTGTTCGTTTTGAGTTGGGATTTCAAAGAGGCTAGAGTTCACATAAGTATGGCCCTTTAAATAGCCATAATGTTGAAAGCCTCTGCAGACGTCCCTCTTTGCATAAACAAGACTCCAAAAACACTTTTCTCTACCAATGCAGCTTTTCCTTGGAGTTTGGTATGCTAAGAAGTAGCGTTGCATTTATTCGCCTCTTCAATGTCTTTTGCAAACTGCAAGGTAATGCGTATTGTCGCGCAGTCACAAATGCCATGACTATTAAATAAAGATATTCTTATGCCTCTGAAAGCTGTTACATTTCCTCAGCGCTAAAGCACTGTATTTCTGATATAAAAGGATGAGATTTATGTGGAAATAGCTAAATGTCATTGTGTAACACTGACTGTTGTTTTGTTTTGGTTACTTCCTGATATACAAATACTAGCGTCCCTGTGCTAGTCAACCTTTGTTTTTTTATATTTACACTAAAAGAATGTGTTTGTGCAAAGAATGGTATAAAGATAAACCAGGTAGAAAATATAAGTAGGTGTCTATAGATAAATTGTATTACCTGGTTTGCAGTGTATGTCCTTTTGTAAACCTTCTCTTTAGGAGCCAGCCGCCATTGTGTTGTTACCCTTATACAAAAGGGAGGGACTTACTGGAAAACATACCAAAAGAAGGTTTAAACAAAATATTACTATGCTCACAACTATTATATGTGTTTATGAGGTATCAAGATGAATTCCTTTATGTATAAAATTCATAAACAAGCTGTTTGTAAAATAAAATTATTAAGACATTTGATTGATGGATAATCCATCCAATGAGAGCTCAGTATTGGTATATATTGCCAACAATGGCAAGCTAAAAGCGGTAGCTGTCGGAATGGTGAAGTGAATGCATCCAGAACTAGTGCTCTAGTTTAATGTGGATACTGTTTGATGCCTTCGTGTTTGTACTCTTTATTTTGTTCTTTGTTTTCTGCCGGAATAAATCCGCCTTTAATTTTGCCTGATATGTTTCTGTCTGGAATTGGTCAAATAAAATTACCTGAAATTCAGCTGAAGAATACAGACTGTGTCAGAGTCCTTCTGTAACCCACCTTAGTGTTCTCTTACAGGCCCTGCCACAGCACATCCCTGGGGTTTACCTACTCCACTGAGGCCCTGCCACAGCACATCCCTGGGGTTTACCTACTCCGCTGAGGCCCTGCTACAACACATCCCTGGGGTTTACCTACTCCACTGAGGCCCTGCCACAGCACATCCCTGGGGTTTACCTACTCCATTGAGGCCCTGCCACAGCACATCCCTGGGGTTTACCTACTCCGCTGAGGCCCTGCCACAACACATCCCTGGGGTTTACCTACTCCACTGAGGCCCAGCCACAGCACATCCCTGGGGTTTACCTACTCCGCTGAGGCCCTGCCACAGCACATCCCTGGGGTTTACCTCATGCCGCTGAGGCCCTGTCACAGCACATCCCTGGGGTTTACCTCGCCGCTGAGGCCCTGTCACAGCACATCCCTGGGGTTTACCTACGCCCGCTGAGGCCCTGCCACAACACATCCCTGGGGTTTACCTCACGCCGCTGAGGCCCTGCCACAACACATCCCTTGGCTTTATTCTTCACTGAGGCCCTGCACACAGCACATCCCTGGGGTTTACTTTATTCGCTGAGGCCCTGCCACAGCACATCCCTGGGGTTTACTTGTACTCATTGGAGGCCCTGTCACAGCACACGCTGGGTTACCTTACTCCGCTGAGGCCCTGTCACAGCACATCCTGGGGTTTACCTACTCCACTGAGGCCCTGTCACAACACATCGCTGGGGTTTACCTACTCCGCTGAGGCCCTGTCACAGCACATCGCTGGGGTTTACCTCGCTGAGGCCCTGCCACAACACATCCCTGGGGTTTACCTACTCCGCTGAGGCCCTGTCACAGCACATCCCTGGGGTTTACCTACTCCACTGAGGCCCTGTCACAGCACATTGCTGGGGTTTACTTACTCCGCTGAGGCCCTGCCACAGCACATCCCTGGGGTTTACCTACTCTGCTGAGGCCCTGCCACAGGAGTTCTTTGAGTATGGCCTGTTGTCAGGGTGGGGCTAGCCATCACTGTGTTGCAGTCAGAGTGTTTTCCTATATTTTCTCCTTTGGGCCCACAGATAATGTACTTCTAGGTTAGTCGCAGCTCTCAGCTATGCTCCGCTCTAGCAGTCCCCTAGGTATGAATTATTCCCTTATGACTGCACACCCTGCCATGTGTTATCCCTTACTTGTGTATCTCTTTGAAACTAAGGTTTGTGTGTCCAGCTACTGGACTAAAAACTAAGACTTTTGTACCCTGCTGTGCCAAGCAACCCCTTGAAAACAAGATACTGTATCCCATGGCACCAGCTCTGTCCTGCAAATGTTATTTACATTTATAAAATGGGTAAGAAAATTATCTCTGCTGATTGGCTGCAACACATCACATGACCATGTGTATATCAGAGCGTATCTGCACACCTGCACTTTCACCCCCAAAAACAATTTTGCCATTTTAGAAGATAGATAACCCACTGTAAGCTGTGGTCACGCCTGATATACGCATGCCTTGGTGTGTGTTGTTACGCGACAAGGCTGCATTAAATCTACATACGCACAGTCATCCTGGTCCTAAACCACATTACACAATGAGCACATCAGTCCTCCTACAACCAGAACTGATCTTCCATCATAAACATGGTTGCTAACTTTACACTGTAAAACCTTCAGCTGGTCCCTAATCAAACTAATTCTTTTATGATGGTGGCCAATTTTATAAGTGTGATAAACCACTCCGAGTGTGCATTAAAGGATTTTAATGCACTTCCCAGAGCATAAAGACACTTAGCCTTCGGCCTCGTGCCTTAGCATGCCTGGTGCATGCATTCAAATCCTTTAATGCATACCCTGTTGTGGCTTATACCTTACACATAAAACTAGAGTCTGGATTTTCAAAAATCCTCATCCAGGATATGCCTGTCCCTATCTGCAATTTCAGACTTACAAAAGGGGCAAAGGTCAGATTCCTCTCCACACGAATGGTGTAGCTGTATGGCTGCCCAGCCTGAGTCAAAAATGTGGATTGAAACAGAATTCCCACCTACCAGAAAGAGAGGTAATCATGTGCTAAGTGCTGCATGATTTGAAGCTGAAAGCTGCAGCTGATAAAGGACTTTCTTGATCACGCTGCAGCAGATCACGCACTGAAATCCACCTGTTGGTTACCACTGCCCAGTGTTGGTTTTGCCACCCGTGGGACTGGGTGCTGGGGCATGTGCGAGGGTGGATTCACTGAGAGTGCACATCCAATGAGTGCATCCTATTTACTGTATGCACTCCAGTACCAATCAGTAGGTGGCTGGCTGTGGCAGGGTGATGAGGACTGTTCCAGTCGCTGGTGTGGGTTGGGTAGGGGAAGCGGGTGGTGAGGAGTGCTTAATGGGTTGGGGACCACTAGCAACCAGAGAACAGGGATCAGGGGTTGATTGTTGGATCAGTGATCTGGGCTGGGGGTCTACACTATGGAAAAGGGGCAGGACTCTCGGTAACATGAGTACTCACACCTTTTAGCACATTTTGGGCATCGGACACTCTGAAATGTTGGCAGAAAGTCCCAGAGACGACTCACACAAAAGGCCCTTAGAAGTCCCATGAAAAGAAAAGGAAATTGCATTGCCACCATGTGAGACTGGATGCCAGGGCATGTTGGGTGGTAAGGATTCCCTGAGGGCACACAGGGTGAGCTGCCTGTGAAGGAGAGGTCAAGGGCCAATTGCTGAAGCCAGGAGAGCCCTGAACAGCATCAGATCCTACCAGTGCCATGTACTCGTTTTAGACCTTGGGAGCATCATTCAACATTCCAGTGTTCCCGCCCACCCAACTGTGTAAAAGATAGAAGCAGGTTCCTCCTAAAATAAAATGTTGCAATGCAGCTTGCTGGTTATCATGTGTTAAGAAATTGTAATTAAAAGAAAGTGTGACAAGGCAGCAGGTAAAGCAAATAGGATGCTGGGATGCATAGGCAGGGCATCACCAGCAGGAAAAGGGAGGTCATAATTCCACTATACAAGACACTAGTGAGGCCCCACCTGAGTACACAGTACAGTTCTGAGACCCTACCCACGTAAGGACATAGACAGGATAGAGAAGGTTCAGAGGAGGCAACAAAGATGGTGCATGGATTGCATCACAAGTCCTGTGAGGACAGGTTGAAGGAACTGAACATGTACTCCCTGGAGGAAAGGAGGAGAGAGGGATATGATAGAGACATACAAGTATCTTATAGGGAGGAACAGGGTGCAGGAATACACTATTTTTAAGCGAAAAAGATGTTCCAGGACTAGAAGGCATGGGATGAAGTTGGAGGGAGGACTATCAGAGGAAACGTGAGGAAGAATTTCTTCACAGAACAGGTGGTGGACAAGTGGAACACCCTGCCAGAGAAAGTGGTGGGGGCTGAAACAATCACGGATTTAAGAATGCATGGGATAGACATAAAGGAATTCTGGAGGTCAGGGTAAGGGGCAACAGACTTCTAGGAAAACATAAACTGAACTTACAAGCTCAAATGGCAGACTGGTGGGCCATAGGCCCTTATCTGCCGACACTGTCTATGTATCTATGTATAAAAGAGTAAATGGCCAGAATCTCATGGCAGCACTGCTGAGGGAAGAGCAGGTGGGTAAATGGGAGACTTGACCATACCTCTCAAATGTTTGCCACAGAAATGTGGGGCACTGTCACAAAATGTGATACACTGGCCTTCATACTCAGGGATGCATGATCAATTATGGAAATACAAGCTCTGAGCACTACGGAAGGTACTGCTGTTACTTGTGCATAATGAGGGATGTATTATCAGTTATGGAAATACAATCTCTGAGCACTGTGGAAATAACTGCTGTTACTTGTACATAATAAGAATGCATTATCAAGTATGGAAATACAGACTCTGAACACTGTGGAACCTGCTGCGCTATTTGTGCAGAGTGTTTCTTGTGACAACACAGTGTTAATAAATGTCTGCTTTAAAGTCTCAGTTTACAGCACTTACCTGCATGGACAATACCTTTTTCCATGTGGACAAAGCAATATCAAGAGGTAAATCCAGGGATCTCTCTCGAATGTGGAAGTTGTGGGGTATGTCCCTCCCGACCTCAGTATACAGTGGTGCTCACCAAGAAGCAATGCAGTGTCTCGAGTTACTGCAGGGAAAAGGGATTACATGTCATTAAAGTTCTCTTGTTTACTGCAGTAACTCTCCTGCAGTATGCTGCAGTATTGTGTTGCATCTTGCCCTGCACCACTGCATATCTCCTTCCCTTCCAACAGCACTGGATCAAGTCAGCACTTTCCTCCATGGTCAGACGCCTGTTCATTTACAGCACTGTGAAATTGCATGTATCAACAGTGCCTATATGCAGTTTCCCACTGTTGTAAGCAGATGGGCACCTGGACATGGAGAAGAGTGACAGACTTGAGCCAGTTACCAGCAGCAGACAGTTGAATGTTTAATGGGCTGGGTATGGTGAAGATAGACAGCAGGGAGTGGAGACTGAGGCTGCAGGGAACGTGGGTAGGAGTGACAGAGGGAGGGAGGGTTGCATTAGTTGGAAGAGGATCAGGATGGGAAGGAGGTGGGTAGAGGTAACAGAGGGAGGGAGGAGGGAGTGGGTTGTTGTTTTTACCTGGAAAGGAGTGGGGCAAGCAGATGGAGCTATATGGCTAAAATAGAGTTGAAGCACCAGGGCCAAAGAAGATCAGACCTCAGTGGGGCTATTTTACCAATGCTGGAGCAAATGTGCAGCATTACAGCTGAGCTAATGAAAGTGAAATCCACTCTGTGGCTCAAGGAGAGAGGTGCCCAGCAGAAGCCAAGAAGTTGGACACAGTCACTAATTCTATAAGCCACTTCCATGGCTTATATACTACTTTCAGCTCTCGTATCTTTCCATTTTTTGTCCCATCTTGTCAATATTGTGTATTATCTGTTTTGCTCAGATGTGGATCCTTTGTAAAGAGCTTTCAGCTCAAAGATGTTGTAATCAGAGTTCTCAATAAATAAAATAAACAAATAAACATAGGTTGTTTCCATGGCTTACATAAAGTGCCCTGATGGACTTTTTGGGAGAGTCTGGTCAGGGTTCAGTAGACTCTTCTGGGCAGGTGAACACTAAATGTCATACAGTATAATTGTCAGAGCTACTCCACGGCTGAGAGTGGGACAGAATTAGAGGGGGCAGACATTTTAGAGTGGTGGATAGAGAAAGACATGTTTGCATGTATCGTAAACTGAAGAAATGCTTGTTGTGCTCCACACCACAGTTCCAAGGCACATGGCAGACTTCTCCTGCCCCAGGCAGTCCAGAATGCACACACATAATGGAGATTACTGCGTACAGGAGATTGACATCACTCGAAGCTTCTGATCATGAAGAGGCAAAAAGTAGTACAGAGCATTTACATACATTCTGCAGCCTTGTAGGACTGTTGTCCACATCAGAATGCAGACATTTGCTACTGAGCAGAAATAGGACCTGTTGTTTTAGCGGAAATTACATGACTATAATACATGGGCTACTGAGCAAACCCTGTTAGAAGAATATTCTGCATGATGAGACATGCCAGTCAGGAACATTAACGATAAAATGTATAATAGTAAGTATTGGATGTGATGAGACACACCAGTAATGTGCAGCAGTAAAGCAATATTATTGTAAATATTGTAAGAATGGGACATGTCAGTAAAGAATGTCAGTGATAACGCTTATACAGGTAATTGTAAATATATATAACAAGACACATCAATAAACAGCATTAGTGATACAAAGTATATGTATGTGTACATGTTACAGATGATGAGGCACCATAATAAAGAACATCAGCAATAAGAATGTATAAATGTAAATATTGCATGTGATGAGACAGACCAGTAAAGGACATAAGCAATAAAATGTATGATTATATATACTGCATATGATGAGACACCTAAAGAACATTAGTGATAAAATGTGTAATACTGTTATGTAATGAGAAATGCCAGTAAAGAACATTAGCAATAACAAAAATGTCTTGGTGAGCTCACCCAGTTATCAAATGAAATAAATAAATAATTGCAAGTACTGTATGTAATGAGACATGCCAGACAGTAAAGAATATTAGAAATAATAATGCATAATTGCAAATATTGGCTGTGATGAAACACCCTAATAAAGAACATTAGTGATACAAATGTGTAATTGTAAATATTACATGCAATGGCCAGTAAAGAACATTAGGACTAACAATGTATAATTGTAAATAGTGCATGCATTGAGACAGGTCAGTAAAAATGTTAATAAAATATATACCTGTAATTATAAATATTGTACGTGATGAGACACAACAATAAAAACATTAGTGACAGAAACGTAAATATATATGGTGAGGCTCCCTAATAAATAACATTGGCAACAAAAACATATAATTGTAATACTCCATGTGATGAGACATGTAAAAAATATTAATGATATAAATGTATAACTGTAAATGCAGTATGAGATAAAACACCTTAATAAAGAAAATTAGTGCTACAAAATGTATAATTGTAAATATTGTATGTGATGAGACAGACCAGTAAAGAATGTTAGCGATAAACGTATTATTGTATGTGAAGAGACAGGCCGGTAAAGAACTTAAGCAATAAAATGTATAATTGTAAAGATGCATGTAATGAGACATGTCAGTAAAGAACATTAGTGATAAAACAAATGTACAATTGTAAATACTTTTTATATGGTGAGGCACCTTGGCAAAGAACATTAGCAATACAAATGTATTATTGTAAATATCGTAGTGATGAGATGTGCCAGTAAAGAATGTTAGTGATAAAAGGTATTATTTGTGTGTGAAGAGACAAGCTGCACAATTGTAAATATTGTATATATCGAGACATGCCAGTAAAAAGCATTTATAGTTACAGAATTAATTGCAGTATCAAGGGGTTTGATGGGTCGATTCAGGATTACCCAACCTAACACTGCCTGTACCATAAATCTGGGAGCTGCGATCTACCATTGTATGCAAATCTCTGGACCTTGGTGAGAGCAGGCAGCAGTGCCATATAGCAGACAGGAGGGCTGCTCACGAATATGCAGGAACCTAGGCACAGCATTGCAAAGTCCCCCTGCACCAACGCCTCCTGTGTGGTGGATACATGCCTTGGCAAACCTGTCATCAGACTGCAGCATTAGGGGCTACACCTCAGCACTGTCGGGTGGGAGCAGCTGCAGTAGTTTCCAAGGGGCACGACCGAGTATGTGAGCAATGCAAACTAGATACTGTGGCTGGCAGTACAGTGGTAGTACAAATGTGGGGTCTTACCCAAAGCATTATTGGGTATTGCCGCTATCAGGCCCCTGCCCCATTTATATGTAATATCCTGGGTTCAAAATGTTTGTTTTTAGTGGAAGAAAACTGTATAGACTAAAATGTCATCCTGCTGTTGCCCATGAAAAGCTGTGGCCCTTGCTCCTTGTACTGGTTCGGATAATTATCCAAGGCTGTGTGGATGTTGATGTACGATATGGCTGCCGCACACATTTACAGTCACTTCATTAGGATACAGTGTACCTTAAAAGCACCACGGTATAGCAATGCTAATTTTTCACCTTCTTCAAGACAGTGGCAACAGTGATACAAAATGTAATATAGAAGTAAATTTCAACATGAATTTCCTAAATAAAAGATATTTTGTTACAAATACATCTTGGCAGTAAAAAATGGGCAACATAATGGACTATTTTCATGCATCTTTAAAATCAGGTCAAAGTAGCTGGCCCAGTGGTGCTGAGGGCTGAGGCGCTGGATGCCTTACCTCGACTACGCCAGTGGCCCAGGGTTTTGGAATGACCCCGAGTCACTGGGGTGCTGGCATGGGGGGTTGGGAGGGATTGAGCTGCAGTTGGCAGCCTCCTCCCAGGGGTTGTTGTCCGCCTCCATAGTTCCGCCACAATGGGTGGAGGTCTGGTGGGAAGCATAGGGCGGGTGTGTGGTGGTGGCAAATGCCAGGGTGGGGTGGAAGGGGCTGAACCAGTACCTGGCATGCGTGCACCTCCATGCCTGTGCAAGTATGTGTCTGCCGGGGTCCCGGTCTAGAGCACAAAAGGAAAAAACACACACACAAAATCAGATCAAAGCCATCTCACTGGCACAGTGGTAGCACTACTGCTTATGACCTGGGTTTGGGAACAAACTTGGGTCAGCTGAGAGGAGAAGGATCAGGCGTCCGGGAATGCTGCCTCTGGGAGGGAGGGATTGCGAGCCCAGTGAATACCTGGCCCTAATGAAAGCTGAGGGAAATGCAGTTTGGGACTGCCAGAGAACAAGGGGGCAGGTCATGCGCGAGACCGTGGCCTTCATCATGACATCATGGCACACCGCACCTCTCAGGGAGAGAAATACCGCACAGCAGGATGGTGTCACACACCTGCAAGCCTCGCACAGCAGGATGATGTCACACACCTGCAGGCCTCTACAGCAGGATGGTGTCACACACCTGCAGGCCTTGCACCATTCATCATGACATCATAGTACACCGCACTCTCTCAGGGAGAAAATATCAGACAGCAGGATGGTGTCACACACCTGCAGGCCTCTCACACCATTCATCATGACATCATGGCACACCGCACCTCTCAGGAGAGAAAATACCAGACAGCAGGATGGTGTCACACACCTGCAGGCCTCGCATCATTCATCATGACATCATGGCACACCGCACCCTCTCAGGGAGAGAAAATACCAGACAGCAGGATGGTGTCACACCTGCAGGCCTCGCATCATTCATCATGACATCATGGCACACCGCACCTCTCTCAGGGAGAGAAATACCAGACAGCAGGATGGTGTCACACACCTGCAGGCCTCGCACTATTCTGATGAGAGTTGGGAATCTGTGGGGTAAGCCACAGGGTAGACAGCTACGGGTAAGCCCTGGTGGATCTCAGGGTGGGGAGTTATCTGGTGAGGAGGGCAAGCTGGAGGAGAAACAGCAGCAAAAAAACACAGATTAAGTAGTTGGAACTGCAAACAAAACTTATATGTAATTAGCAAATAAAAAAATTGTATTTAGCCAAAAAGAAAACAATTGTATTCCTTATGCAGCTTTTGACAGCTGAGGATATTGTTGTAACTTGTAACTTTGTAAAGTCCGTTACTTGGATTCTTGTATGGTGCTACATGCACTTCTTTTGGTTTTTCTACTTTATTTATTGATGTACTCGGATTACGGCAACCTTTGAACCAGAGGTTCATTCACAAAGGCTCTGCGTTAGACAAACAACGTAAAATACAAACAATATGGGTTACAGAGTGAGGGGTTACATGTCAGACGAGTAGTTACAGAAAACTGCTGGTTACTCATGGAGTTAGCAAGAGAGGACACAAACAGACAAAGGAGATAAGTAGTCTGTCGAGATGGACTTAGTCAGGTAAGTGCTACAATGATGAATGGAGCAGCAATGGTTAAGGGGTGGGAGTGTTGCTGTGATGTGTGTTGCTGTGCTGTGATAATTGCTTGTTGCTTGTATTCCTGTGAGTTCCTCTGTACCCTCACCGTCCCCATAGCAAATGGAAATGAGCCTTCTGGGGTTCTGCTTGCCAACCTGGTAAAACATATGTAAATAAATTAAATATTAGAATGTGAAAAGAATATGTAAATGTCCCTAGTCACTAGGTTTAGCAAGAAGTTCTGAAACAAAAACATTTTAGGAGCCACTTTTTATTTATTTTACAATTGTTTGGCAGGAAAGACACAACAGTAAGCCAAGGCACATTTGCAGGTGCATGCTGGGAGTACAGGAAGTTAAGTGACTTGTTTATTGCTATACGGTATGTAAGTGGTGGCTGTGAGATTCAAACCCAGTTCTCTAGGTTTGCAGCTGAGCGCAGTTAACCACTACACCATAGTGCCTCCCATTTCCCAAGTCCTTAAAATAAATGTTCACAGTGAATTATTTAATCTCCATCCAGTTCTTGGTACATTTAGCAGGGATGGGGCAGGGGTGCAGCAAACTACAATCACATTTTTTTTATATCAAGCCAGCTGTATAAACAATAATCTCCCACGTTCAGTTGTCTAATGTAGTTTCATATCTTCTTTGAGCATAATGTAAACCATTTTTATAAATCAAAGTTATTTTGTGATTGTAATAACAAATGTACTGTAACAAATTAACATACCGTATTGTTTGTGAATTGCCATTTATTGTTTATGCGATTTTATCTCTGTATGTTCACTCCGGTTGCTTGTGAAACAGGCATTTTGTTGCTCACTGAGCTCACAAGAATAATTAATGAAATTATATTTTATTTTAAAACTAAAAGAGTTTACATTGCATTTACTAAGCTTAGACCAGCTGAGATGCAATATCTCATTTTCACTGGGGTCCTGCTTATATCTACTGTATTTACATAGCTGGTGAACTAATGCACTGAAAGGTTAATGGACTTGCTCAAGGTCACAGAGTGAGTATTTGGCTCTGGTGGGGCTTGAAGGGCCCCAACCACTAGACCACACTGCCTCCTCTTTAGTGATATAGAGGCAAAGCCTTTGATGAGGAAACTAGGAAACAAACACTGCAAAGCAGTATCGCCACGGTTACACATACAGCACACTGAGAATGAAGCATAGCTTTACATGCAAGAATACACATATCTCCCCCACCATTGCAGTACACCATGGGTAACATATATGCTGCAAATCACCATGAAGGAATTGACTACCTCTTTTCTTGGCTTCATAGGGTAAACAGTTTCTGTTCCTGCGGAGAGCCCTAATTTCAGAATGGACTTGAGTAACTGGGCAGACAGACGTGCAAAGTGGGACCAGCCTGCGGGACAAGGTACAGCATTTCATTCTGTTCCTACACCGAGACTTTAGCTGGGGACTTTATATAACCATTATGGGGGAGGGGGCTTTAAGTCACTTGTCCACTTCCTTCCGCCAGAGCGGCTTTCTAGTCTAGCGGACGTATGAAATAAGAGGGACCATGCAGTGTAACGGTGGATTAGGGCTTGGAATTCTTTAGGGGCTACTCTGATACCAGCATGTTTTAGTTTTGGTTGTTCTAACTAGAATCTGAAAAAGATATGGCTTCAATTGTGCAAGCTCTAGTGATAACTACTTGTGACTCCACAGTTTCTCCAAGGGAGTTAGAACTTGGTGACCAGGGTCAACAGATCAATCAAGCAACAATCCGAAGACGGTATAATCCAGTTAAGATTTTCCTGGAGGCGAACCTATGGCTATAGGGGTAAGGTTACTTGGTTTCTATGGCTGATTGTGACTGCATGGAAGCAGGTTGGGGTGGAGGTCTACCAGCAGAGGTGGTGGGTTCCAAACCGTTAATGAGTTTAAGCACAATTGGGACAGAATAAAGGACTTAGTAATTACTCAGGGAGCAGTAGAAAGTCAGGGAGCAAGGGGGGACAGTGTAAACAAAATCCCATATTGACAAAAGGTCTCAGGGAATGGCAGGGTGTTACGGGCTGACTGGATGGACCACTGGTCTTTTCTGCCATCACTGTCTATGTTTCTATGATAGCTGCCTATTTGAGTACTGACACACCTCATCTTTGTCTAGTAGTCTGTCCACCCAGCAATCTACACTATCTATCTGCCTGCCAGCCTGCCCTCTGCCTGTGTGTAACATACTGATAGTTCTTTTCCGACAGGTAAAGAATGGCATTCAGATGTTCATGCTGTGATATCACAAGGCTGTCAAAGACAATTGACATGTCACATAATGAGTATAACAAACTAGAATCACTATGATAAAACCATGTAAGCATTCTGAAAAAATCAATTTTTTATATTATAAAAGAGCAACAAGTGAAAACCCATCAGGACTGGAATTCTGCCCGTGGGAGTTCTGATGGCATTATAAGACACAGAAGCTGTACCAGTTCGTTGCACAGATTGTATTTCCCCATTTGCTTCCCCAGGACAGCCAAGCTGAAAATTAATATGCAACATCTTGTTTCCAGTGGGTCCTGCTTCTACCCATTCCTAGAGCTGGGTGGACTGGAGCACTGAGAGGTTAACTGACTTGCACAAAGTCACATGGTAAGTGTTTGTTTCTAGCTAATCTTTTTTACTTATATTTTATTGCAGATAAAAATCAAATCATGTACATACATACATGAAAAACAAAGCAACATTACCATTCTGTTGCATTAAGATCGGGATCTAGTAATACCTGATTCCTTTGACATACCCCTCCCCTTCTTTCTTTTTACAACATATGGCCTCTGTACCTTTCCTCTATTGAAAGGTGCATTGACTCCTCTTCATTCCTGTCTTGCAAATGTCAGCAGATGGGGACCGTGGTCCATCTAGTCTGCCAAGGTGGCAACCCCTCCAATTATATTTTTTCCTGTTGCCCACAATGCCTGTCCCAAGTGAGTTTGAATTCCTTTACTGTCTTTGATTCCACCACTTATGGTAACAGGCTGTTCCACAGGTCTATCACTGTTGATGAAAAAGTACTTTCTAGAGTTGCTTTTAAACTTGCCTCCACCAGACGCAAGTTGTGCCCTCTTGTATGAGCTGCCCTGTTTTCCTGGAAGAGGTTTTCCTTCTGAGTTGTGCTAATTCCCTGACGCACTTATCATGTCCCCCTGTTTCTTCTCTGTTCCAGAGAGAATACACTCAACTCTTTGAGTCTTGTCTGTGTGGCTCATGATGCAGCCCCTGCACCATCTTTGGTGGCCCTTCTCTGGACTGTCTCCAGATGGTCAATGTCCTTTTTAGGTGAGGCTTCCAGAACTGGACACAGTACTCAGGTGTGGCCTCACCAGGGATCTGTAAATGGGCATGATAACTTCCTGCTTTCTGCTCGTAATACCTTTCTATGCATCTGAGGATACCACTTGCCTTCTGCGCTTTTCACATTTTTTCCTACCATTACGTCGTTGGTAATGATCACACCGAGATGGAGAGGATGACCTTCAGAATTTAGATGTTATAATTTAAAAGTATGATTCCTAATCCTATTTCATTTTTAATTGTAATCATTCATATCGGCACTACTGATGGTACTGGTACCATTATAACATTATCGCTTTCATAATGATGACGATGATGATTTCCTCCTGGACTGGGCAGCTGGGAGAGTGCTGGCGGGTTAGTGGGCCCTGGGACAGATTTTATTTATTTATTTCAGTCTGAGATTAATACCTTAGAGTCAAGGACTTATTCTCAAAGGTTCCACATCAGCGTTGAACAAACATTACAAAAATACAAGGTTTACAGAGAAAAAAAAGAAAACATTGAAGCATATACACAGGCATTAATAGTAACATTTGAACTTATACACATGAAATTAGTACATATTAACAGATAGACTGATTAGATAAGAGGGGTTGTGGGGTCAGCTGGAGGTGGTATCATCTGAGGTGGGAGAGGGTGGAGCTTTCAACCAAGTGAGGCCATCGTCATGTTACTGGGGGTCGGGGAGCAGGTTAAGAAAAGTGATATATAGCAGAAAGATGTAGAGGGGAGGAAGGTAAATGGAAAACTGGGGCAAGGTACCATCACATTAGCGCAGGCAGGTACAATTCATTTTAGAGCCAAGGAGAGATTTGAGCCCAGCTTTGAAGGTACTAATCTTGGTAGTATCAGTGAAGTCAGCAGGTAGTTTATTGTACCATTTCGGTCCTTGATACAGGATGGAGTTCTGGGCAAGTTTTGGCCTTTTGAGAGGAATCACCATCTTGTCAGCGACCGCACTCACGGGTAGATTTCATTGGGACGGCCAGCTTAAAGTGTCCACCTAGTGTGGGGATGTCAGTCCAAGTAGTACTTTTTTAGAAGTAGGCAGGTTTGGTATTACCTCTAAGATGGAGTGGGAGCCACCCAGTTTGAATGTACAGCGAGCAGGTGTGGGTGTCAACATTAGCCCACAAAGTAAGTCGACAGGCCTTATTGAGGAGTGTGTTGATCCTGTTAAGAGCAGTTTTTGTGCCTGCCCCATATATAGGCAACACATAGTCAATGGAAAACAGTACTGAGCTACTGGTGGCTAGTCTGAGTGCATCTGGCATCACTGAATATCTGTGATGATAAAGTACACCAAGTTTTATATTTGCAGTCTTGATAATGATCAATGTGGTTTGAGAAGGTGAGCGTGTCATCAAAGGTAATGCCGAGATATTTGAAGTTAGATACTTGGTCTAGGATCTCACCCTTTTGGTTATGAATACACAGGGCAGGTATTTATTTTGCTTTGGAGGTGGTAAGAGCATACTTTCTGTTTTTTGATGTTTAAGAGTAGCTTGTTTTCCGTAAACCAAGATTCCAGTTTATGGAAGCTGCTTTGGAGTTCAGTTGTGATGGATTGTTGGTCTTTGCCAGCGACTGAGATCACTGCATCATCAGCATAGAGAACTGAGCTTACTGAGCAAGCCATTGGGGCGGAGTTGATGAAAAGGCTAAAGAGTAGGGGACCGAGGATTGACCCTGTGGAACCTCGAGGTGCACCTCCTTAGCTGCGGATAGGGTATCACCACTTTTGACTCATTGTGATCTGCTAGAGAGGTAGCTGCCAAACCATAGTACCATATCTGGGGATAGACCTGTAAACAGAAGGCAACTTAGGAGGAGGTTGTGATTAACAGAGTCGAAAGCCTTCGTAAGGTCAATGAAGACTGATCCAACTGCCTGACCATTATCCAAGGCATTATATAGTTGGGATGAATAATCAACTAGAGCGAGAGTGTGGAGTGCTTTTCGAAGCTCGTGCTGTTGCAGGCAGAGTAGGTTATAGTTATTAAGGTATGGGTACATCCTTGTCATAGCCAGAGAGCCAGAAATTGAATTAAAACAAATGGGAGTGGATGACCTTCTAGAATTTAAATGTTATGACTTCAAGGTATGATTCCTAATCCTGTTTTTAACTGTAATTATTCATATTAGCATTACTGATGTTATCAGTACTATTATCATTTTATTGCTTTTGAGATGATGACGATGATGATTTCCTTTGCAGATCACCATGATAATGACAGCAGCCCTTCAGACCGTGTTAGGAATCTCATTACAGTTCTACTGCCAGAGCGTCCGCTGGCTTTATTGATCCTGTATTTGACCCGACCTTTGGTGAGTTCCAAAATTTACTGTGCATTAGCTTCAGTTTGCTATAACATAATCGTCACCCTGGGGTGATTTTTCTGTTAGTTTCCTACTTAAATGTACTTTTAAATTATTTAAATTTTTTTTGACTCTGTATGATTCTCAACAAGTATATCATGGTTTTCATACCAATAATTGGCTACCACTTTAACAGGGCTACATTGTAATGAAGACTAATGACTTAACTGTGAACCCTTGCCACGAGTATAGTCTAAGGGAAACTACTGGTGCCCAATTTATACATTGCATTTTAATTTATGAAGCTTTTACATTAGTCATTTTTGGAATTGTTAACCATTTCTGCTCAATTTTACTGTTTAGTTTATAGTGCAACACAGCCATTGTGATGTCATCGAGCACTGTTAAAGCTGCTGTCTGATTGGTTAAGGGTCTGATGTTGACCTGTCTAAAGTGGAGATAAATGGTTAAATTGAAAATAAATGATTTATCTTAATTTATGCAGCAGGCATCATGATAAAAATGTAGAATAAAACCATTTATCTATGCTACTATGGTAATTAATTTATTTATCCACACTGTAACTGCACGCAAGTCCTATCTATTACATTGTGCAAATTAGGTGAATCGTGCAAATTCCATGCAAATCCGGCGCTAAGTTGCGCAAAGTCCGCGCAATCCATGCTAATGGCCAATATCTCAGTTTTCATGAAAATGGATATAAACCACCCGATACCCTAAAACTCTGTTGCATAATCGAGTAGAGGTTGATCAGTGATAACTCATTTATAGGAACAGTTACAGTGACCTCTCAGAATTATCACCGTGGCTTCGCCACTCATGAAGTTACTTGAGGTCACTAGCAACTATAGCAGATAAATGAGTTATCACACAGTCAACCCCGCATATCCTTATTTATACAACATCAGTGGTGGTGCATTTTCCCAGATACATGTGTTCATCACATCACGATGTCACCATGGCCATCCTCCACCTAAAATCAATCAGAGGGCAGCCTTCTCAGTGCTGATGACATCACAGTAGCCTTATCCTGCATTGAAGCTAGCTGCTAAATTCAAAGAAAAACAGTTACATCTTTATGCAAACAGATGATTTCAAAGGTCCAACTTACAAACTGATGTTGAATAAATATAATACACAATAGCTTGACTCAAAATATACAGTTGATCTCTTTTGTGAGGGCAGAACTTTCATAACTCACCATGGCTCTGCCTTTACTGAGTTAGGTCCTTCCCATCACCCACGAAGATAAATGCTTCTAATAACATGTTTATTGAAAACATTTACACCCATCATGTAAGGACCTCATGAAGATAAATTGCATATTTTGAATCACACCATTGTGAATCTGCTATTTAGTATGCTTATTATCATCTGAGAAACATCGCCAGGATCAAACATCTGGTCCCCTGAATGATCTGCCATCCCTAGGTCCATGCCTTTGTGACTTCGGCTGGATTACTGCACCTACCAGGGGCTGATCTTCACCACCTGCAGCTAGTACACAATGCGATGGCCAGGTTGTTGACCAATCTGTCGAGATCGTGTCACATTACACCTGTGCTGCACTCTCTGCACTGGCTGCCAATGAGGTGGTGGATCACCTTCAAGGTCGGTTTGCTGACCTATACAGCCCTGCATGGTCAGGGCCCTGGTTACCTGAAAGACCTCCTGTGTCCCCACTGCCTGGTCCATCCCTCCACTCCAATGACGAGGGCTTCCTGGAGATTACAAGGGTTCACCTGAAGACTTCTGGTGCTCATGCTTTTTCTTTCAGTGCACCTAACCTGTGGAACTTCCTCCCTCGTTATGTATGAGAGAGTTCGCCTTTGAAAATTTTCAAACGAGAACTGAAAATGTTTTTGTTTAATGAGGCCTTTGCACTTACTTAGTTAGTTGGCCTATTACTGTTTTAATGTCACTTATAACATGTTTTATTGTTTTTGAATTTGATTCTGTTAAGTGCCTTGGATCACAATTAATAATGTGCACTATATTAAATAAAGAATTGATTGATACTTTTTAATATATAATCTGTATTCAGTTTTCCAACATATACATTACATTAAAATGAGCATCAATACCTACATTCTATAATCACAGATTATTACAAGCGATGAGCCCCTATGCAGAAGGCTGCACAGCACACACATGGCGCATGTGTGCCAGGGGTGTATATTGCACAGCTTAGACATGGCGAGATGTGTACCCAGGGGTGAGCAGTGCATAAAGACACATGGCGATGTGCACCAGGGGTGCATATGCGCACAGTGCACACACGCGAACCCAGTGGTGGCATGCGATGATGACATCATTGTGCACCGCAGACAGCCGGAAATGTGCAGGCATGCAGACGGGCCACACGCCATACACACAGGGGCATGCTGTAGCCTGGCTATGTAGGTCCCCACTGAGCGCATGCATGACCGTGTGTGAGGTATGCATACACACAGAACATACAGATACACATGGTTGGGGCAGCCATAGAGTCGATGAGCTATGCAACTGCAGCAGGGCACACAGTGGCTAACCCCAGTCAACCAGGCTGCAAACACAGGACACAGCCATGGGTCTGCTGTGTGCATGTGGCAATGGACACCCAACCACACACAGGCTGTGCCACCAGCACCATGGACTGATGGGCATGTGTGGTGTGCAGCTGTTGTGGGCCTGTAGCCACACAAATGTGCATCCATGTGCAACACCCAACCTGCATTATCCAATCGGAGTGCAGGTGCACAGCAGCATACCCTGTGGCATGTGCAACACTAATGGTGTGTGACGCCAGTGCAGCTGACACACTGTTCGGCACACAGACAAACATGGGCACAAGCAGCCCCAGTCGAAGAGGCATGGTAACACTGGCAGACCAGAATGGTGAACCCCCACAACGTGTCTGGACGAATGCCTGTGTAGAGTCCCCCACAATGGGCAGAGGAACTGCACGTGGTCCGACAGCCAAATGCCCCCACAGGAATCACACCCCACAAGCCGTAAAACATAATGGTGGACCAGACGTGTACATGCAGCAGGATAGCATTGCATGACGTGGCAGCGCCTCAACAGACACACACACACACACACACACACACACACGCATTACACGGCAGTAACCAGACAAGGTAAAGCAATAACTTATTTAATGACACAACCTGAAATATACACCGTCAATGGCCTGTCACAGCAGTATTGAATGAAACCCCCAATGTACAAACAACCCCATGTCAACTGGAGCACCCCTCCAACACAGCCCTCAATGTCCCGCTGCAGAGGTTCACGCCTGCTTGTGCCACTCTGCTGGCCGATGGGCACACATGGCTTCATGGCCTCCTAGCCCACCTGGTGGTGACACCATCCTCCCGCTCCTCCTCATTGTCATTGTCATCACCTGGCTCCATGCGCATGTTCCTGGGCCAGTCCACCGCATCAGGATCATCCTCCAGATGGGTTCCTGTAGCGCTGTTGGGATAAAGACACAATTAGTGACGTGTGCAGGGCCATGCCCACCCCCTCCCATGGATGGACACACATCGATGCGTCCAATCCCCTGTGAGCCCCTCCCCAGCAATATGGCCACCACAGCTGTCACCTATACACGATCATCACGGTGGTGCACCACCGAGGAGAGTGGTCACACCGGTCATACGGTGGTGAACACAGGCCTATGACAGGAACGCCACACAGTCACCACGCTGGCCAGCCACAAGGGAAGCAAGCATCGCAGCCACCCAGGCAGGACCTGTGGGGCAAACCATCCACCCCTGCATAATACAGCAATGCATGGCTATGGTGAGACAGTGGATACTTACCCGAGATACCTGGTGACCCTCCACGGGGTCTGTGAGCCCACAGTCCCCTGATCCCCATCATAGTGCACCTCTCCAGCCATGTCCAACCTCCAGAGGTACCGAGGCATCACCTTTGATCAGCACATGGTATAGGTCACATGTGGCCATGACCATGACTGTCGCACCATCACCCTGCTTCTGCCAGCACAATTCAAGGTGGGTCGGTATGCCCAGAATCCTGCATGAGGAGGGATGGGAGACAAAAGGAATGAACGATTAGTACGCACTGTCAGGAGGAACATCGTACACCTACCACCACCAGCAGTCTGACACATGGAGGCCCTGTGTAGAACTTCATCAATCCAATGGAGCTGCGGCCCAGAGCTGCCATAGCCTCCGCTGTCCGAGAAGTCATTCTCCACCACCCACCACAGTTGCTGGGGAAACACTCCATTGTCCCTGTGAGATGTGTTGTAGCCTGTCCGTGCTCTTTATATATTGGGCCTGTGCAGGGCATGCACATGCCACGCGTGTGACATAGGTACCACATGCCCGTGCATGCAGTAACATGTGCAGCCACATGGTAGGCCCACATCAATCAAAGGCCATGCTGCATGGCATACGGGGTCTATATGCCACGCAGGCGTGTGTCACATCCTCATGCAGTACTGGCCATGATCTGCTGACGCTCACACCACTGTACATGGCCTGTATGTGTGTCACAGTGTTGCACTGTACAACTCAATAACGTGCAGTGGCAGTACCAAACCATGTGTCATCTGTTGCAATTTGCTGGTCGGGACACAGCAATATGTATGTCAGCCAGGTGGAACTGTCTGAGTGGAGGACAGGACAACAATGGGAACACTGACACCATGCAGGGTGCTATCACGAGTGCATGTCTCAGAACACGGTGCAGCACCGGTGCTTGTGTGTGTGTGTGTAATGCTTGTGTAACAGCAATGTTCAACCACACCCTGCTGCCTGTGTATGCTACATGCCACCACCATACACGTGATATGTGGACAGGACACCACACCATGCCTGTGCACATTGCTCTGTGCAGATGTGCAAGCAGGCATCCAGGGAGGGGGTCTTCAGCCCTCTATCATCACCGGCATATGCAGCACCGTCCATGGGGCCACCGCCAGTGTGGCATGGTGGTGGATGGATGTGTGTCACATGAGGACGACAGGGCTGTACTGCGCATTCATATCCAAAGTCTGTAATGCACACTGGATGTGTGATGCATAAGCGTGTGACGCCACACTAGGGGCACTGTGCCATGTACATGCCATTATGAGAGAGAGAAGTATCTGCCCAGGACTGCTTATGAATGTTCACCTGTTAACACAGCACGTGGCAGGGTGGATGCCGCATCCACATGGCGAGTGTTCTGTCTATGAATGGACGGCCACATGCTAAGGACACACACTGCACCGAACAGTTTCGACTGCCGTGGGCAATGGTGGTGCAACTGTGCAACCTCATGCATGACTGTGCTGCACTGCGGACACACCATTCAAGGGCCATGACCGCTGAGACCAAGGTCATATGTGGCCCTTGCATACTACGCATCAGGGTCATTCCAGCACATGGCGGGTGATGGCATTGGCGTTAGCCAGTCGTCTGTGTCTAGGGCACTTGCCCAGGTCACGGATGCTCAGCTGGAGCACGCGAGGAACACATACGGGTGCCCATGACAGATGATGAGGTCCATGCCATGAAGCAAGCATTTTTGCAATTCACGGCATGCACAACATGGTTGATGCTGTGGATGGCACGCATATTGCGATCCTGACACCACCGGTACACCAGAACCGTAAAGGCTTCCACAGCATAAACTGCCAGGTGGTGTGTGATGCTGCATGCCTGTTCACAGGCGTGTGCAAAGTTCCCTGGGTTGTGCCATGACTCTTACATACTGGACTCATCAGGTCTTGGAGCATGGCTCCATGCCAGTCGCATTGACGGCTGGCTGCTGGGTAGGTGTAGTGTGCTGGGTGTGTGTGTGTGTCTGTGTATCGTCCACCTGTCCATCACATGACTAACAGATCTCTTTCTCCCACAGGTGACAGCGGCTATCCACTGAGACCATACCTACTGGCACCCATCCTGGCACCAGCAGATGCTGCCGATGTGGCATACAACATGGCACACCAGCAGATGAGGGCCTTTGTGGAAAGGAGCATCAGTATGCTTAAGATGCACTTCAGGTGCCTGGACCACACAGGTGGCACCATCATGCTGACATCACAGTGTGCATGCTGTATCTTTGCTGTGTGCGAATGCTGCACAACATGGCAGTGCACCGTGCGTACCAATGCCAGACTACCGACGGCAGACACACTGCCAGAGCAGTATCCCTACATGAACAGGAGACAGCAGCTGGATGTGCTGCACAGCACCGGTTGTTAATGGCACCTTCCGGCTAGCCACATCACCCATGCCATACTGGTGCCCCAGCTGAGCATGCCTGACCTATGGACACAGTGATGGCAGCCAGTACGGCACATGTCCCAGTGTGTCGCCCCACATGCACCTGATGATGAGGCATGACAGAGGGTGCACGGCAACATCCCAGGGAAGGTGCTGTTCACATGTGGTGCTGTGCAACATGGCTGGCATTTAGTGACAGGCAGTGTTGCCTCGTGCGTTAAGCCCTGTACCACGGCAAGGCAGCCAGCGAACAGGGTCCACCCGCCCACCCTACACCACATGTACGCAACCGTGCGCTAGGGCCTGGCACCATTGCTCACCCAGTGCCACATCCAGACCCATCATTGTGTGTGTGTGTGTGTGTGTGTGTGTGTGATCCATGGCTGGTCTCACGGCCACAGTCCCCATGCAGTTCCCAAGGCTCATCTGTGCTCAAGGGCGGGCGAGAAGTGCTAACTGCTTCCGCACCAATGCGTTGACCTCCTAGCTGCAGTTCCCAGTGCCCTTGCAGCCCTACTCTGCACCGTGCTGTGATGTGTTGTGCTCTGGCATTCACCGGGACATTGACTGCTGCACCATCAGGGTTCTGGACCTCGCTCCACCCATCTGCCAGGCTGTCCTCCGTGGCAGTGTCCTGCATCTCACCGCTGTGTGTGTCCTTGGTGCGGGGCTGATGGTGTCCATGATGAGCTGATTGCCGTCCAGTGGTGGGGTCCAGTGTGCTGACCATGCTGATGTCCCCTGGCCCTCTGACTTGCCTGGTGTTGTACCCCTGCAGCATCACTGTGCTGGGTTGTAGCCAGTGAAGTGGCACCATGGTGGTGTTCCTATGCCACAAGAATGTCCTTGGTGCAGACCTATGCCCTTGCTGTCTCGGTTATGTCATGTACAACCGTTGTCAGGTCCATGAGAGCCTCTGTGTTTTGGCACTGGGCTTTGAGGAAGTCGAGCTCTAGCTGCTGCAGCTTCATGTGTTGCTAGTCCTGCATGACCGAGGTCTGGGTTGCCGTGCTGGATGGGTGGAGCGGTCTCGTCCCGCTGTCAGGGTTGGCAGTGCCTCCATGTTGCTGGGTGGGGTGCACATGGGTACCATGGTTTACTTGTGCCATATGCGCATTGCCATGCATCCCACAGGTGCTGCTCTGCATGGCAGGGTGGCACTCTCACCTCTGTCATTGGCATCCTGCTCCACTGGGATCTCCGCACCATTGCTGTCACCTCTGGCAGTGGTGTGGTCCGGTGTGTCAGGGTGCATGGCATCAGCTGCATGTCTTTGACTATGGGGGCCAGAGGGGTGATTGCTGGTCTGCTGCATGTCACATGCCACTCTCCACACCCTTATCCACACCATAGTCACCTGCAGGGCCATCCTCCTTCGGCTGTCCTTGCCTGCTGTCACCGGTATGTTGTACAGGCACCCTCCCGTGTCCAGCATTCCGGCATGCTCTGTTGGCACAACAGTACACAGTCAGGGTCTGTCATGTCACAGAATGGTGTGACTGTGTTTCATACTCACTAGCAAGTGTCCACACCACTGCCTGCCTCCTCGGGGTGCTCACGGTGATTATGGTGTCCGCCACCAGCCACTCTATGGGGGGTGAGCTGGTGCCCATTGCAAGTGAACTGCCTCCGGTGCCATGCTGTTCCCATGCCCCAGCACCCAGGCATTTCTTGACACCATCTTCAGGTCTTGCATTTGTGTTTGATTGCCATCAGGCCCTGCGGCATTCACGGTGGCCTGGACATCGAGCCAGAGTCGTGCCTTCACTCCATGGGGTGGATGGTGTGAGGGCACTGTATGGGTGATCATGGTGTGCGCTAATCTCAACCACCATTGTGGTAACCTGTTACCTGGTGAAGTTAGAGGACTGGGCCTCGTCCGGTGCCACTGCCCCGGCCTCCACGGGGACAGCCCAGTCATCTGCATGTCTGGCTCACCTCTGCATTCCTGTGTGTGCCTTGCTCCATGGGGGCCCTGTTGTCCACCATCGCTCATCCTCCTCTGATGCAGTTGACATTCACTTCCATACATGCACTGTGGGCATTTGTCCTTATATGCGGGGTCAAGTGCATTGGTCATGTTGCTGGGGCCATCCTCTGTTGTCTGTGCATTCCGCTAGGCACCATATCTGCGGCACTGCCGATTTGCACTGTGCGGCAGTCTGTTTTGTGCATGCCACATATTTCAGTGGTCCTGTGTGCTCTTAACTATATTGCCACATTTACATTGGGTTTTCATGCATTTTCCAGCACATTCGTGCATAGGGCCCATTGCTAAATCTGCTATAAGAGCATAAATCCAAATAAATGTTCATAGATATCATGGGGTTTGGTTTGTTCTTTCTTTTAAAAGAAATGAAAACATTTCTTAAGTAATTTTTCACAATACCCACTATATGAATTATTAATTAGGGCAGTTCCTTTCTACTTAACTCTGTTCTAAGCCAATAAACAAAATTCTACATTCTCAGTGAGTCCTGGAAATGACGTGGCTCTTTCTCTCATTGAAAGCAGGTTTTGACATGAATTTTATACATACAAACATACAAAACTGCAAGTAGATACAGGCCTTTACGGTCCATCGAGTCTGTATGTGCAGCAGCCAGTTTATTAAACTGCAGCTGTCCCCCTTCCCTTGCCCACCATCCAATTTATTGCCCCTACCCGAATTCTCTCCCCATCTTCTCCTCAGTTTTGACCCTTCCTTTGACCCTGTCCCACTCCTCTTGAAGCTGCCCACTGTCTGCAGTGCTATTACTTCCTTAGGTAGCGCATTCCAACCTGCCACCATCCTTTATGTGAAATAGTGCCTCCTCATCTCCCTCTTCAATCTTCCTCCCTCCAGTTTCAGACTGTGCCCCTGGTGTCCCTCCCCTTTTAAATTAAACAATCCCCTGAAATAACTCTGTTTATGCCCTTTAGGTGCATGAAGGTTCTCGATCATAGCCCCGTCTCTTCTATCCTCTAGGATATACATGTTGAGCTGCCACAGTTTCTCCTCATATGTTTTGTCCCCCATTCCCAGGATCATCTTCAGTCAGCCCTCACGCTAGACCCTCCAGTAGTCTGATATCCTCTAGCTCAGAGGATAGTTTTTCTTTCCATTTACTAAAGAGTATACTTTATATCCTGAAATTGCTATCATTAGCCATTTCCTTTCAAATTTATTCAGGAAAACAAAGAAGAGTTAACCACAGAATAAATGACCCAGGCCAAAGGAACTATTCTGCTTTAATACCTGAATGTATATGTTCCATATCAGAGTCCAGTTTTTGTAGTCTTAGGACAACCAGTAACATATGCAGCACACATAGCCTGTTTTCTTTTTATCTTCGCACCCATTTATATTTATTTATTTGATTACCGTGTAGGTGTACTGATCCATTGCAACATTTTCAGGCATGACCCGAGCCAAAAAATATGGCACAATAAAAATACAAAACATATTACAAAGAACAGGATGGCTACAATATGTGTTACAATGAGTTAAAGGGTAGCGTCTACACACAGTAGGAATACAGAACATGTACAGTTAGCACAAATGCTTACAAGAAGGAACATTTATAATCTGGTAGGTTTCTGAAAAATACAGCATTGGGTAACAAATTCAGGGGAGACACAAAATAAGTGCTATAATGAGGCATGTTGGGGAAAGGGCAGAGCTGAGCAGAGAATAGGTGGGGAAGTAGCCAGACATGAGAGATTACCGGGTGAACATTATTGTTCTATTATTCTCAGTCAAACCAAATTTATATTTAGTGTACCTTAGTGCCTAAAATAAACAGGAGCTGTGCAACAAGGTTGTGTTGGACACTTTTTTATCCAGATGCATTATGGTGACCACAAACTTAGTTTTCTTTGTTGTTGTAATAGGCGAAATTAATGTAAATCTAAAATGCTAATATGCCTGTTATTGATGAGTTTGTAAACTCTGATGTATTGTTTCGTATTTTTCTGTAACCTGTATTGTTATAAATGTATAGTTGTAATAATTTTGCATAATGTAAACAGGTAAGCCTTGTGAACAGGGATTTTGGAACCCTAATGGCTGTATCACTGTATAAATAAAATTCTACCATACCATACCATACCTCCGGATGACCTCACAAGTGACAGAGTAAGATGTGGCATGAGTAGAAGTGTCTCCCAGGTCACCACAATGAGTATGGATGCAAAATGTTTCAAACACTGTCTTGTTTGTATATTCAACTTATGCAGTGTAATTTTTTTTGGTATTGTCTTATTGACTACTGATGACTTAAAATTAGTGGAACTGTTTTGTTAATTTGCCAGTGTCTGTGCTGCTGTTTTAACCAACTGTTGAATAGGAAGAATACAGAGCTTTCTGACAGGTCCACATAATGCTGGAATGTGACTGTGATCTGACAGCTGTTTCAAGGAAGGGAGGGCAGTGGTATGTAGAGTTTGTGGATAAATTTAGACTGCTAGAATAAACTGTTTATTCTCATTTAGTATGTAGAACCTGGACAGATAAATTATTTATCCTGCCTTTTTCTTTCACATTCATTGTGTAAATAATTTTTTGTTGACGTTTGACTCTCACCTGCATTGTACAAATAATGATTTAATAAATGAAAAATGTTTTCCTACAATAAGATAACATTTGGAAACTAGTTTAATAATTTTGTATTTCTCCCATCTCTACCAAAATCATTTTTTCTTCCTTTCTGTGAAACTCAGAACCAACTACACGCCATTACACTGGCAGAAAAAAACAAACATTTCATTGGCCAAGGGACATCATATTACCGTGCATTAAATCTCTATGAATGCATAGTCAGATGCTGAATCTCATTTTGTTCCTCCCAAAAACATTTAGAGCCATTGTCTAAGTGTAATAAGCCCTCCAGGGAGAGCATCATAGATTTTAATACACTTCCAGGGTATAAGGCACTCGGCCTTTGGCCTCATGCCTTACTACACCCCTGAGCGTATGCTAAAATCCTATAATGCACACCCTGTCATGACTTATTACTTACTTTTAAAACAGTGATTGAAAATGTAGCACTCTGATTGGCTGACAGCATTCTTAAAGGAGTAGAGTAACAGCTGAAACGGTCATGTACAATAAGACAGTAAGAACTGTAACTATTAAATGATAATTAAAATAGAATGCATATTAGATTATAACATTTAGACACTGCAGGGTGGGTTGCCTTTGTTTATCTACCTAAAGGCATAATGCAATTAGCTGTGCCTTGTGCCTAATGACACCCTAGGATTGAATCAACTGATAGTGACTAAACCCCAGATCATGCTTCAGTGCTTAATTCTGTGTCACAAGCAGTACAAAACACAGAATACAATATTCTGTATTACATCAAGTTGTGATGTCATTTTATTTCTGCAGGCCATTCTTTCTGGGATACTCTGCATTGTGTGAAGAAAAAAAGCAAAGACAGCTAGTAAGTTAATACTCAAGTTTCATATATTTTCCCCAGGGCCCACTGGGGGTGATATGGGGGGGAGACAGTGGACCCTGGCTCGGAAGTAGAGTACAACAAAACTTGTACCCCTTACTTTGTGCAAATTTCACAAATGTAAAAAAAAATGTTACACGATAACAGGTATAGTAACTGCTGTCTCTTACTGTTTAACAAATACGTCTCATGCTGACTGGGCGAGAGCGACCACGAAGTTGAGCGTTTTTTTTCTTTTTCTTTTTTAATTACTTGATAAATCTGTTTTAAGGTTTCAGAAGTTACATGAATAAAACATGAAATATTACAGCAACTATGAGAACAGTGTACAAGAAATCAATATATTCTTTATCAAGTAGGAAAAATACATTCGGTACTGATTACTACTATCAGTAACAGTTTGTATAAGTGTATGGGTCGGTTGAAGGACCTGTCATGGCTATAAAAGTGTTATGCTTGGTGTTCTTACTACTAGGGTGCTGAAAACTGCAGGTGAGCAGTTTTAAATCCTAAGGACACAAGCGGCAACACGCTTAGATCCATAACAGGCCCTCCAATTGGACTCATAAAATTATTATAGATTGCTAACTTTATTAAATTTAAAAACTTATTAGCAGGAGCAGTCCTCGAGAAGCCCGTTACAGTGCTCAGGGCGTGAGGTATTCTTATGGCAATAACAGTACCTCACACACAACTGAAGGAAGTGCTGTGATTGGTGGGGATGATCTTGCAATCTGTAGTAGCCTGGATGACATTCTGGTGGCGTTCTATATTACCTTCATGCAAGCAGTAGTAAAGAAGTCAGCAAAGCGTCTTTGATGAAGCTAGACAAACAGGAAATATTCCTGAGACGATGCAAGAAGCACTAACAGTGGTCATCCTAAAAATGGAAAAGACTTGAATGAAATTTCGATATAAGGTATTGGGCCAGAGCCCAATACCTTATATCGCCTGGAGCTGACAGGCGACAAAATGTAATTAAAAAGTTCTTACTTTTTGATTTGAAGGATTGTAACTGGCGCTGAACCTGGGCCAGTCGATCTTTCCAGCTTCCTGGTGCCCCGTTCCACCCAACTCCAGCCCGTGCTTCTCAGAAATGGTGACGTGTGACCTGGGATAAAACAAAACATTTACTGTAATGTTACTGGATGGATTCATGATATTCATCATGCGGTCACTGCACCATACCTAGCTGTTCTCAGCAGTCATGCCTGGGACAGCCTGCCGTCACGAGTGAGTGGGGGCAAAGGCTGTGGGAGCTTCAAGCATGCATGGGATAGGCACAGGGTCATATTAGGCAGAAGAATGGAGGGAAGGAGGGAGGAAGGTGGAGTGACAGCTATAATCAGTTAGGGTCAGCGGTAACAGAATAGGCAGGAACAAGGGCAGACTGGTCAGACCTAAAGGTCCTTTTCCAAAACAAAATGCATATTTCTGTGTTTCTGTTTCTCTGTCCTTATGTTCTTTTATAGTTCATGTTATTTTAATTGTATGCTTAGTGTGTTAATTCACACTTTATAATGCTTTCCTGATTAACTGTACAGTATATGTTACTATTTATTCAATAACATTTTATTTTAAAAGTGAATTGTTTAATAAGATGATGTACATAAAAATGCAGAACTTCACTGAAGTGCACAAATGAGTAAAATTAATGTGTGAAATATTATGGCTTTCTACAGCATCTGGATTACAGTTTTAAACTGGTGGTGTTATTGTAAACTGGTGGTGTTATTGTAAACTGGTGGTGTAATTGTAAACTCTGGTGTTATTGTAAACTGCTGATGTAACTGTAAACTGCTGGTGTAATTGTAAACTCTGGTGTTATTGTAAACTGCTGATGTAACTGTAAACTGGTGGTGTTATTGTAAACTGCTGGTGTTATTTTAAACTGGTGGTGTTATTTTAAACTGGTGTTATTATAAACTGCTGTTGTTGTTACAAACTGGTGGTGTTGTAAACTGCTAGTGTTACTGTAAACTGCTGGTGTTGTTGTAAACTTCTGGTATTATTTTAAACTGGTGGTGTTACTGTAAACTGGTGGTATTGTAAACTGCTGGTGCTGCCAGATAAATCCACAGGGTTAACAAATTAATAAATAAATGGTAAATCAACAGAGTTATCAAATAAATACATCATACATGAATAAATGGATAAATACATTAGGTTTTGAAAATTGCATGAAAGCAAAATAGGCAGTTTTGCACTGTGGTCCTTGCATATTACAAATTTGGCACAGCACTCTCAGACAAGAAGAGCTTGTTGCTGCACCTGAGGTTGGCTGGGGCACAAGTGGTGGTCTTCTAAGAACCCACCTAGCTTAGTTTATAACGCAAATGCAGAAGGTGCTGCAGAGGGGTGTCAACTATTGCTCCCTTCCCCAGACAGTGAGTACTTTGCCTCTATTTGGGGTCCACCCTCTGCTAGCCCAGAGTGTAACACACCAGAGTTTGCTTGCCAAACCTGGTGCTCTTGATATAATACCACTTAAAATGGGTTTGGAAAATCTGTGTTTCTGACTGGCTAATGGCATTCTAATGCCATGTCTTCATTGCCAACACTGCCTGCTAAAGAAAACAAACAAACAAACAGACCAGTACCAGCCTGCGTTGTTACCTTGAGAAGCCATGTCCGCTGATTCAGAATTTAATTCTGAAATGGTTTCTGCTTTCTTTCCTCTGCAGTGAGCTAGTTGAGTGAGTAACAGAGAGAGGACGAGAGATAGCAATTGTTGCACCTGTAAAGGATTATATTTCCAGTTGTTATTACCTGTTAAACAAATAAATCAACAAATGTGAATGAACCATGGAGAAACAAAGGCAAGCTGAGGAACCTGTTTAGTGAAAGCGAGAGAGAGAGAGAGAGAGAGAGAGAGAGAGATCAACTAGGGAGACAGCGAGCATTAGTTAGCCAGCAGGAAATGGACTAAACTCATCGGGGCAGTGTGTACACATGAAAAGCCAGCTGTAAGTCACCCAGGCTGCTTGCTTGTGCACCCTTCTGAAACAAGTAAGCAATCCCAGTAGCAGCAGGACTATTTTAGACAAAACAAAAATTAAACATTTTTAATATTTAAAACAAAAATTAAGCTGCATTTTCGACATGTCAGGAGCACAGTAAGACCTTTATTTTAGGTGAGTTCTAGTTAGTTAAAATGTTTTCTTTTTAGAGATCTCAAATTAATTTTGATAAAATATGGACTTACTTATAGTTTGCTGAAGGTGAGAGTTGGTTTTGTCAATGGATTTGTAATAAAGTGCTCTAGTAGGTCTATGAATTGTGAATACTTTAAGATGACATTTGAAATATGATTTCTGCATAGTAGCTGTAACCTTTTTTTACTCTGTCTGCTGTTTAAAACTTTAAGTAATTATATAAGTTAGTATTTAATGCCAAGCATGTCCTCCTCAACCTACTTTAAAGACTATCTGTATTGCTTTAATGCGATCTGTATTCTCTTGGTTAGAATATTATTCTGTTTATGGTAAAAATGCATAAATGTGTACAGTATGGAAGTCACCATCAGTATTAAATGTATGAAAACAATTTCAAAAATAGGACAAAAGAAAATGTGGTCCCATAAAATCAGGTACTTAAACATACCATTTATTTCAGGTGATAGTATTACTAGTGATGCAGATGATAAATGCTGTTTGTTCTGGCTCCTGTGCATTTACGTTTCTTTACTTTTTACCACTTGACAATCAAGCTACAACATTTGTAAGTATATCAACTCATAAATCCAAGCGATGACACAACAAACTCTGTGATGCCCTTTTGCACCTGTCGGTTTATTGGTAATTATTACCAGAAACATTTATAGCACTGCATTGTATTGCACTGTATTGTACTGTACTCTACTGTACCATACTAAAGTATATTGTTTTATATTGTATTGTACTGTACCTACTGTATGTACTACACTATATTGTTTTATATTATATTGTACTGTACTGTACCATACTATACTATCTTGTTCTGTACTGTATTGCACTGTACTCTACTGTACCATACTACTGTACTATACTATATTAGATTGTTTCATATCATATTGTACTGTACTCTACTGTAATGTACTACATTATTTTATATTGTATTGTACTGTACTCTACTGTACCGTACTAAACTAGATTGGTTTATATTGTATTGTACTGAACTCTGCTGTACCATACTAAACTAGATTGGTTTTATATTGTATTGTACTGTACTCTACTGTACCGTACTAAAGTAGATTGGTTAATATCGTATTGTACTGTACTCTACTGTAACATACTATATTGTTTTATATTGTATTGTACTGCACTCTACTGTACCATACTAAAGTATATTGGTTTATAGTGTATTGTACTGTACTCTGCTGTACCGTACTAAACTAGATTGGTTTATATTGTATTGTACTGCACTCTGCTGTACCGTACTAAACTAGATTGGTTTATATTGTACTGTACTGTACGCTGTACCATACTAAACTAGATTGGTTTTATATTGTATTGTACTGTACTCTACTGTACCATACTAAACTAGATTGGTTTATATTGTATTGTACTGTACTCTACTCTACTGTATTATACTAGCTTGTTTTATATTGTACTGTACTGTACTCTACTGTACTAATATTGTACCCATACTATACTATACTGTTTTATATTATAGTGTACTGTACTGTACCATACAATACTAGCTTGTTCTGTATTGTATTGCACTGTGCTCTACTGTACCGTCACTACTGTACTATACTATATTAGATTGTTTTATATCATATTGTACTGTACTCTACTGTAACGTACTATATTGTTTTATATTGCATTGTACTGTACTCTACTGAACTAGCTTATTTTATATTGTATTGTACTGTACTCTACTGTACCATGCTACTGTACCGTACTATACTTTTATATTGTATTGTATTGTACTGTACTCTACTATACCATATTAAAAGTATATTATTTTATATTGTATTGTACTGTACTCTACTATACCGTACTACTGTACTGTACTATAGTATATTGTTTTATATCATATTGTACTGTATTCTACTGTACCATACTAAAGTATATTGTTTTATATTGTATTGTACTGTACTCTACTCTACCGTACTACTGTACTATATTAGATTGTTTTATATCATATTGTACTGTACTCTACTGTAATGTACTATATTGTTTTATATTGTACTGTACTCTATTGTACTAGCTTGTTTTATATTGTATTGTACTGTACTCTACTGTACCATGCTACTGTACCATACTATACTTTTATATTGTATTGTATTGTACTGTGCTCTACTGTACCATACTAAAGTATATTTTTATATTGTATTGTACTCTACTATACTGTACTACTGTACTGTACTATAGTATATTGTTTTATATCATATTGTACTGTACTCTACTGTACCATACTAAAGTATATTGTTTTATATTGTATTGTACTGTACTCTACCGTACTACTGTACTATATTAGATTGTTTTATATCATATTGTACTGTACTCTACTGTAATGTACTATATTGTTTTATATTGTATTGTACTGTACTCTAATGTACTAGCTTGTTTTATATTGTATTGTACTGTATTTTACTGTACCATGCTACTGTACCGTACTATACTTTTATATTGTATTGTATTGTATTGTATTGTACTGTGCTCTACTGTACCATACTAAAGTATATTTTTATATTGTATTGTGCTGTACTCTACTGTACTGTACTATACTAGCTTATTTTATATTGTATTGTACTGTATGCTACTGTACCGTACTACTGTACCATACCATATTATATTATTTCATATTATATTGTACTGTACTGTACTGTCATGTATTGCACTGCATTGTACTGTACTGCGCTGCATTGTACTGTACGGTATTGCTCAGCATTGTACTGTACTGTGTTGCATTGTATTGTACTGTAATGTATTGCACTGACTTGTACTGTATTGCACTACACTGTACTGTGTTGCATTGTACTGTACTGTATTGCTTGGCATTGTACTGCATTGTGCTGTACTGTATTGTGTAGCACTGTACTGCGTTGTACTATACTGCACTGTACTGTGTTGTACAGTACTGTGTTATACTGAACTGTATGGTATTGCTTAGCATAGTATTGTTCTGTGCTGTACTGTACTGTGTTGTAGTGTACTGTATTGTAATGTATTGCACTGCCTTGTATTGTACCGTATTGTAATGTACTGCACTGCCTTGCATTATACTGTATTGTAATGTATTGGACTGCATTGCATTGTATTATATTGGTGGGTGAGCACTATTATATTATAATGCTGCTCGAATCTATGGGGTCAAAGAATCCAGCCATTACTTTTTGATCACCCCACCATCACTATTCCTGCAGGTGACTGTACTGATGTCACTCCTCGTTGTCTTTGCCATCCTGGAGCAGGAGCTCAGTGTCACGGTTATGGCATACAGCATTTGCAGTCTTTGTTGATGCTAAGGAGATCGTTAAAAGGGTAAGTCATTTTATTATTGATTTTGCTGTGCCTCTTATTGGAATAGAGACTCTGAATGTAAGGTATGGGAGAGGATCACAAAGCCAAGTAAAGCTGATTAATTCTGGCTGCCCAAAGCTCACAGATGGAGTCTCTAATACCAAAGAGACACCCCAAGGAGGCCCTATTCATTTAT
The DNA here is from genome assembly GCA_016271365.2 of Neoceratodus forsteri. Classification (NCBI taxonomy): domain Eukaryota; kingdom Metazoa; phylum Chordata; order Ceratodontiformes; family Ceratodontidae; genus Neoceratodus; species Neoceratodus forsteri. The sequence goes on along the minus strand of JADMNL010000033.1, from coordinate 18,985,016 downwards.
TCTAAATCACTCAAGTTAACTAAAGGGATTTATAATAAGGTTTAAGTATTTTAATTTCAAAAGTTAAATAAAGCTGCCATGCCCCGGCTGTAAAGTGTAAAGCTGTACTCCTAACTTTCTTGCATGAGCGAGCCATCACTACCCAGGATAAGAGGTACACTGGCTCTGTGCATGGATTGACTAAAATCATGTGAGTTATTTATAGTACAGTAATACAATCATTCCACACATCACTGTTGCTGGAGTTAAAGGGAAGTATTACACATTAACTTACAATGTTTTTAGATAAGTTACATGAATTTACTGGTAGCTACACATAATCCATGTAACTTTTTAGTAGTTATTACAATACAGTTACATGATAATTATACTGAAATTACAGTATGGTTACACATTTGATACATGTAAGTACATAGTAAAACTAAATCAATTGAAAAATCGACTGGATAGATATATTAAACTAGGATTTGATAAAAATACCTTGATTAATATAGGTGCATTTATGGGCACACAGCCCTCTTGCACCTCACTGGCCTTAGTGAATCTTAGTAATTACCCTGCAGTTACATATACTGGAATTACAGCATAGTTAACATTTGATCATGTAATTACATAGTAATTACCCTACAGTTAAAGTGCAAGTTTGCTTTATTTATCAAATAGTTGCATATATAATAAATGATTACCAACTATGAATTAGAAGGGTGTGATTAAATGTAGGTATTCTGGTGAAGGTATAAACCACGAGAGCAAAATATATATTTTTGTTATATTATATGGTTATTCCACCTGTTGCTGTCTTCATTTCTTCCTCCTGCATACACACTGGCATCACAATTTTTTTTACTGAAAGCCACGGCACAGCACTTTCTTCTTTTATATGTTACTAGTTGCTATCACATGCCAGCCGTGCTGGTTTGTAGTGAAAGTCACAGTTAGGCACCTTTATTGTTCTCCTGTAATCATGTTGCCATGTTGAGCGATGTCATGTCCTTCCTACTGTGGGACATTTGAGTGGTATGGACAGATGGGTTCTAAGGGGTAAAATGAGGATGTCCATCCTAAATGTGGGACATTTGAGAGGTATGGACAGAGGGGTTCTGAGGGTAAAATGAGGACATCCCTCCTAATGTGGGACGATTAAGAAGTATGAACAGAGAGGCTCTGACAGGCAAAATAAGGGCTGTCCCTCCTAATCTGCGACAGTTGAGAGGTATGGACACAGAACAACTCTGAGGGGTAAAATGAAAATGCCTCTTCTGTTATGGGATTGTTGAGAGGGATGGACCTTTCTGTCAGACAGTCTCCTACTTGAACATACTTTTTAACACTTGTGTTGTTTTGTGTCTTTCCATGGATGTGAACGAGGTGTCAGTGTATATATAGCTATAACATACTGCCATCTTAGGGCCCCATTGGAAAGAAGGTATTCTGTGTATGCCTCAAATGTACCCTGTATAAATAAAGTTTGAATTAAATGGTCTGCTTTTAAAAGACAGGCATTCTAATACAAATGTGATAGTTTTGAATGGTAACATGAACCTTGCTTTCTCTTTCCAGATAAAATTGGAAATGTGGACTTTACAATCTGTTTCATCCCCAACTAGAGTACTTCTTGTGTGCGCTTTTGAAATAATCTGTTTTCCCTTTTCATTGGGGTTTTCTGTTGAAGCTGCCTTTTGCTGCCTGCCATTTATTTTATAATCACTGATTTGTCTTGGGATTCAGTGAGGCTGGTTGAGTAAAATTTAATTAAAAACATTGTCAATCTGTTTTTGTATTATATATCTATTTCTAGTTAAAACCCCACATTGTATGATTACTTACCTTCTCTAAAATTCATTTGTGTTGCTGGTTATGTTATCTGCTGCCTTTTTTAGGAAATCCAAAATGCATGCTAGTGGTGTAATTATACCCAACCTTGTTTTGTTTGAAATTCTTGATCCATTCTTACTGAACACTAGGAATACCCCAAACAGTGCAGCCAGTCATAATACAATAGTCTGCTCTTAACTCACTGCATCATGGGTGTCTAGACTGTATTGGGTGTGTTCCCAAGTTCAGGAAAGATGCAGTGGGAGCTTATCAAGGACTTTTACAAATGTGGATATCAAACTAAGCCAAACTGTTTGAAATTTGGCTAGAATTGGTGATGGAGGTGTTGGGGGTGAGACTTAACCCATGAGATACTAGCTTGACATCTGCAGGAAATTCCGCTTGTTTGGGTCATTTCTCAATGGCATGGTTGCATAGACTTAGTTTGAGCTGTCTACAGTAGGAAAGATGATATTGTAAACAGAATTGTGTTCCCATTTTTGGTCCAGTCATTACATTTATTTCAATTTTTATAATACATGGATCTAAAACAGAAGAGTTGAGTCTCAGCTGACAATGTTGCTATGACCCTGGGACTGTAACTGCTACCATCTGATTCAGATGGAAGAATATTTGTGTTATCAAAGCCCCCAGATAATATATATATATATTTTTTACATTTTTTTTTAGAATGAGTCGTCTGCCAGCAGCCTCAAGGTGGAACCCAACAGTTAATGCTGGCTGTCATAAAATACCGAGTAGGCAAAGATATAAGCAAGATATTTTTCATTCTTCTGCTCAGGTTTATGGTATCCTTGGTTGAACACCTGCTCCACCCACATTATCAGGAAACCAGAAGATGATGAGGCAAGCAATTAGTGCATGTGGGCAAACAACGAGACAATGCTAAAGCAGCGGTATTTGTTAGTTGGCAAAAAGCTTCATCATATTTTTTTGCATTAATATATTTCTGACATAATTAGATTCATATGATATTTCAGAAAGAAGCATGCTGTTAGTATATACTAGCCTGCAAGTCAGCTACCACCCTCTCAAGATAGGTGTACCTCCACATGCCTCAATCAGTCATATCCGTATGCTTTAGAGAGGTCGTAAAATTCAACATGCCTGGTGTCAATTATTTCCTGTTTGCACCAACACTATTGTTTCTTAGCCTCCCTTTGAACCTGAGCTTTGGATCTGGGGCAACAATGCAAACATCGTTCTGCGTTGTTCCGGCCAAAAACATGGATTTTACTGGAGACTTATCCTCTGCAACCTCGAAAATAATGAGCCCACCTTAGTAGAAGAGTGGTGGCATAACATGAGTTCCTTGGCTCAAAATGAGCGTATAAGTTACTCTTCACTGGACAGACTCCACCAATTCAAAAGATATGGACTCCTTTCTTAGATAAGTTTAAATCGTAACTAGCATAATATTACTCTGTAGCACTTGTTAGATACTCCTGTAATATATAGTCACAAATCTTCACAGACCATCTCTGTATGATATTTTGTTGTATCGCTTTTTAAATGAAAATTTTATTAAAAGAATAAGTTAAAAAATAGGTGCAGTGTCTGGAGCCCTGATTTATAGGGGGATGGGGTGAGCAGTGGGGTGGGGTGGGGCAGTGTGACATCACAGCTTGCTAATGCAAGCAGAGGAAAAAAATAAAATAAAGGAACCCTTGCACTCCACCACTCCCTCCGGCTCAGGTCTGCCCAGTGGCACCCACCCTCATCATTGACCTTCTCATAGACTTACCAGTGATCCACCCTGGCTCAGAACCTCATTGGGTGGGTGGCCCACTGTGTCAGTCATACGAGAACTCGTCCGAGGGGTGGAGGAGGGTGCCAGCTAGCCCATTTTCTCCCTCTGGGCTGCAGCATCAGGATGTGTGTGCCAACACATCATGTTCCACCCTCCTTGTACACTCCTGCTGTGCTGCCCTCCCCTCAGTTTCCACCAGGTGGCAGTCCCTGCAGTGGGACCTGGTGTTCCCATCCCGAGGAAGGAAAGCTGCTGTTGGGTGCTCAATCCTCCCTCTCCCAGCCAGCCCACCAAGTGACCCTCAACAAGTCCTGAACCAGGGTCATCGACGTGCCGGGCAGAAGTGCAAACACTCTTCCACTCATCTGGCTAGCAGCTGAATACTGATGGCTTCGCCTCCGCCTACACAGTGTATCAGCTACTTCAGCTAGAAATCCACCCAAAGGAAAATCAAACTCTGTTAACTAGTGTGTAAAAGATACTTTATTTACTCCATTCTAGTGCAAAAGAGACAGGTGCACGCCTAAGTGGGCCATGCCAAAACAAGCCTACAATTTTGCATAAGCTCAGTTGCACTTTATCTAAGGGGCCATTTTCCACAGGGAGTGGTAAGTGCAAGATTTTCTTTTACTTCATTGAACTCTACTAATCTTTGCATCCGGACCTTGGTGCATCTGATTTCATTGATTGCAGAAAACAAAAACTCTACACTGCTGCCCTGCAGACAGACTGCTATTTTGTGCAATGCAGAACAACTGAAATTGCTACTCTGAAAGGCTTCAGGATACACGAAGCAGTGAAAACTGTCAGCAGCACTTCTTTTCATATAAACAACCGATGGTGACGGTAGCTTTGTAAATAGATTTTGTTGAGGTGCAGCCCTAAGACTTGATACCAGGCCAGCCCAGTGGTGCAGAGGGCTGAGGCACTGGAGGCCTTACCTCACGTCATGCTGGCGACTCGGGTTCAGGAATGGACTCGGATCATTGGGAGCCAACACGCGGCGGGAGGTGAGGTAAGTTGAGCAGTCGTGGTAGATCTCCTCCTCGGTGGGTATCACCCCCATAGCCCGCTTGCCACCAGGTGGAGGTCCAGTAGCTGGGCGAGAGCCAAGGTGCAAGTTGTGGGAGGATGTCTGTCAAGGCATGTGAATGCTCTCATATGTGTGCACCCAGCCGAGAATGGGGAGGGAAAAAAGGAGAAAATGACTTTAAATAAATGTATATATATATATATATATAAAAAATGACTTCCATACCTGTTAGCCAGAGGCAGTGTTAGACCATTAGTGAACTAAGTGGTTGCTTGGGGAACCAGCATAGAAGGGGAACAGTAACGTAGAGAGTATAACCAGCAATCAGCTTGAAATGCAAAACGGTTACTATCAAATTAATCTCCTCAGTGCAGTGGGAGATTTCTCCTGAAATGTATGACTCTGTATTTCTGAACTCTGCGAATACAAGCCTCTTACATGGGCCCCACATCACGAGGATTTGTTGGTGAGGCTGTGAGGGATCCCCCAAGGCAAACCATACCCATGTATTTGGGGTATGCTCTTGTTTAAAGGAATTTTGGACAGGGACTGGGAATGTGTTAAATCGTTTTTATGGCTCAAGACCTGACCTCCTTCTCCCATCTTTGGTGTTATTGTCTATTGTAAGGGAGGGATTGGGGATGACCTTAAAACTCCTGTTGATTCTGGTTTTGGCTACTAAGAAAGTAATCACACGTAGGTAGTTAACAGATAAAATTCCTTACAGTAAGGCATGGTTTTCTGTGGTGAATGCAGTTTAAAAATGGATATGTTCACTTCTAATATCCATGACCGCAGAGAGTAGGAACGTTGGCGGTGATGGGTGTTGTTTCAGCTGGATAGTAAGTCTGATTTTATTCCTTAACAGCTTGATAGGATAGCAAAGTGGACACACTGATGGTTCTGACAGACATTATTAGGCTGTTCTATGTTTTGAATCATTTACACCATGGTCTCTATGTTGATTTTCCATTCCTGAGAACATCTGTGATTGGATTTAAAACACCAGAAACTGGGCGAGGTGAGGGGAAACTACCACAAGTGGGGCTTCACTTGCAGAGTAGCAGTTGTTCCTGCATGTGCTAGACTCTAAAAGAGTTAGACATTTTATAACAGTCTCCCGATCTATGGCAGCTTGCAGATTTCTTTTTTCGGTGCAGTTAGGCCAAAATGTTATGCCTGGTTGGACCACGATGCAATCTCCTGCAGCTGCACCTGTCTCCCATGAGGAGCAAGTGCTGAAAAGGAACTCTGCAGGTGCAGAGATTTTGTCACACAGTGGCAGCTGCAGAGTGGGACGTCATCCCTGAATGGCTGAACATCCAGCCCGGTCTTTATGGGATTCCACACTCCTATCGTATTTGGACTTTCCTTAGATTGTAGGTGCCCATGTATTGCAATGACTGCTTTACTGTTTGCTGTACTCTTTATAACATATCTTCAATAAAATGTATTTAAAAGCTAAATTAATGTTGCTACCCTTTTGTTCATTTTACCTCTCTTAAGATATGGAGTGGGCAGGCGGAAGGAAAGGGGCAGTGGGAACAGTGGAGGGAGTGCTACAAGTGTTTCTTCTTGGGGGCACCATTAGGTCTAAAATCAGTCCAGCTCTCAACTGTCCTTCAGAGATGTCTCTGATTTTGCCACCAAAATTTTCTCAGTCTGTCCTAAATGTGTCATTTTGTCACTTAAACATACAGATTTTTATCATGAAATAATGTCAGCCTTTAGTGTTAAAGTCTATTTGTCAGTCAGAAAATGCTAGCTACGCTAAGCAGCATATTGTAACAGCTTCTGAAGCTGATATCACTGTTTAGAAAATAGGTTGGGAAAATCATGTAACCTGATAGGCTGATAGTGGTCATAATGCACATGTTTATCAAACAAAGAGCCGTCAAAAAAAAAAGCCAAGAACCGGCCCAGAGGAGAGCCGGCTGAGGCACTGTAAGTGCCTTACCTCCTACCATGCTGCTGATCTCGTTCAAGAATGGACATGAGTTGCTGGGGAGTCACCTGGGGAGGGAGGATCAAGTGTCGAGAGGACAGCCTCCTCCTTCACGGAAGGGGGTTCTGTGGTCCACTGCCTCCCGCCACCTGGAGGAATTACAGTGTAGGCATGTGCGGTCTAATTCAATGGAGGGCCCCATGTCCTGAGCACCCGAGGGAGTCGCACAGAGGCAGAGCTCTCATATCATGCTTCTGTACATCGGCTGCAAGCCTGCTCCACCACTCTGGGTCTGGGGCCCATCTAGATGAGTTACCAAGGGTGAAGACAGTCCTCCTTTCTGCCCTGCTGTGGAGGGGAACCCGCGGAGGATACAGCTCCTGACCTTGGAGGGACTGGAGATGGCTGAGCAGATGGGAACATGAGCTGATACAGCACCCGGCCCTACCAGAAGGAGAAACACCTATATATTAAAAAAAGAAGAGATGACCCTGTTCCTACATAAGGACTATTTTACATATAAGATTTGTTCTTTAAATGGCTTCATATATTTAGTTTTTCTGATTTTGTTACTACAAAGGGCCCATTTTCTACTCACACGACCCTTCAGACTATAGGATGTTTGGGGATACCGCCACTCCTTAGGGACTGTAAAGCCCTCTGACTGCAGTTTCGGGCCTCACTACCCCAGGGTGTGTGGTATAACTCAACACTCAACACCTGTCAAGTCTTATCGCTTACTATTTCAGATGTGTCCTTGATTTTGGTCATTTGCCCTGATTTTTTAAGCCTTTTCCTTGATTTGTGAGGCAGATGGTTGACAGGTATGCCACAAAGATCACAATGTTTTAATGTTTACAGCCGAGACATTCAAGCAGTTAACAGAAGCGAACAGTAGTAGCGTCCATGCTAAGTGTTAATAGTGTGGCTGACAGTCACACACAGCACACCAACAATATGTTCACAGTCTTGAGTTAACATATGCCATGTGCCTATGCAAATGAATGCAGAGAGTGCACAGTGGTACAGTCTGTGTGTTTTGGTGCCATGTGCCTATGCAAATGAATGCAGAGTGCACAGTGGTACAATCTGTGTGTTTTGGTGCCATGTGCCTATGCAAATGAATGCAGAGAGTGCACAGTGGTACAGTCTGTGTGTTTTTGGTGCCATGTGCCTATGCAAATGAATACAGAGCGCACAATGGTACAGTCTGTGTGTTTTGGTGCCATGTGCCTATGCAAATGAATGCAGAGAGTGCACAGTGGTACAGGTCTGTGTGTTTTGGTGCCGTGTGCCTATGCAAATGAATGCAGAGAGTGCACAGTGGTACAGTCTGTGTATTTGGAAGTGCTGACAGCAGGCTGCTTGCACAATGCTGTTTAACTCTTTCAAACCTAACCTTTACAAACACACACAGAGGTACACCCCCCATCTGTGGTGCCGTGTAGATATTTAGAGAAAGAAAGACACTAGTGTCCCCAGCCAGGGCCATGATGGGGTGGGGGCAAGAGATGCAATGCAGCTGTAAGAGGGCCCACACTGTCAGAGGGCCCACTGCCTCAGAGGTAAGCATTAAAAAAAATGTTCTCGCACAGACAAACTTGAAACTTACTTTTGTACATTACTTATCCATCTGAAATTGAGCCCAGCAGCAGCAGAGTCTGTGCTGAACATTTCTGAACTTTATATTTATTCAGTTTCATTGAACAAACATGTTCATTCTTTGATTTCAGGTATAGGATACATCATACATGTGATCATGGTAGACAGTACTTAGCCCTTCATTCTTTGGTACAGTATTGTGGTGGGAAAAGCATTATAATTATAAATGTCCATAAAATGGGCCCTTGCAGCAAGACCATGGACAACCAATCTGAAATGAGTACTAATACATCCAGAGAATCTCTTCTGTATAGATGGGTTTATGTCAGCGACATAGCCCTGGAGTCCATGATAGCACAATAAGTAGAGAACTATTCCCTTTCAGAAGCTCCAGATACATCCCACTTTAACTCTCAAGCATCACCGTGCAACAATCAAGATTACTCAGTTAAAGATAGTAACACAAAATATCAACCTCCCCCAATGCACATCTTATAACAGTAAATATATTTTCTTCTGTTTTATAACTCAAACCATGCTGTGCCACCAGATGGCAGCAGAGATAACATACTCTAAACTATCCCTGCAGCTGTGTCGCAGTAACTATTTTTTCCCATTCTGTTTCTACCTGGCAGACCAGGGCATCTCTCAAGGCGGACTTGCTCAGCTTCACCTCCTAACCACCCACCTAAGACACTCCCCAACTGAAGCTTGGTATCAGGATCCCTCCTCTCTGCCAGGCCCATACAGGAGGAGGAGGAGGAGGCCGAGAATCCCCAGGGTAAGGCTGAGTTCATGGCTGGCACTGAGCATATGGGGTTCCGCCCGGGATACCCGCTGTCACCTAACCTGGCTGCCAGGGGTTTTCCTCCTTGTTTTTCTTCCTAGGAGTGCGCTTGCAATGATGTGTCTGCACAGCTGCCCCTGCTGGGTGTCTGCTGCCACCGCCTCCTTACGCCGGCCAGTGAATCTGCAGTGTCCCCATTTCCATCAGGTGCCGCCAGGACACCAGGCATCCCTGGATCCCACCCCAGGGAGAGGAGAGCTGTCCTCCGGATGCTCCATCCTCTCCCTCCCTGCTGACCCCGGCACCCGAGTCTGTCACCGAACCCAGGTCGCTGGTGTGGCATGAGATGTGGCATCCAGCACCTCAACCCTCAGCACCACCGGCTACATGTCATCGAGCATGCCGATGCATTTTCACATCAGGGACTATGTTCCTACATCGGCGACCATAAGGAGAGGGATAGCATTGATGCATTTTCACATCAGGGACTGTGTTCCTACATCGGCGACTCGTAAGGAGAGGGATAGCATGCGATGCATTTTCACATCAGGGACTATGTTCCTACATTGGCGACCATAGGAGAGAGAGATACATGGCACAGAAGGCAGGAGAGGCATGTCAGAAACTGATGTGCCTGGCAGGACAATCACCAAACCTCAGTAGGCTTCCTACACCCTATGACCCAGGCACCTTCCGGAATCTGGATCCATGAAATGACAGATTGAGGAACTCCCATGACCCTGCCACTGAGGGCAAGCAGTGGGGACTTGGGAGAGTAAGTTCATACAGAAGCCGGGTGATGGGACTGGAGGTGTCGGTGGAAGGAAGGCTAGCTAGGGTGAAAGAAGGATAAAGAGTGAATAAAAATAAATCCTGAAGACATTTTTGCATAGACTACAGATAGTTGGCAAAACCATACGGCAAAACCTGGGCAAAATATCTGAGTTATAAAAATATATTCTCTAGTACACTGTAACAGCTGTACAGAATATGCTAATGAAATTATTAGCTTTTGATGTATTTCCTCATGGCCACTGCACCACTATACTCCTTACCTCAACTGGTTGCATCATCTGCTGACCCTCTGTCATACCTTATTGCCTCCAGGGTCACCACATCAGTGCCAAGGTGCTTCTGAAGACGCACCAAGCTTCTTGTATATCTCAGTAGCAGGACTCAGGCTTGCCCAGGTGTGCACATTCTTGGCCTGTCAGGAGGCATATCCAGTAGTTGGAGGAGAAGCTCTGATTTTTGGTGGAATTGGGTTGAGTGACCAGGCTCTATGTTGTGTGCTGCGGGACCCCCCATCTATGGACCATCCGACCTCCCAATCCTGCTGATAGGCTGTCCCAGAGTGCTCATATATTTGGGAGGGGGCACAGGCATTGTGTGGTAACCGAGGATGCCAGTGCAACCTCCACACCAGTGTGCAACATCTTAATCACTGCACTCTGGTCCTTATGAGCCTAGGTGTGGCAGGTGGATTGGAGCTCAAACCAAGGTCTCCAATTCTTCTTTTCTTATGACAGCTTGTATGCTCTCGGGAAGCAGGCATGGCTGCCTCATCCTTTATCTCTGCCACCCCCACTCAGTGATCACATCCCAGGACTTACCTATGTAGGGTCCTGGTGATGGTGGGGTGGAGTGTTGGTTCTGGTACTTCATACACGCTTGCCCTGCTATTCTTTTCCTCCACTGCTGGGACACACATGCTGTTGCGCATGTGGGCATGCACATGCTGCAGACGTCTCACAGCCTCTCCTTTCATGCTGTTCTGACCTGTACCACGCTTGGCTGCCACCTGGTGGCAGTCATCAGTGGAGATGATCAACCTCCCCGCCCCGGAGAGGTGAGCAGTTTGTCAAATGCTTGACCCCTCCCACGCACCCCTCCGGCTGATCTCTAGTAATACAAGATTTCTCCAGTTTCAGATCACCAGCCTAACGGCCGGTAACACTACTGCCAAGCCACTTGGCCAGACCAGATTTCACCTCTTTAAACAGACAGATATAAACTGATAGTGGGCAGATTATTTATACCAAGGGTTTTCAGCAACCAGTGCAGATGACGGTTGGGGACTCTAGTCCTAGTTTCCTGTTATTATACGTAGCTGTAAAGAAAAAGATACAAGCAAAACCCAGAAAAAGTTTTTAATATAAATCAAAATATAATATGTGTGCATATTCTGTTTTTTTAAAGTTCACCCTGTGATGGGGGGTTAAACAAAACAAGATGAAAACGTTAGGATTCTTTTTATACTTTTATTTGATACAAAAATATATGGTGAGAAGGTGCGACATATGGGAGAGGTGCCCACCACCGAGGGCAGACCTCTCTGTGCACATTCAATGTGGAATTCAAAATGATTTGGTGTTGGCAGCGCTAAAAGCAATAACCCAAAAAATGGTTGAGAAATCCAACCCTTAGTAGATCAGACTGGTTCACTAACTCAAAAAATTAAAAATCATGAAGTAGATCACAGCATTAGTACGCCTGGCTACAATAGTGTTTAATAAAGCAAAAGGCATTATTTTAGTTACCCTGTTAGGGTGTAATGTTGCACAAGGCATAGCTAAGTGCCACATGCCCCTAGAGGGGAATAACTGACCATTAACATAACCCCTAGGAGTGCATTATTTATTACAATAAAAAGGTCACATGCTGAACTAGGTGCAACACTATTAAAAACACCTTTTTGTTACAAAAGCAGTAAGGCACTCCTTGAGGTTATGTTAATGGTCAGATAATCACTCTGTAGGGGCATGTGGCACTCTGCTGTGCCTTTGTGTAACATTACAACTGATAGAGGGCGATTAACAGACTATTAATATAACCCTGTTGTACCTTGTTCAACATGTGATTAGCACAACATGTCTGTTAATAGAAGCATAACATAAGGATGATAGAATGCTTACAGCCAACAGAAAGCTCTATTTATAGGACCTTTGTCTGATACCAGGGGTTAACCCTTCTAACTTGATAAGGTACCCCTGTGCTGGAACAGTCACGTTGCTGTTGATATACTGAGACCCACTTGTGATGTTATTGCTGTTGTTGCAGGTGCTGGTTGTTAGTGTTTTTTTTATTCTGCTGGGCCCATGTGCTAGGCCAGTGGTATTTAAGTCTCAAATCCTCGTGGCTTCAAACAGCCTCAAAGTATGGCCACCAAAACTATTCCTGGCCTCACGCCTTAATTTTTCACCCCAACCCCCAGTCTAACACATTTCTCTTCAAACAGTACAAAAATAAATCAAGTCCCTGATGTATTTTTACTTGAAATGTATTGTTTAGGTTTATTTAAAAGGCAAACAAGTGTCTATTATACTGCCTTTAGGACTGGAGCCTGAAGAGTTTCTGGCAGCAACAACATGTGCTGCTGTGATGAAAGAGGAATGAGAGTGATACAGGATATAATACACTTTAAGCATGTTTTACTTGTGGTTTTCAAAACTTGTTCTTCACATTTCCAAATGTTTAGACAAGTACAGCCCTAACACTTCAGGATGTGAAGAACAAGTTTTCACAGCCCTACAAATCAAAATCATGTTTTGGCTATGGAGTATCACAGAACCATGAGCTGAACTTACTCTGATCGAGAAAAGCATTGTGGGCAGATTCAAAATCGGGAGTTTAAACCACAGCTACCTCTAATCCCCCACCCCCCATGGCAGAAACACTAGCATTACTACTTTGACACTGAGTAACCCTGCTGTAAAATGGAAATTATGTACCCATTGTAATTCTTGATTTTCTTGATAAAGTCTCCACCACTCATTCATATTATGAGTGGTGGAGACTTTATCTAAGTCATTTTCCATTCTTGTCCAGACAAAGCTCCTGAGCGCTCACAGACCTTCTGTCTATCTCTCACCTATATTGCTACTCTCTTCCACACACCTCTACATTGATTTCTTCCTCCTAGCCCTGCCTATGTCAGCCTACTGTACTACTCGGCATGTATCAACTATTTACTGTCAGTCCTGTAATGCTCATCTGTAATGGTATGGAATACCTTGGTCTGACTTATGCTTTGCCAACTCACCTTGTCTCTTAACAGTACTGTTTTTTTTTGTTTTTTTTTTCTTTTGTATATATGTTGTTTGCACTGTTTTGTCCTCCCTGTGATGAGGTACCTTTGTAAATGATCCTCTGGCTCAAAGGTTGTTAAACTGATGTTCCAATAAATAAATAAATAAAATAAATAATGGGACTATGCCAGAGGCACTAGGACTCAGCAGGAGCCAAAATCTTCAGGAAGGCTGGCACCGAGATAGGGCCACCCATGCGCAGCACCACAAGACTGCCTTGCACCCATATAGGCTATCTCAGCGTTGACCTCCAATCGCCCAGTACCTTTTGTCCGAGGAAGTCAACATAAACTAATTTAGAAACAACCTAATCCAGGTATAAAATAGCCTGGATGACCCGTGTAAGAAGAGCCAACCCAACAACGCCTTCACAGCCTAAGCTAACAGGGAATGAAGACCAGAAACAGGATGAGAGCCTGGGATGGTGGGTGGGCATGTGAATGAGTGGTGAGACTTTGTCCAAGAAGATCAAAATGATGGTATGTACGCACTTTCACATCTTCCTGGACTAAAAGTCTGCACCACTCATTCACACTAATGGGAGAGTACCGAGCTAAAAACAATCCCTGAGTAGGGCAGCAGGAGACAGAGCTCACCCAGGACAGAAGTCCATAATGTCAGGACAAAAGTCCATAATTATTGTCCTGCTGAATAAAGTGTGCTGTCTGGCATGAATATCTAGAGCGAGTGTTCACAAAGGTATATATTGTGCTCCAAGTCGCCTTTTTGCAGATGTCTGTAATGGGTACATTATGAATCTCTGCCAGGGATGCCGTGACCACTTTGGTAGAGTAGGCATGAATCCAGCCTTCCATCTTGACTCTGCGCTATGGCGTAGCAGTGTCAAAGACATGCTGCTAACCATGCAGCAGTACATCTAATGACAACAGGCTTGCCAGCCAAGGCATGCTGAAAGATACAAAAGTTACTTGGATTATGTATTCTTTCATTCTGTCGATGTAGAATCGCAGAACCCGCTTAACAGCCAGAGAATGAATGGTGCGCTCCTTCATTCTGGAAGTAAGTAAGTAGGAAAAGCAAGAGCTGGATGAGGTGAAAGTCTGAAACCACTTTGGGCAGGAATTAGGGTGAGTACATAGTACCACCTTGTCCTGTGAAAGACGGTGTAAGGGGATCTGTAACCAAAGCATGGATTTCAGAGACCTTGTCAGTGAAGTAACAGCCACTAAGAAGGCTGTCATCCACGCCAGAAATTTCAATTTACAAGTAGCTAGCTGCTCAAAGGGTTTACAGGTGAGGAATCTAGCACGAGGTTAATATCCCATGTGGCCACTGGTCTACTGACCGGGGTTAGTTTGTAGAATACCTTTAGGAATCTCTTGACTATCGGTAACTGAGCCAGTGACATGTTTTGTACTGGCTCAAGATAGGCTGAAATGTGCAGAGGTATACCTTCACTGCCGAGTATTGCAGACCTGCATTCAACAGGTTTAAAAGGGGATCAAACACCTTACTTGGTGGGCAACAGAAAGGACGGGACTTTAGCACTAGATGGAGAAGCATTTAGCTGTAAGTCTTCCTAGTGGAAGGCTTACATTCTGTGATTGTCTGAGAAACCATAAACCTGCCCACTTCTATCTCCTCAGGAGCCAGGCATGGAGATAAAAGGAGTGCAGGTTGGGATGGACCAGAGGTCTCCATGTCAGAAGGTCCTCTCGAGAGGGAGTTGCCTCGGGGGAACTTCTGACGGCCTGTTGATCAATGGAAATCATATCCAGACTGGCCCACTCATCGAATAATGACTGCACGACATCTGATGTGAGTGACCACTTGTGGAGATTCACCTCGCTCTGCTGAGGTGATCCGCTAGGTCATTCTGAATTCTGGCAGGAGACTGCTTGAAGTGACACATCGTGCTCGAGGCATCCTCTCACATCCTCATGACCTCCCTGCACAGAGGGTAGGGGAGCGCCCCTGCTTGTTGATGTAATACATCACAGCTCTGTTGTCCGTCCGAAGGAGGATCACTTTGTGGTAAGGGACATCCTTCAGAACTCGGATAGCATATGAGACAGTGCTCATCTGTAAGACATTCATGTGACAATGAGATTCTCCTGGCTCCACACCTTAGTGTGGAGGTCTTGACAGTGAGCTCCTAAACAATCAGGAATGCATCCATGGTGATTGTTCTCTGAGATTTCAGTGGGGTGAGGGGTAGACCTTGCAGAAGCTTGTCCTTCTGCATCCACCATGCGAGTGATTTTGTCCAAAGCTCTGTCACTCTACATGGAAGGATTGTGGGTGCATGGTCGGTGACCACGGCTTGTTGCGTATGATGCCATGGAGTCCCAGCATCTGCTGCATCAAAAGGGCTCGAACAGAGTTGTTTTCCGTGATATAATGATCTATCTGAAGATGTCATTTCTCATGTCCTCCTGAAGGAAAACACTCACCCTGGAGGCATCCAGGAGGGCTCCTATGAAGAGGAGCTGCTGGGAAGGTGAATCTGGCACCTTCCCCAAACAGACCCCCTCGCCCCCTGGAAGTGAGCAACTGAGAAGCTGTGACCACTTCTTGTGTCTCCTGCCTGGATAGGATAGCTAGGAGCCAATCCTCCAGGTAATTAAGACTTTAACACCAAGGTTTTAGTAAACTTCTCCCTGAACAGGTACTTGTTTAACTTTCCAAGGTTGAGAATTGGGCGCTTGCTGCCTGTTACCTTGGAATCTTGGAATCAGAAAGCAATGGAATAGGAACCTGTGTTCCGTCTCTGTTATGAACAACTTCTACTGCCCTGTTCATGAAGAGGCCCCATATCTCAGAAGTAATAGGTCTGACTGAGAGGCAGACAGACTGAGCTGCCATCTGGGTGGAAGGTCTGGGAAATCTTCAAATTGGAATGGTATCCCTTCAGACAATCCTGAGGACCATTCGCCAGCTGTAATGGACTTCCACTGGTTGTAAACTGAGTCAGACTCCCCCTACCGCAAAGAGGTGTCCACCTTGGACAGCTGACATGGGACCTGGGCTGGATCCTCAGAGGTTGGTATAGGGTGCTCTTGAGCCCTGTGCCCTCTGCTGTGTTTCTTTGCAGCTGAGGTGTTCGTACTCTGATAAAGGCTTCTTGGTCTCTACCTTGAAAGGACTGCCTGTTACAAAATTGTCAATGGTTCCTGTCCCTCTGAGGGGCTGCAGGAGCTGGCCTGGCTGTTTTAATGGCAGCCATGGTGTTCTGAGCAACCTCAGAGCTTAACCTGAGGGCCAAACAGATAAGTTCTGTCAAGGGATGTTAATCACCTGCTGAGAATTGTTGAGAAACCTGATGTTCTGGACCAGGAGAGTCAGTTTCTACAAATGCCAGCAGCAGCTGCCCTAGAGGCAGTGTCATAGGCATCCATAGATGCTTCTGCTGATTATTGAACTACATGCTCCGGTAATGGAGCGTTGGATTCCGGGAGGTTCTTGACCACTGATTTGATTGTGTGTTCCACAGAGTGTAGTCGCATTGAGGAATGTAGGAACTCAAGATGCAGAAATCTGCTTTGGTCCACAGATGAAAACTGTAATGCTATGGTGAACCCCATATCCTTGAGGAGAGACTGGAAGGAAAGATCTTGCACCACAGGCTCTGCTGATACAGAAGATTTGTCTTCTAGCCCATAAAATGAGTCCTCTGCTGCGCCTTCGACCAAAGCAGGACAGGGTCAGACTCATCAAGATCCACTTCTACCCTAGAAGAACCTCCAAAAGGAAGGTCTAGGTCAAAATTCATGGGAGATGACACCATCCGGATTGGCACTGAGGAATTCAGCACCATCCATGGCATGGCACCACCAGCGTGCTAGGACCACATGCGCTGCTGGCATTACACATGGCACCAGCACCAAATACAGCACCAGCACTACATGCAGTGCCATGACCACTGCTGGCCCTGCCAGACTTGAAAGAAAAGGGAAAGGAAAGCAGTATCTGTGCCACCCCTGCAAGGAAAGAAGGTGGGGGTGTAGGCACGTGAGTCAGCGCTGATGGCACTGACACCGAGAGGGCACCACAAGACATCCTGACTCGCCAGCCTGGCCATAGCCCAGCAGCAGAGGCCCAAAGGCCCTGAACTGGGTCCGCTGCAAGGTCAACCAGACAATCGCCATACCCACTGCTCTATAAGAGCAGCCCAGTGATGAAACTGCTCAATGAAGTACCCATCAAAGGACAGAGAGGGATCCAGTGTCAAGATCGTGGGCCATTAAGAATGGAGCCACAGAGGACCCCACCAGAGCTGGGTCAGGCCTACCGCTTTCCACCACTAATGATCACCGTGCAGACGTATTCAGAGGGTGACCTTGAGTGGTACCCATTTTCTTTGACTGACGGGAGGAGTAAGAACTCGAGGTCGAGCAGAGCTGGGTCCCCGATCAAGGTCAACAATGGGCCCACTACTTTTTGTGCTTCAGGCAGACTGTCCTCTCCCCTGAGCAACGGCCTGCCCGTGATCAGACCCCCCAAGACCAGACACAGCCCCATTGCCAGAACAGCTTTCAAGTGAAGTCTCCCTACTGTCACCACTACTGTATAAAGTCGACTCCATTGATGGCAGGCTGAAAATTTCTTTAATTAAACTTTTTTTCTTTTAAATAAGAAAAGAACATGAACACAGTAACTTAATCGAATACTGAACAGCTATAGCTGCTGTTGTATAGACAAAGTCTTGACTCCTGGCAGACAAGCAATGTTTTACTGAAGCACACTCAACCACGGGAAAAAGGAACTGAGGTGGTTGGAGGGTCAACGCCGGATCACCTATATGGAAGTGAGGCAGTATCGTGGTGCCACACATGCGCTCTCTGTCTCAGCACCAGCCCTCCTGAAGAGTTTTGGCTTCCACTGGGTCCTAGCACCTGCAGTGTGGTCCCATTAGCATGAATGAGTGGTGGAGACTTTTAGTTCAGGAAGATCGTGCTTTGACTGCATTATCTAAAATAACAAAACCCCTCTTTGTTAAGATCTTGCAGGTTTTCAACATCTCATTAAGGGAAGGGAAACTGTTTAACCAGGAAAGAAGGGAGCTTGTTTCCAGGTGCAACCTGGGAGCACAAAAAAGTTAAGTGACTTGCTCAGGGTCACACAATATCAAGTGAAGGCTGTAGATCGGTGACATCAGAAGGCACTCAAGCTTTGCTGTAATGTGACTAATGTCACCAATCTAACTTGGTGCTAGGAATCTGCTTGTTTAAGTAAAGAGAGTTAAGAAGTAAAGAGGAGTTTAGTGTTCCATATATTTAGTTAATAGGTAATGTTTGGCTACATCCATGGCTAATTCTACACAATGTCACTTGGAAACATAGAAATTTGCCGGCAGAAAAGGACCCATTGGACAATCCAGTCTGCCCAAATAACCTCTCTGTCCTATTATCCTGCCCTCCCTCTCCATGCCATTTTGCTTTTAGCTCTATGTAGTTACCACAAGCCCTCTTGAATTTTCTCACCAAATCTACCCTCACCACCCATTCTGGTAGCCTATTTCAAGGACCCATCACTCTCTCAGTGAAGAACTTCCCTCACATTTCCTCTAAACCTGCCCCTCCAGCTTGAATGCGTGACCCTTGTTGATTTGTTTTCACTCATCCTGACTATGCTACCTTCCCTCACTTTGTTTATTCCATTCAGATATTTGAAGGTTTATACCATATCCCTCCTTTCCCTCCTCATCTCCAGTGTGTATATATTTAGTTCCTCTAACCTCTCCATGTAAGACTTCCTGTGCAGCCCTTGAACCATCTTTGGTTGCCTTCTCTGGACCCTTTCCAACCTGTCTCTGTCCCCTGCATGTGTGGCCTCCAGAACTGGATCCCGTATTCCAGACGTGGTCTGACCATGCTTTGTATAATGGCACGATCACCTCCTCCTCCTTGTAAAACCCTCCCTATGGATGCCAACATTCTGCTGGTCTTCTCCATCACCTCATTGCATGGGTTCCCACCTTCAGATTATCTGAAATGATGATCCCCAGGTCCCTTTCCTGCTCTGTTACCTCTAATTCCACCCCAGCTAGTATTTTGCCTTTGGGTTCCTACTCCTATGTGCATAATTTTGCTTTTGTATTGAATTGTATCCACTTTCCTGACCACCCTCCAGTCTGACCAGGTCCTCCTCATTTTTCCATCCCTCCCATTGGCCCACCCTGTTACAGATCTTCGTGTCATCTGCAACAAACACACCTTTCCATTTAGGCCTTCTGAAATGTCTCCTGTGTAGATGCTGGATAGTATGGGACCCAACACTAACCCCTGAGGTACCCCACTCATCACCCCTCCCTCTATGGAGTGCACCCTGTTTACCACCACCCTCTACCCTCCAGCCAATTTTCCACCCAGTTTATTAATTTGCTCCCCACCCTAAGCTACCAACTTGCTTATTAGTCTCCTGTGAGGGACAGTGTCAAAAGCCTCTCTGAAGTCCAGATAGGCCATGTCCTCACCCTCCCTGATCACATATCTATGTTACTCCATCAAAGAATTCAATCAGGTTGGTCTGACATAACCTACCCCTTGTGAACATGTGCTGGTTTTCATCTACGAGCCCTCCTTCCCCCAGGTATTTTGCCAGTCTTTCCTTTATAAGTGCCTTCATCAGCTTACCCACCACAGAGGTAAGGTTAACCAAACGGCAGTTACCTGACTCTTCCTCCCTTTGTGCAATAGCACCACATCAGCCCTTTTCAATCCCTCTGGACTCTCCCTTTGTCTAGAAACTGATTAAATAAATTTGTGAGAGGTACCACAAGTTCCTCCCGCTCCCTTAACCACTTAAGTGCCCTGGAGTGGATTTCATCGGGACCCATTGCCTTGTCCATCCGCAGTTTTTCCAACTCCTCCAACACCTACCCTCTGAAAATGGGCTAGTGTCCATTTTCCTGCCTACCTTCTGCTGTTGCTTAGTTCTGGCCCCTTCCTTCTTCCTCAGTCATGAAGACTGAGGTAACGATTGTTCAGCAGATTAGCTTTCTCCTCATCTCCCTCTATCAGAGCTCCCTCCCTCTTAGCCTCATAATCCCGTTTGCTTTTCCTTCATTCACTTACATACCAGAAAAATGTCGTCTCCCTGTCAGCCTCCTCGCTACTCTCTCATCTGTATTTGCTGTAGCTCTCCTGACTGTTTTCCCACTTCCTTTAGTTTCCCTTGTAAACTTCCTTATCCTCCATCCCTGTGAAGCTTTGTAGGTCCTGAACACATTCTCTTTTCCTAACTGCTGTCTTCACCTCTATTGTAAACCATAGTGGTTTCCTCCTCCTGCATTTGATCACCCTCTTGATGCATTGTTCTGTCGCCTGCAGAATTCCCTTCTTTATTGCTCCCCATAATTCCTCAGCTCCCTCTAGGTTCTCTTACCCTTCTAATTCCTCTTTGAAAATGTCTTTTATTTTCAATAAAAGTTATAAACAAAAAAATTCTAACTGATTTAATAAACAGTTGATTAAATATTTGCCTAAATGAGACTTCACCTTCTCAATTACAAACATCACTTTTGTCCCCACAGCTTACAGAAGAAGTGTTATTAGAGTAACAGTAGATTTGGCTGCCAAGTCATTGAGGGTGCAGGTAATCAGTAGTTGTTTTTTCCGCAAAAGGACTAACTTAAGCAGTGACATTCAGCAAAGATTTATTTTATCCATTTAGTTTTTGTTAATGGGGAAAAGAGTTCTGGACAGTACTGTCTATTTTCAATCTCGTTCCAGGTTGGGGGGTGATACAGATGAAAAACAACTGTAATTGAACCAGATCAAGCTGTTGGTGGTGTTTTCGTGAATGGGGGTATGTTGATTAGAACAGTGAAGAAATTCCCCATCTCTTTTCAAGAAGTGCCATGGGATCTTTAACATCAACCTTAGCAACCACTACCATTTGAGTTGATGCTAAACAGATGCTCTTTAATTATGGTGGTGTCTTAGACAACTATGTATTTTGGCTAAAGCATTCCAAACAAACAAAGTGAAACATATTTGGACTAAAGAAACTGAAAAAAAGGTTGTCTTCTCTTGCATGATATCGCTGGTCTTTGGTCCATGGTGTCTAGCAGTGCAATTAATTAGAGGCAATTTCCTGGTATGGTGGGAGGATGGGATCCCGTAAGCTGCCTCCGGAGTGGACACCCTGCATGATAATCCTGGACTGCGGATAAAAACAACAATGGGAACAGGTTATGTTTACAGACATGCACCTGAGAAAGCAACAAACCACGTTCAATTCTGGACTCTTCACCTGGCAAACAGGTATGCTTGGGAATTGTCCAATTTCAATTCGATTTTCAGATTTAGGATTTTAGGAAATTTCAGATTCTTAATCTGTTTCTGATTCAGATCCTAAAAGACCTCAAAATTTGAATTCAGTTCACAATTGGAATCCTAAATCGTACATTTCAATGTAAAATAGGTTTCTAAGTTAGGATTTTCGGACTTCAATTCTGAAGATCTTAAATCTAAAAGTATACAGGAATCTGGTGAATCAGATTCCATTTGGTGGATTCTGAGCAAGCCTTCTGGGAAAGGGTAGAGATAATGTGAGTCAGTTTAGAGGAGTCTGACCAAGATGACCCCAGGACTATCAGGAAGGTCATATACACAGAAACAAGCAGACCTTGGGAAGGTCATATAGAGAGTGACTGGTGAACCTTGGGAAGGTCATACCCAGAAAGACTGGTGGACCTTGGGAAGGTCATACCCAGAGAGACTGGCAGAGCTTGGAAAGCTCATACAGAGAGAGAGACTGGTGAACATTGGGAAGGTCATACAGAGAGAGACTTGGGACCTTAGGAAGGTCACACATAGAGAGACTGGTGGACCTTGGGAAGGTCATACCCAGACAGACTGGCAGAGCTTGGGAAGGTCATGCACAGAGACTGGTGACCTTGGGAAGGTCATACCAGAGAACTGGTGGACCTTGGGAAGGTCATACCCAGAGAGACTGGCAGAGCTTGGAAAGTCAGACACAGAGACTGATGGACCTTGGGAAGGTCTACCAAAGAGACTGGCAGAGCTTGGGAAGGTCATGCACAGAGAGACTTGCAGACCTTGGGAAGGTTATACCCAGAGAGACCGTGGACCTTGGGAAGGTCATACCCAGAGAGACTGGCAGAGCTTGGGAAGGTGATGCACAGAGAGACTGGTGGACCTTGGGAAGGTCATACCAGAGAGACTGGCAGAGCTTGGGAAGGTGATGCACAGAGAGACTGGTGGACCTTGGGAAGGTTATACACAGAGAGACTGCTTGCTAGCAGAGCAGTAATGCTACTGCTCATGAAGCTGGTGACCTGGGTTTGGCAGTGAGCCTGTGTCATCTGACTGCACCTTCCCACTTTACCCGAGCTCAACCAGCTACTTTGAAACACTGACTTTGTTCTAACTGGCAGCTGTTTGCACCACTCCTATTTTAATAGTAATATAGACAGTGCCGCAGAAATAGATCAATGGTACATCCAGCAGCCAGTTAATAATAATAATAATGTGTCATTTATATAGCGCAATTCACTTAATACTAAAGCATTTTACAAAAAATTTTACAGATGATACAAAACACCATAAATAATTAAAATTCTGATAATAACAACTAGAATCCACTTTTATCTGATTACAAAAAGCAAGATTAAATAAATAAGTTTCCAGTGTGGCTTTGAAGCTTATCTATAGTTCCCTATCTAACCATGGGACCTACTGTCCATCCAGGGTCTTAGCCCTCCCTCTTCTCCCTCAGTTCTCCTTCCAGATTCTGCCACCCCAAGTGACTACTATACCCTTCATTCTGTCCCAAGCATGCTTGGAAATTGTTAACTAAAAGAAACACATTCATACATCCTAATTAGCAATAAGGCATGATGGAGGTTATAGTCGGATAACAGCCCACCTAGGTTGGGTTGAAGCAATAGGCAAAGCTGAGATGGGCTGTTAGCCCACTATAATCCACCCCTGGAGTGCCTCATTGAGATTATGAAATGGGTTCTTTTCTGTAAATTGGATGTATTTTATAAAAACATTTTGTTGAGCTGCTTTCAGATGGGCAGCTGTTCTGGGATACTAGCCCAGCTGAAAGTACCTCTTGTCCAATCAGGAGCCAGCAATATTTCTACCCATTTCCTAATGACCCATATTATACTGTGGATGAATAAAAACTGACTAGAAAAACAGTTTTTAGAGGTGGCCAGTTGGCACTATACCTGATGCTTGCAATGCCACACACCCAGAGCATCAGATGGTCAGCAGACGCAGGAGAGAAAGGATCATATGCTCCTGCCTCATGGAGGAGGGCACAGTTCTCTGTGCTATACCTCCAGCTAGATGACCACAGTTGGCAGTGCTGATGGGAGGAGACAGCCAGCACTGCCGGGGAGAGGGGACACATGAGCATCTGCATGTCATGTCATGACTGAGCCTTCCAGACCCCATCAGCACATGCTCTTGTGTGGGGGTGGGGTCAAACCAAACACCAGAGGAACATTTCTACCAACTAGAGAACAAATGAAACTATGTCAGCCCCACAACCAGCATGGATCCCACTCTACCACTGTTCCAGCTTGATCCGGGAATCCACAATAACTGGCCAAGCAAAATTGTGAATTCCTGCAGTGGTGGTGAGCCTCACCACCAATGGGTCTTCTGGGGTGGTCAGAGCGGTTGTGATTGAAGGAGCCAGCAATGGAAACATAGGGGAGGGATTCCAGTGGTCAGGCAGTAGACCAGTGGTGCAAGAGGAAGGAGGTCCAAATGACTGGCCAGCCAGGTAGGAAAAAGAAGTAACAAAAATGAAAACAAAGCCTGAATTTCCTGTGAGGAATGAACAGGTAAGAGCGTGCAATAATCTGTTCACGAGGTAGAAAAGCACCATAACCAGCGGAATGGATGGAAGTTGGTGGTGGTTGGGGAGGGAGATTCAAAAAGGCATGTTAGGGAGTTGTGTTTCATGGAGCAGGAGTGCATGAATGGAATAGTTATCCAGGCAGGGTGGTTGAAGATGAGTCAGTGACGAATCAAGCACTGTGGGACTGGCGCAAAGAAACTCAGGTCTAAGGGAAGGGGTAGTATCGACTGCCTGGGGAGGGAGTATCAAGACACCATTCAAGAAATCTGCTCAGTAAATCCAGCCTGGCATTAGGACATCCATGAGTCTTGCACAGAATGGGCAGATGGGATGAAAGTCAATATTAATTTCAGGCAGTACACTAATTAATTTCTTGTCGTGTTTTATCTTTTACAGGTTAGGTATGTTTTAGTCTGTTAAATTATGTACAGTGTTCTGAGTCTTTGGGAAAGGATGTTTTATAAGTAAACTGCATTGCCTAAGTTATATTAATTTCAGTCAGTACACACCACAACAAGTCAATAGTTAGATGGGTTCGGTTGTACATAAATTATTCAACTATATAAATAAAACGGGCAATATACCAGAATCATGGGCTGAGGCGATGATAGTGTGTTTGTTTAAAAGGGACAAATCATACCCACATGTTATAGACCTGTAATCCTTTTGATTCGACATAAACATTTTACAAGACTCTTGGACTACAGAACACCTGAATGGATACAAAGGTTTAAGCTATTTGATGAGACACAGGCAGAATTCATGCCACATCATTCAACACTGGATCAAAGTTATTCGCCAACTCATGTGATACAGAAATACACAATCGTAAAAGGATAGAAACTATACTGCATATTTGTGGATCTGAGAGCAGCTTTTATAGTATTAATAGAAATGTGTTAAGGTACACACTAGTGCATAGGACTGGACAAAGCTATGCTAGGCCTTTTGATTACACTGTATGAAAATAATTCAGTCAAATAAGATTTAATAATATGGGATAAGGGGCCAAATATTCAAAGCTTTGCACGGTCTTACACTGTTTGCGTGGGATTAGCGTGGGTCTGCTATATTCAAAAGGCAAATAGCGTATACAAATTGCATTAGCTTGGGCAAACCATAATTATATGCAAGGGCACACTGAACATGAATACAGGTGCTATGGATATTCATCCGCTAGCGCCATGCTATGGTGTTTAGCATGACTTAGTGCAACCTTTAGCGGTACAAATTACTGCCCAGAAAAAGCTGGTCTTTAACCCCTGGGCAAACAGCACTGCATGACATCGGTGTCATGTATGTGTTTGTGCGGATCGGCGCGGCTTGCATGACCCTAACATATGAGTATGATGACTTAGAAAATGCCAGACATGGAGGACACATGCTGCTCACTGATGGCACCACCATGATGCCAACAGCTGCCACCAGTCTCAGCCATGCCAGGCAGTAAGGGTGATCTGGCCCACAGGAGACATCATGGTAGTGTGGCCATACAGCACACCTGCAGACCATACCGCCTGCGGTGACCAACAGATGCCAGCACACACACATGCAGCACTGTGGGCATGGTGGCCATTGAGGGGGGGTGTACAGGCTGTGACCCCACCACAGCCCGGATGTGGCCACAAGGCTGGGACACATCATGCAGTGCACATGGGCCAGTAGTGGGAATACCCACCACCTGTGTGGCTGTCAGATCTTACGGCCCCTCCCCAGCCACATACCGCACAACTGTACAGATGCCACAGCACACAGAGCCAACCATGTATATGTCACTGTGAGCATCCCATGCCACAGTTGCAGCATCTGTGGATCACACAACAGCGTAACAGTACTGTCCACTGTCACTAATCACCTGCAAGCTAGACCTGTCACTATGTACAGTGCAGTGGTCATCACTGTCCTACATACCATAGGCAATGCCGTGTCCTCACACTACCAGCCCCTTGCTACTGTAGTGTCTGCTGTGCACTGTAGCATGACCTACAGTGTGACGGTTGCATGCAGCACTACCACCACCTGTGCCTATGCTGTGTTGTCCCCTGGGGTACAGTATATGCTGTTACTGTTTACATATAGCCTGCAGCTATAATCATGCACTGTCTGACCTACAGGTGGAGCTGTGGTCAGACCTGGCCAGCCCTGTACTTCCAGTCTGACCTACAGGTGGAGCTGTGGGACCCTGCAGTAACGCTGGGCAAATTGCATGCAAATCAGGGCATAATGAGATGCTAATGTGGCTGCTTTCCCAGAGACTACTTAAGTAGGCTTATTTGCATGTCACTTTTGAATATGGCAAAGTTTAGCCAGGCAAACAGCTTAACTCTCGCGCTAAAGTGTGGTGCTAACGGTTCAGGAATATTATACAGTTTTGATCACTGTTCTTTTATATCTGCTACTGCCTGCAGCGGTACTGGGTCCACGATTTGCTGGCACACACATTGGCCACATAGTTCATCTCTACCTACCCTCATGTCGCTGTGCACTGTGTTGTTGTTGTGGTTTGCACTTCCTGGTTGCTATACTCAGTGCTGTCATATTCCTGGGCTACGCTTTGCCCTGTACTCCTAACCCAGTTTGCATGGCCTCATTCCATGCTACAGTATATTCAGAAGCTGTTTGCCCTGGGCTATTCCTTTTGAATATAGCTTGCTTTGTGCTCCGGCTACATTTGCCTGCCGGCAGTGTTAACTTGGCCCAGGGGCAAAGTTTTGAATATCTGGCCCAAGATGCCAGAAATACTGGGGAACAGGGAGTGAGCTAAGGTTGTGTCTTATATCCCATTCTTTTAATCTATTTCTAAATCCAGTCGTGACTAGAAAGTATAATGCTGATTTCCATAAGCCCAGAATAGGAACAAGGGCCTGCCCATACCTGGCATTTGCTGAAGATGCAGTTTTCATCTCCATAAGTCTTTTGGGGATTACTAGATTACTAGACAATTTCCAGAAAAAATGCCAGGAAGCTGACCTTCAGATTAATTAAGGCAAAACCAAATTATTGTTTTTGGAAATAACAAAAGGAAGGAATGTAGACTTAAAATCGAGGATACAGTAATAGAATAGGTTAAGGAGTTTAGATACCAGTATCTAGGGATATTAATGTCTGAAAAATTAACATGGAGCCATTACATTAAGAGAATCATAAATCAAAACAAAAGAAATGCTTGCCAGTTCTTGCAGGCTTTGCACTCAAACATGAAGGTAGTTTGATTAATTGAAATTTAAGGGTGATTAATGCTAAAACCAGATCCCAGTTATTATATGGATCTGAAATTTGGGCGCCAACAATAAAAATAACACTGAAAGATTAATGTTTTTATAGGAAATTAATAGGACTACCACAAGGTGCCCTTCCACATTAATCCATGCAGAGTTAGGCCAGTTATCTGTAGAATGTCTGACCCAGGAGAGAATACTCCTATATTGGATTAAAATCTATAGTATGCAATAGAGTCCCCAGAATGAGCCCCTATTCTCTAAGGTGCAGAGTGGCTATGCACCTCGTATTCAGCTGTTGCACTCTCTGTAACCCATATCTCCAAAGAAGTGCGGGCAGGTACCTCTTTGGAGATATGGTGCAGGGTCTGCAAGAGAAGCCATACAAGGAGAGACTAAAGGAGCTTAATATATATACCCTTGAGGAAAGGAAGGAGAGGGACATGATAGAAACTTTCAAATACCTCAAGGCATCAACAAAGTCCAAGAGGGTAGCATCTTTCAGAAAAGAGATGCAAGAACAAGGGACACGATTTGAAGATAGAGGGGGACGCCTCAGGGCAATGTGAGGAAATATTTTTCACAGAGAAGGTGGTGGCACGTGGAACCACCTTCCTGAGGAGGTTGGGGTCTAAAACTGGGGAGAATTCAAGAATGCATGGGACAGACATAAGGCAATTCTTGTGGGGGTAGAAAGAAATAGGCTGTTGGTTAACTACGATCTGCAGCTTATCCAGTATGTAGGAAATGGGCAGACTAGGTGGGCCAAGCGGTTCTTATCTGCTGTCAAAGTCTATGTTTCTATGTACAGGGATGGTTCAGGGGCCAGTACGGGATGTGCCCCACACTCTGAGCTATTCTTGGTAGCATAGAGTGCTGGGTGGGGGGGCTGCAAGCTACATGTTTCTAGGGCAGTCATAGCTGATGCACCCCCAGCCACTGTGGTGATCTCAGGGCACAGGAACCCCCACATGCTGCTCTAGCCCTCAGGCACCTCATGGAGGGCTGGGGGCGGCTGTCTGATCGACTGCTGCCCCAGTGCCATGTCCTATGACCATGGCCACCTGCATGCTGTGGCACCCTGCAGGCACAAGGATCCAGTGGTAGACTGGGTCTGGGCATCCCATTGGATGCCCTCTCATGGCCATTGAACAGACCCCATGCACTGGCATTTCGAAGGGGTGGGGCCATGGATGGGGACTGCATGGTGGCTGGTGGATGGGAATACGCTCACGTGCATCGTTTTGGGTGTGGGACTCCACGGGCAGGATATGCACCTCTGATAAGTCTTTCCTGCCCCCAATGTGTTAGAGGAAGCACTTAAATACCAGAAAGACAAAGTTATCTTTTTATCCTTCCAGCAATAAGAGCAGGGAAGTGCAAATTGCATTGCCAACATCCGAGGCTGACCTAATTTCACTGTTGGGCAGACCTCTGATCTCCGACTGCAGCCCTTAGACAAGTGTTTTTTCCCGGAGTTTTTCTTTAATTCTATTGGCTACATTGACCATGCATTTTATTTTTCCTTGCAGGTCCTTGACTCGATTTCTGAAACCCCTCCAAGGCACGCCCACCCCGAGCTTGCCTGCAGTTCTGTTGTGTCCCTGTGATTTGCTTCTGCAGGCTAATAACAGTGGTGGTGTGTGTGTTAATTGGCCACAGTGAGAATGGAGGAGGAGGAGAACCCTGTAACACAAGGGAAGAAGCAGCTAATAGTGTATGCCATTACAGAGATGGACGGTCAGAGACTACAGTGTTATCAAAATTACTACAACGGGATCGATGAAATTTGCTCATTTAATGTTAAAAATATTTTTTAGTTCCTCCGTCACTGATCAGCTGCTGTAGAAAGACTGAAGAATAGAAGAGATCGCAGGGTTGACAGAATATTCCTCCCATGCAGTGCGGCTCACTGGCTGGCTCAAAGAAGGACTGACGAGGGTAAAAGTGTTGGGGTTCTAGAGCTCACTCAATGTCCGATCGCAGTTTACTACCCCAAAACTCTCACTAGTCTGCTGCCTTTTAAAAGTTTAAACAGAAGTGGATGGACAGGTTGTGATGGATCATACTGTCTGCAGAGCTGAGGAGAGCACTTAAAAATATGGACAGCATGTGTGGTGTGTCGGGCGTGCTGCATGCCGGGCACACAAAGAGTTATGTTTTCAGTTTCCGCTTGCATTCCGAGTCCAAGCACTGCCTTTTCTCCCTCTGGCTCATTATTAATTACCCTGCTGTCGATCTGCACTGTGGATTTGTGTGGCTGATAGATTAATATGGAACCCAGTCATCCAAAGGGATGACTGATTTTACTTTTGTAGTATTTATATGTGGTAAGCTTTGCTGCGAGGCCGTGTTTCTGACTTTATCAGGCAATGTAGATGGACAGTTTTAATAACGGTGGGTCGTGGATGGTTAAATTAAAGCAAGGGTCAGTCAACCTGTCTCTGTCTGGGCCTTGGCCCAATAGTTTGAGCCATGTGTGAGTGTGTTTGCTAGCCTTAGCACAAGAGTCTGCGACTGGGCTTGTGTTATTCTTGTTTTGCAAAGTGGCAGATCATAGTGTCACTGTGCAGCATATTGTGGTTGGATATGGGGCAGGGTTTCACACGATATGCTTCTGCAACCATGGCTCTACTCATTTTGATGTGCACTGCTAGCCACTGACCCCCTGGTGCCCTAGAAGAGGTTGTTAGCCCCATCTCAGTTCTGATGTTTTAATAATGTTTTCAGTGAGACCCTCTGATCACTGGCCACCGTGGGTCAACAGTTGTATTTTGGGAGATATGTAAGAGCTTTTAATGAGTAGGACTGAGGAAACGCCATGGCAGAAATTCAGGTACAGCCTGCCTGGCTGTGTGTGTGTGTATATATATTACTGGATGGGGTTGGCAGGACCACAGGGTAAAATGTATGAGGTGCAGGGGCGATGCAGAGGCAATGGATACTTGGTGTCAGGGGTAGGGGTTGCTGTGACAGTCTTATCTGTTCTCTGGCTGGCCTTTTTTTAGGTCTGACTTGAGGCTAATTGCAAAACTTATGATGTCCTGCTTCTATTCTTTGGCATGGACAATTGCTGTTGGGGGTGGGAGATACATTCATAACTGATTGGTGATGCTGCACTGGCTGCCTGAGAGATTGTGCTATGTTGCCCTTCGTCAGTCGGCCAAACACAGCTTGCTTTGGCTCTGGAGCGGGTCTGGTTGTGGGTTGGGCACTGGTGTAGTGTGTAATGTGTTGCCATTTGTTGTGCTGCCACTGCTGCTTGCTGTAAATTTATACAGCACTTGTGCAAAAGCAAAGTAGACTGCAGGTTGAGCGATTTTATGTGGCTAAGTCAAGTGGCTTGTTCAGACTAGCGATAGTCAGAAAGACTCAGTGGTGAAGCAAGAAGCAGAGCAGGGTCAGTAATGTGATGTCTTATACAGAAGTCGAGCAGTGTACCGTTGTACTGTGTCATTGTTAGGTGAAATATTGGGGCAACTAACCACAAACCCACGGCAGATAACGTTTTTGTTAAACTCGGATTGACAAGGATCTTGGAAAGTTTTATCTCACTTTTCAAAGCGCTCAAGACTCAGAAACTCCATTTAAAGATAAAATAAAGATGAACTATAAAGGAGATAGAAGGTCTGGAATTGATGATACATATGGAAAACTGATGAATGATGTATCTGTAGAAATTTCTATGTTTTTAATTATATACTATAATTTTATTGTATTATTGTGTATGTGAAATGTTTTAAATGGATTTTGTAATGACAACTTGTCATACAATAAACTACTACTACAGTCAGTACATTAGCTTTTTAATATTAAATTAAGGCAGCACATTAGCTAATTAATATTCATTTGAGGCAGTGCACTAGGTCTAATATTAATTCAGGCAGCACACTAGCTGATTAAAATTAATTTGGGCAGTGCACTAGCTCTAATATTAATTCAGAGTGCATTAGCTAACTAAAACTAATTTCAGACAGCACTCTAGCTAATAAAATTAATTTCAGGCACTACACTAGTTATTTACTATTAATTTCAGACAGCACACTAGATAATTAATATTAATTTCAGGCAGTGCACTCTTCAATATTAATTTCAGACAGCAGACTAGATAATTAATGTTAATTTCGGCAGTACTCTAGCTCTTTACTATTAATTTCAGGCAGTAAACTAGCTTTTTAATATTGAATTCAAATAGCACACTAGCTAATTAATATTAATTTCAGGCAGCACACTAGTTAATGAATACAGTATTAATTTCAGGCAGTACACTAGTTCTTTAATATTAATGTCAGGCAGAACACTAGCTCTTTAACATTAACTTCAGGCAATGCACTAACTTTCTAATATTAAATTCAGGCAGTACACCAGTTAATGAATATTCATTTCAGGCAGTTCACTAGCTCTTTAAGAAATGACCAGGGGTTGTGTTAGCAACAACTAATCTAATACTGGGGGGCATCATTTATAAGGCAAAGCTGGACAGGTACTACTGTAAGTCCGACAGCTGTGGTGGTGGACTCAAACCCATGACCCACTGGTCCACAGTAGGGGCAGGATGCATAATCTTTTTTTCAACATGGAAAAATAAGCAAAACCCCACTTTCATGGGATAGGTGTTACTCTAAATATTTGAAAAAGTAGGTGCATAGATACATAGACACTGTCAGCAGATAGGGGCCTATGGCCCACCCAGTCTGCCCATTTGAGCTTGTAAGTTCCCTTATGTTTTCTAGAAGTCTGTTGCCCTTACTGATCTCCAGAATTCTCTTATGTCTATCCCATGCATTCTTAAATCCGTGATTGGTTCAGCCCCCACCACTTCTCTGGCAGGGTGTTCCACTTGTCCACCACCCATTCTGTGAAACACAGAAACACAGATATTGACAGCAGATAGGGACCACTTAGCCCACTTAGTCTGCCCATTTCCTACCTACTGGATAAGCTGCAAATTCTAGTTATCCAATGCCCTACTTCTTCCTACCCCCACCAGAACTAACTTATGTCTGTCCCATGCATTCTTGAATTCACCCACTGTTTTTGACCCCACGACCTCAGGAAGGCCATTCCATGCATCCAGCAACCTCTTGAAAACAATTATTCCTCATGTTTCCTCTAAATTGCCCTCCCTCCAACTTCATCCCTTGCACTCTAGTCCTGGAACATCTTTTGCTGGGAAACAGTGTATTCCTGCACCCTGTTCCTCCCTATAAGGTACTAGTATATTCTCATGTACTGGCAGTCTTGTATAAAATCGGCAGTTTTCCATCAAACTTGTAATTTTTGTGTGAAAAATCACCAGCTGTCAACAAAAACATCATTTTTCACATAGTAAAATAAAATTTTCACTCAAGAATGGCAATTTTTTTTCCTCATTAGCTGTTTATGAAAACAGCAATTTTTGACAGGTTTTAGCATTTCACCAAAAAAAAAAAAACTTCCCCAAAATGCAAAGTCAATTTTATCCCACTGTAGCTCATAGGTCTGTGCTCTACCCAGTAGGCTACACAATCTGCCCATTTTATCATTGCTGGGTCAATCATATTTCCCTGGAGTAGATCTACTGGAGCCTGGATCGGCTCATGACTCCTCCTTACCATTCCACTGTCACGGCAGATGGCCTTACATCCAAAGACGGAAAGGGAGATCGTAACGATAATTCCAGGAGTACAAGAGGAGCAGCAGTACCTCAATACACACAATGGAGTACTGTAAAGGAAAACATGAAACATTTATTGATTTATAATTTGTCATTTTTAATCAGGAAAGTTTGTGACAGCTCTTTCCAGCTACATCCAGGAGATGGGGTGTGGGCTACAAGAACCTGCTTGACTGACTGGGGGAAATATTGCCTGAACACCAGGAAAATTCCCAACCTTTTAGTAATTTATTGCATGCATTATAGGTCTGCTTGGAAAGAACAGGATCAGGATATCTGGGTTTCTTCAAATTTATTATGTGGATTTCTGGGGATTTACTTCTACTGTTTGTTTATGTTCCATTTTGTACTTCTGTTCCAATTCATAATTGCTGTTAATTTAATATTTTGTTTTGAAATTACAGTTGTTTCTGTCTTTTGTATAATCTTTTATTAATTGGTTTCTTAATACAACAAACAGTATTAACACAACAGACATTACCATAATACAAAACAAAAACACCTCTTAATACAGCTATCCTGACATGCTTAAATTATAGCTCATATCAACTCATTTTGATAAAATTCTTATAGAAAAAAAAAGGTTGATGAAAGAACATGGGCTTGTGTCAACCACCACATTATGATCAAAAGTAACAAATACAAACACCTCATAAGATTGTCACAACCTAAAATAACATGACACAACAAAACACAATTTTAAAATAACATAAAGTCCTTTGAATAAAGTTTGAATTGAAAAAAAATAACATAAGGTCCATCCACCCCTCAATCACCCATCTGTTCTATTGCTCCCATGTCCAAGCCATCCCACACCCGTTATATAGTTTCTGATATTGTTACCATGGAGAATACATAGTCAGCCAGATGACTAACCCTTGCCTTTCCCTGGATGGAGGACTGTGCCAAAGGGCTATTGTTTCTGTCTTTAATAAAATTGGCCAACTTGTTGTACGGGTCCTTAACTTCCAGACAAACGATGACTACACACTGCAGGGCTGCAAACAAAATTATACGAGGTCCATGCAAGAACAGGAACAAGAGATGAAGTGCACACTAGCAGTACATACATAAACACACTCTGGCAAAGCTCAAGCAGTTAGTATATACAGAATGATGTATGGGGGAAGTGGTGCATTATGAGGTTTTTACACAGCCAAGGTTTGTAAAGACATCACAGATCAAGAATAAGTAAAAAAAAAAAAAAGAAAAACCTCACTGTACAACCCTTCCCATATTTTATTTTTTGATAATTACTGATCTGTGACAACAGAAGTAAAACATACTGAACATTTCTCTTTCACTGAATTAATTGACTTGCATTGCTAAGAGTAGATTGAGGTGAAAATAATATGGGATTCAACAAATGAAAATTTTTGTAAAACACTAACTGATTCAAGATGTTGTTTATTTAGCCTGATTTTTAAACAATATGTTTAGGTGCAAAATTGTCATAATACACAAGAGATAATATACATATGTGTATTATTATTCGTGCAGTATCATGTGTATACATATGTGTATTATCACTTGTGCGGTATAATGTCGTCATATTAGATGGTGATAATACACATGTGTGAGTATCAATTATGTAGCACATGATTTAAAAGTGTTCAAATGTGTGGTGTTAAATATAGTGACCAGTAATTATAAAGAACTGACAGAAGAGTCTGTACAAATCATGCACTGAGCCAGACCCCCAGTGTCTCCTGGATTGAATTACCGCTCCATCAGGAAGTAGTCTGATGAAGTGGTAATTCACACCATGAAACACGGAGGTGTCTGCCTCTACGCATTTATACAGTACTAACTGCGTGTGCTTAGCCACCCTGCAGTACAGCGGCATGTGCACTTTAGCTCTTGTTGCTGATCTGTAACTTCCACCTGGACAGCCAGTAAAGACAGGCTGAAGATTCCTTGATTAACATCTCTTCTGAAGTAGGGTTGCTCAGAATCTACCAATTCTGATGTGATTGGACTGTTTTGGAATTTAAAAGTTCCAGTTCCTTATCTGATTCCAATTTCAACCCTAAAAGAACTCAGAGAATCACAGAAATCCAATGGCAGAAAAGGACCCCAATGGCCAATTGAGTCTACCACTTCTCCCCTTACTGATTTCCCTTTCCATGGGCCCTCCACCCCCCAACTCACCAACCCATATGTCTGTCCCATGCCCTCTTGAGTCCCTCCACCATGTCAGCCCCACCACCTCCTCTGGTAGTTTGTTCCAGGCCTCCACCACCCCTCTGTGAAGAATCGCCCTCATACTGCCTCTATATCTTCCTCCCTCCAGTCTTAGATTTTAGCCTCCTTCCTTTTAAATAAGCTCCCTCCTTCACCTTATTAATCTCTTTCACGTGCTAAAGTTTCAATCATGTCCCTCTCTCCCTTCTGGTCTCCAATGGGTACAGATCCAATTCCTTAACCTCTACTCATATGGCTTCCCTGCATATGGCTTCCTCTGCATACCATGCACCATCTTGGTTGCCCTTCTTCTGAACCCTCTCTATCCCATCTATGTCCTTCGAGGTGCAGTCTCCAGAACTGGACCCTGTACTCCATGTGTGGTCTCACCATGGCTTTGTAAAGAGGCATCAGTATCTCCCTCCTTCTGCTAGTTATGATCCTCTCAATGCATGCCAACATTCCAGTTGCCTTCCCCACAGCTTTGCTGCATTGGTTACCAACTTAAGGTTGCTAACATTTTACTGCATGCTATGGTTTTGTCAATTTGATCTCAGTCCTTAAATTGCTGTCCTATTAGTCTGCTTAAGTTACAGTTTATGTATCCTTTTAGTATCTGATTAATGCTTCTCTATTTTTATTAATGTCTTTGTATCCAATAATCTAATGATCACAGTATTGTACTTTTGTGGTTTGAAACTAATAAAATATTAATACAAGATACAAAGAAACAAAAGAAAAGGTTGCTTGATATTATAATCCCAGATCCTCTCTTGCTCTGTTTTTTTTTATTCCTCCCCGACTGTAAGCTGCTCGTGGGTTTTTATGCCCAAGTGCATCACAGCACACTTTTGGCATTGAATTTCAGTTGCCAAGTTTGTGGCCACCCTCCAGAATCTTCAGATCCTGCCTTATGGTCTCTACCCCGAATGTCCACCCTATTACAGATTTTTGTATCATCTGCAAATAGGCCCACCCTTCCCTGCAGACCATCTGCTATCTCACTAATGTAGATATTAAAAAGGAGGGGTCCCAGTACTGACCCCTGGGGCACCCCACTAGTCACACCCAAAGCATACTTTGATATATTAACAAACACTGAACTCCATACAGCACTCATTACCTATAAAGTTGAATGGTTCCCAAGCAATGTTTTAGTACACCAATATAATAAAGCTGAAATTGACTCAGGAGATTGTGATTGTCCAATTGGGGGAAAGAAAATCTATTACATGTGATGTGGGACTGACCCTGGTAACTAAAAAGAAAGAACACACTGGTGAGCCCCATTCTAAGTGATGTATATGAAACAGAGAAACTCTGACAAGCATTCTAATGTATACAGAGAAAGCCTGGACTGTAGAGAGAGTGCTAAATATTTCCATGAAATCAGCAAGGTTAAAAGAAGGCTTACTGCTAATCAATGTACACAAAGCCTCACTTTATTATAATGTTTTGTATCAGAGAGAATGTTTGCAATACTATGATGTAAAATTCTTCTCTGATGAATTGGTTTTATTTTGTATAAATATTTCTCCTATGTACTGTGTTACTTAATATTTTTATGTATAAGTGCATTTAAGTGTAAAGGTTTCAAGCCACACAATAAAAGATTTTACTTACTTACTGCTCTATACCCTTGTTTTGCAGCCTACTGTCTGATCGCCCACTCCTATTTTGTGTCCCATCCCTGCCTGTGCTTGCTTTGCCCTTATTGATCCTACTACTTGTCACTCCCCTGACCCCCTCTTGCCTTCTGTTACACCTGTTACTAAGTCCCTGCATCCTCCCTTATGTTCTCCTTTCTCCTCTCACCCAGCTGGTGCCCCTTTGGACCTCCTCCAGTTCTCCCTTCCCTCACCCCACTTAGTGCCCACCTCAACCACCCCACCTCCTTTCTTAGCTGTGTAAGCTGTCTACATACCATGCAGCCCCAGCCTCCATGCTATATCCAACACCATGGCTGTCCCACACCCATTGCACCCTACCATTCTCCTAAAGTTGCCCCATGCCCTAGTGGCTCGGAGACCATACTCAAGACCTGCCTGAACCCTTTCAGGTTACCCTCCAACTTGGCTGTCCATCCATCACCATAGTGAAGAAAGAAAAGAAAGAAAGAAAGAAAGAAAGAAAGAAAGAAAGAAAGAAAGAAAGAAAGAAAGAAAGAAAGAATACCCTGCCTTACTCCCCCACCCTTTGGTCCCTGTGTTCCTTCCAGACCTTTTAAACAGGACCAGAATCTGCAGTGAGCCTAATGTCTGTGGCTGTCTTTTGGAAACTAAATCAGATTTTGATTTAAAATCCTAAATTCTAAATTCCTAAGCAAAAAAAAGTTTTAGGATTCAGTTTAGGAATTAGGTGTTTCAGACTGCAATACTGAACGTTCTAATTCCAAATATCAAGTTAGAATATGAATCCAATTCCACTTGGCGATTCTCAAACAAACCTAATCTGAAGGATGGTACCTCAAGAGTGCAGCACCACTATCATCCACCCAGGGCTGCACATGATAAATAATTGAGCAATAAGGCATGACCAAGGGTTATGTTAATGGTCTGTTAATCACCTTCTAAGGGTGTACTGTGGCACAAGGTGTAGCCAGTGCCACATTCCCTAGAGGGTGATTAACTGACTATTAACATAATCCCTGGGAGTGCCTTATTGCTATTATAATAAAAAAAATGTTTTTAAACAGTGTTAAACCTTGTTCAGCATATGGCTAAGCTCTACGTATGTTAATAAAAGATTAACATAAGGCTGTTAGAATGCTTGCAGCCAATCGGAAAGCTCCATTTCTCAGACCCTTTTATAATAACCCTTATTGTTTACTCTGGACAAAACAATTTACTAGAAATTAGCTGTTGTCACTCACTGTGCTTTCCTGACTAAAATTATAAATCGGGCCATAACAAAAATTGGCTCTTAGGATTTGCTTCTTATTTTTGAAAATCATTATTATCATTATAAATATTTTATTATATTATTATTCACTATTTCTTATTGAAATGAAGATTTTATTTAACTTTGACAGTAAGCATAAATATTTACAGAATGATCATGTCATGGGAGGTTAACCTAGAGTTTTGTTGAGATAGTCCCTTGAAAATTATTTAAATTGTTTCTGTTCTTATAACTAACAGATTTACACCTGTGGAGGGGCAAAAGTAAAATAATATTTCTTTCGCATCTCACAGAAAATGCTCAGAAAAATCAGACACTCAACATATTATTTTTTCTGGTCAAAATAATCTTCAACTTCAACTTTATTGGATAACAAGTTGAGATAACAATATCTATTTTCAATTGTATCCAACACTTAAAAAACATTTACGTATGGCACACAAACAATTACACAAAATAACAAATAAATGAATATATTAATTAATAAAAGTTCAGTTTACATTTTATTGTGAGACAGATTTTCATTATCAATTTTACAGTTATTTAAAAAGAATTAAGACAAGTTCACATACTGAAGACAGCTTCATATATCATGTCAGACAGTTCTATGTGATAATGGCGACGCCAAAGGGTGATTGCCATTATGGCGAGAATCAGAGAGTCGAAAATCAATTTGATGCTCTGACTCCGTGGATGCACTAACAAAAATGGCACCAGGGACTTGCACTTTTACATTTATGGGGTTCTCAACTCCAGGGGTGCAAGTTGTTGGGGGCAAAACATAAAAGAGCTAGGCGCAACAAAATGAACCTGTGCCCGGACCTGATCTCAGCACCTAGCCACCAAAGCCACAAGCCGACCTGCTATACCACAGGGCCAGCTTGGCAGCCTACAAGAACCACCCTCAATTCCCCACCCTTGCCAAGTATGCGCAAACTCCCCATGCATTACCTGTAGCATGTTCACTCCGAACCCCCGCCCGTGAACCTGTAGCCAAATAACCTCCAGCGGTAGCACTGAGGCAAAGGTTACCCTAAAGGGCACTGGCTGGGAAGCCAAGTTTCAAAGAAATATAAAATCACACACACACCCATAATGCAAAGCACCACAGAATATTATGCTGGTTCAACTTTAAGGAGAAATACATGATACCAAAGGTCTCTCACAGAGTCTGAAAAGGGTGCTAACAGAACACACATACTCATGTTTCGTCCTACAAGAACTCATCAATGTGCCTCATCTGTGTGACACCCCAGTGGAATGAACCAACTACCCTAAGATGGTCTATCTGGGTTATGTTGTGGTGAACCCAAGAAAAACAAAAAGTTGAAAGACAAAGAATCTCAGTGTGCAAGCACTGAGGCAAATGTCACCTCAAAGGGCACTGGCCGAGAAGCCAAATTTCAAAGAAATACAAAATCACACATACCCCATAATGCAAAACATCACAGAATATTATGCTGGTTCAACTTTAAGCAGAAATCTATGTTACCAAAATGTCTGTCACACAGTCTGCAAAGGGTGTTAACGGAAGACACATACATATGTTTCGATCATACCAGAGAAGTCATCAGTGTGCCTCGTCTGTGTGACACACCAGAGGAATAAACCAGCTACCCTAAGATGGTCTGTCTAGGCTATGTTGTGATGAACCCAGGAAAAACAAATCAAGCTGAAAGACAAAGAATCTCAGCACACAAGCACTGAGGAAAAGGGCACTGGCCAGGAAGCCAAGTTTCAGTTTCAAAGAAATACAAAATCACACAT
Source organism: Neoceratodus forsteri (assembly GCA_016271365.2). Classification (NCBI taxonomy): domain Eukaryota; kingdom Metazoa; phylum Chordata; order Ceratodontiformes; family Ceratodontidae; genus Neoceratodus; species Neoceratodus forsteri. The sequence continues at coordinate 18,945,443 of JADMNL010000033.1, read as the reverse complement.
ACCCCATAATGCAAATCACCACAGAATATTATGCTGGTTTAACTTTAAGCAGAAATACATGGTACCTAAAGGTCTCTCTCACACAGTCTGCAAAGGGTGCTAACAGAAGACACATACACATGTCTCATCCTACCAGAAATCATCAGTGTGCCTCGTCTGTGTGACAGGCGCGTGGAATGAAACAGCTACCCTAAAGTGGTCTATCTGGGTTATGTTGTGGTGAACCCAATAAAACAAAAACAAGCTAAAAGTCAAAGAATCTTGTCGCATAAGCACTCAGGCAAAGATTACTCCAAAGGGCACTGTGCCGGGTGGCCAAATTTTCAAAGAAATATAAAATCACATATACTCCCTTAACGTAAAGCATCATGGGCTATATATGCAAATCACCACAGAATATTATGCTGGTTCAACTTAAGCAGAAATGCGTGGTACCAAAGTGTGCTAACAGAAGACACATACACATGTTTTGTCTTACCAGGTCTCATCTGTGTGACACCCCATTTGAATGAACCAGCTACCCTTAGATGGTCTATCTGGGTTATGTTGTGGTGAACTCAATAAAACAAAAACAAGCTAAAAGGCAAAGAACCTCAGCATGCAAGCAAAAGGTTACCTCTAAAGGCACTGGCTAGAAGCCAAATTTCAAAGAATACAAAATCACACATACCCCCATAATGCAAAGAACCATGGGCTGTATATGCAAATCACCACAGAATATTATGCTGGTTCAACTTTAAGTAGAAATGAATGGTGCCAAAAGGTCTCTCAGTCTGCAAAGGGTACTAACAAAAGACACATATATGTGTCTTGTCCTACCAGGTCTCATCTGTGTGACACCCTAGTGGAATGAACCAGCTACCCTAAGATGGTCTATCTGGGTAATGTTGTGGTGAACCAAATAAAACAAGCTAAAGACAAAGAACCTTCAGCGAGCAAACACTGAGGCAAAAGTTACCTCAAAGGGCACTGGCTGGAAAGCCAAGTTTCAAAGAAATACAAAATCACACACAACCCTATAATGCAAATCACCACAGAATATTATGCTGGTTTAACTTTAAGCAGAAATGCATGGTGCCAAAAGGACTCTCACACAGTCTGAAAAGGTGCTAACAAAGACACATACATGTTTCATCTTACAAACTCATCAGTGTGCCTCGTCTTTGTGACACCCCAGTGGAATGAACCAGCTACCCTTAGAAGGTCCATCTGGGTTATTTGGTGAACCCAATAAAATAAAAACAAGCTAAAGACTAAAGAATCTCAGTGCATAAGCACTGAGGGAAAGGTTAGCCCAAAGGGCACTGGCCAGAAAGCCAAGTTTCAAAGAAATACAAAATCACATACTCCCTTAACGTAAAGCATCATGGTCTGTATATGCAAATCACCACAGAATATTATGCTGGTTCAACTTTAAGCAGAAATGCATGGTGCCAAAAGGTCTCTCAAATAGTCTGGAAAGGGTACTAACAGAAGACAGATACACATGTTTCATCCTACAAAACTCATCAATATGTCATGTCTGTGTGCCACCCTAATGGAATGAACCAGCTAGCCTAAGATGTATATCTGGGTTATGTTGTGGTGAACCCAATAAAAACAAAAACAAGCTAAAGACAAAGAGCCTCAGCTTGCAAGCACTGAGGAAAAGGTTACCCCAAAGGGCACTGGCTGAGAAGCGAAGTTTGAAAGAAATACAAAATCACACACACCCCCATAATGCAAAGCATCATGGGCTCTATATGTAAATCCCTACAGAATACTATGCTGGTTCAACTTTAAGCAGAAATGCATGGTACCAAAAGATGTCTCACAGTCTGCAAAGAGTGCTTACAGAAGGCACAGAAGAAGAATGGTATTCTTCGTTGATTACAACAGTGGTATGGCCCCTAAATTTTACCAAAAGCAGCTTAGTTTACTACAAAGATGATGAATTATAAAAACATGAAAAGTATCTTCCTTGCCATTTTTTGACAAAGCTTTTTGGTCCCTGGCTGCTCTGATGTGCCTGTTTCAGGCATTGTGCTAAGCACTCCAGCCCTAATTGCCAGTCCCCCTACCATCACATCAGTAGGGATCCATATGGGGAGCGATTCAAGGGTATCAGCATTCTAATTTATGACAACTACTGCTAATAAATATTTTTAATTTTCTCCTTGCTTCTCCCTCCCTGGCATTCTGGTGTGGATCTGCATCCCCAAGGATGTCTTCTCAGTTAAGAGTAATGATGTGCTGCGGGGAGACATGCTCCATGGACCCACAGCAGAGGTTGTTATGGGGCTGAACACGGACATCTCTCCCCTGATCATCCCCACATAATTTGACATCCAGAGTCTGCTCCTGAACTTGGCTCACCTGCAGGAAACCCACAGTGCTTCTGCTGGGGCATTGGACAACTCCATTCCTTGCCATTTTACAGTTGCAGACAGCATCTATTTCATAATTTGGGCACTTGTTATAACTTGCTATTGACACCTTTGAGGTCTGGTCCGAAAATTAAACTTAAGGATGAAGCGAACAACTCATTTTGGCAGTCAAGCACCAATCTTGACTTCTTTACAGTATGAAAATCGTCATTTTTTGTTAATTTATGTTTTTCACCTGATTCACTGGCTCAGCCTTTTCTCAGGCAACCTCTGGTAAGTCCTACACTTTATCTCATCACAGTCCATCCCATGTAGCCTCGATTCTGCTCCATCCCAGTGAGGAGAGGGTGGAGAAATGCACTCCTTATTCTGCCCAGCCTCAGATGACTGCGATGACCGCAGGGACCGTCCCATATATACTGGGTTCCCATGGGGAACCAGAACTGGAGTCAAGCTTTTCCCCATTGCTTTCCCCTCAGAAAGATCAGCACACACAAAGATGGAAATGCATGTAGATTGCAGATCCCCTGGCCAATGTCTCCACCTCTCCCTGGCACCCTCAGCTGCAGTATTTCAGCAAGGATGATGACCCTCCTCCCTCCTCAGAAGGAAAAGCATCTTCTGGGGGGCGCAATCTCTCCTCATTCCAACCAGGGTCACTGCCATCGTGAGCAGTAGCTCCACCATTATACCAACGGCCAGCTAAAGAAATACTCTTCTAAATAAGTAAGTAAATTAAGTCAAACACCAGCCCTGTACAAATCCTGAAATACTAAAGTAGAGAATCAGGTAACCCAAATTCTTCATAACTTACAATTAGTCTCTGCGCTGGTAATTGCAGTTGGAGTAATAGTAAGAGTAAGAGCTATACGGATCTCTTGTGGGTTCTTCTTTACATCGAGGCACATAATATTCGGGGTCACTCACACGATGTCAATGCAGTACATGATGGTGCCGATACCCGCTACGACAGAGCTGATCACGCTTTAGCCCCAAGGCTGCTTGAACCTGAAATGACGAAAACAGGGTGTGAACAGTATTTTTCTGGGTCACTAGATCTGCACATTTTCTGAAGCCAGACAGATGGATTATGGGGCTCTGTACTCACATTGGGGGCTTACATGCCAGTCGGCATGGAGCCCACTCAAGAACCAGCACCCAACTCTCAGACAGCAACCCCAACCCCGTAAAAGAGATGATGGTAATAAGCAAAGCAACTTACAAGGCAGGTACTTGGCTTTCTGTCTGCTGCAACTGCCACTGATCCAGATGCAATGAACTGTGAAGAAACAAATTGTCATAAGGTGAATGATTATATTTGTAAAAATCATAACAATATCAATTCTAAAACAATGTCAAATACAGCATTTTGATTGGTCAACAGCATTCTAAAAACATTTGGTGAATGGTTGGGAGCCACCATGCTGCAAATAATTTTATTGTAAAACATTTGTTTTTAAATTGAAAACATTTTAGCTGAACAATAGCATTAAGGCAGTCCAGACTTTGAGTTACATTTGTAGCTTGAAACAAACAGGGTTTAGCAGGTTGTGTTTGAAATGGTATCAAGATTTTGTGAAAGATCTGCTGCCTTTATATATAATCTATTTTTTAATCTGTGATTTGTTTTCCTCCTGTACTTCTCTGTCCCTTGTCTGTCTTCTGGAGAAACCCCACGGCACACCATGAGCCACCCCCAAGCCTGTTACCCACACTTACTAGCCTCCATTGTGTCCTGGATAGCTCCCCAGGTAGGGTTGTTGGGTGAATGGGATATACTCGTGACAGAGTCCACGGGTCAAGCGGCAAGCTGTGGTGGCATGAGACCCAAATGCCTGGGGTCTGCTGCTCTGCACACTGGAGCCATTTTCTGTTTTCATCCCTCCCTCGGGAAGCTGGCCATTGGTGAGGCCAATTATATGTGCACTACTTCGCTACAAATACATGGCTGCATGGCTTTGTCTGGCTTCCTTCTGAGCCAGTTGTGAACCGTGCCTGCAGCACCACCTTGCGGTCATCTAGGCGGCACTATAATGTTGTCTGCAGCAACTCCCCTCAAACTAGGACAGTGTCCTCTGGGCTGCTCAATCTTTCTCTCTCGGCCAAGCTCCTCAAGACCTGGGTCTGTTCCTGAACTGGGGTCACCAGCATCACATGGAGCCCAAATGCTGCACCGATGGGCTGGCTTCTGCTGCCTTGATATAATATAGGCTGACTTAGGTATGAATATTTACAGTATGGATTGCTGGTGCCTAGTTGTTAGTCAATAGCTCTGTTAAGAGCTAGTATATTAACTGCCAGTCAGCACAAAGGTAGCTCTACTGCTTGCGATGCCCACAATCCAGAGTTGGGAATGAGCCGGAGTCATGGCGGGGGTCAAGCATCCAGAGGTATATCTCTCTCCTCTGGGGGCAGTCAAAATATTACCATGCGTGACCATGTGGGCAATGCAGCTGGAGGCTCAGGGGTGGGGGCCACAGGCTGGTGAGCACTACGTGCACTTTCCAACATGTGCATGCACACCCTTATCACCCTATGTCCTGAGGGCCGAGCAGGATGACACCCCAACCTTCCACAGGCCCCACATCAATGGCATGATGCTCCTCTGTAGCTGGATACACGATTGTAGGCGGGATAAGGGAGCCCTGCTGCCCTCACCATGGGTGGGGGAGGGGTGAGCTGTGGCACATAAACAGAGCCACAAGGTAAGCCCACAAGAAGCCTGGTGACAGAGTTGGAGACTGGTGCAGTTGGGCATATCCTGGAGAAGGCAGCATAAAGACAGAATTAAAGAAAAAAACTAGTACTCTGGCAGAAATTAATATTTACTTTTAAAAGCAGTACTCAACTGTTATATTTTATATCTGAGTACTTTTCTCCAGTTAGATTTTTACCTGACAGCACTGAGCATGATGTATGGAACATTGTAAATCACATGTGATTTCAGCCAATCAATGCACAGTGTCGCTATACCGATTATCCTGCATGCAGTGTTCTCACACGCAGGAATGTTAGGATTGGAGTATTCTACTTCAGAGCCTGGGAAGGGCCACTCAATTTAACTTTCGAACTTAAAAGCAATATACTTAAAACGTGTTAGAAATCACTGTACCTAACATGAGGGATTTTTTTTTTAGTTAATTTACTCCACGTAGTGAGCGCTGTCCTTCCCACCGACCCCCACCCCCACCCCCAGTCTTGTCATCTGTGTCTCAGGGGCTTATCTTGAACCTGGAGCTACCAGCATGGCTTTCCCACAGTGGTGGGGTCAGTGCCATATACCGACAAATGGATCCAGTTTTCTGGGAGAGGGCCTGTAACCCGGTGTCAGTACTTATTATTGAATAGTGCCAGTTACCCCAAACTGTTCATTTTAAAAATGCAAGTTATAAAAATGTGTCATTTCTGCAAATAGCCATTTTTTCCAGACTGTGTATTTTTAAATGTGATTTGTAAAAGAAAGGTACTGTTTCCACCAGAATTGCTAATTTTAAACTCACTATTCTAACTCGAGAAATTGCTACTAACTTATACAAAACTGGAGTAATTTTACATAAGTGCACAAAATGCATTTTTTCTTTTATTGAGAACTACTCCTTTCTCCTTTACTTATATGTGGTCTCTGAGGTGGGGGATGACCTGCCCCACTGCCCCATCTCAGAGGACAAGCCAGGGAGTTAGGAGGAGGGCCACAGGTAGGGAGTGATATGGCGGGGCAGTTGCTTTAGGACCAATATGTCCAGTGTAAAAATACATATTTCACCTTCTTCCAGACTGGTCACATATGATGTAGAAATTAATGAGATTTTTATAATACAGGTCATGAAAATCCTTTAATTTCACTAGTTGAAACGTGTCACATAACCACTGATTACTTTCTTATAGCACACACCTCTTCTGAAGCGACATATTGTTTAAACAAATAAAAGCCCATTTATAAGTGGAATAACACATTCCAAGTTGTGTTGGATGGTTGCAGCACTTGGCTATGCTTCACGCCTAACCATCACTAAAGTATGTATTATTCTCTTATAACCACACACCTTCTCATGTGTTATCCCTTATGCAATGCAGGAAGAGTGCAGGGAGGGTCCACTCCAGACCCAGCCCTAGGGGCAAGCTAGGAGCTTCGTGACTGTGTTTTTCTGGGGAAGGGTTGCCTGCCTAGTGGCTCTGCTCAGAGGGCAAGCCTGGGGATGAGGGGAGCAGTGAGGGGAGTGGGGACCAGGGCCTCCTGTTGGGGTGGTACAAAGGCAGTAGAACAAAAAAAAAATAGAAGAAGATATGGCTCCCTGTCTGTTAAAGTGCTGAAACTCCATCAAGGAATTCCCGTCACATCCCAGACCTCGAGATCAAGCTCAAGAGGTTTATGAAGTCACTGGAATCCTGAAATGGATTTCCAGCACCATATGAGATAGGGAGCCACATGTTGTTTTTTGTAATACATGTCTGTCTGTCTGTACCCCTTCCCCCAAAAAATAGCTGGCACCCAGTTTCATCTGACTGATGTCACCCCCCGCCCACAGATCCCGCATGTAGCAGTGCTGCAGAATTGTTTTCTGCATAATGTCATGTCATTTTGTAAAACACTACATTGAAATTATATGCGATACTGCAGAATTAGCTGTTGATTCAGGTTTCCATGGAATTTTGGAATAAAGGGAATATTTCCACATTCTGCATGCATAATCCATGGAAGAGGAGAAACTCTGCACAGCACTACCCCTGTACAGATACATTCACGTGTTTGCTCACTTAGGACTCAAATAGTTCCTTCCTACAACCATCATAGAATCATAGAGACTGTCGGCAGAAAAGGACCCACAGTCCATCCAGTCTGCCCATAACCTCCCTAATTAGGATGTCCCACCCCTTACCAGCCTGCCTTGCCCATTAGTCCCATGTACCTATCCCAGGCTCTTTGAAGGTGCCTACTGTATCCACCCACCCCCCATCCACTTGGCAGACTGTTCCATGACATTACCACCCTCTTGGTAAATAACATCCCCGATATCCCTCTGGATCTTCACCCTCCAGTTTCTAGGTGTGCCTTATAGTTTGTTTGTTGAATTTTATTGACCGGTAAGCCCATTGGGCCTAGGAGTCCCTTTTTCAGGGGCGACCGAGAGGCGATACAGATAGTAAGCAACTGAAGCGGAACCAGATTAAGCTGCTGCTGCTATTTTGGTGAATGAGAGAAATTTAGCCAGGACACCGAGGAAATTCCCCTACTCTTTTCGATAAGTGCCATCGGATCTTTAACATCCATCTGAACTACCACCAACCCAGGCAGATGGGACCTCAGTTTAATGTCTCATCCGAAAGATGGCACCTCAGAAGTGCAGCACCCTCTCATGCTGCACTGCAGTGTCGGTACTGGGATATTAACCCAAGTGCCAGATGTGGAAACTGAACCCAGAGCCCTCTGATCTCCCAGCCTCAGAGGCGAGTGTGCTACCTACTGAGCCACTGACACTGCAGTGGAGCTGTTCTTATTCATTCTGAAGATGCTGCCGACCCTTACCTTGTTCATGCCCTTCAAATACTTGAATGACTCCACCATGTCCCCCTTCTCCTCCTCTCCTCCAGTGTGTACAGGCTCAGTTCCTCCAGCCTCTCCCCATAAGACCTCCCCTACAGCTCCCATGCCATCTTGGTTGCCCTTCTCTGGACCCTTTCCAGCCCTATCCTTCTCCCCTTGCAGGTATGGCCTCCAGAACTGGAGCCCATATTCCATGTGTGGTCTGACCTTGGTTTTGTATAGTAGCAGGATAACCTTCCTCCTTCTGCTTGTGAATCTCCTCCCTATGCATGCCAGCATTCAAAGTGCCTTTCCTGCAGCTGTGTCACACTGATTCCACACTTTCAGGTTGTCTGAAATCATGATCCCCAGGTCTCTTTCCTGTTATGTTACCTCCAACTCCCCCTCCCCAAATCTGGTACTCGCCTTTGGGTTGTTTCACCCTATGTGCATCATTTTGCACTTTTTATATTTAACTGTATCTAACCACTTCCCTAGTGTCACCAAGTCCTCCCTCATATCTTCCACCCCTCTTCCACCGTATGAACCCTATTGCTGCATATCTTCATGTCATCAACAAAGAGACACACTTTCCTAGAAGACCCTCAGTGATATCTCTAGTGTATATGTTGAAAAGTATGGTTCCCAAAACATACCTCTGGGGAGCACTTCTCATCACTTCTCTTCCTTAGGTGTGCTCTCCATTTCACCACAGCCCTCTGTGTCCTCCCCTCCCTCCCTCTCCTCCCCTCTAGCCAGTGTTCTAACCAGCTTGTGAGCTTGTTCCCCACTCCTCGCTATCTACCTTCCCTATCAGCCTCCTGTGGAGTACGGTGTCAGATGCTTTCCTGAAGTCCAGGTAGACCACATCCATCCATCCACCCAACCACGACATTACAATGTATGAGAGAAGTGTTTCTAGCCATACTGGTTCTTGTACAAAAAGCTCAACAAAACAGTAACATAGAAACACAGAATTTATCAGCAGATAAAGACCACTGGTCCACCAGTCAGACCAGATGGTCCCTGCTTTATCTGTCTCCACCAACCCTAACTGGTCTCTAGTGACCCTCCCTCCTCCTTGCTATTTACCAATACTCCCCTATGTCTGTCCCATGCACTTGAAGCCCCTACTGTTTTTGCCTCCACAGCTTCCGTTGGCAGTCTGCTCTAGGTGTCCAGCCACTCTTTCAGTGAAGAAATACTTCCTTACACCGCTCTTGAATCCCCCCACTGCACTGCATGCCCATTGGCCCAGGTTCTCATTCTTAACTGAAGAGATTCCCCTACTGTAGCTCGTTCACCCTGTGAGGTACTTGTAGGTCTCTAAAGTCCCTCTCGCTGAAGTTGATGATATGATACCTTTTATTGACGTAACTGGAAATATTTAGTATACAGCCTTCAGGCCTCACAGTATCCTTTGGTGAAGAAGTAGCATTACTTGAAGAGGGCACTGTGAGGCTGGAAAGCTCGTGTACTGAAAAATTCTTTGCTGTCCAATAAAGGTATAATTGCTTTGTTCCTCCATCGCAAAGTGACGATTCCTCGTCTCTCACTTTCTGTAAATGTGAACAACACAAACCCACTGTCATCTCACCAGCACTGAGGTCCAGAAAGGGATTCCAGTGTAGATGGGAAGGTAACTTCTCCAAATGCCAAGGCTATGCCAAAGGTGATGCTGACGATGCCACCATAATCTGGACAGTCTGTGAACAACAAGAGGAAGAAAACAATAACAGAAGAAACACAGAACTTGTCGGCAGATAAGGACTGCAAGGCCATCCAGTCTGCCCATAGGCCCTATACATTGTATGTGACCACTGACACTATGTGATCAAAGGCTTGCCAAGATCTTGATCAAGCAGTACATTTAATGAGAACAACAAAAGGAAGAAAAACAAAACAGTAACTGTACGTTTAATGAGAACAAGGCAAAGTCATACTGATGTTTCAGAGAATTGTTGGATAATTAAAAGGAGGGGAAAAAAGCAGAAATGGTATATTAAGTTGGTAGCCCCATTAGCATACATAACCAGCACGCTAAAAGCCGATTGGTCTGCATGAGATGTAGCATAGGCTTAGTCGGCTAATGTGACAGTTGGCACAGTTCTTTACAAATAAAAAACAACTCAGAAGTACAGTATTTGAAAATTTATTTGTGTTCCTTAAACCCTAATCGGGTGTTTCTGCAGCATTTGATGTACTTTTACTGCATAACCAGCATTTACCTTTAAAGTTTTATTATATTGCAAGCAAACATTCAGCATTTACAAGAGTTCATTATTATTTATTGAGTCAGCGATGTGGAACTAGCACCAGAATGGACGTTCTATCATACAGAATATTGATGAGGGTACACTGTACTCAGAAAGGACAGTGCTGTGGGCCGGGTGATGCTCATCATTAGGAATGGCATTGATATATGCAGGTGGAGGGGCTGAGGGAAACGAGAGACTATGGGTTAATCCCAGGGTCCTGGGAGAAGGAGGGTCAACCTGGGGTGGTTTACAGACCACCCTCACTAGCTGAAGACCTCGAGGAGAGACTGGTGGCAAATCTAAGAGCACACTGCGGTCAGGATGGGGTAAAATGTAGTGCTGGGTGACCTTAACATGCCGGGGTGGACTGGGGCACCTTGGCATCTTCATCAATGAGGGAGCAGTGCTTGTTGGATGTTTTCCAGTATGCATTCCTATCTCAGCTGGTGGCTGACTCGACAAGAGATGGTCATATCCTGGATGTGGTCCTATCTGATAATGACTTGGTCAGGAACCTAGTTGTAGGGACCCACTGGAGGGAGTGACCATGCCATGGTTTATTTTCTCTTAGACCTGAGAGGGTGGAAAATCGCACAAAAACAGTAGTGGTGGACTTCAGGGCAGTGGACTTTGAGGGTATGGTGGGTGTTCTCAACACACATTTGGAGGATCAGACAAGACATGGACACAGAGTGTAGGGGAGATTATAAAAGGGGCTTCTTGAAGCCACTAAGGCCTGCATGAAGGTCCGGCACAAGTTTGGTAAGGCCAGAAAGCGAGTTGGTGGACCAGAGAGGTTCAAGAGGTGGGGAGGAAGAAAAGGGCGGTTTATAGGAAATGTAGCGCTCACGAGGGGACAGAGACAGAGAGGAGTACAATAGGATATCCAAAAGGTAACCAGGGTGGTGAGATCAGCCAAGGCAAGGACAGACAGAGGGCTGGCGCGGGGCATCAGGAAGGGGGAAAGGGTTATTTAGGTATATCAGGAAAGGAAGAAGGTGAAGGGGCAGATTAGCAGACTGAGGTCTGAGGTGGGTGGGCTGAGGAGGCCAGAGAGCAGGCAGAGGTACTCAATGAATACTTTGCCTCGGTCTTCCTAAGGGACGATGGAGAACAGCCCACATGGGGAGGGGCTCTGGAACTGTGGAAGGGGTGAGCTCTCTGATGTTGAAATTCCTGTGGGCAGGGTGGGAAACTCTTAAATCCCTGAGAATGGATAGAGTGCTGGGTCCAGATAGGACAGGAACATAGAAACATAGAATCTGACGGCAGATAAGGACCGCTTGGCCCATCCAGTCTGCCCATTTCCCTACCTAATGCATAAGCTGCAGATCCTAGCTAACCGACAGCCCACTTCTTCCAACTCCACCCACTAGAATTGCTTTATGCCTGTCCCATGCATTCTTGAATTCCACCACTGTTTTGACTCCACAACCCCTCAGAAAGGCTGTTCCATGCATCTACAACCCTCCCGTGAAAAATATTTCCTCACATTACCTCTGAGCCGTCCCCCTCCAGCTTCAAATTGTGCCCCTTGTTCTGCATCTCTTTTCTGAAAGATGCCACCCTCTTGGACTTTGTTGATTCCCTTGAGGTACTTGAAAGTTTCTATCATGTCCCCTCTCCCTCCCTCAAGTCTCTCTTGATATGTCTTCTGGTGCACACCCTGCACCATTTTAGTTGCCCTCCTCTAGACTGTCTCCATCCTGTGTATGTCTTTGTGGAAACTGGGTCTCCGGAACTGCATGCAGTACTCCAGATGGGGTCTCACCAGCTGTCTGTACAGAAGGATAACAACTTCTTGTTTTCTACTGGTGATGCTCTCTCCCTATGCATCCCAGTGTCCCACCAGCCTCTACTTACTGCCCTCTCACATTGCTTGCTCACCTTTAGATCATCGATATGACTACCCCAGGTCCCTTTCCATTTTGTTGTTGTTGTATCTCACCCCCCATTGTGTACTCTTCCCTGGGTTTTGTTTGCCAGGTGCATTACTTTGCACTTCTTAGCACTGAATCTAAGCTGCCATACATTTGACCATTCCTCCAACCTTGCCAAGTCCCTTCTCATCCTTTCCACCCCACCTTGTGTATCAACTATGTTGCAGATCTTTGTGTCGTCTGCAAAGAGACATACTTTTCCTTCAGTCCTGTGCAATGTCACTTATAAACACACTGAAGAGGACTGGTCCCAGTACAGAACCCTGTGGCATCCCACTAGTAACCCCTTTCTTCAGAGTGGACTCATCCCAGGGTGCTGAAGGAGATGGAAGAAGTCCTTGCTGCACCATTGGCGGGCCTTTTAACTCCTCCCTCCAGATGGGATGGGTGCCTCAGGACTGGAGGATGGCTCATGCCATGCCTATCCATAAAAGCGCCTCAAGGGAGGAGCCAGGGAATTATCAGCCTGACTTGAGTGGTGGGCAAGGTGATGGAGGCCACTTGAAAGAGAGAGACTGGAGGTATTCCTGGGGACATGGTGCCATCTGGACAACCATCAACATGGCTTCGTTCAGAGCAGATCATGTCAGATGAACCTTGTGGAGTTCTATGATTGGGTGAAAAGAGCACTGAACCAGGGAAGGCCAGTGGATGTCATCTTTCTGGACTTCAGCAAGGCGTTGACTCAGTGCCACACTCAGGTTGTTGGGACAAGCTAGGGGAATGGGGTGGGAAAAGATGGTGGGATGGACAGGAGCTGGCTGACTGGGTGGTTTCAGAGGGTGGTGGTTGGGTGAGGTATCATCTCCTAGAAGGGTCATTGCAGGGTCCACAGGGTCAGTGCTGGGCCCACTCCTATTTAAAGCTTGCATCTCAGACATCAGGGACGAGATCAGGAGTGAAATGAGCTTCTTCACTGATTACTTGAAACTGGGAGTGGTGGTGGTGGATGGGAGGAGGGTAGAAGGGCCCTACAGGGGACCTGGAGACCTTGAGAGGTGGTCACATACTTGGAAACTGAGGTTTAATGCCAAGAAATGCACTGTTCTCCACTTGGGACTTAGGAACCCTGATCATGAGTACTTTTTAGGAGGGTGAAACTGTAGGTTCGGATGGGAGATCTTGGGGTGTTTGTGAATGCCAGAATAATAACACTGAGCAGTGTACGAGGTGGTGGCTAAGCGAATAGAATGCTCGGTGCATTGCCAGGGGACAACTTCAAGGAGATGGGAGATGCTTCTTCCTCTGTGTAACTGTATGCTCAGATCACACCTAGAGTACTGCATGTAGTTTTGGCCCCAGTACTTAAAAAGGACATTGCCTTCCTGGAAAGGGTCCAGAGGAGGATGACCAGGATGATACAGGGGCTGGGGAAGATCCTATGAGGAGAGACTTGAGGAGCTGATCATATACTCCCTGGAGGAGAGGAGGGGCAGGGAGGATAAGACTGAGGTCTTTAAATATCTAAAGGAATGAACAAGGTCGGCCTTAATAGGGTCTTCTAGCTAAGGAAGGAAGGACCACCAGGAGGCATTCCATTAAGTTGGTTGACGGGAGGCTCAGGGGTGAGACTAGGAGATGTTACTTACTGAAAGGGTGGTGGCCCCATTGAATATACTGCTTATGGAACTGGAGGCTGCTGATATAGTGAGCGGGTTCAAGAGGGTTGGGATAGATAAAGGGAAAGGTAAAACTGAGGAATTCTGGAGATGGAGAAGTAACTCTGGTAAGGGATGGGGTCGAGGGATTATGGGGAGGTGTGGGGGCAGCAATGTCTTGACCGTGTGCGGCTATTTGAGCAGATTCAATAGACTATTTGGCCTACTGTGCTGGCATCTTAGTATGTTAGAAGTATGAGTATTGCCAGCCGGTGGCATAGAGGACTCAGGCACTGGACTCCTGATCTCATGTTACGCCCGGCGACCTGGGTTCAGAATGACCTCAGGTCATTGGAGAACCAGAATGGGAGGGAGGAGAGTGGCTGAGCAAATGAAGTAGCTCTCCTCTCCCAGGGAGGCTGTCACCCACTAGTTCTGTTCCTATCGGATGGAGGTCCGATGGAGCAGTGTAGGTGGGAGGGCGTAAAGTAGCGGGCGCTTTGAGGTATGGCATGCGCATGCCTCCACGCTACACGCACGCCTGAGGCACAGGGATGGACAAAACTGGGGAAATTAGGGATAAAAATCTATATATGAAAAAAAGTATCGAAGTATTTTTATTCTGAGCTCTCCTGAATGTTTGTTTATAGGTTTACAAAATATTTTTTATTTTTCATCAGACCTGAAACACAAAACCAACCAAACCTATACTATACAGAACAATACAGTTTGACACTGTGGTCTTCCGCTCGGATGGTACCCCATGTAGGACTTTGAAAAATGGTTTTCTGCCTGTAGCAAATGGGATAGAATTAACAAACTCCAGCAACTTCCCATTCCAGAAATTATGTCAGTACCACCCTGTAAAATTCCAAAATTCAGCCATGCAGAATTTTGTTTTGCTGATGGATTTTAAATTCTTCGATTTCTGGCAGTCAGCTTTGGTAAAGATACATAATTTTACAGAGTTCCATTAATATTGAATCAATGTTCAGAAATGTAAACATTATGTGCCAAATATTTAGAATCTTGTAAGCACAACACAAATGTTTGTGCTGCCTTGCGCCCTGAACCGACTGCTGTATATTCAGTTGGATAGCAAGCAGTGCTATCCGACTGAACATCCAGCAGTGTCAGTACAGTGCTAAGTGGACCTGTACTGCCCCGACATGGATCTGGGCTGTATATAGCCCACAGGGAACTGCACTGTCTGAAATGGGATAGCGAGTGCACCTGCGCTGCCTCGACATGGATCTGGGCTGTAATAGCCCACAGGAACTGCACTGTCTGAAATGGATAGCGCTAAGTGCACCTGCGCTGCCCCGACATGGATCTGGGCTGTATATAGCCCACAGGGAACTGCACTGTCTGAAATGGGATAGCGCTAAGTGCACCTGCGCTGCCCGACATGGATCTGGGCTGTATATAGCCCACAGGTAGTGCACTGTCTGAAATGGGATAGCGCTAAGTGCACCTGCGCTGCCCCGACATGGATCTGGGCTGTATATAGCGCACAGGGACTGCACTGTCTGAAATGGGATGGCGCTAAGTGCACCTGCGCTGCCCGACATGGATCTGGGCTGTATATGGCCCACAGGTAAGTGCACTGTCTGAAATGGGATAGCGCTAAGTGCACCTGCGCTGCCCGACATGGATCTGGGCTGTATATAGCCCACAGGGAACTGCACTGTCTGAAATGGGATGGCGCTAAGTGCACTTGCGCTGCCCGACATGGATCTGGGCTGTATATAGCCCACAGGGAACTGCACTGTCTGAAATGGGATGGCGCTAAGTGCACCTCCGCTGCCCGACATGGATCTGGGCTGTATATAGCCCACAGGGAGTGCACTGTCTGAAATGGGATAGCGCTAAGTGCACCTGCGCTGCCCGACATGGATCTGGGTTGTATATAGCCCACAGGGATGCACTGCCTGAAGTGGGATGGCGCTAAGTGCACCTGCGCTGCCCGACATGGATCTGGGCTGGATATAGCCCACAGGGTGCACTGCCTGAAGTGGGATAGCGCTAAGTGCACCTCGCTGCCCGACATGGATCTGGGCTGGATATAGCCCACAGGGAACTGCACTGACTGAAGTGGGATAGCGCTAAGTGCACCTGCGCTGCCCGACATGGATCTGGGCTGGATATAGCCCACAGGGGCTGCACTGTCTGAAGTGGGATGGCGCTAAGTGCACCTCGCTGCCCCGACATGGATCTGGGTTGGATATAGCCCACAGGGAACTGCACTGTCTGAAGTGGGATAGCGCTAAGTGCACCTGCGCTGCCCGACATGGATCTGGGCTGGATATAGCCCACAGGGAACTGCACTGTCTGAAGTGGGATGGCGCTAAGTGCACCTGCGCTGCCCCGACATGGATCTGGGCTGGATATAGCCCACAGGGAACTGCACTGTCTGAAATGGGATGGCGCTAAGTGCACCTGCACTGCCCGACATGGATCTGGGCTGGATATAGCCCACAGGAAACTGCACTGTCTGAAATGGGATAGCACTAAGTGCACCTGCGCTGCCCCGACATGGATCTGGGCTGTATATAGCCCACAGGGAACTGCACTGTCTGAAGTGGGATGGCGCTAAGTGCACCTGCGCTGCCCGACATGGATCTGGGCTGGATATAGCCTACAGGAACTGCACTGTCTGAAGTGGGATAGCATAAGTACACCTGCACTGCCCCGACATGGATCTGGGCTGGATATATCCCACAGGGAACTGCACTGTCTGAAATGGGATGGCGTTAAGTGCACCTGCACTACCCAACATGGATCTGGGCTGTATATAGCCACAGGGAACTGCACTGTCTGAAATGGGATGGCTAGTGCACCTGCGCTGCCTTCGACATGGATCTGTGCTGTATATAGCCTACAGGTAACTGCATTGTCTGAAGTGGGATAGGCTAAGACTCCTGTCTATATTCAGCCCAAACATGCAAATGAGGCCATTGTGCATGCCCATTATGGGCCCATTTGTATGGAGTGCAACATCTCGTTAAGCGCTACAGAAAGGGAGTAAACAGCAAGCCCTGGTAGTCTAAGTGTTCCCTTCATCATTCCTCAGAGCCATCATACATATCTCTGGTGGCACAGTGTGTCCCTCCCTCTGATCGCTTCTCAGAGCCATCATAGATGTCCCTGGTGGCCTAGTGCCCCCCTTTCAAGTCACACCTCAGAGCTCTTACATATACACTGGTGGCATAGCGATCCTACAGCTTTCCAACAGCCCCACCCGACCCACTCACTGACATTCCACATCCTTACATTCCCCCAGACCCTAGTGGCTGGCAATACTCTCAGCTCAGCATGGTGACTGGCACCACCCTCCTCTCACCTCCACAATACTGCACATGCGCTCACTGACAGCTCATATGACAGCCAGCCGTGGAGATGACAGGAGGGCTGTACTGGTCACTGTATTGAGCTGAGAGGAGCGCCAGCCACCAGAGTAATGGGGAGTGAGGTTGTAGGGATGTCAGTGGATGGGTCAGATGGGGAGGCCACCCCCAGACAACCAGGGAATTGTTTCAAAACCATGTGAACAGGTGATCAGGGGTGGGGAACCACTGTGCCACAAGGGTATATTTAAGACCTTTGAGCAGTGATTGGGGTGGGGCCGGGGACACACTAGACCACCAGAGATATCTATAATGATGGCTCCAAGAAGCGATCAGTGGGGGACACACTTGACCACCAGGGATATTTAAAATGATGGCTAGGTCTATGGAAGTGCTCAAGTGGGAGAACATGGCTGGGCGACTTTAGCACAGCCACTCTGCCTTCTGGGGTGTTTACAGTGGCCAGTAACCAACATCACTTTAAGGCCGTTTACCATCATGGCAAATCTTTGAATATACCGCTGTGCCAGTATGAACTGGGGGTCCCACTCATTTCCATAGGCACAGTGGTGTTTTACTTTCATGCTGCAGTATTTGTAGAGCACTCCGGGGCTTCTGAATATGGGGGCAGCTGAGGCTCACACACTCAGGGTTAGCGATTCGCAACCACGTTAGTAGGTATACTAACCTTGAATACTGGGTCCAACTATCCTAACAAATAACAAATTTCCTCACAGGTTTCACAGTTCTTTTCTTGAAGCGTCAGCCTGCCAATGCAGTGGTAGTGACCACACTCCCCATGATGCCAGTGATCCAGGTTTGGGAACGCAGTCTGGGGAATCAGAGGGCCGGCCGCACTCCAGCTACATAGAGAGAGGAGGCTTGATGGATGGCATCACACATTGATGTCAGGGCACATGTCAGCCCAGAACACTGATAAATGGCTCCCTGCACTCTGGGAGATGCAGCACCTGGCACAGATCCACAAACTCCCTGCCTGTCCCGGACTGGTGCCCCAAAAATCAAGATGCCGAGTGTATGGGCCCCACCTGGTCCCACGCGGGGCAAACCAAGGCTACATGGCGGGACTACTGTAGGCTCCAGGTAAGAGGGAGCAAGGGACAGATGCCATAGGTGACTCCTGAGGATGCAGAGTGCAGGGGTGGGGGCATAAACAGAAAGTTAAAAAAAAATTTGCAGAACCAAAATCTCACAACTTCCCCAGCCCTAACCCAGGTTTGAATGAGTTAACAGTGAGTGCATCCTCTGTCACCAAAAACGAAGTGGATAAATGTCTTGAGATGATCAGTTGTACCTGATACTTATGCCTAGTGCTCAGGGCTCTCCTTTGATGAACTGCTGCAGTGGATCAGGCAGCTTCAGTGGTGATGGTTTGGCGGGCTCGGACACAGGTTGTTTAAGTGCCCTGGCCTGTGGGCTGTCTTAGGAAGATCTGGGTGAGGATCACCATCCCATTTGTGGTTGTCACTGTTGAGGTCATGGTGTCTCACTAAACTGGAGAGACCAGTAAAGAAATTGTGAATGGAAGAAAGGGAGAGAAGGGAAGGGGAGGAAGGATGGAAGGAAGGAAGTAAAGAATGCAAGAAGGAGGAAAGATGAAAGGAAAAAGGAAGTCAAAAGTGAGAAAGGAGAGCGAAAGGTAAAAGAAAGAAGGATGGAAGGAAAGAATGCAGACGATGGGAAGAGAAAGAAAGGGGAAAAGGAGAAGAATAATAATGAAACAAACAAAGATACCTTGATGAGTTTCCGGACGTATTTCATTTACGTATTCATCCTTCCATCCAATCACTACATGGATCTGGGATGTTGCCTACTGAGATGGAATGTCTGTAAGTGTATTGTACAAGCACCATTGGAAGGGATTCCATCAGTACTGACTGCTCCTTCTGCTTTATGCATCCCTCAGTCATTCTAATGCCAGAAACTGAAACCCCTGGCTGTTCTGTAACTGCTGTATGTATGTGTTCATTGTTGGTTGGGTTATTACATGCGAAAATAATGAAATAGCCAGCAGAAGAAGGCCTTACAGCCTGTCGAGTCTGCTTGAGTGTGGTGCCCCTGATTCAGGACATTTGTGGGCCCCTCCTCACCTCCCCACTAACCCTTACCATCCCTTCACCTTATCCCTCCCTGCTTTGAATCCACCCCATCATCCTTTGGGTGACCACCTCTGATGGGAATTCAGTATCAACATATTTATTTTATTTATTTATATATTTATTTATTCAGTTCTCAGATTAATACTTTTGAGCTTATAAGCTTGTTTACATAAGTTTCATGTCAACAGCAAACAACACAAATACAGCAAAACAATACAGACTGGTTACAAAATTACATTGGATAAAGAAATGACGTTTCAACTCTTTTGTAACTAACATTACAAAATTCAGTCACATTAAGCAATAAGTATGTTGCAGGGTGAACAAAGTGGAAAGGTAGCTTACTATGGAGAAAGAAACTGGTAGCAACAGAGACGGGGCTGACAGAGTGCCGAGTAGGTGAGGAAGGTACAAGGAGAGTAGGTGGAGGAGACGGAGCAGCCATAGGGCCTTGTCATTGGTTTGCTGGAAGAGGAAAATTCCGTGAGGTTTTGGAGTGAGAGGATATGGTGAGGGAGGGAAGCAGATAAGGTGGGGGGGTGGGAAACGGATGAGGAATGGAATGGAGGATGAAAGCAGAGTGGGATGGTAGAGGAGAGGAGAAAATAACAAGGCAGTTGGATAGGAAGATTGTAGTGCTATAATGAACAGAAAGAAGACGAGTTAGCTTGTGCAATTTAGAAGTTACAGTCACACCCACTGAGTGTTACTAGGTGAGTACAAGTTTCTTTTGAAGGGGCCAAGTTTAGATTCTGCCAGCAGATTGTCAAGTAGTGAGCTGAGCCAAGTGTGTGCCCAATACTCAAAAGACCGCTGACCCTGGGAGGTGCTGTGAAGGGACTTTTAGCAGCTGGCTAGTAGTCACTCTGGTAAGTCTAGCCTTGTTGGTGGGGCAGAGGAGACTCTGAACGCCAAGTGGTGTTAGACCTAGAGTGGACTTTTTAGCCAGCAAGCAGACCTGGTATTGAGTTCTACAGCGCAGGTTTAACCACCCAGACTGGGAACAGAGATCACAGGTGTGTTTAAGGCATGGCGATCTAGGACAAGCCTACAGGTTTTGTTTAGAGCCAGCTTTATTCTCTTTAGAGCTGTGTCAGTTGCCGCACTATAGATTACAAGCCCATAGCCAATCATGGATAGGACAGAGTTGCAAGTTTTAATGCCTCATCAGTTAGGCAATGTTTATGCCTAAATAGTTAGCTAATTTTGACATTTGCAGCCTTGGCTACAAAGGTCAATGTGCTGTGAAATGTGAGGGAACAGTCTAGAGTGTCCCCAAGATATTTAAAACTTTGGACCATTTCTAGTGAGGCATTTTGGTTGTTTACTGATGGGGTGTCTGCCAGTTGTGAGGAGAGGCAAACAGCATTGTCTTGGTCTTCTTATAATTAAGCAAGAGCTTTGAATCAAGAAACCAGGCCTCAACTAAGGAGAAATTAACCTGCATTCACTTTTCCAGTGCTTCTGGGTCTGTGTGGCTGGTGTACAGTACTGCATCATCAGCGTACAGTAGGACCTTCTCTGACATGCTAGAGGGAGATGGTTTAGGAACAGGCTAAAGAACAGGGGTCCAAAACTGAACCTTGGGGACTCCTGTGTTGACATTCAGACTTTCAGAGAGAGTAGCAATGATTTTTACTTGTTGTGCTCTCCCGGACAGGTAGCTCTAGAACCACCCCTGATTCAGGTGATAACCCAGTGCAGGTTAGTTGGTTCAGCAGCAGTTCATGACTGACTGTGTCAAAGGCCTTGGTGAGGTCTATGTAGGTTTCCCTACCATAAATCCCGATCAAGTGCAGCATGAATGTAGCCTCACGAACTCCACAAGTGCTGTTGTAGTACTCTGTTGTTCCCTGAAACCATGCTGTTCCAGGCACTGTAACTGGTATTTTCAAGGTAGTCAACAAGCTAGTCACAGATACTATGCTCTAGTGCTTTTGAGGGTGGGAGGGGAGGGTACAGAGATCGGATGGTAGTTGTTGTGACTAGCTCTGTCACAATTTTTAAAAACAGGGTGACCACCACCACTTCCATAGCTGTAGGAATTTACAGGTTATAAGCGAGAGATTCATAATTCTGGCGAGGGATGACGGTAACTCATCAAGTGTGAGAGCAGTGAGCTTGAGCATGTTAGTATTAATCAAATCAAGTCAGGACAGGTGGCTACATGTCCCAAATTAGGGTCACCGATGGGGGCTGGCAGAGTAGATCCTTGTTCTGCAACACTGCCACCTGGTGGTCACAGCTAGTAGTTCAGCAGGGCACGTTCGCAGGAAGGGTGTGTAGGGATGGCACACATGGGGCATCATTGGGGCGTTTCAAAAATACTTGAGGTGGGGCTGCCAGCATATTGCCTCACCTGCCCACAGCCAAACAGCCCAACTTCATCCCTGGACAGGGCCCCTAGCTCTGCATTTGGAGCACCAAGGCATGCTCAGGCATGCTCAGTGGGACCCGCTGTCAGGGCAAAACCACAGGGTCCATATCAGTCAGATGGCAATCTGCAGGGGCTGCAGACATGTCATTCGGTGCTGGAAGTGAGACTAAGGCCAGGGGACTGCAGACATGTCATTCGGTGCTGGGAAGCGAGACTAGTGCCAGGGTGACTGCAGACCTGTCATTCGGTGCTGGAAGCGAGACTAGTGCCAGGTGACTGCAGACCTGTCATTCGGTGCTGGGAAGCGAGACTAGGGACAGGGGACTGCAGACCTGTCATTCGGTGCTGGGAAGCGAGACTAGGGACAGGGACTGCAGACCTGTCATTCGGTGCTGGGAAGTGAGACTAGGGCCAGGGACTGCAGACCTGTCATTCGGTGCTGGGAAGCGAGACTAGGGCCAGGGGACTGCAGACATGTCATTGGTGCTGGAAGCGAGACTAGGGCCAGGGACTGCAGACATGTCATTCGGTGCTGGGAAGCGAGACTAGGGCCAGGAAAATAGGCAGCCCCTGGAGCTCAGGTAAGGACGAGATGACTTAAATACAGTTTCTTCTGCTGTATCCCAAAACTCTCTAAATATAATATTCATTCAAAATTCAGCTTAGATTTACTACATTTTCTGTACTATTACCCCTCACTCTTTATTTAGTTATTACAATTTCCTCAAAGGATAACCCTGTGAGGAGAAATATCTCATATGTGAGTAAACTGCTAAGCAGTCAAGTGGTCACAGGGTTTACCTGCATACGCACTCTATATCGAAAGGTATAAAGCACAATAAATCACAGATCAGGTTGCCAATCCCATCTCTCTGTTTCAGGTATAAATCAGATACAACTTGTCATGAAAGTATTAAAGATGGATAATAATTTGAGCTCATGAGGCAACTGTTCCAGTTATGGTCTTGTTTACATTTTTTTAAATAATTGTTGTGCAAGTGTGAAGTCTGATTAATTACCTAGAGTGTGCTGTTTATTCTGAAATAATCATATTATTTCTTTTTGGGGAGTTCCTTGTTAAAGGGAACATTAACTCTGTTGTTTAAATTGTTTAACATACATGTAATCATAAATTTGATACAGTATACCCATTATAATGGACACAGATAGTCAGGATGGCGCTTATAGCAGATAAGGCGTCATTGCCGAAAGCCATTTTGTATGCAACATGCATTAAAACAAAGTTACACCATATCGGAACAGCCGTTTATAGTGGCAGCTGGGACTGCTAACTGCCACTACTCACACTAGTTGAAGGTTCAATTAAACATCATTAGGTACGTTATTTAAACAGCCATTTATCAGCTGATCTTCACTCTGGTCCATTAGTTTGTTGTGAGCAAGAAAGACATACAGCTTTTGTGATTTGGTAGCATGTCTAAACAAACAGGAAATCACTCTGGCAAGGAAAATACAGATTCTCCGAGAAATAGACAAGCTTCCTAAGCTCAGCCTGTGTGACCTCTCTGTGCACTTTGCCAGTCCAAATTCAACCATAAGCGATCTCTGAAAATTAAAGAACATCTACTATCAGAACTGCACTCTAATTAAAACCCTGAAAGGTGTAGAAAACAAAGAGCTGTGATGCTGAGGGGGCTTTCCTTTGTTGGTTAACTAACACCTGGGGCTGGGAGGCTTTCATTAGCAGTTAGCTACTGCTTCAAAAAAAAGCAGCTCGCTGTGACATAAGAAAAACCTTAGGGGTCCTATAGTGCTAGGCTTGCCACCTTTCTTCCCCATCTACCTATCCTTGGCCTTCCAGGTCCCTTGCAGGGTCCCCAGCATCCTGGAGGGTTCCTTGGATCAGGCCGCATCCCTCCCAGGTGTTTTCTTATTCCCTCCCTCTCACTATTACCCTATAATTACAGTGCCTAACCGCAGGAGGGTTGGGGAGCCTGAACTTCCCTGCTTCCTTGCAGGGTTCATCGCATCCTGAAGGGTTCTCTTTTCGGTCAGACCTTATTTCCCTCCTAGTGTTAATAACACTAACTCTCTCTCTCTCTCTCTCTCTCTCTCTCATCCCTAATCCCTACTCCAGTCCCCTGTCCCCTTGCAGGATTCCCCACATCCTGAAGGGTCTCTCGGACACGACTCTGCATTATCTGTCATCTCATTTTCTCTTTCCTTCACCACTTATTTTATGCTAGCACTTGTTCACTTATTACCAGTGCACTTACTAATTGCTCTCACAAATTACATCTGTATGCAACACTGCTTGTAATAACTGCCTTAATTAATTTGCATGCTATGTTGATCTTTGTAATTTGAATGTAAAATATCTCATCCCTGTTGTGCCCCTTCCCCCAGGTCGCTTTGGGAGCGAGCAACCTGTTGCTCAGTGTGCCTTCCTAGTGAAACATTTCAAAAATAAATAAATAAAACTAAATTTCAAGTCCACTGATGGTTGGCTAACTCAGTGGATGCATATGTTAACTGCCCTTTGACTCACCTTGGCTCCTCCAGGGCCCTCGGGTCAACTCTGTACACACTTCCGAGGGGGCCGGCCTGGGTTCCACAGTGAACAATAAATAGGGCACAGTGCCTCCACTGGGGAGTAAGTGTCAAGGGATACCTGTGGACAGAGAACAGGTTACCACTCCCTGCAAGAAAATACATAAGGTGCCCCCAAGACACTTCCCCACATAACAACAATCCCCACCCACCATAACTCTATCACAGTAAGTCACAGCAGCAATAGTTACAGGGTAATTCTCACATACTCAGCAGGAATGGGATTTATGTGATAATGGTGATCGCTATTAGGGCAAATGTACATCAGCGAAAATCAGTTTACCGATGTACCCCCTAATACAACACTAGGAAAAGGGTGCGAGGACTTGCTTTTGTGTTTATGTAGGGGTCTGCACCCCCCCGCACCCTCCCACCAAAGGATTCTCAACTCCGGGGTAGGGGGTGCATGTCAGAAAAAAAATTTGGGCAGGCGCAACAAAATTTATGTGAGCCCGGACCTAAACCTGGAACCCTCACAGCTGTAGTCTGCCACCCACCCACCCACCACACCACAGGGCCAGCTCAAGCCCACTGTTGCACCACACCACATAAACCTCCCTCCCTTCCACCTGTCGCTACAGCTGCAAGCCCGCCCCCAAGGCAGTATGCACATATAGCAACAGGAAGTCGCTATACCTACAGTCGCCCTGCCTCCATCCAGTGCCCGAGAACAGGTGCCACTACTGAGTCACCCTTTTGTAAGTGCTCAATAGTGGGTGCCCTTCTTACAGGATACTGCAGGAATGCTGCAGGACCTCCAGGTCCTGAGTAACAAACACAGCTAAAGTAAAATTTTCACATACTCACAAGTCAGTAAGTTTCTTTTTTCTGGTTGGTCCATGACCTTCCAACAGCCATGATTGCTCACTACATGTCCCCTCCCCGCTGCCAGCCCTACATAAGAAAGGTGTGGGCTGATGGGGACCATTTGATCCATCTAGCCTGCCCAAGGCGGCTATCCCTCCCTTTAATTGTTCAAGCCAAGCTGTCCACACTGTCTGTCCCACGCTAGTTTAAATGCCTCCCACCAGACGCAAGTTGTGCCCCGTGTCTGAGTTCCATTGTTTACTTGGAAGAGATTCTCTCTCCGTTTATTCTCTTGATGTATCTGAACGTTTCTGTCATGACTCTATTTCTTTGATGACGTGACTGATGGACTGAGCTGCAGGGGACCTCACGTGCCAGGAAGTCATATTGTTCAGGAGGTGGGGTCCCAAAAATCATGTTGAAAATTTGGAGTCAAAACAATTGCCATGTTATGTGTAAAAGTTGAACCCCCATTGAAATACATTGAACTGCGTTTACCTTAGCTTCTCATATTGGTGTGTGTGTGGGGGGGGTTAGAGGGTGTTTATAGCAGGGATCATTCTCCACATATGCCGAGTGAGGTAAGCGCCTATGGCTGGGACCTCTTCCATGCTCAAAGTCAACACTCCCTAAAGTTTGGATCTGGGAAGATAAAGGTAATAAAAGCAAGGGATCCCTGCCCCCCACCAAAAACAGATCCTACTGTAGCAAACTGAACAGCACCCAGCCACCCACTACCCACTCTGGCCCCCAAACAGCAGCTGTTTGAGCCTAACCTGAACATTTTACTATTTTATGTGAAAAGTGCCCTCCTCACAAAACTACCACCACCCTCTTAACCCCCCAACCTCTCAAGTGTTCAACAAACTGTCAACCATGGAATGATGCCAGATTATAAATACGTAGGTAAAAGTCGACTTTCTTCTGCTGCAGTTGTTAGTCTGTATTACTTACAATTCGGACTGCGTCACATAGCTCTCTCTCTCTGTTGTGTTTCTGTCTCGCTCTCTGGTTGTGTGCTTTGCTGGTTGATTCAGATAGTTTTATTTCTTCTGTCTTTACTGCTACCGCTGCTCAGCAGGAAAGTCAGTTTTGCTTTCTGTCCAGTACAAGCTGAGAGGAGACAGGATATGACAGGAATGAGGCCCAGACCTTGGGAAGGGAGAGAAGGGGGGGTAGGGGGTGGAAAGAGACATGAGAAAAGGAGGAAGGGAGGGGCAGAAGGAATGAGCCACAGAGTATCCAACAAGATTTTGCAATATCGGACATTCTGACCCAAAGTCCTGCCCTAACAGTATTCTATGAGATTTAAATACATGTTGCATGAATTAGATTCTAAACAACATGCTATTTTGTAAGCATTGATACGTTGAATCATACCTCTCAACCTTCTGTCACTGAAATGAGGGACATGGACACTCAAAATGAGGGATAAAGAGGACACTGATCCTTGTAATGAGGGACACATCTGCAAATATGGAGAGAAGCTCAAAGATTTGTAACTCATTGTGTTTACTTATACAAAGTTTATTTCTGATTTAGCATCTTAGGGCCACATATTCGAAATGCGCAAAGTCTGAATTGCAAGTCTGGCTACAGCGCAAATCTGATGCGCCATGGCACAATGGGTGCCATATTCGGGAATAGCAGGCTGAACAGTGCCAGCGCTAGCGTGGCTGAATGTGGCAGAGTTGCACCATGGTGCAAACAGAGATGCGCTGGCACCACGGCAGTGCAGCACAGCAACAGAGGGGGCAGGGCACAGACAACAGACCCAGAGACAAAGCCATGGAAGCACAGTGACGAGTGGCCACAGGAGCCCCACCAGCAGGGCACAGTAGGGCACACACAGGCACCCAGGTACCGGACCCCAGAACACAATGGTGGCATGGACAGTACGCTAATAGGAGGGGCCATGGAAGGCTGCCATGGGTGCCCCCACTGCAGGCAGGCCAGCCACACCCCCCACCATGTGACCATGGCAGGCCACCCAGGACCATGCAGACGCAGCACACACACCACAAGGGGGAGCCCACACACTGGGCACTGAACGGGCCTGACATAGGCAGCATGGCAGACCACATGGGCTGGGTGCCCAACGTAAAGCAGAGGACCCAACACAGTGTGTGACAGGACCAGAACAATGACCATGGCCGTGTGCCATCACCCCACACACCGCCACACACCCCTGACTGCGGCCCATGGACACCCCAAGGCACAGCCACCGAACCAGGGATGGACACCACCACAGCGGGACACACCACAGTATACAGCAGGGAACCATGGAGCATAATGTGCCCCTCCATGCACGCACCACAGACAGACACTGGGCCACTGCAGCATGGCTCAACACACCACCTGCAAAGCAGACACAGACACAGGCAGGTATGTAGAAAATCTTTATAAAATAAGTAAGTATGACAACAGATAACAGGGGCAGGAAAGGTAGGTATAAGCGAGGAAGGAGACGGGAACAGGGACTGTACAGCAGGAGGGGGGACTGTAGGGAAGGTGCAACAGGAAAACAGGGGCCATGTACTGAAACATCAACGGTGGCCCGTCCGCCACCCACCAACTTCCTCTCTTCTGTCCACCAGCACCATCCGCCGGATGATGACCACCACCTCAGAATACTGGACATGATCAGGAGCATCTGCCGCATCAACCTCGATAGCATCCGTAGAGGTGGTCTCAGCGCGGATGCCTGACACCTATGGCAAGGGACAGGACAGGTGATCAGTGCAATGGCCAAGGAACCATGCCCACCCACAATGTACAAAGGTCAGTGGGACCACCGCTCCTGGAGGGCCGGAGCGAGCACCCACGGGGTGGGCCAATGCCAGCCAGCAACATGGCACACCATGGCATTGCATAGAGGTGGTCCCACCGCACAATGGCCACATAACCGCACAGGACTGTGACAGTCACATGGCACACTGCACCGGCAGCACCGCAGCAACAATAGCGGGCAGCCGGCACACTTCACCCCACCAACAGCCGGCACACAGGTCCAACGGATGCTCCACAGTGGCATGTGCGACGCACAGCGGACACACACAGCTGTTACAGCACATGGCACAGGCAGCCATGCCTGCACCCACCCCACTGCCACCCCCATGTACAGTGAGAATGATCATGACAGTACTTTACCTTCCTGCAATGCAGTTTGCATGGGTCGGCCCCATCAGGGTGCACCGCCTGGTTGTGTTTGGCCTCTGTCCTGGCCCACCTGTGGTTCTCTGGCCCTGGGAATGGAAAGAAGACAGGTGTACATCAGTATCAGACCACACCAGCAGCTGCCCCACCACACAGCCCTCTGTGCACAGGGCATGCCCTGCCCACCATGTCCCCACGCCAGCATGGCTGCATCACAATGCAAGCAGCAGCTGGCCATGATAGTCTGTGATGTGCATGACAGTGTACCCCACTGCAGGGCATGCCAGGCAGCGATGCCACCACCACAGTATCTGTGCCAGGGCAGGGCAGACATGCAACATGCATACACCTACCTGGCTGTGGCACTGCACCATGCCTGATGCATGGCTGAAGCCTCTGGAGCTATTAGCGGTCCCTCCTCCGCGAGTCGCCATACTGGTGCCTGCACTGCTCTGCCATTCAGGGAACTCCTGTCCTCCTATCCAGGTGGACGGCTAATGAGTGTGCCACACCCTGCCCTGCCCGCTGCAGGGCACCTGCACAAAAACAGCTGGTCACTGTATGGCTGCACAAAGGCTATGAGGTTGATCACCTCCACAACATTCCAGTTTCTGGAGCGACACCCTACTCTGCGCCATTGTGCCCTCATGGTGCGGCAGTGAAAATGGTGGGGACAGGCGCATGGCTACAGGTGCAGGATGCACAATGCATGGGAGAATGCGCAGTGTTTGACTATTGTGCATTGATGGGCATGCACACTTTGTGGCCCAGCAGGGTCACATAGGTGAACCAGGGGTCAGAGGTCACCAACCAGTGCGCATGTTGCGCGTGTGCCGATAGGGTGCATGACAGCATGCACGATCATGCGACAGTCACCTAAGCACCACATGCACAGTGATGATGTGCATTGCACAGTCCATGTGTACATGAGACGAAACCATGAAAGCATAGATTACATGCCACTGCAGGCTTGTGCACCATGCGTATGTGGGTATTGCACCCCGCCTGCTCTGGCGCCCAACACCATTGTGCATGGTGCATGTCTGCGATATTCAGATGCCACATGCAAATGAGCTCATCAGCCAATGCATGGCGCAGTGGGTGCATTAGCGTATCATCACCGTTACGCACAACATCCTTTGCATGCGTTGCCCTCATAAGTGGCACAGAACAGCACAGGCCATGGACCAGTATTGCAGCCTTGACAAGTAAGTGGGGATGCTGCAGCAGCAGACTGGGAGCAGACAGCACTGCAAGGTAGGATGGACTAGGAGATGCTGCCGCTGACACACTGTGATGTCCATGTTCATAGGAGGCAACATGTCGAGGAATGAGGAGGGCGGGCGTGGGCCTGCATGGGAGCAGGCCCAACTTCACTAGGAGAGTCGGATGCCCTGTTTGAGGCCTACCTCAATAGGGAGGCCCTTTTGAGTGGTGTCATGAGCACACCACAGGACAGGGCCATTGGATGGGTGGAGGTGGTGACCAATGTCAACCAGCACGGCAGCCCAGAGGGTGCGTACATGGGCGTGCTGTTGTGCATGCTATCCCGCATGTCATGTGCACGTGTGTGCACCCAAGCTGCCACACCACTGGACAAATGTGGCAGCAGTGTATCGGGGGGGCACCAGCAGTCAGCGGGGAGTGCCGCAAGAAGGTCAGGACTGACAGCTGGTGCATAAAGAGGAAGGTGGTGGCCATCAGAGCATCCCGTAATGCCACCAGAGGAGGGCCAGCGGATGCACCCACACTGACGCCAACAGAGAGGTTGGTGGCAGCCACCATCTGCCACACCTCGGTGGAGGTGTGCCTGGAGGGTCTTCCACATGGGTGTTAGCCCATCACTGCATGGTATGTATGTCAGCCATGTACAGGTAGCGGCCCAGAGGGTGCGTACATGGGTGTGCTGTTGTGCATGCTGCTGTCCTGCATGTCATGTGCATATGTGCGCACCCATGCATGCCACACCACTGGACACATGTGGCAGCAGTGTAATGGGGCACATGTGGGCAATGCATCACTGACACTCCATCCTTCTCTTGCAGCACCAGCATGCCTACGTGCAGAGGATGGGGCGGTGGCCACAGCACCCGTGGACACCGCCACGGCCCCAGAGGATGAACCGTCAATGTCCACTGGCATCTGGGGCTCGACAGGCTGCGGATGAGCACCACAGTGCCTGTGGGTGTCCTTGGCCTAGGGTCGGACGCAGGCCCTGGATGTGTTCCTGCAGTAAGCCAGCCTTGGTGTCCTGTGCGCGAGACACAGATCGGGGCAGGGTCCAACTCAATGACATCACACTGATCCTGGACAGCATGGGCGACATTGTGGCGAGTCACCCTGCTGGCATCACAGGCAGTGTCAGGGCCCAGCGCCGTGCCAACAGTGGTACAGCCACCTGCCAGTACCCGCAGATGCAGCGGTGTGCATTGCCACTGCTGTGCCCTGCATTGGTGGTGGTGCGGGAGTGCAGGTGCAGGGCGGCATACAGCTGCCAGGCGGGCGACAGCAGCAGGCTGCGTGCCACTGAGCAGCCGGACACAGGGTCTGCCACTGGTGCGCCTGCCACTACCCATTCCCCTGCAGACCCCACTGTGCAGCGCCCACCGGAGAGGGGGCTGTACAGCGTGGCAGGTCACCCACTGATGATCAGCAGCCCGCGCAGGAGGCCCCACAATGTGGAGCATCTGGCTAAGCACACCTGGCTGCTGTGGGCATCCATTCACCAACAGGTGCTGCTCGCTACTAAGGTGCATGCATTGTGGGCAGAGGTGCACCAGTTAGCCAAGCAGCAGGACAGAGGCACTGTGCAGATCCTGGAGGGATGCAATGCATGCAGGAGTCCATGACTGAGGCCTTGAATTGAATTGCGGTGCAATTGCAGATGGCACTGTGTTGCTGGCTGCCACAGGGCATGGTCGTGCACAGGAGACCCCCAGGTGTGCTGTCCACCCCATGGACCTGGCGTCGGACAACTCCAACACAGTGGATGCCGGGCTTGGATGTAGGCATCCCAGGCACGCCGGGGCTGGCCTGTTTGGCCGCCTACACACTTCCATGAGGACACAGTCATGGTCCCATGCTTCCACCCCGGGCGCAGTCGGACAACCCCTGTGGCTGATGCGCAGCCCGCGGCTGCCGATTGGCCCTGACACGGCTGTCCTCGCTGGCCGTGGTACCAGCGGGCTGCCCTGAGCTGTGTGCTGCCCTGACCGCAGTCTGTTGCTGATGCCCTGTGCACACTGTGTGTGCCATACCTGTGGTGGTGTGCATGTGTCATGCCGCATGCTGCCTGTGTGTGTGTGTGTGTGCATGCCCGGCTGCTGGACCATGTGGCATGGGTGTGATAAGGGCAGTCTAGCACCAGCTGTGCCTGTGCACTGGTGCCATGCGCCTGATCCACGCCACGTTCTACCGCCTGTGTGGGTGGTTGCATATATATGTGTGTGTGTGTGTGTGGTTGTGTGCCACTGCCTCCCTACCCCTGCTTCGCGCCTCTGTGTGTGCATGCTCCTTGCCATGCATGTCCCTGCATGTGTACTGTATTTGTCTGTGTGGCCCATGCATGTGTCACGGCACCACATACCTGCATTCGCCAGTGTTCCGTGCGACAGTGTCGTGGTGGTGTTGTGCCTGCTGCTGGACTCAGGGTCCCTCTGCCCAGGAGGTGGCTGTTTACCACCCTCTGGCCCATTGTCTCGTCGTCCCCACTACTGTTGCCCTCATCTGCCTCGACAGCTATCCAACAGTCAATGGCCATACTGCGCAGTCTGCAGCAGGCCAGGAATAGGCCACAGGCTTTCGAGGAGCTGTACTGTAGGGCACCGCCTGACCTGTCTAGGGCAGCAGAATCATGCCTTCAGCATGCCAAAGATGCGCTCTGATGATGTTGCATGCGCTAGCGCAGGCCTCGCTGTACCGCTTTCTCTGCTGGGGGCGCTGTCGCCGGTAGGGGTGAGCAGCTAGGGCCTCAGCGGTACGCACGTGTCACCTGTGTGAAGAATGACATGGCTAGCCCTATGCTATTCTGTACTGCGCCCTTCCTATCCCTGGCACCCACACCACCATGCACACCCTGCCCACCCCTCATCACCAGGTCTGCTATGCCCATCACACCTTGCCTGTGCCATACTCACCCACCAGGTGGCCCATGGGATGTTCCATGTTCAAACCTGTGGCACAGTGCAGAACTGTGCCAGATGAATGCATCATGTGCACTCCCAGGGTGTATGTCAGAGACATTGATGATACACCCGTGGCACCGCACACCACCTG
This sequence comes from Neoceratodus forsteri, assembly GCA_016271365.2. NCBI lineage: Eukaryota > Metazoa > Chordata > Ceratodontiformes > Ceratodontidae > Neoceratodus > Neoceratodus forsteri. Next base: position 18,913,107 of record JADMNL010000033.1, on the reverse strand, counting down.
GCAGTTGATGCTCGGCCCCTTCCTGTTGATGTACACCATTGCCTAGGGGCCAGGTAGCATGCGGATGCTCACGCTGGTGCAGTCAATGGCCCCAATCATGCCCTGCATGCATGCTACCCTGTGAAAGTCCTGCATGTTTACTGTATGCTCTGCCTGTGTGCTGGGGAAATGTATGAATTCTGAAGCATGTGGCAGCAGAGCACTGAGGAACTGTGTGAGTAGGCGGGATGTGTCTGACTGGGTGATGCCCATGGTGTCCCCTGTTGGTCACTGGAAGGTGCCCGTGGCAAGCAGACACATGACGGTGGTCACCTTGGTCTCCACGGACATGGCGTGGCTCTATCTGGTGGGTGCCTGCATCTCCTCACTGCACAGCTCACAGGGCTGCCTCAGAATGGCCCTGTTCAGGTGGTACTGGCCCATGATCTCGGTGTCACTGTAGTTCTCAAAGGTGATGCAGGCATGGTACCACCTGTGTCGGGCATACCGCCAACAGGGCCTTTTGTCAGCCATGTAGCTGTTCCTCCTGCTTCCTCACACCCTCATTACTGCCTCCATCAGGAACTGCACACTCTCCATCACTCCTTCAGTCCAGTGTCACCTTGGGAGGTTCGCTGCTGTCCGTGGTGCCACACTGGTACACTGTTTTTCTGTGTGTGTGTGTGTGTGTGTGTGTGTCTCTCTCTCTCTCTGCCCCTCTCTCCCTCTCCCACACCACCTCGTCTCTCTCTCTCCCTCTGTGTCTGTTCTTGTGTCTGTCTGTCTGTCTCTCTCACTATCTTTCACTCTGCTCTCTCACTCTTGGCGCAACTGCTGTCTGTGTGTTTGCACCCTGTTTTTATAGGAACAAGTCTGGTCGGCGCATCTTGGTTTGCTCCACACTTGCGCCCACGGCTGAGTTGAATATACCAAGTGCACTGCATATTCATGGGACCGCCCCTGCACTTGCGGGCATATATTATAGTTGCTTAATGGGTTTTGCGCTGCACTACGGCTCCTGTTGAATATCACCTCGAGCTTCTCTGGTTTTGTGCTGGTGCAACTCAGTTGTATACTTGCGCAACTGCTCTGAATATCCAGGCCTTTGAGTATTACAGCTCTTAAGTTGTAATTTACAGCACATTCACTGGGAGGGGTAGGACCTTTCCATGAGGCACAGATGAGCTGGGATAGAGCAGTTTTCAGGGGTAAAATGAGGGACCTCCTTATAATCAGGAACAGTTGAGAGGTATGTGTTGGAACAGAATTGAGAGGGGAGAAAAGAGAAGGGGGAGGAAGGAGAGCAAGCAATGGGGAGACAGAAAGAAAGAAAGAGAAAGAGTGGGAGTGATGGAGGGGAAGTGAGAGGATAGGAGGATGCAAGTGAGATTGAGATTGGGAAAGTGCAGCATACCTTCTCAAGTACTACACATCACACATAGACCTGTGCATTGTAAACCCAGGGTTTCTGTTAACTCTGTTTTTGGCAGTATTTGACTTCCCAAAAATTGTGGTTACAACTTCCAAAAATAAAGGGGATGAAAGTATTGGCTCCCAAACATAAAGAAAGGCAAGTTAAATGACTTCTGCATTTACTGGCATAGTGACATGGAATTCAAAAACAGTTAATTTTTGAAAGAATAAAATGATCACCAGTATCTTACCCCATATTTCAGTGTGATCTCACCAGTGCAAACTAAAGCACACTTGGCCTGCAACTCAAAGCAGGTGGGTGCAGACTTGGGTAGAACAACTGAATAGTATCAAACAAGTAGTAGTAGTAAAATTTTATTTATAGAGAAAATTTGCCATTAGGGTTCAAAAAGTCCCTATTACAAGGCAATCCTGTGTCGTAAAAATTTTTAAATAATCACAAAATGTACAAAACATATCATTCAGAACATACATAACACTCAATGCACATTACATCAAAGGATACAAGACATAAGTCAAACCTCTTAAACATATAACTACCTATTACACAAACATCTAAAACATAATTCATGTTTTATTGCAGTTTATATTCTGTAAAAGACAAGTCTGGGTCTCTAAGGTAAGGGGAAGTCTGTTCCAATTTGTAGAAACTTTATATTGGAAGGTCATATTACCAAAACCATTTTTATTTTGGGACCAGAAAATCTCTAGCACCTTGTTTCAGAGATTTAATCCATGATTAGGTTTTATTAATGTTTTAGTCAAGTAGTACTGTGATGACGTTTAATTAATCCTTTTATCTGGTTCAACCAATTTCTCTCAGTTTTCTGATGTAATGAATTCCAACCTAGTTCTGTATACATATCACAATGGTGGGTGCCAATGTCACATTTCAATACAAATCTTGCTATTTTGTTGCAAAGAACATCCAGATGATGTAACTGTTTTTTGGAAGTATGTCTATAAATATGGCTCCCATAATCTATCATTGGTAATATAAGTTGATTTGCTATATTTAATCGCATTTCTTTTGATAGACAATTTGAAATCCTTCTCATACCCCTAGCTTTGAATTTGTTTTTTTATTAATTCTGTTATTTGTCATTCAAAATTTAAACCTTGATCAATGTATATACCCAAATATTTATAGACTTGTGTTTGTTCTAGAATATTTCCTTCCAGAGTCTTAATTATTAATTTTGAGGACACTTGATTTTTCTTCTCACTACCAAAAAGCATAGTTTGTGTTTTTACTGTTTATCAAGAGTCCAAGTGAAGAAAAAAATATTGCATTGTTAAGAAATCACCTTGTAATTTTGTACATTTCTTCAGAATTTTACCTGATGCAATCAAAACTGTGTACGTCTGCGTAAAGTCTAACTTGAAATTTTTTATCAATCTCAGTAAGTCATCCAAATAAACCAAGAATAAGAGGGCCCCAGGATTGAACCCTCGGTACCCCGGTCACATAATCCAATCCGGACTTATAACCATTTACTATAGTAAATTGAGTCTTCTTATCTAAATATGATGTAAACCATCCACAAGTCTCTTCCTCTATTCCCATGCTCTTCAATTTTTTGATCAAAGTACAATGATTCACCAAATCAAAAGCCTTTGATAGAACCACTATACCGCACCCACCGACCTTCCCTCCCTAAGGGAGTAGCAACTAAATCTAGGAAGTCCATGAGTGCGTATCAGTGGACCTACCTGTCTAAAACCTGACTGAAATGGGTTATTTTCTGATATTTCTCCAAATACTGCATTAGTTGTCCATGAACAATTTTTTCCAAGATTTTTGAGACAGTTGACAATAGTGCTATGGGATGATAATTAGATGTAGCCATAGAGTCACCCCATTTATCTATAGGAATTATTTTGCTTGCTTCCATATTGAGGGAAAAAATGCCTCCCTTAAACTCAATTGAAAATACCAGTCAAAATGGGTGCTATTTCTTGTACAGCTTCCTTTAAAATCTATTTTCTATCTCATCAGGACCACAAGCCTTATTAATCTTTAAGTTACTTATTATTTTATGTACTTCAGAAATAGTCACTACTTTAAACCTAAACATTGGAATTTGATTTTCTTTGTTGTTATCGGATTTTATATTTGAGTCAGTATATTGCACATTATTCTTTTAGGTTCAAGTTCAGTATCCAAGTCTGGAAGTTCAATAAAGTATTGATTTAACATTTCCTTCACTCTTTCAGCTTCAAAGATAGACCCAATTTGTCTCAATTTTATTTCTTTTTGATTTTTACCAGGATTTATAAGACTCTTTATCAAAGACCAGTATTTTTGGGTTCGGTTGTTTCATTTATCCTTAGTTTATAATATTTAGCTTTTGATTTCCTAATTTATTGGATCACCCTATTTCTTACTTTTTAAACTATCCATACTTCAGTTTTCAAGGTCCTATTAGCTTTTCCAAAGTTGATTTTTACCTAATTAACCTCTTTATGGTAGGAGTCACCCAGGGCAGATGATTCTGCTTCTGTTTAACTTTCCTCAAGGTGCAAATTGATCACATGCAGCAATAAACATATGTGTAAACTCCAGTACTGCTAAATGTAGGTCAGGTATTAGGAAAATTCTATGCCATGGTAATCCCTGCAGATGCTTTCGAAATAAGTTGTTGTTGAACTTTGCATAACTTCTTTTATATTCAGTTGATGTCTTCATTTTGGAACTTTTTAAATCCAAGTTTATAACACATCTAATTACATTATGGTCCCCCAAATTTGGTTCTCTGACTCCCTTATCTACTACAATCATTTCAGGGATACAAAACACAAGTCAATATACTACCTTTACTTGTTAGTTTCCTTTTCTTGTAGAAACATCAATTATCTGCACCAGATTTAAACATTTCATAGAATAAAACAAGATGAAGCTGCACTCCAATTAGAGACTGCAAAGACATTTGGGGCAGGATTCACAAAGCAGATGTGCTGAGGCGCAAATGAGATGCTCGCACAACCGAAAATGTGCCATGGAGCCATTCACAGTGTGGTTGCCCCAGCACAAGCCAGATGAGCTGCACCAAAAAGGATGCACCGGAGATGCAATGAAATGATATGTGGCGCCAAATCAGTGATGCCTCGCATACACAGTGCAGAGCATTCACAGTACAAAATGAATGCGCAATTACAGAGCATCCACGGCGAAAGGTCAAAATGCGCCACGGGAGATAAGTATAAAGAAGAAGACTTAAATGCAAGCCCCAGCAGGCCAACAGCAGCATAGCAGGAGCAAGCAGGAGGAGAGAGGCAGCTGAAAGGCAAACATGGATGAGCACCGTTCCTGATGGTGAGCAGAATAATGGGGATGAGGAGATGGGCAGAACAGCAATGTGGTGATGGAAAGCACTGTAGGCAACCAGCTCCACAGCAGTATCATGCCAGACCGACATTTGAACAGCTCACCGACATGGAAACAGTAGGCTGATACCGCCTGAACAGGGCCATTCTGAGGCAGCTCTGTGAGCTGTGCCATGAGGAAATGCAGGCACCCACCACACGAGGTCACGCCATAGCTGTGGACACCAAGGTGACAACAGTAATGTGCCTGCTCACCACAGAAACCTTCCAGAGGCCAGCTGGGGACACCACAGGCATCTCACAGGCATCCACCTCCCGTCTCCTCACACAGTTCCTCACCACACTGCTACCACATGGTTCGAACCACTTCCCAAGCACACAGGCGAGTGGACAGAAACCTGCAGCAGTTCCACACTGTGGCACACATACCAGGCATTATAGGGGCATTGACTGCACCCATGTGGCAATCTCAGCACCACCTGGTGAGGGATGCGGTGACTTACATCAACCACAGGGGTACCATTTAGTAAACTGCCAGGTGGTGCGCAATGCCACAGGGCACATCAGCAATGTCTGCACCACAAACTCTGAGAGCACACATGATGCCTTCATTTGGCACCAGTCTGCCCTCTGCCATAGATCTGAGGCAGGGGACATACCAAGCTGACATTTAGTAGGTGTGTGGGACATGCTGACCTGCAGAACAGGACACCATGGCATAGGATAGGATGGGGGGCAGGTGTGCAGATAGTATGATGCACAATGCACAGAGGGCAGCAGAACTGGGACAGTGGAGGCGGACAGTGCTGCAGGCGTGCACACAGTGGGACAGTGTGGCACAAGTACAATGCATGGAAGGAAGGGTGCAGTGCCATGAGGGCAGGCATGACAGGGCCTAGCGCACCACATGCGGACAGGCAGCCACAGCTGCTGGGCACACTGGAGCAGACAATGGGGGCCAGGGCATGTATGGAAAGCAATGGCATGTGCAGCCAGCACAGACAGCAGCAGCAGAGCCAGACCCCATCAGGTGGAAGAGGGAGGTAGGAAGGCAGGAAGGCCATAACACGGTCAGTGGTGTACCCACCACACACAGCAGAGCACCATGGTGCAGGGGGAGGTCATGTTGCACATGTGATCAGTGGACTAACAGCCACCTTTGCTCCCCACAGGTGATGCAGCACACCTACTCAGACCCTGGCTGCTTATCCCTTCAGATGACCTGGAACAGAGGCTGAGGGGCGATACAACAGGCACACACCACCACCGCACCATCGCCGAGTGCATCTTTGGCATGCTGGCGATGTGCTTCGGTGCCTGAGAGAAGGCCTGTGGCATATTCCTGGCCTGTTGTATACTACACAACGTGGTCATGGACCATGGAATAGCTGTCTAGGCTGCGGAGGGCAACAGTTCTGGGGAGGAGTAGGAGGGTGGAGATGGGGCGCAGTGCCACAGGGCAGCAGGCCACACACCACTGGCGTGCTGACCTCGCCCAGGCTGCGAGGGCCAGGCAGTACAGGGACACAATTGTTGAGCACTCGGTGACTGCAGGTGAGTAACACAGGTTTGTACTGCATGGAGGGCACAACACACCACCACACCTACAGCACCACACAGCCACACACACACAAACACAAGTCATGCAGCAGTGGCGATGTCGCAGTGGAATGCAGGCATGCCAGTGTCCATGCAGCACACACACTACACACACACACATGCAGGCCACAGTCAGCACAGCTATGTGCCACGACGTCAGTGCCAAGGATGGCATGGATCAGTGTACAGCTGCTGGCTGCGATACACACACACACATGCGCGTGCAAACCTGCACCACAGTCTACATGGCCATGTGCCACGATGTCAGTGCTAGGGATGCCATGGATCAGTGTACAGCTGTTGGCACACGTCGCGTGCCATTATGTCAGTGCCAGGGATGGCATGGATCAGTGTACAGCTGCTGGCAATAATGCACAGCAAAGGACCCACTCATCACACCATGCCGCATGGCACAACAATAGTGTACATGGACATGTAGGTGGCACTGCACAGGGGGCCCACGATGGCAATGCACTGGGGCAGGCGATGCCACCCATGCCATCCCAGGCAGTGTTAGCCAGGTGAGTGGAACACACAGGTAGCAGGTGCAGTGCCATTGGATCAGGGACCTAGACATCACAGGAGGCACCAGGGACACTTGGGCAGCCTGCCCATGACTGGTGGATGCTGCCTCAGCACCACAAGCCACAGTGGGTGTTACTATCACCCTGTAGGGGTACTGCAGTTAGACTGTGAATAGGTGCTCACTGGGGTGGAGGCCATGTCAGCTCCTGGGATGCTGGGCATTGTGATGTCGGTGACAGCATCAACAGCAATGGGTCACCTGACGCCACTGCCTGGGAATGCATGAGACACTCCTGGGTGTACAACTGGAGGCCCGGTGGCCACATCGCACACCAGATGCACGTGCAGCCTTGGCAGTGGTTGCAATCTGCTCCAGAGCTGTGGTCATACCCACCAGTAGGCATGCCTCTACAAACATCTGGGCATGCCACACGGCCACCGACTCACGCTCAAGGGCCAGCAGTGTCCTAAGGCCCTGATTTCCACCCATAGGGATGCTTGTCCCTCCCTGGCGTCCCACAGGAGGTGGGCAAAGTCCTCAATCTCGTCGGTGGATGAAGGCTCACGGTGATGGCACTGACAATGGGGTGGTGTGCCAGCCTGCTGCGGAGCATCCATGGGCAGTGGGCGCACCCCAGCAGGCTGGGGCATGGGCGGGAATGGACATGCACAACCCCATCATGTCCAGGTATGGTGGATTCACGGTCCAACGCCACCCGCGTGTGACTCACAGCATCCAGCCATGAAGCGCTGGCTGACTCTGCTGCTACAGCAGGACAAGATGCAGAGGGCACAGCACCCGCCACTGGGGGCTGTGCAGACTCTGGAGGTGTGCTGTGGGCAGCAGGGCCACCAAACAGTGGTGGTGCGACTCCATGAGGCATCAGTGTGTTGCATGCACCACTGTCAACCATGTCCCCGGTATCTGTGTAGTGTCTGGATCATCAGGGCATCGCTATATGCCCCCTGTGTGCCAGATGCCAGCACCAGCAGGGCATCAACGATGTCCACCTCCCCCTGGATCATCATCAGCCAAACCCAGAAACCCTCCAGCCAAGAGGTGTCATGCCTGCCAGCAGTGGCACCACTAGCTGAAGGGTTTGATGGATCCGCCACCACTGGTGATGCAGCTGGAGACACGGTTGTGTTGGACGGGCCAGAGATAGCACCATCCCCACTGTGCCCGCAGCCATGTGGGGACGGACCTGCATCATCGCCTGCTAAGGCATCCCATGCAGCAGTGGACATGGCTGCACCCATGAGACGTGATGGAGCTGAAAAGAAGGGAGGGAAACATGGTCACATACAATGGAATCAACAGCGCGGACATACAAGCACAGTGTGTAGATAGTGATGTGTCATGCTTGCACATGACAGTCCCTGGCACTAACAGACAATGCCCATTCTGCCGCTGCAGCCATGCACCTGCAGTGAATGGAGTTGCCCAGTGCAACATGCCCACATGGTACCATGTGGGACAGTGCTACACCATGCCCATCCAACAGTTGGACGGCATCACTAGCCTGATGGGCAACACAACCACACATGTGGCCCCCAGTCATGGCCTGGCAGACACAGCCATGCACAGCATGGGCCACAACCACCCATGGTATTGCACACAGCGGGGATGTCACGGCAACCATGGCACACACCGTGGCCTGACACGTGTCAGGGGCATGCATACCACAGTGCTGTGATGGGCTTCCAGCCATCTGGAACCCCGCTCCAGGACACCCTGCACAGCTGCACGAGCAATGCTGGCCACGAGCAGCTCCTCATTTGAGGTGAGATGCACCCCAATTGCAGACCACCCTTGTCCTGCTCAAAGAGGCTTCAATGTGCCACCTTCTCCTTGGCCTCCTTCTCCCATCGTTCAGGTGTTTCTACACTCCTGGGTGGTCGGTTGTACTTCCCCACTGCATTAACGTGGCATGCCACTGTCTCCCAACCCTCATCCTGTAGTGCATGGCTACCACCCCTGCCAGACAGGACATACCTGCTGTAGGTTGTACCTATGAGGGCTCTCTCCCATCGTCAGAAGTTAGACTGCTCATGACCAGTGGCACTGTCTCCTCCAGACATGATGACTACTGTGGGATAGAAGACATAGACATTAGACATGCATATGCAGGGCCCTCGTGGCCTGTACCGCCATACAGTGGCCACTGTGTACCGGCACACTGCCTAACAATGACCTGCCTCATAGCATGCCTGAGACAGTATCACGGTCTGTCAGGGCAGTGTGTGCTGTTACCACCCTGTCCAGGTGCAATGCCACAGACAGATGTACAGCCCGGACATGCTACAGGTGTTGCATGGCATGGTACACAGGTAGGTGGCCTGAGCTACAACCATACTCAGTAACTGTCAATATATGTGCAATCACAGCACCCTCCACCATCCCCCAGTCTTGCCTAGGGTGGTCTGTGGGATAGTGTGTGGCTCACCGGCAGGTGTGACTGGTGTCCTGCACATGTCTGGATATTACCAGACCACCGGGCGGCCCATACTGTCACTCTGCAGCTACAATGGCACAGGAAATGTAAATAGAACTTACCTTCAAGGCTGTCAAACCTCTCAGTCACCTATGCTCAGTGTGGGCTGAGTTAGGAGCATTTATGGCTCAAGGCACTGTGACAGGGAGCTCCTGCCACTCATGAGGACAGACCTTTTCTTAAATCAGTTGCAACAGTTCTTGTACTTCTAAGACTAATCTATCCTTTACTATTTCTAGTCCATAAGGTTGGCCACCTATGGGCATCCCTCCCTTTCTGGACTATGCTATGGTGTCCTCTCCTCTTGCCTCTCAGGTCCTCGTGACAGGAGGTTATTGTGGTGATCTCCGAGTGTATGTAAAACAGGTTGTGTTTATTGTTGTTGGCTTTAGTATGTAATAGCACTATATTATAAAATACCTTGATGTATATACCTTATGTTTGTGGAACCTGTAAATGTTGAAAATACCATGGCACTAGATGTTTTTGATAACGGTAAAAAGTACTAGGTGACTATTTTTAACTTGGATTAACTTGGAGGAATCAGACAAAGTAGCCAGAAATGCCCATTTAATTGTCTCCCACTCATAGTGGGGTTATCCTAGCTTACGGTACTCAGCAGATAATCATCTGATCTTATTTTAAACTGATCAAATGTAGATGCTTCAATAATATGTTTAGGTAGAGTATTCCATACTCTGGAAGTGTGCATATTATAAAAATTTAAGGGCCAGATATTCAAAACTTTGTCCTGGGGCTAAATTAGCACTGCCTGGTGAGCAAACTTAGCACTGAGCACAAAGCAAGCTATATTCAAGAGGAATAGCCGGGGCAAACAGCTTCTGAATATAGCATAGGAATGGGCAGCGCAAACTGGGCTGGGAGTGCAGAGCAAACATAGCCCTGGAATAAGACAGCTCTGAATATGGCAACCAGGAAGTGCAAACCACAACAGCAACACAGTGCACAGCGATGTGAAGGTAGGTAGAGGTGAACTATGTGGCCAATGTGTGTGCCAGCAAATCGTGGACCCAGGTACAGCTGCAGGCAGCAGCGTAAGTAAAAATAGTGTGCAAAACTGTAAAATATTCCCGAACTGTTTGCGCAGCTAACACATTTGCACGGGTGTGCAGGGCTAAACCATTAGCCTAGTGCAAACACGCTTGCCTGGCGCTTAAACTTTAACATTTTCAAAATGACATGCAAATGAGCCTACTTAGGTAATCTCTGGGCAAACATCTAAATTAGCATCCCATTATGCCCTGATTTGCATATAGTTTGCACCAGGCTAGTGGTTTAGCCAGCGCTAAACCCATGCAAGCCTGTATTCATGTCAGTTTGCCCTTGCATACATTATAATTTTGCCCGGTGCTAATGCAGTTTGCTCGCACTATTTGGCCTTTTAGAATATAGCAGACCCGCGCTAAACCTGTGCAAGCGGTTTTGCCCAGTGCAAAGTTTTGAATATCTGGCCCTAAAGCGTTTAACTGTAAGAACATTAGGGCAGTGAATTTGTATCTTAGTATTGAAAACCACATTCCTCCATTACGGAGGGGTCTTTATTGATTTCATATAGTAGTAACAAATCACCCTAATTCTCCTAGTTTCTAAAGAATATAGGTTAAGTATCTTTAACCTTTCATTATAATCACAATTTTTAACCCATATACTGATTTAGTTACCCTCTTTTGAATTCTTTCTATTAGTTTGATATCTCTTTGAAGCTAAGGACTCCAGACTGGAATGCCATAATCAAGATGTGGCTAAACATATGATTTATATAATTTCATAATACTTAATCTATCTCTAGATATAAAAGTTCTTCTTAAAGAATGAATTATTTGATTACATTTACAAAAGTTTCTTTGTATATGTTTTGGAGGATAAATTGGTATCTATCCATACCCCAGATCTTTCTCACATATACTAGCCTTAAGTGCTTTGTTGTTTAGAAAGTATTGATATTTGGGTTACTATTTCAAAATGTGACACAGAGGGCCAGATATTCAAACTGCGCTATTTTGTGGAGCAAGCCCTTGCGCGCTGCACAAAATAGTTGCGAAGGGTGTGAGAGCGATATTCAAAGGGGATGCGCCTTCGAGCAACTCCTTTGAATATCACCCAACCACAGCCACTGTGCATGACGCAGTGGAACTTACACCACCGCAAGTGGTCAGAGTGGACATTCAACCTGCAGTGGCGCCAAGTACCATTGCGCCTACAAGAAAATCGATATTCTAAAGGTGACATGCAAATGGGGCCATAATTCATGCAAGGCGCCGGGGCCATTTTCCATCTGATTATATTCCCATTTGCATGCCATTAGTACGCAGGTGCGCCGATCCCCGAGGACTTGCGCCTGGCACCCTGCCAGGCAGCAGCCATTAGGGACCGGCGCCCCTGCAGCCTGATCGCGGGCAAAACAGTGTAAAATCCACCACCACCCCCACTGGCCCGATCGCGGGCATGGTTTAATCCCCCACCAGCCCGATCGTGGGCATGGTTTAATCCCCAACAGCCCGATCGCAGGCAGCAATGTGTCTTCCCCAACACATCCCTGGTGGTCCAGTGGACTGAAAATCCCGATCGCAGGATGGAATAAACAAAACACCCCGAACATAGCCTGGTGGTCAGTGGACCGAAAATCCCAATCGAGGATGGAATAAACAAACACCCCGAACATAGCCCTGCTGGTCAGTGGACCGAAAATCCGATGCGGGATGGAATAAACAAAACACCCCCGAACATAGCCCTGGTGCCTAGTATCCCCCACCCCACCCACCCGCGAGCCCTCGCCCTGCTCCCCTCCCAGCAGCCAGCAGCATCCCACTCGCCTGCCGCCTGCGCCGCGCCCTAATGACTGCGGTGAGAACTGCACTCCCATTGGTGCAGAGCAACAGCCAATGGGCGTGCAGCCCATACCGTACAAAGACAGTCCAGTTTCGTGAATGATTGTATTCATTCTGATTCTGAACTATCTTATATGACTATGGGCTACCGCCGTGGCTCTTGCTCTGCGCAATCAAGCGATCAACCTACCGGGCAATCGTAAATCGAGCAGTGGGGCGGCGGGGTGAAAGCTGCCGCCCGCACCGGCTGCTGGGGGGCAGTGAGCTTCGTGGTGAGTGAACACTGGGCACCAGAAACTATTGATGTTCTATTTATTCCATCCCTATCGAGATTTCGATCACTGAACCACCAGATGTCGAGAAAAGACTAATGCTGCCAGCGATCCGGGCTGGTGGGGAGTCAAACTGCCCTTGTTCGGGCCAGTGGGGGTGGGGGATTTTACACTCTTTGCCCACGTCGGGCTGCAGGGGCACAGGAGTGTGGGATGAGGCCAGCCACAGGTGGCAGCTGCTGTATTGCCCCGCAATGCAGCAGCTTACCTGTGGGTGGCCTCGACTTGAGCCTTTTTTTTCGGCTCAAAGTTGTGCAGGCGCAGGCTGGGGTTGCGCCTGCACAACTCTGCACAGCTCCGGCTAAATATCGGGCTGTGCAGTTTATGCATGGTTCCCCCCTCCAGTTCAGCATGCATTCATTTGCATTGCACTGTTGCTCAGCATGTTTTCTGTGGCGCAACTGCCTCCTGCTGAATATCGCAGTATGGAGCAAGTTCAGACTGCGCAGGCACAACCCTGTTGCGCATGGCGCAACCTTTTGAATATCTGGCCCAGAACATTTATCTTCATTGAATTTCATCTTGTTTTCCACTACCCATAGTTCTATGGATTGAAGGTCTTTACATAATTGTTGATATTGAAAATGAGGAAACATCCCACCTATTTTTGTATCATCCTGAAATTTGTTATTGCTCTGCCAAGTCCTTTACCTATATTGCTTATATATAAACTAAACAACACTGGACCACACTGATCCTGTGGAACTCCACTGGTAATGCTTCCATCTTTGGAAAATTCGAATTAATTCTTACTTTCTGTTTCGTATTAGTTAACCAATTGTTTATCCATCTCAGGATATAACCATTTAGTCCTAAGTTATGTAATTTAAAAATTAGTCACAAGGTGACTATTACAGAAATTATGTTAGTTGTGCTGTTTAAATGCATGTAAACTGCTGTAAACTGAACAAGTCTAAATGGCAAGGACAATACAGGTGTGGAAGGAAAAGGGGAAGGGGTCAGCTTGGGGCATTATTTCTATAGCTCGGAATTTATCATTTGTTTTCTCTTCCAGTGCAGCCCACAGTCATCTTCACTGCCCTGTCTACTAAAAAAAAAAAAAAAAATCAACCTTCCTATGGAGAGAGAGAAACACAGAGACAGCTTATCTCTTGGCCTCTTGCATCTAGGGCCTTTCCCTTTATCTCTCCCTCTCTCTGCAGGGCTTTACTCCTTACGAAACACTTTACATATTCCATACCAGTTGGCCTCCGGTGCCTTCTTCAACTGTAGAATTCTCCTATATGACCTGGTATTGCCTTCTTCATCTCGTATCCCCTCTGGTTCCTATAAGCAACACTCTTCTTTTCCTGATAAGCTGCAGAACCCTGCTAGTGGCTTCACCACTAGGATGTTGCTCCTCACATCCCCCCTTTTTATCTCCTCTGTGCCTTCCTTGATCTCCACTGCCATTTTGGGGCATCTCAGCCTTCCTGTAGAAAATACTTTATCCTTCATTTTCTTTAAAAAAGGAAGGAAAGAGGAACAGAAGAGGATGAGCAATCAATGTTATGGCAGCTATCGGTGAGGGACTGTGGACCTTCCCTGCTCTGTGCAGAGGCTGCAGTGGTTCTCTCCTTTGAGCCTCCTTTGTTTTTGGTTCCTCAATTGAGGACTAACCCTTTTCTCCCCTTATTCAGCCTTCTGCCCCATGGGGATACAGGATGCCCCTCCTCTCTCTCTCTCTCTTTCCTATATTTCTTCCTTTCCTTGGCTTGCCCAGGTGGTCTGGACTTCCCAGACCGACTCAAGTCCTCACGTCATGATTTCTCATATCTCTATCGGAGGATTTATTTATCCCTTTCCTTTTATTTTACTTTGGGCTCCCTTCTGCCCCCCCATCCTCTGATTCTTCTTCCTCTCCAACTGGGCAGAACTGAGGAGAAGAGGAAGCCAGCATCAGTTACTGGTCAGCCCACGAAGCGCCATGTAGCACGCCTGCCTTGTGGGTGGCACCATCCCCTGACATCAGCTCCCCACCAAAATTCCTAAAGCTAGCACTCCCACAAGGGTCTTGTACCTCCAGCTAAGACACCAGTCATGAATGGTGAAGCTATTTGGGAAGATCAAGAATTACGGTGAGTACGTAATTTTAATTTTTCAGTGCACTTGAGGTGGGTGAGCAGAATCTAAGTGTGCACTGGGCTGGGCCCCCATGGATCATCTGACCTTGCAATCCTGACAGTAGGCTGTCCCAGAGTGCTCATATATCGTAGGGGGTGGTGCAGGCACTGTGTAATCACCCAGTATGCCAGTGCAACTGGCCACCAGTGTGCACTGGCATACTAATCACTGCATCCTGGACTTTACGAGCCTGTGTGCGGAAGATGGGATTGGAACTCAAACCCAGATCTCCTGAGTAGTAGTGCAAATACCACCTCTTCTTTCTCCATGATGGCTGTATGCTCCCAGGGAGGCAGGAATAGCTCCCCCTGCCCTTTCTCTGCCTCCCCACCAGTGATCACCTCTCCAAGACTTACCTGTGCAGGGTCCTGGTGATGGCATGGGTGGCGAGTTTTGCAGTAGCACTTCATACCTGCTTGCCCTGCCATTCTTTTCCTCCCTCTCTCCCTCCATAGCTGGGTGGAAATCTCACAGCTGTCTCCCTTCATGCCACTTCAACCTGTAACACCACTTGACTGCCACCTGAGGCAGTCATTAGTGGACATGGTCAACCCTCCCTCCCGGAAGAGGTGAGCAGTTTGTCAAATGCTTGTGCACCCCCACCTGCAGATCTCCAGCAAGATTTCTCCAATTCTCAGGTCACCAGCCTGGTGGCGGTAACACTACTGCCAGACCACTTGGCCAGACCAGGTACCACTTCTTTATTAGACAGATATAAACTGATAGTGGCCAGATTATTTATACCAAGGGGTTTCAGCAACCAGTGCAGATGCGTATTGGGAGACTCTGGTCCTAGTTTCCTGTTATTATACACAGCTGTAAAGAAAAAGATACAAGCAAAACCCAGAAAATGTTTTTAATATAAATCAAAATACAATACGTCTGCATATTCTGTTTTCTTAAAGTTTGCCCTGTGAGGAGGCTTTTAGAAACAAGAGGAAACGTTAGAAGCTTATTCTTTTATTTTTAGTTGATATAAAAATACATGGTGAGGCAGTGCGATTATTCTGGAGAGGTACCCACCACCAAGAACACGCCTCTGGCAGTGCTAAAAGCAATAACCCAAAAACTGGTTGGCAGATATAGCCTTAGCAGATCAGACTGGATCTCTAACTAAAAAAAATAAAAATGGTAAAGTATATCACAGCATAAATCGTCTGGCCACAGAAGCGTTTAATAAGCAAAAAGGCATGATCAGGGGTTATGTTATTGGTCTATTATTCACCCTCAGGGTGTAATGTGGCATGAGGTATAGCCAAGTGCTACGGCACTAAAGGGAAATTAACGACCAATAACGTAATCCTGAGATACCGTACTATCAATATAATAAAAGGTCACATGCTGAACAAGGTGCAACACTATTTAAAATCACCTTTGAAAGGGGGGTTACTAGTGGGTACCGTAGGGTTCAATATTGGGTCCAGTCCTTTTAATGTCTTCATCAGTGACATTGCAGAGGGACTGGAAGGAAAAGTATGCCTTTGCAGATGACACAAAAATCTGCAACAGGGTTGATACAGAAGGAGGCGTGGAAAGGATGAAAAGGGACTTGGCAAGGTTGGAGGAATGGTCAGAAGTATGGCAGCTAGGATTCAATGCAAAGAAGTGCAAAATAATGCACCTGGGAAACAAGAACCCAGGGAAGAATACACAATGGGTGGGGAGGCAGTAACAACAACAAAAGGAAAGGGACCTGGGGTAATCATATCAGATGACCTTAAGGTTAGCAAACAATGTGAGAAGGCAGTAGGAGGGCTGGGGTATACTGGGATGTATAGGGAGAGGCATCGCAGCAGAAAACAGGAAGTTGTTATCCCTCTGTACAGACAGTTGGTGAGACCCCATCTGCAGTACTGTGTGCAGTTCCCCATCTCCACAAGGACATAGACAGGATAGAGGCAGTCAGAGGAGGCAACTAAAATGGTGCAGGGTCTGCAAGAGAAGCGTGTGAGGAGAGACTAAGGAGCTTAATATGTATACCCTTGAGGAAAGAAGGGAGAGGGGACATGATAGAAACTTTTAAGTACCTCAGTGGAATCAACAAAATCCAAGAGGGTAGCATTTTTCAGAAAAAGAGACTTGCAAGAACAAGGGACACAATTTGAAGATAGGAGGAGGCGGTTCCACGGGTAATGTGAGGAAGTATTATTTACAGAGAGGGTAGTGGATGCATGGAACAGCCTTCCTGAGGAGGTTGTGGGGTCTAAAACTGTGGGAGAATTCAAGAATGCATGGGACAGACATAAGGCAATTCTTGTGGGGGTAGGAAGAAATAGGCTGTTGGTTAACTAGGATCTGCGGCCATCCTGTAGGTAGGAAATGGGCAGACTAGATGGGCCTAGCGGTCCTTATCTGCCGTCAAAGTCTATGTTTCTATGTTAATAAAAGCATAACATAAGGATGATAGAATGCTTACAGCCAACAGAAAGCTCTATTTCTAGGACCTTTGTCTAATACCAGGGGGTTACCCTTCTAACTTGATAAGGTACTCCCAAGCTGGAACAGTCAGACTCTATTGCTGTTGATATATCGATATATCGATGCAGACTTGTGATACTATTTATTTATTTAAGAGTTTTACCAGGAAGGCATGCTGAGTGGAGACCACTCGATTCCAGATCGTCCTGGGGAGGAAGCAGGAATACATATAATACAGTAACAAGCAGGAAAATACAGTACAGTAAATTAAATACACAGAGACAGCTATCGTACAATAGGTTACAGAGCCGATATCCCACTGGTTACAAAGTAGGTGGGAGATTGGAGTAACAATTAGCACTACAGCTCTTAATGGAGACTAAGGTGCCTAGCAAACTTCTGCACTGCATTTAATACCTGCTTGAGGTGCTGGCTGAAAGCCCCATGCAACAGGTGGGCCGAGCACGGCCAAGATGGGGATGGGCTAGGTGCATAAGCAGGTGGGAGGAAATGTGCCTTGTGGAGATAGTTTAGATGATGAGTGCTGCCTGCGTGCTAATGTCTGCTGGCAGGAGTTCCACTGTTTTGGCATACAGAAGCTGAAGGCAGCTTGGCCTTTAGATGTGGTCATGCATGGGACATAGAGAAGCCTGGAGTCAGTGTTCCTGAGTGCGTATGCAGAGGTTGGACAGAGAGGCGGACTCAAGGTATGAGAGAAGGGACTGTGACCATAATTTAGCTTTAACCCTGGCACAGTGGGCCTGTCTCTATTCCTGTAGTGACATCATGTCAAGTGACATGTAAAGGTGCAGTGATGTGTCAGGTGGGCAGTCTGGGGCAAAGCAGCAGAAGGAATGGAAGAGGATCTAGTCTGGTTCAGGTTGACTTAGGGCCGTGTTGTAGCCTTATGTCCCATAGTTAAAAATTGGGAGAATAATTCTCTGTCTGAGTGCTTTGTGGGTGAGTAAGGGAGACAGGCCCTGTTCGATATACAAGCGCCCAGTTTGGGGTGATGTTTTTTGTGGATTGAGTCGATATGAGCAGAAAAGTCTAGGTGCTGGTCCAGCCATACCCCTAGGTATCTGAAGGAGGTGCAGTCTTCAAGGGGATCCGTCAGTGGTATGGAAAATGGGGGTTGAGGAGGAGCGGGAGAGTCGTTGCCACATCCCAAAAGTTAGTGAGACAGTTTTCTTTGGATTAAGAAAAAGCTGGTTGAACAAAACAAGCTGTACAGCACTGAAATCCTCCTGGAGTCTTTCAGCTGCATGGAGGTGGAGGACCTGATGAAAACATTACAGTGTCGTCAGCGTACATGTGAATAAATGTATGTGTTCAAGCTGAGGGCAGGTCGTTCAGAAAAATGGAAAACAGTAGCGGGCCAAGGACCGATCCCTGTAGGGGCTATAGCTTTTGATATATTGATACATCAATGCACACTTGTGAGGCTATTGCTGCAGATATAGCGATACATCGATGCAGACTTGTGATGCTATTGCTGTAGATATATCAATGCACACTTGTGATGCTATTGCTGTTGATATATCAATATATCGACCTACACTTGTGATGCTATTGCTGTTGTTGCAGGTGTTGGTTCTTAGTGGGTTTTCTTTGTTCTGCTGGGCCCATGTTCTAGAGCAGTGGTATTCAAACCTCAAATCCTGTTGACTTCAATGGGCTTCAAAATACGTCCATCAAAACCTACTGCTGGCCTCACTCCTTAATTTTCCACCCCAACCCCCTGGTCTAACACATTTTTCTTCACAAAGTATGAAATAAATCAAGTCCCTGATGTATTTTTACCTGAAATGTATTTTCTGTCCTGGCCCGGTGGCATTGAGGGTTGAGGCACTGGATGCCACACTGGCGACCCGGGTTGGGAATGGACTTGGGACACTAGGAGTTGACAGGGAAGGAGAGATTGAGTGTCCAGAGGACTCCTCTCCTGGGGTGGGTTGAAGGGGTTGCCTCACTCTGTAGCAGCCCCTAGTGGAGATCGGGAGCACTACAAAAGCAGCGCTGTAAACAGGGAAGGAAAATGTGAAAATGGCACCCATGCTGACCAGATGATGATGGCACTGTCTCCCGCACTGCAAAGCCAGGAAGCCCCTAAAGTTGCATACCCAAGCCCAGCACAGAAGCAAGGGAGTGCCTACGAGCACTCGTCTCCCCCCAATGGCCTTTCCCCAGTGAAGGATATGTCTGGGTTAGCCGGGCAGTGGGGAGCAGCAGGATGGCAGAACAGGAGAGGTGGTGGCAGGCAAGGGTTTGCCACTCATAGGAGTGGGCTGCTGGATACGTATGAGGAGGATAAAAAATACATAAAAAAAAAAAGAAATGTATTTTTCTCATCAGTCTACAGGAGCTCTTTGAGAGTTCCACCACTTGTGTCCTGTATACTTATAACACTGCTTCCTGGGCCTTACTGAGCAAAATCAAGCCATACAACAAGTGTGAATACCCCATGATCCAGTAAGTCCTACACACACAAAGTATGAGTGGCAAAGTTGTTCAGTACAAAATGACCTTCCAGTGTGCTATGCAATTAATCATAAGCAATTTTGTTTCTATATTAGTCGAAATAGGAAAGAAAAGTCAACATAAACCATTTTTGGTAGAAAAATACGTAACATATCAACACCAAATTAAGCATCCATACATTAGATGTAGGTTCAAAAGGAATTTTGTACTAAAAAGCAATTTTTCGTAAGGGGTACAGACATCCATTACTTCTGGGAGTGTGGAGAATTGCGGTCCTTCTGGTGGGAGATAGCTTAGGAGGTATCAGGAGCCATGCAGATGGTGGTAGTGGCAGACACTGCGGTCTCCCTCTTGTTTGGGATGGAGGTCTTGGAGGAAGAGGAATGGGAGGTATACCCCAGAATGTTAGAGGCTCTCCTAACAATGGCGAGACAATGTATACAAAATACATGGGTTTCCAATGTCAAGCAATCACTGGGAAAATGGAAAACACTGGTGACCAGGTGGCACTGGAAAGGCCGACATACCAAAGATATGGTAAGGAGGAGTTATTCCTGAAAAATGGGGACGTGCAGAAATTCACTGCCTGTAGGGAGGCTATGCTCTCAGACAAGGAATAAGCTGAACTCCCAGGGTTACTGGGTTACACTCTTGCTTAGGAACAAAAGATAAGAGGACTTGAAGCACGTGACCATCTTTGGGCTATAGCCAGGGCCACAGTCTCCATAACAGACTCACTTAACTATAAACAGGCGCACAACCTATGCACTTCACAAATCAGGCAAATGAAGAGCTCCTGTTTCAAGAATGCTCTAGAAACCACCTGGGGTGGCGGGAGATCCTTCTGGGACAATATCGTAATATTACAGGCAAACAGTCTAAATTCTCTCCCACGGCAATGAACATTGATGGCTCCACTACCCGTGACCCTAAGACTATGGCCGATGCCTAAATAAAACCTTCACTGACCTCAGTGGTGTCCTCTCAGCAGACTTCTTCCAGGACTTGTCAGTTCCAAAACTCGTATCCCAAACCACCTCATCAGACAAACCACTATTTCACTTTAAAATAGTTAAGACATATGAAACCTACAGATACATGAAAAGGCCTGCTCTAAAATGTAGAAATAGCAGTGACACCATTGATCTAAAACTTCTGTCCCTCACCTTGGAAGAAGTGATCCACCCCTCACCAAATTCTCAACCTCTCCCTGTGCCAAAGTCAATTCTCCAACACATGGAAGGCCGCTATAGTCACACCAGTGCATAAAGGGGCGACAAATCCACCAAGGAACTACTATCGTATCTATACTTCCACCCCTCTCCAAAGCTCTTGAGCGGATCGTGGCGGATCAACTATCAGACTACCTGCAAAAGTACGATCTACTCTGCATTCAGCAACACGGATTTAGGAAAGGACACAGTACGTTGGCACGTCCCTACTTGATTTCTCTAGTGAAATTCACAAAGCCTTGGATAAGGGTTATTTAACCAGAGCTGTTTTCATAGACCTCACAAAGGCCTGTGACACTGTTCACCATAGCCTTCTAACTCTCTTCTGCTCAACATTGGGCTAGCTGAGGGACCTGGAGCCTGGGTAAAAGTTACCTGGCTACAACGTTCTCAAGCAGTAAAATCTCTGAGGTTCTCTCTGACTCCAAACCGGTCCTCTCTGGTGTCCCCAGGGCTCAATTTTAGGTCCTCTCCTCTTCAGCCTAGTTCTAAACTTCCTTCCCAAATCCTGCCCTGAAAAATTAATACTCTATGCTGATGACACTGTAATTCTCTCCTCCCATAAGGATCCAAATCCACTATAACAGAGCTTGCAGCTTGCTTTCTCATGTGTTGAAAAGTGGTTCCTTGAGCACAAACTGGTCCTAAATAAAAACAAAACAAAAGTCATGCTTTTGCCAATCATCAAAACAGAAATAGGCATACTCCACTTGTCATAAAACTTCCTTTGAAATACACTAGAACAAGTGAACACCTTCAAATACCTTGGTATCACTTTTAATGAATGTCTTACTTTTCATTATATCGATAACACTGCAAAACAGTGCACCAACACACTGGAATTTTGTACCAGAACCGTCAATTTTTCAACCAAACTGCCTTGAGGATTGCTGTTCAAAGCTCCATCATCTCAATCATTCACTATGGTCTAATTGTCTAGAAACTCAGCTACTACCACTGCACTAAAGTGCATCTCAACAACACTAAACAAAACCTGTTGACTCCTCACTGGAGCACAGAGATGGACCCACACTGTGACCTCTACACGGAAACCGTTGGTTGCATCTTTCCAATCGCCTCATATCTCACCTGCGTGATGGCAAAAAATCAGTCTTAGGAATCACTCCTCCATGTATCCTAGGACCTGCTCTGCCTGAACAATGGCTTTCGTACCACCAGAAGATCTGACCACCAACCTTTCCTTGTCCCTAGATGCCGGACTGCTCAGGGACAAAGATCTTTACATACCGTGCACCTATCTGGTACAATGCACTTAACCTGCCCTCCCTATTCTCCACGACATTGGGAGCTTTCAAAACCATACTTACGCTCACCTCACAGCCTCCAGCTCCTGTGACTGCTTTGACTAAAGTCTCATCCCACTGAGTGCACTTACATTTGTTTCACTCAACCACCATGGTCTCCTCTTTGACAAAGACAACCTGAGTACCACTAACCTGGTTCTGTCTGCTCCTAAACTTCTTATTTCCCCTCTTCCCTCCCAAGCTCTCCAATCCTTATTCCTTGCCCTTGACACTGCCTCTGAGTTCCTTTTTCTTTCTGTACATAAATGTTACTGTTTAAGTTGTGGCCTTGTTAAGCAGGCTTACTGATTGTTTGTAACACTGTCTACTATGTGTTTGTACTTAATGACGTGGAACCTTTGTAAAAGAGCCTTGGCTCAAAGGTATACTCCTAAACTGTCTCCCTGGAACTGCAGAGAAGGGTTGGAGAGTACCTGTGAGCTTAGGAGAGGACCTAAGGAGGAGTTGGAGGTCTCTGAGTGGCTCACAGTAAGCTTTATATACACAAAATAATGCAGTAAAGGAACATATCTGCAGAGATATCTAGGGCAGTATGAAATGAGTTAGTTAGGGTCCTGAGAGGGGGAGATACCCCAGGGAAAGAATGTGGCCTATATCACCATCAGTCAGTGTCATAAAGGGAAGAGGAAGGTGGAGGAAATCCTCTGGTAAATGTTACACACACAATATGATAAAGTATAATTGTGTTCTAGATGCTAAACAGATCGTGAGACAATGACCACAGGTTTGTAAATAGTTTGTGGGGATTTTAGTATAAAAGGTTAATTTTAAAAGTTACAAGAGAACAGACCTACGCCTAACTTGCTTTCAATCTGTAATAGTATGAAATGAGAGTGCAGTTTCCTTGGAAGCCGGAAAAGGAACAGTCTACTGTCTGTAATCTGATTTGATGTATGAAATTTACCTGAATAAAAGATACAATAGGGATAATTTGGCGCCACTACAAGCGTTTCCAGGAGTAATGAGTCAAAGGTAAGAAAATGTCTATTAAACTGCCCTTGTAGTTGGAGCTAGAGAGAGCTCTGTGACAACAGAAACTTGCTGGTGTCCACATATGGCTACAGTGGCTTCATTTGAGAAACACAGTTCTATGGCCCTAAACTTACGTCCACAGACATTAACAGGAGAAAAAATAGATGAAAATATGTCTAGCAGAGTTTGAACAGCTTATGGGCTGCTCTACTAAGAGAGGCGAGAGACTCTGATACATGACTTTATACATTCTAAGCACGTTTGGCGACAGTGGAGACTATCGGACCTACTACTTGCATAAGCGTAAACCTTTCATGAATACAGCATGTGCTTGTGCATGCTTTAATGTGATGTTGTCAGTTTGATGTTTTAAGGGTGTGTGTGGGAAGTAAGCCCCCAACTCAAATAAACTTCTTAAAAGTAGCAAAGTGATTTGAGAAAGAAGCATAACTTGACCACAGTGGGATTTGCAGCGCATCAACTGTTACGCATGGGGTGCTGCGCTGCCAATCGGGTGGTGTAAAGGGGCTTTAGAACAACTACATGCTTTGGCTAAAGCATTCCAAACAAACAAAGCGAAACATATTTGGACTAAAGAAGCTGAAGAAAAGGTTGTCTTCTCTTGCATATCTCTGGTCCTTGGTCCATGGTGTCTAGTAGTGTGATTAGATAGAAACAACTTCCTTGTATGGCGGGAGGCCAGAATCAAGTTTCTCATATGGCGGGAGGATGGGATCCCGTATGCTGTCTCTGGACTGGACACTCTGTATGATAATCCTGGGCTGCGGATAAAGAAACAACAACAGGAATAGGCTGAGTTTACAGGCAGTACACCTGAAAGCAACAAACCACAGTTCAGGTCTGGAATCCCACACCTGGGAAATAGGCATGCTTGGATGTCAATTCCATTCTGATTTTTTTTATGCATTTTATCGTCCCACCCTCCACCCCATTTTTCTCCCTGTTGTCCTGGGATCCAGCCCATGGAGGTGCACAGCACCACATGAAGTCATTCTGGTCCCTTCCACCCCACCCTGGCAATTGCCACCCCACCCATGGCCCAAACTACCACCAATTCTCCACTGAGTAGCAGCCAAGGGCCGGAAACGTTCATCCCTCCCTGGGACAGGAGGCTGCCTCAGTGGCTTGATCCTGCTTGTTGCCTCCCCTGCCAATCCCGATAACAGGCTCATTCCCAAACCCAGGTCATCGGCATGGGTGTGGCATCCAGTGCATCAACCCTCAGCACCACTGGGCTGGCTCCAATCAATCTGATTCCTAATCCGATTGTGATTCAAATCCTAAAAGGCCCTCAAAATCAGAATTCGATTCAGATTTGGAATCCTAAATCTTAAATTTCAATTGGGGGTAAAAAAGGTTTCAGGAGTTATTGTTTTGGACTTCAATTCTGAAAATATGAACTCTGGAAAGCATATTGGAACCTGATGAATCGGATTCCATTAGTTGGATCCCAAGCAACTCTACTGGGAAAGGGTAGGGATAATGTGGAGTCAGTTCTGAGGGGACGAGCCAAGATGACAGTCAGGAGAGTCATACACAGAGAGACTGGTGGACCTTGGAAAAGTCATATATGGAGAGACCGACGGACCTTGGGAAGGTTATACACAGAGAAACTGGTGTACCTTGGGAAGGTCATACACAGAGAAATTGGTGGACCTTGGGAAGGTTATACACAGAGAAACTGGTGAACCTTGAGAAGGTCATAACAGAGACTGGTGGACCATGGGATGTACTCACTGTAGTTCAGGAGGGAGAGTTGGAATACGATTGGAAATGTACAAGCTTCTACATGGAATAAACAAAGTAGGCTGTGGTGAACTGCTCATCTGAAGAAGAACCATCAATACAACAGGAAAGCCAAAAGAAGTTTGTAGAGTAGGTTCAGAATAGAGCGTCAGACAATAATGTGTTTACAGAGAGGGTTGGTGAAAAAGTGGAAATGGCCCAGCAAGTTGCTCTCTGCAAAAACAGTAGAAGGGTTTAAACCTATGTGGGATAAATACATGGGTTTGGTAGGGAACATTAGGGGGGCATGGACATAAGAGACCACTAGGGGACTTGCTCTCATAGGTTAGGTAGGAACTAGGCCTTCTTCTGCTGACAAGTTCAAGGTTTCTTTTTAATTTAGTACATTTATGCGCCTCAGCACCGATCAGCCAACATTATCTCCCTACTCAGATCAGCCCTTCTCCCTCTATCCGTGGACTTACCTCCACTTCAGTGTTCCCACATGGATGACCCCCCATGGGAAGGGCTGCCAAAGATTGGGCCTACTCCCGAACAGATGTTTTGCATCAATCCCTGGAGTGGGAGCTTGATTGGCGGTGCAGGATCTGCAGTGGGCAGCAAGCGGCACCTGCATGGTTGGGGGTTGTTCATGTTTTCAGTTCCCCACCCCATGGATATCGGGAGACCTTGTAACTGATGCACACATGCAAGTGTGCGTCAGAGTGCTGAGGCCCCGTCCATCAATCTCTAGCTCCAGCTTGCACTGCCACCTGTAGTCACCCAGGCAGCAGTGTTGCAGTGGAGTCAGGCACTTTCCCACCCCCAAGGAGGAAGCATCTGCTGGAATGCTCAACCATCCTCCCTGGCCAGCCCTCTGATGACCCAGGCTCGTTCCTGAGCCCAGATCATCGGCATCATAAGTGGTAGCGTTACTGCTCTGCCGGCAGGATTGCCCAAATTTTTATTTTTCTAGTAACAATCTCTAGAGGTATACAGAAGGAGCCCATTTAGTGTAGTGATTAGTGCACAAACCTGTGAACTTGGAGACTCCACAGACATGGGTTTGAAACTCACAGCTGCCTCTTGCATACTGTGTGATCCTGAGCAAGTCACTTAACCTCCCTGGGTCCTTTTTTGTAAATTGGATGTATCTGTTAAGCGTATTGTTGTTAACTACTTTCACCAGTCTCTTGTGCTGGGATAATGGCCCTGCTGAAAGTAGAGTACCTCTTGGCCTATCAAGGAGCCAGCATTCTTTCTACATATTTCCTAATGATCCACATTACACTGCAGGTGATAAAAGTCGACTTGAAAAACTGTTTGTGGAGCTGGCCCATTGTCACCATGCCTGATGCTTGCAACACCACAGGCCTGGAGCATAGGTGGATTGGCAAATGCAGGGAGAAAGGATCATTATACAATGGTGTGTGAAAATCCTGTAACCTCATTGTTCAAAACATGTCACATGACCATGGGTAAAACCTGCATTACCAACAGCTAAGGAACTGCATTTATAAAAACATTGAACACATTTACATTTATTTTACCCATGGGCGATTGTATAATCACAATGAGGCACTCCAGGGTGTGGGTTATTGAGGGATTTACCCACTTCTTGTGTGGTTAAGTCACTTGGCAGCACCTCGTGACACACCACACAGGCGTGGGTAAACCTTCAATAACCCACACCCTGTTCTGTTGCTTAAATGCACTCCTTCCTCATGAAGGAGGGCACAGTTCCTGTGTTACACCTCCAGCTAGATCACAAGTGGCAGTGCTGGTGGGAGACAGCCAGCATTGCCGAGAGGGGAGCACGTGAGCATCAGCATGTCATGTTGTGACTGAGCCCCGACCCCATCAGCACATGCTCTTCTGTGGGAGGTCAAAACAAACAACGGAGGAAATTTCCACTGACTAGAGCAAATGAAACTGTTGGCCCCACAACCAGCATGGGTCCCGCTCTACCACTGTTGCAGCCTGGATCCAGGAGAATCCATAGTAACTGGACAGGTTAAAAACTGAACTCCTGCAGTGGTGGGAGCATCACCCCAGTGGTCATCTGGGGGGTGGACAGAGCTGTTATGATTGAAGGAGCCCAGCAATGGACACATAGGGATAGCAATTCAGTGGTCAGGCAGTAAACCAGTGGTGCAAGTGGAAGGAGGTCTGACTGGCTGGCCAGCAAGGTGGGAAAAACAAATAAAAAAAAAAAAAACAAACAAACACGAATTTCTTGAGGGAATAAATGAATAGGCAACAATGATCTGTTCAAAAGGTATTAAAGCACCTTGTAACATGGCAAGAAAAGCTTGTGATGAATACAAGAATTAGATAGGTGAAACACATCACCTGATGCAAAATTAAGCGGGCATTAATTCCCTAGTAATGCCTGCTTGAATGTAATACTAAAAATCTCCACAGTTGAATCGCCATAGTGCATAAATTGTTATTTCCTACCCACCGCCTAGTGTCCATTATCGCCCCTAGCCAAAGTGGGTAGCAGCAAAGATTGTAAATAAAATGCTGAAACGGACCTGAATCCCACCAACGGCAAAGATGAGGAAAAGAAGCTGAGAAAAGTGACAGACTGACCTTTTCGATAATGAAAGAGAAAAAATGAGAACAACCACTGCAGCAAGCCGCTTCCCATTCAACCCTTTCAACATGAGCTGTGTAGTAGTATGCAAATGGGAAAGGAAAGGAACATTGTTTAACCAGGAGTAGCACATTAAGCCAAAGCTTGTTTCCAGATGTGACCTGGGAGCACAAGGAAGTTAAGTGACTTGCTCAGGATTGCACAGTATCACCTAGAGTTCAAACCCAGGTCTTCAGATCTGCAGCTCAGAGCCTTAACCCACGTGCTATACTGCCCCAAATGAGCATTCCATCAGTCACTGTAGCCACAAGATGACCAAATAAGCTGCTTGTGAGTGAAATGTTATTGAATGCAATGGGTTGCAGCAAGTTTGATGCTGAATGTTATATTACACTATATCAGTACATCTTGTGGTTAAATTGGTTAACAGGCGTGTGAATCAGCAGGCACAATATTAATAAATGTTGAATAGGTGAAAACTACAGTTGAAGAATTTTAAACAAATTATATTTTGAAAACCTGCATCAATGTATGTTTGTGGATGGTAGTAACTTTTGCAGCGTTGCCATGTTACAAGCGCATTAATGCCCTCCACACCTCCACAGTCGGGCTATACTAGAGAATTAATGCCGGTTGGAGGCACTCACCCTTGTGCCACAACCCCCCAACCAGGCATTAACTTCTTAACAGCCCTCCGTATCGTGCATTAATGTTTCGTGGCCAGGAGAATGACTGGGCATTGGTGGTGGTGGTGGGGTGAGATTCAAAAGGCATGTTAGAGTATTCTATTTCATTGAGTGGGGGTAAATGGAATACCTTACCCAAGCAACGTGGAAGACAAATCAGTGATGGGGTTCAAGCACAGGTGGGACAGGTGCAAAGGGATAGGGGAGGGTCTAAGGGAAGGAGGTGCACTGACTGCCTGGGGAGGGTTATCGAGACACCATTGAAAATCTGCTCAGTAAAGCCAGTCAGGTGTTAGGTCATACATGGAGTCATACAAATAATGGGGAGCCTGGATGAAAGCTAGCATTAATTTCAGGCAGCACACTAGCTAATTCATTTCTGTTTACATTTTATCTTCTTCTGGGTAGGTATGTTTTAATCTGTTAGATTATGTACAGTGTCCCAAGTCTTTGGAAAGCGATTGCTTTATAAATAAAACTTCCTTGCCTAAGTTTTATTAAATTTAGTCAGTACATTGGCTTTTTAATATTACATTAAGGCAGCCCACTAGCTGCAGAATAAGGAGTGCTAGCTGCACATTGAGCAGACTTGATAGACCTCTAGGCCTTTATCTGCTGGCAAATTTCATAGGTTCGTTAATTTCGGTCAGTACATTGACTTTTTAATATTAAATTAAGGCAGCACACTAGTAATTAATATTAATTTTAGTCAGTACACTAAACTCTAATATTAACTCAGGCAGCACTCTAGCTAATTAAAATTAATTTCAGACAGCACTCCAACTAATAACATTAATACCAGGCAGTACACTAGCTCTTTACTATTAATTTCAGACAGCGCACTTGCTAATTAATATTAAATTCAGGCAGCGCTTGCTGCCAGTGCTGATGTGGACCCAGGTCATCAAGGCATGGAGTTATCGGATGGTCCCTCTGGGCTATAAGCTGAGGTGATTAGCTGCTTACTCGGACCAAGCATGAAATCTGGGCATTGTGTTCGCTAGCAGCCTGGCTAAAGTCTTATGTATCTGTTGTTGTCAAATCCTTATTTTATCATCTGAGGGAACAGCTGAATCAAACACCTGGTCGCCTGGCAATCTTCAACATAAGTCCATGTCTTTGCGACCTCCACCTTGATTACTGCAATGCCCTTTACCTGGGGCTACCAGGGATTGATATCCGTTACCTGCAGCTAGTTCAGAGCGTGGCGGCCAGGTTGTTGACTGTTTATCAAGATCTAGCCATGCCACTTCTCTGCTCCATAGAACTGTACTGGCTACATTGGCGGATCACCTTCAAGGTCAGGTTACTGACCTCTGAAGCCCACATGGGTAGGGGCTGTGCTGCTACAGATATTCTTTGTCCCTGCCGCCTCCTCTACTCACTCCGACGAGGATTGCTAGGGGTTCCCTGGGTCCATTTGAAAACCTCGGGTGCTCATTCTTTTGCATTTGTGCACTGACCCTGTGGAACTCTCACCTCATCAGATTATAGAGTGCCTGTCAAGCGCTTTAAATCTGCCCTAAAAATGCATTTATTTGCTTTTGCATTCCCAGACTGATTGAATTATCTTACTGCAACTTTTTATTGGATCACTGTTTTAAATGTTATATTTATGTAACTCCCCTGCAAATGGGGTTTAAATATTATATTTATGTAACTCTCCTGCAAATGGGGGTTTTAAATGTTATATTTATGTAACCCCCAAATGGGGTTTCAAAAAGTCTTCCAGGAGCTTGCCTGAATGCTCCAGGTCTGGGGTGTTGAGCATCTGAGCTGTTTAAATGTGGTTCCAAGTGAGTGCTATTTGAGCCTCACATTACTGTCTCTTTAAGAGCTGTCTGCTTGCAGACTTAATTAGATTTGTATGGCGGGGACTGTGTATTTAATGCTCGAATCCACCCAAGCTGCTGCCAATTCACTTAGTCTCTGCCGTCGCTACATGTGCAGAGGAGCCTTGTTGAAAGATATAACCATTTGTCAGAAATCATTTAGAGTGACTGAGAAAATGCAGTTTGTCTAACCTGTCTTCATTTCAGCATGAACTGTTTCAGTGTAGCTTTTTCATTTAGGTCCTCAATAGCTGACTTGGACCAATCAGGATGATAGGAGACCTAAAATGGAGCGGTGGATGAATCAGAACTTGGACTCTCAATTCTGAGCCAGCCACAGGGGATTATATGAGCAGTGACTCTGAAAATGCAGTTTTGACCTTGGTGCATTTTTCACCAACAGAGAAGTCTTATTGTGAGTGACAGCGAACCAGCCAACAGAATGGTGAGGAACTCAAAATGCCCTGCTCTGTTACTGGAAAGTCAGATCAGCTGTGACAGTGAAGAGAGAAGGAGCTCTGTGCTTCTCGGTGTATAGTTTCGTGCGTGAAGCTCGTGTGAGGCCCTGAGGTTCAGCCAGCAGCCGTTGTAAGTGCCAGTTTGGACTGAGTCCAATTTGTGAGGAGAAAGAAGGAAGTTTGAAGAGTGGAAACCAGGCTCACCCTGTAGAAGACTGGAGAAATTGCTGACTCGCGCTCAGTCTGTCAGGAACTGAAGCTGCTGTGTGTACTCTCGGGTATTTTGCAGTAATTGTGATCGGGATCAAGGGCAGCCTGCCTGGTATAGTACTTTCCTTTTACATATGAATGTGCATAGTGCTTGTGGGGAATCACTATTTCCAATCCCCGTGCTGTGTGCTGGGCGGAAGCAAATCCCAGCTTGTTTTGGACTAAATCGGTTGCTATCAACTGCAGTGGGGTCCAGTCACAAGGACCTTGTCTCCATGCCCTGTTGTTCTGGCAATCCAGAAGAACATCCACCATCCGGTCCTCAGCTTGGGTATTGTGAGTACAAATCAGGTATTTCCCTGAAGCCTGTTTTCAATCACAAATGTGCCATCCAATTCTTGTTGTTTCACTGCTTCATCGACTGAGCCATCGGCTCCGGATTACAATTGGGTATTGTGCATATATTTCCTTCTACAGGGCCCTATCCATCTGCACCTGCCGGCAACCCAGGCAATGGACCTGGCTAGCTCCCAACCTGGGTACCCAGAGTGTGACTTTTCAGCCCCTGTATGTGTGACAGTACTGTGATTTAATGCCACCAACTAACCTGATTTCTCCTCCTGTGTTATTGCCCCTAAATAAATCAGATTTGTTGTTGTTATACTATATACTGTCAGTGGTGTTGGTACTTATAGAAACAATATTGTGTTTTGCTGTTTATGTTGTTTAACCTTATTTTACAGGGGGTCCTTAGAGGCGTGCTGCAGAATCAGTCTCGAGGGTAAGCGGTATCTATATGAGTGAACAGTGTGTATACTTGGGGTATTGGGGCTGTAACTCCGTGTACTGTGTGAGCCACTAGAGGGAATAAAAGGGGTCTCCAGGGTCCCAGAGGGTTGTGACCAAGCTAGTCCAACCACTACAAACCCTGACCTCTGGATGGAGGCACCTGCCATAGGACCTAGGCCCCTCAACCTGTCCGTGAGTCAGAGGCTGGAGTAGTAGCCCTTGGGATAGCACCACCTAGGGGTTACATTTATATTGTATTTTAATGATTTTAATGTTTGTGTACAATGCTATGATCTCTTTGGAATAGTGTTTAACAAATAAAGATTTGATTGCTTGCATACTAGCTAATGAATATTAATTTGAGGCAAAACACTAGCTAATGAATATTAATTTCAGGCAGTACACTAAGCTAATGAATATTAATGCAGGCAGCAGACTAGCTAATGAATATTAATGTCAGGCAGCACACTAACTGTAATAATAATGTCAGGCACAACACTAGCTCTTTAACTTCAGACAGCACACTAGCTCTTTAATGTTTAAAGTCAGACAGTAGCTAATGAATATTAATGTAAGGCAGTAGACCAGCTAATGAATATTAATTTTAGGCTATACTAGCTCTTTAAGACACAACCAGTGGTTTGGGTTAGCATCAACTAATCGAATCCTGGGGGGTCATCATGTATAAAGGCGAGCTGGATGGGTACTGCGCAACAGGAGGGGTCAAGTGATCACTCAAAGTCACAGTGTAAGTCAGCTAGCTTTGATGGTGGGATTCAAACCCATGACCCACTGGTCTACAGTAGGGCAGGGTGAATAATCTATTTTCAACTTGCAAAAATAAAGCAAAATCCTACTTCCCTGTGATAGGTATTTCTCTAAATATTTGAAAAAGTTGGGTGAGTCTCATACACAGGCAAAGTCTTGTGTAAAATCAACAATTTTCAAGCAAAATTGTAATTTCTGTGTGAAATAAATCACCAGTTGTCAAGCAAAAACAGCTTTTTCACACACAATAAAATAGAATTTTACTCAAGAATGGCAGTTTTTTCCTCAACAGCTGGTTATGAAAACAACAATTTTTGACAAGTTTTACCCCAAATAAAACTTCCCAAAAAATGCAGTCAATTTGCCCCACCCTAGTTCATAGGCCTGCACTCTACCCAGTAGGCTACAAAGCTGGTCATATTTCCCTTGAATGGAACTACTGGATGCCAGTTCATGACTCTTCTTTACCATTTGACTGTCGCAGCTGATGGCCTTACACCCAAAGGCAGAAATGGATATCGCAATACAAAATTCCAGAAGTGCGAAGAGGAGCAGCAGAACCTTAATACACACAACGGAGTACTGTAAAGGAAAAAGAGAATATTTATTGATTTATTATTTATCAGCTTTGACCAGGAAAAATGTTACAGCTTTTTCCAACTACATCCAGGGGTGTGGGCTACAAGAACCTGCTTGACTGACTGTGGGAAATTTTGCGTGGACACCAGGGAAATGTCCAACCTTTTGGTAATTTATTGCATGCATTATAGGGGCTGCTTAGAAAGAACAGGGTCAGGATATCTGTGGGTTTCTTCAAATTTATTTCATGGATTTCTGGGATTTATCTCTACTGTTTGTTTTCTGTTTAGTACTTTGTGCTGGTATGTAATTGCTGTTAATTATATATTTCGTTTCAAAAGTTGTTTCTGTCTTTAATAAAATTCTCAAACTTTTCAGGTAAGTGGCATGGGATCTTTAAACTCTATTTCTTTTTTTTTTTATTACCATCCCTATTTTCCCACCTTACTTTGGCGACTACCTGCAGGGGCATCAGCCGGACCCTACCCACGGGTGAGCACCAGGCTCATTCACATGATGGGAGTCAGTTTCGGATGTGGCCAGTCTGCTGGAGGCCTTCCTCGTACCCTAGCCCAGCCAGATTGGCCCCAGACTGATCGACTCACAAAGTCCTCCCGGTGAGAGCAGAGGCGCGGCTATCAAGCTGCAGTCACGCCCAGCCATTTCCCACCTAATTTTGGATCCCACTAGAGCATGGACGTAAAAATGACGCCCAGGCACAACGCAAGCCGACGCCCGTGCTCCCACGTATCTGCACCAGCATGTAGTCCTCCGGGTGTCCCCAGGGTCGCTACAGAGTGGTGGAATTCCCAACCCTCCCCAGGATCAGGAGGCAGTCAGCAGATGCTCAATCCTGATCCTCCCCTCGACCCACTGACACCCCAAGTCCATTCCCGAACCGGGTGTCGGCGTGCTGCGGTGTGGTGTCCAGCGCCTCAACCCTCAGTGCTACCAGGCCGGCCCTTAAACTCAATTTCTGACCAAAGGGCATAAGGTACTGGGCTTCATAGCTCAATACCTTATGCCAGCGCGTGGGCATAGCCCAATACCTTATGCCAGCGTGGGCTTCATAGGCCCAATACCTTATACTAGCGTGGACTTCATAGTCTAATACCATATGCCAGCGTGGGCTTCGCAGCCCAATACATATACCAGCGTGGGCTTCATAGCCCAATACCTTATGCCAGCATGTGCTTCATAGCCCAATACCTTATGCCAGCGTGGGCTTCAGCCTAATACCTTATATGCCAGCGTGGGCTAATAGCCCAATACTACCTTATGCCAGCGTGGGCTTCACTGGCCCAATACCTTATGCCAGTAAGGCTTCATGGCCAATACCGCGTACAGCGTGGGCTTCTTAGCCAGATACCTTCGCATCTGGTGATCCCGGAGAGTGTCACTCAAAGAAGAGGGGTCCATAGCAAAGGCTCTGTTCAACCTGTCTGAGCTCAGTGTCAAGGGATTTTGGGGCCGCACCCTGGATATAGTGCTCTGTTCAGTGTGCTGGCCAGATCTTTCTGGAATGCTTGATTGTGTTCAGTCAGACTTCTCCTGTCCATTTGCCTGCAACAAACTGGTGTTCGTTGTGTCAACCCTACTCGCTGCCTTCTCACATGTGAGGCATAGTGAGCCAGCAAAAGTAATCAAGAGAGGGGACTTTCAGCATAGGCATTTTTTTTCCCTCGACTTTTTCTGAAGCCATCTTCTATGGCTTTGCCTTGTTGCAGGTCAGAGTAGCAAATCTATACACCCCTGGTCAGCTGCTGGGAAGGTCCCCTCCGAGACAAAACCAGGACCTCTAACCAGCACACACACACAAGGCAACCTTCAGATTAATTGGCTGGGGGGGCCCCAATGGTCCTTTTTAATTGTAACCTTGCCCCTTTAAATACCAGTCTTCTTCACACAAGTCAAATTGTAGCCTGGCCCCCTTTAATCCTCTTCACACAAGCAAGCCCATCTTCACATTAATTGACTGGAGGGGATTGCCCCTTTAATTGTAGCTATGCAGGGAATGGTTCCTCCTGGCTGCAGAAAATTGCTCTATACAGTCGCTGAGGCTGGGGGGAAGGGCGTGCAATAAGCCTCCGATAAGTCCAGGCCACCTTGCACGTAGAAGCGCTAGCCCCGAGGCTCTTTCGGCGCCAAAAGGGAAAGTCCCTGAGCGCAAGGTAGTGGGAGTGGTCTGCTCAAGCTCCAACCGCTAGAACTGCTAAAACAGTGGCCCTTAAAGTAGCAATGGAGCCATTTTCAGCAATCGCGATGTAGTATAATATATATCTATCTATATCTCTATCCCTGAAGCAATTACACCTTGTGTGTTTTCAATTGTGCCTTTTCTCCAAGCAATTTAGTCCTAACCTTAGGGATCCACCGCGACTAGTGCATGGGAAAGAAATGGCTCTTCTGACAGTCCGAGAGGAGAGACCAGCCTGTGTAGCGTCCAAGGCTAAGGCTGGATCTCACCAAGGCTAACTCCCCTGAGCAAGTTAAACACTTACTGGGTTGCCCATTGCCTCTCGATGCTTGCTGCACAATTATCTTCAGCCCTGCCACAAAGTGACAGGGCTCTGCTGCAGAGTACCTGCTTCAAAGGCAGGAAGTAGACTAGGGTATCAGGAAGTTGTGGGCTTCTTATTCCCCCCCTCCAGCTCTGAACCTGCCTATCACTGACATCAGGAGGGAGCAGCCCAGGAGTAAGGAAGCCCGGAGAGAGAATACCGAGTCTGCAAACTTTACAGAGTCCAGGAGGAGTATTCATTTAAATTAAAAAGCATATTTTTCCAAGTAAGCAAAGTCCGGAAGGCTTGTTTGCAGTTGCAACTGGGCTGGGGTTATGGGAGCAGGACACAGCCCAGCAGTAAAGTCGGTCACTCAGGCAGTAGCAGCTCATGACCCGAGTAGTACAGAGAGGATAAAGTTTCCAGGAAGAAGCAGCATGCCACAAAAAGGGGAGTGAGCATTCACCACACAGAAACTTACCATCCCTCCCTCCCCAAACTACCAAACATATCCCACATCTAAAATAATGGATTTAAGAATACAGTTAACTGATGTAAATAAATCCCCAACAGTAACACACCCAGCACATAAAAAGGTGGTTTCTTACCTTTTAGATGATCTTCAATCCCGGGGTCAGGCAGCTGTTCGTTGATGGCGAGAACAAACAATATACATAATATTCTCAATGTATAATACAAACAACCATAGCGTGTTTGCTCTCCTAATGGGATAGACCGATTACTAAACAGCCGACCACTAGTCCACAATCTCAATACAGTGAGGTATCCATTTTACATCTCAGAAATCTCTAAGGCATGGAAGAGGTGACATACCAAACAGGAAATACCAACCATGGCTAAATTATGTGTGATAGTGTGAAGGAACACCAACAATGAAGAGCGGGTAAGCCGCAAGTCAAGTGGAGACTGCAGTATATGCACTCCATAGGGAAAATGTACAGACTAGGTGGGCCTGACGGCACTTATTCGTCAAATTCTACGTGTGTTTCTATGATAGTCAGATCAATGGTTCTGGAGAAAGCAAATTTGCAACAGCCAATCACAATTTATAAGTTGTGCATAGTTACAGCACCCGTAATGAGATTCTGAAAACCTCAGCAAGTACCATGACTATTGCCATGCTGAGAGATGTCTGTAAAAGTGGTTGTCAAACTTACAACCAAATATTTAATGGCCAATCACAATCCCCAAATAATCGCACATTAGGTTAGCCTAGATTAGATTCTGTAAACCTCCTACAATACTGCTAAGGCAGGTCCTTAAGTAAACTCACATCAGGATAACTAGTTCTCAAGATATCACCAAAAATGCAACACACTCAATTACATCAGCATGACAGACCGAAAACCTCCACAAAAAATACTAAAGATGTATTTTACAAGTATGATCACAACTGGCTAACTAGTGCTCAAGATAGCCAAAAATATATCACAACAAATCACAAGACATTCCTACACAAACTGGTCAAGACACCAGACATTAAGGTAATCTCCAAAACCGACAACTATCGACTCAGTACTATGAGCTGGATAAGTTGTTTTCCTGATATGCTTAAGAAAACTAGTGTGGTGTCCATACCAAGTGCTTCGATACCTCTTTACACACCTCCCTCTACAAACCAGGAAACTTATCACAGCTCTATAATAATGGAGTCATAGTGGTTTAATGATTGACTGGCATAAAACAGTTCCCCAAATAACACATTCAACACAAAGTATAGAACATTTTGGTTCCTTACCTGTTTGATGAAATCTTCGACCCCGGGATCCTTTAGTTGCTTGCAGAATGTGAAGATGAACACCTGATATGGACAATACAGTAGTTTAAACTGTTGGGAGAGGGAGGAAAAAAGAAAAAAAAAAAACCACACACAACACACACCACACACACGCAAAATCTAAGAAATATGGACTTCGTCAGCATAAAAGGACTGCTTGGTCCAAGTAGTCTGCCCAGATAGTACCTCTCCAATCTGCCTCTGCAGACCCCAACTGGACTATGATGACCCTCCCTCCTCCCTGCCAGTTTTCCAATGCACCTCATTATGTAACATCTGTTGGTTATCAATTACCTGGAATCAAAGTCATGTAATCAATCACAGCTCTGTTCACATTTACATGTGCAACAGGAATCGATCTGCTGAGAGGCAAACAGGTTTACATACAGGGTAATGTTTAATTACAAGGCAACGGATTGCTTCGTAACGGATGTTAGCCATGCATGTAAAACGCGGGTACATGACAGCCATGCACACGCCTGGGATCAGTTCCAGCTCCAATCTTGTCTACATGCATTTTAACAAATCAAGCCAATTTTATTTTTTTATAGCTGCTGTTACCTATGCACTCAGAGCAATCCCAATGTCAGACAGCAACGTTCCAATGCAGTATAATACTCGGACACAAAGTAATGGATTACTCTATTAACCTTGCATGCCTTTTCGTTTTTATTATTTTGAAAACTGGTGATCGGGAAAGGTACACTGAGCCAAGGCTCATTTCCAGGTGTGACCCGGGAAAAGGGGACAGGAGAAAACAGCAGTACAACATAACATTTCATTGGTACAAGGACTGGTACAAACAAACCCTGGTACAAAACTGAAGAGCAGTCACAATACAATCTGGAACACCTCTACAAGCACATTTGAACTGGGTTGAGTGTCTGTCGCACATGCATAACCCCCCCCACACACTATTTTAGCCTCCACTACTTCTACAGGCAATCTGTTCCAGTCATCTACAGCCCATTCAATCAAGAAAAATGTCCTCACATCTCTCTGAAACTCCCCCCCCCACAAAGCTTCACTGCTTGCCCTCTGCATCCTAAACAGGATAGTGCTAGAGTCACATTTTAAGATCCACAACACAGGGGATGGCAACCAAGGTGTGAAGTGGCAGATAGTGAGCTCTGACCAGCTCTACGAAAACAAAACCATCCCCATGGAATGCCCCTTGAACCTGCAATGTTAGGATATGCTTATGCATGTGCCTCTCAAGGCACACAGTTCAACTGTAGATACCTTGGTAGTGATATAGCGGCATACAACTACAGCTGGCCAACAAATTTGTCACAAGCATTGCTGCTGTTGTAGCAGTGGACATGGCAATGGCAAAGGTGGGAATACGAGATTCAGAAAAGTGAAGGTAGATAACAGGTACCATTCTGGTGTGCAAGCACAGCTGGCCATGCATTCCCATGTATGATGGCTGTACTGTGCACAGCAGCAGCTACCAGGCACAAACATGTGCGGATACCAGTGTGAGCAAGTACACTCCCCCAGGAATGCAACACAAGGATGTACAGCTGACCCACAGCAGAACAAATATGAATGCACTATGTTTACTCCTTAATCTCCATGACCATCCGAGCATGGAACACAGAGCAGCCAACCACACCAGCAACTGCACACATCATGTACCGACCATCCGAGCACGGAACACAGAGCAGCCAACCACACTAGCAACTGCACACATCATGTACCGACCATCCGAGCATGGAACAGAGCAGCCAACCACACCAGCAACTGCACACATCATGTACCGACCATCTGAGCACAGAACACAGAGCAGCCAACCACACCAGCAACTGCACACATCATGTACCGACCATCTGAGCACAGAACACAGAGCAGCCAACCACGCTAGCAACTGCACACATCATGTACCGACCATCCGAGCATGGAACAGAGCAGCCAACCACACCAGCAACTGCACACATCATGTACCGACCATCTGAGCACGGAACACAGAGCAGCCAACCGCAACTGCACACATCATGTACCGACCATCCGAGCATGGAACACAGAGCAGCCAACCGCAACTGCACACATCATGTACCGACCATCCGAGCATGGAACACAGAGCAGCCAACCACACCAGCAACTGCACACATCATGTACCGATGACCACTATACAAGCACACAGAAACACATGGTGCATTAGGAAACTGCAGAGCTACTATGGTACAAAACATTTGTTTTTAAGTGCATACAGCAGGGAAGAAACAGCCACTGGGTACCACCATGCATGCACATCACTGTATGACAGCACCTTTGGAAGGAAATGGAGGAAAGCCCCCAGTCAGTGCCAGGGTCAATGCCGACACTCCCACAGGCCCATGCATGGCAGAACACAGTAAGTCCACAAGAAGGTCTGTGGTGGGCTGAGGAGCACTGTAGGAAAGGGGAAGGGAGAGAAACTGGAGACAAAGTGCAGAAAGAAAAGCTTAAAACAAAATACAAATAAAAGCATTATTGTACCCAAATCTCCATGATGTTCCACATTTTTTCACTTTCCTCCCCTCTGCTTATGTTTGTGGGACCTTCCTCCAAATCATTTATTGTCTATGGGTCTTTTTTTTTTACTGCTATTCCTCCACAGTTCACGTCCTACGGTAGTGCAGTTGGGGTTCCTAGCATCATCCACTAACTTAGGAATTGTTCCCTTACCACCATTTCTCCACAACTTCTGTCCTGTGGTGGTGCCATTGGGGTTCCCCCAGTTCCATCACCCACATCTTGAGGCTTGTTCCCTTACCTCCATTTCTCCACAGCTTAGCCCATTGTGGTGGTGCTTTTGGGGTTCCACAAACCCCTGTGTGCATCACGCTCGGTTGGTGGCAAGTGCCCAGACACTTTCCGGCCCGCACTTCTTCCTGCTCCAGACAGGAAGTGTTTTCCACTTCTCTGCTCTAGTTCTCACTCGACCCCCTCATGTGCAGATACAGCAGTGTCATGTATACACACACACACACACACACACACACACACACACACACACACACACACACACACCTTAATGCACTGTCAGGAGGTGTCCACCCATGAATTGTGGTTTCTGCTTGCACCACTTCACCACAGAACAGCAAGTGAAGGCAGAGACAGGGCCAGATATTCAGTGCAAGGCGTATGGCTAACACCCACTGACAGCCCCTACGTGGGTATTCAAAGGGAAAGGTGCGCCATTACAAATCGCTGGCGTGCAGGAGCCGCATCAGTAATGCATGCAGGCACAGGTAGGGGCGTGCCCATGCATAACCTGCACAGCCCGATATTCAGACCAGGATGTGCAGAGTCATGCATGCGCAACCCCCACTCTGCACAAAGTTAGGCGTCTCCCCAAAAAAAAAAAAAAACACACCCATGAACAGTGATACCACCCACAGGTGAGCTGCCGCATTGCAGGGCGCACCCGCAGCTGCCACCTGTGGGTGTCCAGCCGAGTTCCTGCCACACTTGCAGCACCCCCATGCCAGGCATCACTATAGGTCCCCCCAGTCCAATATCCCTGGTGGTCATCAGTACCCCTTCAGAGACCCTACTACCCTGGTGGTCTAGTGTACCCCACCCCACCCACTCTATTGAGTCCCACCGCCTGCTCTCCCTCCCTGTCAGCCGGTAGCACCCCACCCACCTGCCGCCCAACTGACAGCTAGGTAGGGCTGCATGCCCATTGGTTCACAGCATGAGCCAACAGGTGTGTAGTTTACATTGTATTATTTTAGTCCAGATATGTAAATGAATTCATCTACATATCTGGACTGATTAGTACAGTTATGGAGTTGCACGCCCATTGGCCCATGCTGTGAACCACGGGCGCAGGCAGCCCTACCAAGCTGTCAGTCGGGTGGCAGTAGGCGGGTGGGGTGCTGCCGCCCGCTGGCTGACAGGGAGAGCAGGGCAGTGGGGCGGGGCACACTAGATCACCAGGGATATTGGACTTTGGGGGTTCTATTCATGAAGCCCGTGATCGGGCTTAATGCATTCCACTGGACCACCAGGATATTGGACTTGGGGTCCTACTAATGATGCCCACGATCGGGCACATAGAGGTCCACTGGACCACCAGGGATATTGGACTTTTTTTTTTTTTTTTAATAGTACAGGAATGCCCGTGATCGGGCTGCAGGGGGCATCTGTCCCGACGGCTGCTGCCTGGCAGGGCACCAGGCGCAAGTCGTTGAGGATCGGCGCACCTGCATGCTAATGGCATGCAAATGGGGCCGTAATGAGATGCAAATGGTCCCCTGTGCGCCTTGCATATATTATGGCCCCATTTGCATGTCCCCTTTTGAATATTGCAGGTGCTGTGCATGGCGCAATGGCACTTGCACCAGCACATCTCCATGCTCCACTCTGGTCACTTGCACTGGTGCAGTGCCACTGCGCCATGCTGTGGGGGTGGCCAGGGTGCGATATTCAAAGCTGCTGCGCCATAGCGCAGCTCTATTGAATATCGCCCAGGCCACAACCCTGCGCAACAAAGTTGAGCTGCGCCCAGGCTTGCGTCACAGCCTGGCGCAGTTTGAATATCCCAGCCCATAACACGAAAATTGTGAAACTGCAGTGATCAGTTCCTAGGTGTCAAGAAAATTTGGTTGTGCAACTAGACCGACAAGAGATAAAGGAGAGGATAGAAATGAAAATTATGTGCCTGCCATAATTCTGATCTGTGTATCTTCATCTTTCATCACCTTTGGGTACTGGCCAGAGGTCATGACCCCACGGGAGCTCTTTTTGGATGGGTGGAGTCGACACCATCAGCGCCGACAGAGGCAGACACTGCGTGGCGCTTGCAGGTTGGCTGTTAGGTGCTGTCAACTCCGCACTCCACCAGTTGTGAGTCGCCGTAAAGGCGAGAGAGGGGGTTGGGAGGGTAGGACAAGGAAGTCCCAAGGGACAGACAAAGGAAAAGATATATAAACTAAAAAAGGAGAAATAAACAACAGAGGACAGAAAGTTTGAAAGACTACAGGGATTGGGTAGGGGCCCCAATCTCTGGCAGTAAAAAGGGAGGGAGGATGGGTAAAATAATTTAGAATAAGGATGAGAGGAGGGGGAAAACTGGAAAATATATCCTGGAACCTTGACCTGTCTCCAGATTGTATAGGAACTGCAAAGGAGTAGACAAGAGGCTAACTGCCAGAATCCAAGGCACAGAATCACTGGCAAGAACTCGAACAAAAGCAGAATTGGCTGTTCTGAAAGAAAACACATGATACAGGGATACCCCCAAAAAAAGGAAATTTTTGTGCAAGAAACCTTGTTCCTTAAATTAATTGAGGTTATGTCTAAGGACAAGGAAGTAAAAGGATTGATGGAGGAAAAAAAAAAAAAAAAAAAAAAAAAAAGGGCAACTGCCAACTCCCACAGGGGGTGGAGCCAAAGCACTGAAGGAGGAGTGCCCACCTTCCTGACCACTCTCCCCCAGAAGAATTATCCCCCTATGTGCCCAAAGTTATCTCACACCTGACAGAGAAGGGAGACGGACAAGGAGAGGGCACAGAGAGGGAGGGGGACCCAGAGACTGAGGCCCCAGGGGGATGAAGGGTGGGACTGTGATGAATGGTGAAGCTAAACAGAAAGAACAGAATTATGGTAGGTATGTAATTTCCACCTCATCTGTGTCAATCTTCTTTCATCATGTTTGGGCGAGTGCCAAGCCCCACTGAAGGGGGCTTAAACCCTAAGGGACTCAGTCCCTTAGCTCTCAGTGGGGGACGCACCAACAGGGAGAACCTCCATGGGTCTGGAGAGGCCCAGGAGTGGGGACAGCGAGACGGGGACACCCCTCCAGAGTGGGTAGGAAGTTGCCGATAGACGCCGTCTCACCCTACAGGAGAAAAGAGGTTCTCTGGTGAGCAGAATTAATCACCCTACGCCAGGCCAAGGGTGACAACCAGGAGAGATGCAGCCATGCCGTCCACTTAGTGCATATCGCCGTCCCTATGACTATGGTAGCTACCTCAATGGCATCATGATGTCCTTGCTAGCTCCAGACCACGTGCAGAGTGTGCAATGGCTTGTTTGGTTTGCTCCGTGTCAGGCATAGAGGCTAGGAGTTGACCTCTAGTCTGGACCACAGGGACCTATCAGATAGCATAGTGGGCCTGGACGTGCTGCAATAGAGAGCAGCAATCGTGCAGAGTAGGACATCCTCTTTCCCCAGAAGTCAAAATCCATGGAATCTTGATCTGAGGGCTGGTCATGGCAAAGGGCGTGAAGCCCATCAGGAGTATCTAATAGAGTCAATCCTGACTGGGGATGAGGCATTGAACCTGGAGACTCCGGGGGGCATGATACCACTGGCAGAGATCCCTAGGGGCTGGACTCCGGAAAAGGGTCTCTGCCAGGAACACAATGACTCCTCCCGAAAGAGAGCAGGCCGGGGGGGGGGCACTACAAGGGTGTCTGCACTGAAATAGCCTAAACAGGCACACGCCAAGTGCTCTGCAT
Source organism: Neoceratodus forsteri (assembly GCA_016271365.2). NCBI lineage: Eukaryota > Metazoa > Chordata > Ceratodontiformes > Ceratodontidae > Neoceratodus > Neoceratodus forsteri. The sequence continues at coordinate 18,869,593 of JADMNL010000033.1, read as the reverse complement.
TGTGTTGAGTGGGTGGGGTGATGTGCAGGTCCTCCAACATCCTCACGAGGAATCGCTGATAGTGAGATCAGCAGCTGGGGAGATGTGGACAGAGGGTTCCTCTCCCCCAGAAGAGGGGGATGAAGAGTCAGAGGACCTTAAGAGTTCAGAAGCTGGCTGCTCAGGGGGACGTTGAAAAACCTGTCTGTCAACAGCCCTACCATAAGAGGGAAACTGAGCAACCACCACTCTAAACTGCTCTCAGGAGAGGCGCCCACTAGGGCCAAGAATACCCGAGTGTGCAGGAGAATATGGCAGAGCCAACAGGAATCATCTGACCTCCGACTGGGCTAGGGAGCACACCAGGAGCCCTAAGGAAAGGAGGAGCTCTGGAAAACTCCACAGCTGACAGCTGATCAACTAAATTGGAGCCACCTAGGCTGTGCCCTGAAGAATCCCCCTGTGGAGGTGACCAGGGCTGTGAAAGTCCAGAAGGACTGTCCCCTATCTCCAAAGAATGGGGCCCTCGAGGAAACTGAAAGGGAAGAGCGGAGATCCACGTTATGACTTCTCCCACAGCCCAGGTGGGCTCCAGAAAAAGGCCACACAGACCCCATAACCCCTCGGAATCCAGAAGTGCCTTCCTCGAGAGTGCCAGCGTAGGCAGCTGGCAGCCCTGGTCAGCCTCTGAAGGCGCTATCCAGGGAGCAGCACCCTCTCCTCCTGTGGGTGCTCCAATCGGCCCCAAAGTTGGGTGATCCAGGCACACCACCTGAGGGGGTACCATTACTGAGGGGGTCAGAGAACCCTCAGAGTCCAGGCTGCAGAGCAATGGTGGCCTGCACCACTGCCTGTTGGTCAGCACCCCTGATCCTGGGAGCCACTGTCCACTCCTCAGAGGGGGGCTGGTTCCAGCCTGTCGAGAACACTACCCAAGGTGTCCATGTGAGCAGCCAACTCCAAAGCGTCAGACTGCCTGTCCAACTCAGAGTCCGATTCCCCCCCTCCGAAGAGGTGGAGATCGAAGTTCTGTGCCAAACAGTGCGTGGACTCCCCCTACCATCACGACTGAAAAGGGCACCAGATCTAGAGACTGCACCAGAGTCTCTGCTGACATCCCCAACTGCACCACAAACTGTGCAGGAAGAAGACATGGCTCCAACAATGGCTGGAGCCTGTTACGGCGCCGTCCCGACCCATGGCGACTAGGCCAGAGATAACATCTACGATGGTGCAGACCATGTTCTTGACGCCAAGGTCAGAAAACCCCTATGGTACTGCGAGCAGCACCAAGGACAGAGACAGCACCGACAATGGCACCAAGATCTGAAACCCCCACAGCACCGTGTCTTCGTTCAACCATGGTGCCAGAGCGAGAGACTGTAGAGGACGGTGCCGTAGAGCCTCCCACAGTGCATGAGCAAAGTCAATGGCAGTAACAGCACCAAGTGACAGACTGGCACCATCAGGGCCCACAGCACAGAGGCCCAAGATGGCACCGATAGACAGCATCAAGGAAGGTGCTGATCCAGGCCTTCCAAGCTGAGGGTACAACACCAGGGAAGCCTTTGTCCCCAAAGGGGTGATTGCCAAAGCAGTGCCTCCTGCCTGTCCCCCGGAAAGGACAGACTGGGTCTCCTGCACCACAGAAGGGGCTTCTGCTATGGCTAGGCTACAAGAAGCAGAAATCCCCTCCTCAGTCTGTACAGAACCAGGAGGGGACCTGGAAAAAAGGCAGAGAACACGTACTTTGGCCAGACAAGTGCGTGCCAGTCCCACGAGAGTCGGCAGAGCTCATCCAACTTTCCATGTGCATTGTTAGATGACAGAACGGTCCATGGAGAAGCAGGTATCACACAAATCCATGTCATGTAGTAGGCCAAGACACACAAGGCAATGGTCATGTTGGTCAGTGACTGAATACTTACAGCCACACAGGTACCGATGCATAGGGGGCCATCCAGTCTTCATAGTTTTCTTGCCCCATGACAGAGACATGACCTACGGAAAAAACACCAAGCAAGACTCGACATCGCAAAATAAAATGGAACAGTCTTACCAAGTGACATCAAGTGGAGTGAACAGCAGAACTGGCAGAATAAACTTAATTCAACGGAATTGGATTACGAACAGGAATGGAGCCTAAGGCTTCAAACATAGAAACATAGAAGTTGACGGCAGATAAGGACCGCAAGGCCCATCCAGTCTGCCCATTTCTTTTTCTACCTTATAAATGCGCCATCGGCCTTTGCTCTGTCAGTGACCTAGCTATTCATAGTCATTTGTATTGCTCCCTTATGCCTATCCCATGCCTGTTTGAAGCCCTGCACTGTATTCATAGCCACCACTTCTTGTGGTAAGCCATTCCATGCATCTACCACCCTTTCTGTGAAAAAGAATTTCCTCACATTCCCCTTAATCGGCCTCCCTAATCTTCATGCTGTGTCCTCTTGTCCTGCTATTTTTCTTATATTTAAACATGTTAGACTCTTTCACCTTGTTTATGCCCTTAAGGTGTTTAAATGTCTCGATCATATCACCTCTCCTCCTTTGCTCAAGGGTATACATATTGAGCTCCGTTAATCTGTCCTCATATGTCTTCTGATGCAGTCCCTGCACCATTTTGGTTGCCCTTCTCTGGACTGCCTCAATTTGGTTAATGTCCTTGTGAAGGTGTGGCCTCCAATACTGCACGCAGTACTCCAGATGGGCTCTAACCAATGTCTTGTACAGAGGATTATTACCTCCTCTTACGACTTGTGATACCCCCTACTAATACACCCTAACACCCCCTAGCCTTACCTACTGCTTTAGAGGTCTGCTTGGATGATTTTAGGTCATCAGTGATGATGATGCCCAAGTCTCTTTCTTCCTTTGTGACTGCTAGCAACTCCTCCCAGCCTATAAGTGGCTTCAGGGTTCTCTTCCCTATGTGCATGATTTTGCACTTTTTGCATTAAATCCCAGTTGCCACTCTTCTGACCATTCTGCTAGTTTATCCAGATCTCTTCTCATTCTGCCCACCCCATCTGGATCATCTACCTTGTTGCAGATCTTGGTGTCATCTGCAAACAGACAAGCCTTACCCTCTAGTCCATCTCGGAGGTCACTAATGAAGATGTTGAATAGGACTGGCCCCAGGACTGATCCCTGAGGTACCCCACTTGTGACTTGCATCTCTTCTGACTGTATACCATTTACCACCACTCTGTTTTCTGCCAACCAGTTTGCCACCCAGTTGACCAACTTCTGACCCACCCCGAGCCTACCTAGCTTATTTATCAATCTTCTATGTGGAACAGTGTCAAAAGCTTTGCTGAAGTCAAGGTAGGCGACATCAACTGCTCCCCTTGGTCCACCACTCTGGTTACCCAGTCAAAGAAATCTATGAGATTAGTTTGACAGGACCTTCCTTTGTAAACCCATGCTGTCTTGGATCCTGTGCCCTATGGATTCCAGGTGTTGCACTATCCTTTCCTTAAGAGTGCCTCCATAATCTTGCCCACTACTGAGGTAAGACTGACCGGTCTGTAGTTCCCCGCCTCCTCCCTGCTACCACTCTTGTGGAGTGGGATCACATGAGCCCTTCTCCAGTCTTCTGGGACCTCTCCTGTGCTCAGAGACTCACTAAACAATTCTGCTAATGGCTCTGCTAGTTCCTCCTTTAGCTCCTTAAGTACCCTGGGATGTATGCCATCAGGTCCCATTGCCTTATCCACCCTGAGCTTAGCAAGCTCTTGTAGGACCCTTTCTTTGTGAAGGGAGTAGTGCTCACCTCTCCCCCTGTGTCCATGATGCTGAGCTGTGGGCCCTGCCCTACCTTTCTTCAGTAAATACTGAGCAAAAGTATCTATTTAGGATAGATGCCTTTACAGGGTCCTCCTCCTCACATGCTCCCTTTTCTCCATTAAGCTTAGCAATACCCTCTGACTTTCTCCTTTCACTAATGTATCTATAGAAAGTCTTGTCACCTTCTTTAACTGTTCGTGCTAGTGTTTCCTCAGTTTGGGACTTTGCCTGCCTTACTGCCTTACCTGCTTCCCTTAGGGCAGTTTGGTATGCCTCCTATCTTCATCCCGCTGTGTTCCTTATATTTTCTGAAGGCCAGCCTTTTGGCTCTGACCTTTCTGCTACTGTATTTGAGAACCAAAGTGGTTTCCTTCTTCTTTTGCACTTCCTTTTCTGTCTAACACAATGGGATGTTGCTTCAAGTATTGTATCCTTAATGCTTGCCCACTTTGCCTGTACCTCCTCACCTGTGTTTCTTTTGCCAGGGCTAGCTTAACTCTGTTGGCCATCTTATCAAAGTCAGCTCCTCTGAAGTCCCATATTTTTGCTTTGGAATGGGATGATTTAGATGTAGTAGCCAAACTGAACCATACCATGTGATGGTCACTGGCCCCAGGTGACCTACCTGGAGATCTGTGATCCTTCTTTGTTAGTCAGTACTAGATCTAGGATAGCCCTGTCTCTTGTGGGTTGCTGTACCAGTTGTTTGAGGCCCTCCCTGCAGGAATCCACTATGAGTCTAGTTCTGGCAGATGTTCCTGCTGGTATTGACCAATCTGTATCTGGCATGTTGAAGTCTCCCATTATCAGAACCTCCCTTTAGCTGTCATGTTTTGTATATCTTCTAACAGTAATGTGTCTATGTCCTCCCTCTGGTCTGGGGCCTGTAGACAACCCCAGTTCTTATGGCTGTCCCATTTCTTGTTTCAGGGTGACCCACAGTTCTTCTGGCTCCTTATGTGTATTCTGAATTTCTGTAGCTTTGATATTTTCATTAACATACAGGGCCACCCCTCCCCCCCTTTTTGCACCTCGGTCTCTTCTGAACAGTGGACAACAGGCCTCACACAGAGCTACACACAAGGTGCAACCTCAATGGTGGAGACAACTGGCAGGAGGGTGGAGTCAAACACCTAATGGCCAACCCGCACGCACCACGCAGTGCGTCAGTCTAGAGGGAGGCACTGATGGTGCGTTGACTCCACTCATCCCAAAATAAAGCACTCCCATGGGGTAGTGACCTCCAGCCACTATACACAAAGTGGATGAATGGTGAAGACTGACACAGATGATATGCTGGGACATGCCGAGAAGTTGGACCTACAGGAAATAAACATCCCCCCATGGCAGAACTGAAACATTTTATAATAAGCTTCTAATTTAAAAAAAAAAAAAAAAAAAATTGAAGGTGGCTATGATCGAACCCTTCCACAACATTAGAGGAAATAGTCAAACACAGGATCTAGAAATATAAAACACAATATTTCAGGTTGTCAAGGTAGGAGTAACCATGTAGTTTTTATTGAAGCTAGAACATTTAACTGTTATGCACTTACTGTGCCACTGTCTCTGGTCATTACAGGTCCCACCCGAAAGACAGTTGCCACTCCTAATTGTGGAAATTCTGGAGTCCAGTTGGTAGCACATCTGCCACCAGGCTAGAAGATCACAGGCAGATATTCGGATAGGTGCAAAGCCAAACGCAAATGTCTGTACTGCCCTGTGTAACTGCCCGGTGTCCTACAATACTTGCATTCAGCTAGGCACTACCCAAATGAATATAGAAGCCATGTTGGCACAGTGCTAAGTCAAACAGCACCGCTTCAGCATGGCTGCCGAAATTGGGCTCAGGAGTTGATTGTGCAGGGGTGCTATAAGCAATTTTCAAAGGTATCCATGCAAATGAGGCTATCAGGTATGCAAGGTGCTAAGGGGAAATCTGCATGCCCATCTGCACAGGTGATTGAGACAAGTAGTGTGGCGCTGTCCCCCTCTGTCCATGCTAGCCGAGCTATCCCTGTTGCTAGTGGTCCCGCCCCTCCCTCAGATTCCCAACCCGGTAGTCAAAAAGTCAACATCCCTGGTGCCAGTAGTCTCACTTCCCTCCCATTCCCAGTTAGTCAAATTTAACATCCCTGGTGCCAGGGGTTCTCTCCTCCTCCCCATAGAAGCAAAGACAAAACCAATTCAAACAAAGATTTATTTTGGGAGCAGCAGGGACCCTGCTCAAATATCTGAGGAGAAAACAAAATTTTAAAAACAAGAGGAACAATAAGGAGCGTCAGCAGAGGGCATAAGGTCTCAAGTGCAGGGAGAATTCAGCCAAGTACAGAGTTGTCAGGAATGCCTTTTAAGTATCTATAGTTCGTGGTTATAAACTACTGCCAGCAAGGGCTCAACAGCTCTATAAATCACATACGTGGTTTATGGAGCTCCGTAAACCACGGGCAGAACAGTCCTGCAGCATCACCAGAAAAACCACCAAACAAGGTGTCTTGGCACTGGACCTTCACAAGGCTACACAAGTCGCTCAGCGCGAGACAAGCTTGTCGGAGGTAAGGTTACCATCACAAAGTGACGAGAGAATTTAAACCAAAACCCAGTAGATATAATAAAAAAAAAACACAGAAGTGTGTTATCTGGGGATTTTATGTACCCCTCCATGTGTGATGCCCATATAAACCCCCTCGTGCGTTTATGGGGTGCATACAATCCCACACTTCGCAAAGGCAATGCTAGCAATGATACCGGTCGAGGGACAACTGTCATGCTAGCCTCACCATTCCCCGGAATTTCTATTTTAAAAAACAGAGCAAACTCACAGTAGTGCAAAATTGTATTTTATTAATAAAAAAATAAAATACTCCGTCTATCGGAGCAGCCTAGCGCTGCCGCAAGTGACCTATGAGCCCCGGGTTCTGGACTGAGCTTTGGGGGGTCGCCAGGACCCAGGCGGGGAGAGCAAGGCTTAACGCCCCCCCCCCCCATAGGAAGGCACCCTCCTCCAGCTGAGTGACCACAGGGGCAATGGGGACCTCGTTGGTGCCAGGGCACCAGTCCCAGGAATTCCTTGTGTGGAAGTTCCGTGAAGGAGAAGAACTGAAATACATAAACAAGCCCTACCGCTCACCACCCAAGTAGGACTCGAGTCCAGTGCGCCCCGGGTGTAGCTGCCAGCCCGAACCGCCGCCTGACAAGACCAAGCGAGTTCGGGTGGTAAATTCCCGCGCCCGCCGGGCAGAGGGTGCGGACAGGCTGAGGCAGCGTGCAGGAGGGCGGCGGGCGCTTCGCCACGGAGCCCTGACAGGAATGGGGCAGAAACAGAACTTAACGACGACGCTTTTATCCTGAGGTAACGTTAAGGTCAAATATAACTGGGCTAGACCCCACATTTGCGGTGCTGGTAGGTAGAGTGCAATTCCGTAAAACTACTTGTACCTAAAAGCTTCTCAAGTCCGCGGCCCCCCAGAACGAGAGAAGTGGTTCACCTCCCAGAGGTGTCACCCAGGTGCTAAAGCCATGCCTCTCAACTGCCCTCGATTTTACCTCAAACGTTTCCTCTGTCCCTCATAAAATGTGTGTCTTGTGACAGAACAACGGTAATTACAAGCACAAACAATGTCAAGTATTAAAATAAGACTGGTTACTTCAGAAAATGCACCATAAATCCTTTTACTCTATCAGCTTGAGGGATAATACAGGTGTCCCTGATTTTTTTTTTTTTTTTTTTTTTTTTTAAAGCCTTGTCCCGGATTCATGAGGCAAGAGGTCGAGAGAGGTATGGCTAAAGTGGGAACAAACGGTCTGGCGAGCAGGAGAAAACCAAATGCTGACACAGAGAGCCCCGCACACAATAATTTAATGATAATAAAAAGCCAAGCACCCACTGTATTTAGCGAGAAACACTCTAGCTGCTTACCTGCTGTAGGCGCCAAAAAAAGTGTTCGTCGCAGACAACTCCTCACGCGCTAATGACTGCCAATTGCGCGCGCTTAATTACAATGCGCACGTGAGCCACCTGTGCTTTTGGGTGCAGACCCCCTCCCCCTTTCCCCACGTACCTCTCCCCCAGACTCTAGGGTTACCACCTGAACCGAGTTTCGCAGGACAGCCCTGTGTCCCGACTTTGAAGTAGAAAAAAATATTTTCTGACTTTCCACTAAATGTTGCAGAAAACTACAATACCTGAACTTAAATACCTTCAAGTGACAAGAAACAATAGCAGCAACTAAGAAACAGAGAACAATCTGTTGCATTGGCCGAGGTTATGTACTGTGCTGTGAAAAATCATGTTTCAGTTAGAAATGTTCCACTTTGGGCTTCTGAAAAGGTAATCCTACCCAATACCTCGCCAGTAGTGTCCCCCATTAGGAGCCCTCGCCATCATCCCTCACTGTAGTACCCCTCACCTGTCTCTTGCGGCAAATGCGCTGGCCCCTAACAGAAATACTGTAAATTCAGGGAAATCAGAAGACTAAATACCTAAATCATAAGTAAACTTTCTTCAAGCAGGGGGCAGTCCTGGCACCTGATGTGTCCCTCAGTTTGGTTGCCCTTGTCCAGGATGCAGGAGAAATGTGTCAGCAACCACCCTCTGACCTTTCTGAATCATAAGGGCTCTTGTCAGTGCCAGGGGAGACTGAACGCTGCACCCAGCACCAGGAGCGCCTTCTAAATCTGAGGTAACGTTAAGGTCAAATATAACTGGGCTAGACCCCACATTTGCGGTGCTGGTAGGTAGAGTGCAATTCCGTAAAACTACTTGTACCTAAAAGCTTCTCAAGTCCGCGGCCCCCCAGAACGAGAGAAGTGGTTCACCTCCCAGAGGTGTCACCCAGGTGCTAAAGCCATGCCTCTCAACTGCCCTCGATTTTACCTCAAACGTTTCCTCTGTCCCTCATAAAATGTGTGTCTTGTGACAGAACAACGGTAATTACAAGCACAAAACAATGTCAAGTATTAAAATAAGACTTGTTACTTCAGAAAATGCACCATAAATCCCTTTACTCTATCAGCTTTCTGAGTGAATAATACAGGTGTCCCCGATTTTTAAGACAAAGAATCTCTGTACGCAAACACCAAGGCAAGGGTTACCCCAAATTTTTAAGCCTTGTCCCGGATTCATGAGGCAAGAGGTCGAGAGAGGTATAGCTAAAGCGGGAACAAACGGTCTGGCGAGCAGGAGAAAACCAAATGCTGACACAGAGAGCCCCCACACAATAATTTAATGATAATAAAAGCCAAGCACCCACTGTATTTAGCGAGAAACACTCTAGCTGCTTACCTGCTGTAGGCGCCAAAAAGTGTTCGTCGCAGACAACTCCTCACGCGCTATGACTGCCAATTGCGCGCGCTTAATTATAATGCGCACGTGAGCCACCTGTGCTTTTGGGTGCAGACCCTCCCCTTCCCCACGTACCTCTCCCCAGACTCTAGGGTTACCACCTGAACTGAGTTTCGCAGGACAGCCCTGTGTCCCGACTTTGAAGTAGAAAAATATTTTCTGACTTTCCACTAAATGTTGCAGAAAACTACAATACCTGAACTTAAATACCTTCAAGTGACAAGAAACAATAGCAGCAACTAAGAAACAGAGAACAATCTGTTGCATTGGCCGAGGTTATGTACTGTGCTGTGAAAATCATGTTTCAGTCAGAAATGTCCCACTTTGGGCTTCTGAAAAGGTAATCCCACCCAATACCTGCCAGTAGTGTCCCCCATTAGGAGCCCTCGCCATCATCCCTCACTGTAGTACCCTCACCTGTCTTTATGCGAATGCGCTGGCCCCTAACAGAAATACTGTAAATTCAGGGAAATCAGAAGACTAAATACCTAAATCATAAGTAAACTTTCTTCAAGCAGGGGCAGTCCTGGCACCTGATGTGTCCCTCAGTTTGGTTGCCCTTGTCCAGGATGCAGGAGAAATGTGTCAGCAACCACCCTCTGACCTTTCTGAATCATAAGGGCTCTTGTCAGTGCCAGGGGAGACTGAACGCTGCACCCAGCACCAGGAGGGCCTTTTAAATCTGTGCAGTATAAAGTACACACAAATCACATCTTTTATTTAGAATAAAAGCCATGCTGACAGGGAGACCTGTGTTGAGACACTGGTCCAGCCAGCAGTCCCAGTCCCCGGGATTCCAGACCTCCAACAACCTGAGCTATCATTTGAATGCAGGTCATTGACACTGTGAGTCAGAGTGTTGCCAGTCTGACGGGCCGCCTACATAACTCTGTCTTAATACTTTTCTTTAACTTAGGCTGAACCTGCCCCCCCCCGTAGTAATGCTTACAATCACTGTAGTTCAGCTTTACCCACCAGATTCACCCCATGCTTGCTTCCTGGTAAGGGGGATCCAGTTGAGACCTCAGCCTTCTATCCCTAGGCCAACTTATTCCTGCATGGAGCACCCTCTGGCTATTGTGTTGGAATGAACACCAGGATTCAATTCACTGTCATCCTATTTAGTTAGCTTGTCCCTGCCGGGGGCCTCCACACAACACAGAGTATGGGCAGTCATTCGACAGGGTCTTTCATCTTTGAAGGGTCCCATGTGAGATATGCTGGGGATCTGTTGGTATGGGAAAGGACAAGAGGCTGTCATTTGGCATACCAGTGTGCTAATTCCACCTTTTCTGTGCCTTCCACTGTAACCTTGTGCACGATATAATTGCCGGGAGAGCCGCCTGATGGCATTGGTCATCATTTCAGAGGCACCTCCACCACCAGGCCAGTGGCATGGAAGGCTGAGGCACGGATTGCTTGAGGCTAGCTGGGGAGGGGGGGACAGGACTGAGGGTTCACAGGACAGCTCTCTTCCTTTCTAGATGGGGTGAGTGTGTCCCATTGTTCATCTGCCACCTAGAGGTGTTTGGGTTTTAGTGCAGTGAGACTACATGGGGGAGACCCACACACAGGCAAGCGAGGGAGGTCCAGGGCAAAAATAAGGCAGAAAAAATCTCGACTGCAGGATGACGGCCCGATTTCTCACAGGCCCCACACCAGAGACTGGGCACTCCCCACATTCCTGGGGCAGAGCGTGATGGAGGGAAGGTTAGCCCTGGGGTAGCCAGGTGACAGGGCAGGAGGGAATGGTCAGAAGGGGCAGTTGGGGCAGACAAGGTGTCAAAAACTGTAATAAAAGCAAAAATAGCACCTTCACTACATTACCACCAGGTGGTGGCAGATAGCAGTGCTGTAAGAGCCTCCCCCCCCCACCCTGAGGGTGAACCTTCCCTGCCGGCCTCCATTCCAGACGTCCCGGGCTTGGGGTGCAAACCTGGGTTGCCAGTGTACCAGAGGGATTCCCCATAGCTCAGCCCCATGGATCAGCCCCTTATATTTTTAGATATGATTGCATTTATTAATTCTATTTTGATCAGTATATTTTCCATTAATACACTATTTTTTCTTTTTTTTTAAACTTACATTTTATCGAAAGTTTCTTGAGCACTCGGGAGGCATTGCAAAACAGTTGTTCTGCAGTTCATTTTAATCCACTAATATGTATGTCCAGTAAACAGTTACATGGCATTGAATAGATTACAGGGTTGTGATAAGCCAGGTGTGGCTGAGGCATGCCTGTTCCAGTCCGACCCCCCCCCTCCCAACTTTCATACATCCTAATGAACAAACCAAGTGTGGCCATCTTCCCTCCCTCCTCTCTTCCTGTCCTGGGCTGGCTGGAAGTGCAAAATCTGAGGTTCTCTATTTTTTTTTGTTCCCCCAGATGACATATCCTTGGACCCAACTCATGTGCCATGACCTCTATCGTCACATCTCTGTGGGTGGCCACTACCCAGTGTACCCCCTGGCTTACCCACCAGGATGGGGCTTCCAGGACAGACCCTTGCCCCTTCAGATGCCACTTCTGGTGTCTGGGTAGAGAGTCCCTCTGGATCAGCTCCACAGGGCAGCGGCATGCAACGGGGCCATCACTGGGCATGTCCAGTGGAGTTTTGCCAGTATGCTGCCATGGGAGGTGGGACAATGTCTAACCCTCCTCCCTAACTTTCAGGCACTGGCCACAGCTGGCCTTTCTGGCCTCCATCATGGCCCACAGGTGCCTGACACCCCCACCCACTCTGGAGAAGGAGAGTAGCCCTTAGGGCACTTAAGCCTTCTCCCACCCAGCCAGCCCTCCAACTCCCAAGTCCGTTCCTGAACATGGGTCATCAAATTCACGGTTAAAGCCCTACTGCTGCACCTGCAGGCTGGCCACAGGTCCTCCTATTTATGTATTTTTTTATTATATTTGTACATTTATATATTTTTACTTTTCAGTCAGTGTTTGCCTCATTCTAATGGCACAAAGTTGAGAGGTTTGTTTCTAGCCCTGACAGTCCCACCCACTGGACCAATGACTTTTAGGGTTGCCACCTTTGGATGAGATGAAAACCAAATACTAAACCACACCCCCAAACTCCGCCCCTTTTGTGACTTCTGAGGACATCGCTTGGACTCTGATTCGCTTGATTTATTCAGAATTGCTGCTGATATTGCATTGTGTACAACTTCTTTAAAGTACATCATGATTATTATTTTTGGTTTGTTTGATTTAGATTTAAATATTTTAAATTTCAGTGTGTGTTAACATTTGGTGGGGTTAGAGATGGGGTTCAGGGGACTTTCCATTCTGTGTACACAGCTTAGCTGACACATCGAGTGACTACAAGGACACCACTGACAACTGGCTATTTTGGAACAGGGGGCCTTTTCTGGTAAAACTCTTTCAATAAATAAATGAACTACACCAGTAATGGTGGACGAGCAGTAATTACAAATATCAGCTGCCATTTTAAGATGTGCTACTGTCCCTCCCATTGCTCCTACCCTAAAGCTATTTGTAATGTCACAGAAGTTTTTAAAAGTGGTAGGAACTATTCTATGCTGTTAAATACCCTATTTTAGTTCCATATCAGTCATACATACCAGATAGCATGATATGTGATATGTAGCGTGGAGGTAGTATAGCGCAGTTGTTTAAGGCGCTGAGATGCAATTCTGGAGACCAGGGTTTGAATCCCACAGCCCAAACTTGCATACTGTGTGACCCTGCACAAATCATTTCACCCTTGTGCTCCCAGGTTGCACTGTAAACAAGCTTCAGCTAGTGTGTCTCTTCTGGTAAAAAAAAAATTATAATGTTTGATAAATTACTTAAATTTGCAGTGCCATCAAATCTAGATCTGTTTTCCTTTCTCCTCTTCTCTCTCTTCTCTCTCTCTCTCTCTCTCTCTCTCTCTCCTTTTCTCATTTCTGTGGCTTAGCATGACATTAGCCACACTATTCTGTGCTGTTCATCTGAGATGCCTGGAATGGTCTTCCTGCAATATCCAGGTAGTATGAAAATTGACAGCAATAACTACTGAGGAGAGAGAGGTAGTACTGCTAGAAATCAAATAAAATATTAGATTTTAATTTAACAACAAATGGGGTAACAAATATTAAAATATAGGACAGACCCTAAAAGAAAAAAATGGTGAACATTTAAAGTTATAAAAATATTACTTATTACAGCAGTCAAAGACCATAATCACAATGCAGCCTAGAAAGGATTAAGTTGATTTGCTGCTAGTCATCTTAATAGCCCTACTTTACACCTCTCAGATTTACTGGTATACAAACAAAGGTTTACATGACATCAGAATTTGTTTGTAATATGAACATGCAAGTAAAATGGTGAATGATTTAACATAATCTGTTTTACAAGCATGTGAGCATTCAAAATGACTGAAAAAGCACTACCTCTGAATAAAACTGGATTAGCAGGTAAAGTTTCTGAAACACATTGTACAGTCCACACTGGACAAGAGGCTACCTAATGTGGTGCCTGTCTGAATGTCTAAGGGTTTCAGAAAAATGAAGGTGTTAATTAAGGTGGTATTGTTTACCCTTCCCATGACTAATCTTCCAATTTGCTGGTGTGAAGTTAGAGGTGACAACTGAGCAGACAGGGACACATTTGGCTCTTTAAGTGCCCTGCTTTTGAAGGCACTTCCTGATTAGCATGCACTGCAAGCAAGCAAGCACACTGAAATGTCAGACACTTGCTTACAGTCAGATGAGAAGAAAATGAAACAGTTAGTGGGGAATCTCACAGGTGCTGCTTGACCCACCATAAAAAACGAATTTGCAATGGAGATAACAGGAGGACCGAATCTGGACCTAGAAAACCAAATCATTCGGTCAGGAACCGAGTAGGTGGTAACCTTAATGACTTTTAGCGTACCGACCAAGAAGCCATGTAGTTAAGGTGCCAGCTGCAAGTGTTGTGAGTGTGAGCTGCAAAATCATGCCTCATCCCAATCAGCTTGTGTACTAAACTGCACGGTGCAAGTACAACTATCTTTTTTAGTTACCTGTATGCGTTTTGTGCTGGCTTTTGTAAACTGTTTTTCCTCTTTTACTTACAAAGGAGCTCAGACAAGAGGCTTGTTATTAGGCGCTGTTTCCAGGAGCCCTTCAATGGGTGGCCGCTCGCTTCCCATGGCGGCAGCAGCTGACCTAGCTGCCTGCCGTGCACCGCTGTCTGCCCACCCTCAGAGCACCAGAACCTGGGTGCCCTTGACCAGGTGGTCACTCACTTCCCACAGCGGCAGCAGCTGATCTAGCTGCCTGCCATGCACCGCTGTTTGCCCACCCTCAGAGCACCAGAACCTGGGTGCCCTTGACCTGGTGGCTGCTGTCTTCCTACGGCGGCATCAGCTGACCTAGTTGCCTGTCATGCACTGCTGTCCACCCACCTTCAGAGCACCAGGAGTTGGGTGCCCTTCACCGGGTGGCCGGTCGCTTCCCACGGTGGCAGCAGCTGACCTAGCTGCCTGCCATGCACCGCTGTCTGCTCCCCCTCAGAGCACCAGAACCTGGGTAAGCCTGCCTTCCTGACCGGCGAACCTCGCTGGGCACCGATTGACTAATTTGCTACATAGCCTGTGCCTGATTGGCTGCAGCCTTATGGATTTATCAGTGACTGGTCCTCTGCAATACCTCTCTCTCTCTCTCTCTCTCCACGCTTTCCTGACAGCTTTCACATTTTTTACAACTGAAATTAAATCTATAATTAAAATAGCTAGTACTGAGATTATATAAGGAAATGTTGTAGCCTAGACTACATAAACTGCACTTTTAGATAGAGCCTCCAGTCCTTGTGTAACCAGTCTGATTTTATTTCTCCTACGGTTTTTACTACTAAATTTAAACCTGTGTTTAAAATAGCCAGTACTGTGATTTTAGAAGCTAATGTTGTAGCCTACTCTGTTAATCTGCATTGTTAGACAGAGCTTGTGTAATCAGCCCTTTTGTTTCTATTCTGTCTGTATACTCCCCCTCCCTTTCAACCTCTTACTGTCTCTATTTCTCTCCTTCCCCCAGACCACATAATTGCTTCAACTTCTGTCTCTGTAGCCATTTTTGCACTCTGCATATTAAAGTGTTTTCCTGTCGCACCTGCTCGCAATCTTTGCTGTCTTGCTTATCTCTCTACCTTGTCACCTAGCATTTTGTTCCCTGCACTGCCCTTTCTCTAAACCCCCGCCCACTGATTTAGCCCCTCAGTGGTTTTTCTTTTGTCTCTGATAGCTTTATCTCTGCTAACTCTGACCTTTACTCCCTGTCTCCAGTTGCCCTTGACCGGGTGGCCACTCGCTTCCCATGGCGGCAGCAGCTGACCTAGCTGCCTGCTGTGCACCGCTGTCTGCCCACCCTCAGAGCACCAGAACATGGGTAAGGCTGCCTTCCTGACTGGGGAACCTCGCTGGATGCCGATTGGCTAATTTGCTACATGGTCTGTGCCTGATTGGCTGCAGCCTTATGGCTTTATCAGTGATTGGTCCTCTGCAACACCTCTCTCTCTGTCTCTCCATGCTTTCCTGTCAGCTTTTACGGCTTTTACAACTGAAATTAAATCTATATTTTCTTCCCGCCTGTCTGCCTGACCCCGGCCTCTATTAAATACATTCTTAGCCCCACCTCTCCCTGTTTATTGGTAGATGCTGAGTTTTCCATCGCTACATACTTTATTTTCTCCCATCCTTTAACAGGCTAGTCTTCCTAATAACTCCATATAATTATTTGGTGTATTTAAAGGTAATCTCTTCAGGTGCACCCCAAGCTATGCCCTCTTTCCACCAACATTTCTAGAGAGTCTTATTCTTACATGCCCACATTATATTGTACCCCACTGGAGTCTTGGACTTTTTACTTTCCTCCAGGTGTTAGAACCCTAGATCCACAGCTATCATCTCGTATTGGGCACTAGTACAAGATGGGCATAGGCACAGCACAGTGGATGTTATGTCTGTTTCTGTGCTTGTCTCTGCTTACATCATGCTCTTTTTATTCAAATTCATCCTTGAAGAAAACAACTAGGGAATTGTACTGTGTGGACATTCTGTGCCCTATTGAATACCTCTGCTGTGCCACCTATTCCTCCCTTCCGGTCTTGGATGCATAATCTGACTTGGCACACTGGTACCCTACCAGGATACTGCCCTGCGGACATGCATCTGTCCCTTCACTCTGCACACTTGCCCTTCTCTGTCTTTGGTAAGGTTTTACTGCACATACCTCTAAACCTACTAGCATCGGTCTTAGGGTTCCTCCCTGTCAATATCATGTCCCCCGCAAATGTGAACGAATCGAAATTTTGAAGCTACTCCTTGGATTAACCAGGAAGCTCCTGCTTCTTCTGTTGCTGTGCTCAGGGAATGTTGAGCGTAATCCTGACCCTCTAGCTGCCATTGGATCACCCGCTGACCTACCTAGCCTTAAAGGTCTAAGCTTTATGCATGTTAAAGCATGCAGCCTGTTAAAAAAAATCAGCTCCATTCAGGCCTGGATCTGTCACACTAATCTTGATATTTTGATTGTCACAGAAACATGGCTCCGCCCAGCAACAACTAACTTTGAAGTAAATCTTCTTGCCTACTCTCTGTTCCGAGCTGATAGACAATCCAGAGGTGGTGGGTGGCTATTTACATTAAGGAAACATTTTCTGTTTGTGTAATTGACTCTACATCTGTCCAAAATGAGTTTGAAAGCCTTACCCTTCAGGCTTTGATCTCAACTGGCATCTCACTTTGTGTGTCAGGCTGCTATAGACCACTTTCTGCAGGGTTACAGCTTCTGGATCACTTAAGTAAGGTCTTGGGTCAAAGGTCCTCAGAGTCAATACTACAAGGTGCCCTCAATTTAGACTGGTTTTCCAGTGCCTCCACTCCTCTAAAAATGGTCTGCATTCGCTTGAATGGACCCAGCTTATCAATGAAACTACTCGCCCAAACAAGTTCAACCCTACCAACAGCGCTCTGCTGGATATTACTCTAGTAAACAAACCTTATTTCTTTACCCATGCTTGGTGTCTTTTTCTCAGATATCAATGATCACTGTTTCCTTGCTTGTGTAAGGTCAAGTCACACCTCGTCACCTGCTTCTAATTTTTCTACTAAAAGATGTCGACGCAGTTTTGACCCCTGTGCATATATCTCGGAGTTGGGCCATTCCATGCGCTGGCAGGACTTTTATCTAGCTAAATCAGTGGACTCCGCACATGACATTTTCCAAGAAATTGTGTTAGGAGCCCTTAATAGGCATACATCTCTAGTGAAAGTCCGAGTCAGAAACATATCTTGCTAATGGTTTACAGAGGAGCTGAAGGATGCCTTGTGGAATAGGGATATGCTTTGCAAAATTGCCTGAAAAACTAAACTCACAAATTATTGGATTTCTTTCAGGAGGGCGAGAACCTTTGCACTAAGAAGGTCAGACAAGCAAAGGCCAACTTTTATTGTTCGCAGCTCGATCTTTTGGCCAATTGCCCCTTCAAATTCTGGAGAGTAATTAAGGATATAGAAGGCTACTCTACCGGGAATTCCTTGCCTACCAGAATCTCGATGGGTACTACCACACTCACTGATAAACCGTCAATCCTTGATGCTTTCAATAACCACTTTGCTATGGTAGGACTAGCCTTTGATACTTCCCCAGCCAGTAACCTAATCATATGCAACTTGGGTTTGATATTCAAGGGTCCTCCTTTTCCAACCTGACCTTCTCACTTCAATCTACATCTCTGAAAGAGGTTAAAGACCTTTTGCTAAAATTGGACGTCAGAAAAAGCACAGGTGCCAACCTCATCGACCCATATTTCCTAAAGGTGGGCTACAGGGTCTTAGCTAGCCTGTTACACACCTGTTCAATCTATCCCTGTCATAGGTGACCTTCCTCCCATTTGGAAAATGCACGTCATCCCTTTGTTTAAGTCAGGAGACCCCTGTGACCTCAACAACTATAGGCCGATTTCCCTTCTCCCTATCCTGTCTAAGTTGTTGAATAAAATCGTGAATACCCAGCTCAGGAACCATCTGGAATCATCAAAGCTTCTCCACCCATAATAATCAGGGTTCAGAGCACAACACAGCACAGTTTCTGCATTGGCCAAGGTTACCAATGATTGGCACTGTGAACTGGACAATAAGAACTTTATTTGCTCAGTATTCCTGGACCTAAGTAAGGCTTTTGATACTGTTGATTGTAGTCTGTTCCTCACATCCCTTTAAACTATTGGTTTGGATGCTTTTTCTCTTAGATGGTTCAGTAACTATCTCTCAGGCCGTTCACAGCAAGTAAAAGTGGATGGCAAAGTTTCACCACTGAAACCCCTTCAGAGGGGCGTACCACAAGGCTCCATTCTGGGTCCCCTGCTTTTTGCAATCTTTATAAATAGAATAGATGCCACCATCAAAAAGGCACAAATACATCTGCTCCCGGATGACACAGTGCTTTACTCTAATGGATTTTCCCCTCTAATGGCATGCTCAGAACTCCAGGATGATTTCAACCTGCTGCAGATCCAGCTCCTAAACCAGAAGTTGCTCCTAAATGCCAAGAAAACTAAAGCTATGTTCTTGTCTCCCTGTCCTAACTCTGCAAATCCAGCCATGGTTGGGTTACTCCCCTCAATCACCACTATTCTGGGTGAACAGTTGGAGTTGTACCAAAATTTAAATATTTGGGGGTGCGGTTGGATACTAGACTCTCCTTTCTTGGTCATGTAGAGGAGCTGATAGAGAAACTTAGAATGAGACTTGGTCTCTTCTATAGGATAAAAAAATCTCCTCCCTAGGGAGGCAAAATTGAGGCTAGTCCAAACTACCTTTCTCTCATTAGTAGACTACGCCGACTTCCTCAACAGCCAGGGTCCTGCAGGTGCTCTCTCCCAACTTGATACACTTTACCATAGAGCTCTAAGGTTTATAACGGGACTTCCCTATTCCACCCATCATTGCTCCTTGTACACGGCAGTAGATTGGTCATCCCTTAGCTTTAGATGCCAGAGAAACACTGCTATCTGGACCTACAAAGTTATCTTAAACAAACTGCCAGATTGCATCTCGGACTGTTTACAGTTCTGCCCAGTAAGTAAGTATGCCTTGAGAAGTGCCTCTTATATTTCGCTGAAGGTTTCCAAGGCCAAATCTTGGTTTGACGGGGCATCTATTAGTCATGTATTACCCCTTTTGTGGAACATGATACATAAAACCTAAAAATTAATCACCCCATTAGCCTAGCAGCCTTCAAATCTTTATATTCACTCCATATTAAAGAATCTTGTGTTTGCTCCTCCTGACTCTAGCTTTACCTGTTCCTTAGAGTTCCCTGCACAGACCCCTGACTCTGTCTCTGCCTCCTCATGATTTTAGGTCACTCTCTATCTTAGACTCCATTTATTGCTGTCCTCATGCCTACCTTTGCCATTCCCCTGCCCTCACCATATCGCTCCCCTAAACAGCTTATTCCTCAAATCCTCTTACCTGTGACTCCTTAACCTCTTTTTTTGTCTTTTTTCTGTTCTTTCTTCTACCTCCCCCCCACCTTGCTTTGAATTTATCTCGCTACTATGTACCTCTGGGTGCCAATTGGGTCATCCTTACTTGCGCCTACTCTGTATCTACTGCCTGCCTGTATGTTTCTGCAATTCTGCCTGTGCTATATGCATTGCTTGTTTGTAAAATAATGTTGTACGTTAATCTGCGCTTTTTACTTGTATTTGTACTGCCTATTCCTAATTGTTGTACACAAAATTGTATTTGTATTGTTCATCTTTAAAATTGTATCCACCTATTTGTATGTCCCAGGTCCACCTTGAAAATGAGCTTACTCAACGGTGTCTGCCTGGTTAAATAAAGATTTTGATTAATTGATTGATTGACTTAAGCCTGCAACACTTGGATCATTTAAAAGGCAACTCCGACTATACCGAACATCAACCACACAATGTGACTGCTTCTTCTAGTGGCAGCCTCCTCTCTCACCCCAGGCTAAGATGACCTGTTACCCCCACCCCAGCATTTTCCCCTGGTCACCTGCTTCCCTCCTCCCACCCCTACCCTGCCCCACCACCCTGCTTTACCCTCCACCTCCCCTCTTGTAGCCACTTTCAGATTTTCGGGTCTCCCTACCTACCTACCTACCTACCCTGCACTTTTGCTACCCATCCATCACCCTCTGACAATGGCCCTTCAGCCTGCCCACCCTCTCTTTAACCCCACTATCCTACAATCACTATCTGTTCTATATAATGTACTGTCTGCACTGAAATGTCTTGCTCTCATAACCTGGCTCATAATGTCTCTCCATTGTGTATTTTAAATGTAAAGCCTTGCCTTCGCAGTATTATACCTGTATACATGGTCTACCTCTGTTTGTATGTTTTCCCTCCATCCTTTGACGTGGAACCTTTGTAAACAAGCAGCAATTGCTCAAAGGTATTTGTAATCCTAGAGACTAATAAATACATAAATAAAAATAAATAAGTTGGAGTCTCCCTCTCTGAGTCATCCTGGCATCTACTAATGTTACATTTCCTGGCACGTCACCCTCATCCCCTGTTCTTGGTGTATTGCACCTAGCTCTATAACCATTGCCACCTGCTCCTAGTTCTCTAAAGCCCCTCAGGCACCCCCGAACTTATGCTCTCATTCCCAAGTTCCTCACCCTTCCTCACCCATGCCCCTCCTTGCATTGCGTACTCAGTACTTGAATCCAAGCCTGCTCCATGAAAACTCTGTATATTTGATTGTATTGGTTTACTCTGTATCTTTTGTAGCACAAGTTCTGTAGCACATGGTATTTAGCTTTCTTTCCTGTTTTATAAACATACTCCAGTGCTGTTATTAACCTCTTGTGTGTAATCTCTATTCATTCTATGTAATGACTTTGTAAGTTGGTATTCCTCTTTACGTATTGTTCCTGTATCTTGCCCAGGTCCATCTCAAAATGAGCCTGCTCAGTGGCGTTTGCCTGGCTAAATAAAGATTTTGATTGATTTTACTTTCAGTTTTGCACTCACTCACTCACATGACACAATGACACCACGAGAGGGCTCTCAGATGCCACACGTAACAGCATGAGGGAGCGGGGCTAGGATAGTAGCAGAGTGCATGTGTGCATCCCTTTGTCACAGCTCAACTGTTTTTAATTTTTTGGCCTTAAAACCTGCCGTGTTGTCTGCATTGCTCTATTGTCATAGCTGAGTCTAAGATGTTAAACAATGTGCTGTTTGTAATAGAGAATATGGAGAATACACGCTGCAGTTTTTGTGGGCAGTTCTAACCTGCGTTCGAAAGGCATGGCTGTGGAGGGGTTCATTTAGAGGAATTAGATGCACTTTTGCCAACAGCCTTCCTCAGCCTCAGTTCCTCCTCAGTCACTGGCTTCTCCTTAGCTGCAGCCACCCCAGCAGTGACCCAGCGGACTGGGGTAGGGGTTGTTCACTTGACATAGATAAAAAGGCCATTTTATGTTTGGTGCATATCTGCTAGCAAATGGATTGAAGACCTTTCTGTTTAATTGCCATGCGAGGACCGGGCTGGGCTGAGGGAGACTACGTGAGCAAATGGCTGAGCTGGGAGAATACTTCTCTACCTTCCCTGATTTTCAGAGCCATCACAGATTTGCCTAGATAGCAGAAACTTTGCTGTGCCCCTCCTAAAATTTTTGTTTCTGTGATGGAACTGTAAGGATTATACATAGAACATAATGTTAAACATTAAATTTACAGCCTTGTATTTTTTCAAAACATTTATTTACACTAAATCCTCGTATTCTACCAGCCTCTAGCGAGGTTATGCACTTGATGTTATTAGGCCTTTCTCACTTAGTCCTACTTATGCACTTTCCAACTCCCCTACCACAAAACCACCTTACTATACCCTCCACTCCTTGTTACCCCAGCCCTGCGGCACCCTCCCGTCTCTCCCTCTGGCCACGGCCCACGCCCTCTCATCCTAGTAATCTAATTGCCCTCCTCTACTTCTTCCTACACTGCCCCCCCTTACAGTACTGCATCTCTGAGTCTACCTCTTGTTTTATACTATTTCTACTTACAATCTTGTCCTGTTCTACTCCATATGAAGTTTTGTTTTTCCAAACCATTTCCTATGTAGTGTTATTTTTTGATTGCCTATATGTTTGGTTACTGTTTTGACCCACCCTATTTGTTATTATTCTTGCACTTATGAAGTGTTCTGTATGTTATACTGTTTTGTACTCTCCCGGGTCGTGCCTGAAAATAGTCATGTTATGGCTAGTGCACTTACCCGGTAAACAAAACTAAATAAAAAAATACCATCAATTTTTAAAGTGTCTCTGATTTTGTCATTTGTTCCTGATTTCTGTCAGCGAACCCTGATTTGTGAGGCTGAAGGTTGAAAGGTATGGCCAGGAGTGGGGGCCCTGGGTGAGCAACTGACAGGGTGGCAGGAATAGGAAAGGTGCACAACTGGGTTTTGCTGAGGAAGGTGGCTTGGGAGCAACTTGCTGGCCTGGGGAAAGGTGAGTGACAGGTTGGGAGCAACTTGCTGGCCTGGGGAAAGGTGAGTGGCAGGTTGGGAGCAACTTGCTGGCCTGGGGAAAGATGAGTGACAGGTTGGGAGCAACTTGCTGGCCTGGGGAAAGGTGAGTGACAGGTTGGGAGCAACTTGCTGGCCTGGGGAAAGGTGAGTGGCAGGTTGGGAGCAACTTGCTGGCCTGGGGAAAGATGAGTGACAGGTTGGGAGCAACTTGCTGGCCTGGGGAAAGGTGAGTGGCAGGTTGGGAGCAACTTGCTGGCCTGGGGAAAGGTGAGTGACAGGTTGGGAGCAACTTGCTGGCCTGGGGAAAGGTGAGTGACAGGTTGGGAGCAACTTGCTGGCCTGGGGAAAGGTGAGTGACAGGTTGGGAGCAACTTGCTGGCCTGGGGAAAGGTGAGTGCAGGTTGGGAGCAACTTGCTGGCCTGGGGAAAGGTGAGTGACAGGTTGGGAGCAACTTGCTGGCCTGGGGAAAGGTGAGTGACAGGTTGGGAGCAACTTGCTGGCCTGGGGAAAGGTGAGTGACAGGTTGGGAGCAACTTGCTGGCCTGGGGAAAGGTGAGTGACAGGTTGGGAGCGAGATGCTGAACTGGGGAAGGGTAAAAGAACCACTTTGAAAAAAATAATTTTTAGACACAATTTCATTTATATTTCATTTCCCCTATAATTATCATTCTTTTTTTTTTTAACTTATTTTGTCACCCCAGCCCTAGATCCGGAACTCTCTCTGGTCACTCCACTCGCCTATGCCGCTGTACTACCCACTGTGATCCCTGCCTTCTTCAAGGACATTACTTTCCCCTCGGACCCCGGAGGGGGAAGAGTCAGAGGAGACTGAAGGGGCAGGGGCAAAGGCAAGGATCCAGTGCTGGGCATGTGGCGGTTTGGCACTGGAAGGGCCATTGCCTATCTGGCCTGGAGATTTTTTTTTTCTGTTGTTTTTCCCCATGAATGTCCTCCCTACCCCCACGCGTGGCGTGTAATGACACCATGGCACACAGGAACCCTGCCGGCATCTGCCACACTCACCCACATGCTAGTCCACATCCTGCAGTGCCCCTGATCTCCACCGGGGGTCGCTGGGATGCCGGGCAACCCCACTACCCTTCCCCCGGGAGGGGAGAGCAGCCCATCGGACGCTGAATCCTCTCCTCTCCTCTCCCTCCAGCCACCCCTGTTACCCGAGTTTCATCATCAAATGTCCCAAGTCACTGGTATGGTGCAGGTGTGGCATCCATCACCTCAACCCTCAGTGCCACTGGGCCAGCTATAATTATCATTCTTATTTCTTTGTTACTAAGGACATTTGCATGGAATCAGGATCTCTTCTCTATCTGCTCTGGCTGCTTCTCTACACTTGACAACACAATTCTGTTTATGACATCATGATCTGTTGCTGTGGAGCTAGTTATGATGTCATACACGGGGATTATGATGTTGGGTGACGACAAGCTGCCACAGCAGAAACTGTAATTGCTAGGGGACAATCATCTTGTTTTTATATGAACATACAAACATATGGAGAAGCCAGCAGAATAAGGCCATTTGGTCTATCTAGTCTGCTCATATTGCAGGGTCCACAGCTTGAGCTACTGACCCTGCCCCCCCACTCCTCCCATCCTCCCTACCCATGATCCTTACCTTCCCTTATGCCTATCCCAGCCTCTGTTGAAGCTGCCCACTGTCTTTAATAAGGCCACCTCTTCCAGCAGCACATTCCAAGTGTCCACCACTCTCTCCATGAAGAAGTGCTTCCTGACCTCCCTCCTAAACCTCCCTGCCCCCCAGCTTGTGTCTGTGCCCCCTCGTGTTATAGTTGTCATTCAGCTTAAAGAGACCCTCCTTATCTACTTTATTTATCCCTTTCAAGTACTTGAAGGTCTCAGCCATGTACCCCCCTTCCTGTCCTCCAGGGAGTACATGTTCAGTGCCCTCAACCACACCTTGTATGTCTTACCCTGCTGACCCGCTATCATTCTTGTAGCCCTCTTCTGTACTTTCCCCAGCAGGGTAATGTCCTTTCAGGTGTGGGCACCAGTACTGAACTCCATACCCAGATGTACTTACTTAACAGTAGTTCACATGCAGCTGTCATCTGTAATGAAAAGGTGCACAGGATTGCACAATATATATGAAATATCCATTGAACTGTGTTTAAATCTTACATTTTCAAAGTTTTCCTAATAGCGTCAGGGCTTTTTAAGGAGCAACTGTCTATTGTGTGCCTGTGTGGGGAGAATGGAATTACTATGACTAGGTGGCAGTTTGACTTGACTCGGGACAGAGGCACAAAGGACCATTTTGCTTGTCTGAGAGAGGGACAGGGGAGCAAACTGCTGGGCTGAGGATAGGGCTGGAGGGGCAACTTGCTGGGCTGAGAATGGGACTTGCTGGGCTGACAGTGGGTCAGGAGAACAACTTGTTGCAGTGAAGCAGAGACGGGGGACTGTGGTGAGGGTTGGAATTTATAAAAACTTTCTAGGCTGATGTTGAGGCTTGGAAGCAGCATGTGGGGTCCTAGGGTTGAAGGGTATAACTTGTTGGGATGGGATTTGTGGCCAACATGGTACCTTGGGTACTATATGGAACTGGACAAAAAATTGGTCTTGTGGTGGGGGGGTAGAGAAACTGTTATTAGATGAGAATGTAACATTTTTAATAAAATGGATAAGTTGAGAATTCGATGCATCTGTGAAGTAAAATACTGTACTTCATGGACTAATACGTTTCAGTACTTCCCACTAAACAACCTCAGTGCACTAAGGGGACTGTGCTGCCCCCCCAACCCCTCCCCCCACACATAAACACAAGTACAACACTTAAGTTCCTTTGTCACTCTCTTTTTCTATTTTATTTTTCTCACACTTTTCCTCTCTGAAACAACCCTTTCTTAAATTTCATGCTCATCGTCCTGGCACTTTGTAACTCTCTACCTCTTGTGTCTGCTCACTCTCTGTGTCTGCCATAGGCATAGGAACCGGGGGGGGGGCGAGAAGGGTGGCAGCCCCCCACACTTTTTATTTTTGTATGGTAAAAACTAGTTTAGAAAAAGTGCCCTTTGTACCCTCGTAAGTGCCCTTCCAATCCTCTGCCCCCTCAGCTTTTACTATCTTCCAGCACCCTTGGTGTTTGCTGTGCACTCTCTGTGTCTGCTCTGCACTCTCTGTCTCTGCTTTGCATGCTCTGTCTGCTCTGCACTCTCTGTCTCTGCTCTGCACTCTCTGTGTCTGCTCTGCACTCCCTGCCTTTGCTCTGCACACTGTGTGTCTACTCTGCACTCTCTGTGTCTGCTCTGCACTCCCTGCCTTTGCTCTGCACACTGCGTGTCTACTCTGCACTGTCTGTCTCTGCTCTGCACACTCTGTGTCTGCTCTGCACTGTCTGTCTGCTCTACACTGTCTGTCTCTGCTCTGTACTCTCTGTCTCTGCTCTGCACTCTGTCTCTGCTCTGCACTCTCTGTCTCTGCTCTGCACACTCTGTGTCTGCTCTGCACTGTCTGTCTGCTCTGCACTCTCTGCCTCTGCTCTGTACTCTCTGTGTCTGCTCTGCACTGTCTGTCTGCTCTGCACTCTCTGCCTCTGCTCTGTACTCTCTGTGTCTGCTCTGCACTGTCTGTCTGCTCTGCACTGTCTGTCTCCTCTGCACTGTCTGTCTCTGCTCTGCACTCTCTGTCTCTGCTCTGCATGATCTGTCTCTGCTCTGCATGATCTGTCTCTACTCTGCACTGTCTGTCTGTGCTCTGCAATGTCTGTCTGCTCTGCACTCTCTGTCTCTGCTCTGCACACTCTGTGTCTGCTCTGCACTCTGTGTCTCTGCTCTGCACTCTCTGTCTCTACTCTGCACTGTCTGTCTGTGCTCTGCAATGTCTGTCTGCTCTGCACTCTCTGTCTCTGCTCTGCACACTCTGTCTGCTCTGCACTCTCTGTCTCTGCTCTGCACTGTATGTCTCTGCTCTGCACACTCTGTGTCTGCTCTGCACTCTCTGTCTCTGCTCTGTACTCTCTGTCTCTGCTCTTGGTACTATTTTTCCATATACAGTACTAATCATTTATTCTCCTTATTTCTACAGGTCTGACAGAACACTGATACACCACCCATCAGATAAGTATTGTTCTTTGTAACATGACAGTAACCAAGCACAGCAAATACGTGAAACGGACTGGATGAAATGCAACAGCTGACTAAAGTTGGACACGGCATTCATTACTGGTAATGCCTGCTCCAACACCACTATAATCCTAATTAGAAAGAGCAGTACCTGAGATCACCACCACAAACGTGCTATTTGGCAGTCACAGAAAGAAAGGCCTCACAGAAATAAAAGCGTGGGAAATATCCCAGTAAGAAACAACCAAACACATTTTGAGTATCCCATCCACCCACCCAATGGTCAGTGACGATTGCAAAAAGGTGACTGGTAATAACATGTTAAGAGAACCCGAAGTATATCAAGAGCACATTAACAAAATGGATAGAAATATAGTCACGTTTCAGCTCTGAGGACCTGCTGGAATAGCTGTGTGGGTAGATACAAAGTGTAGCAATGCAGAGCATGACACGGTGAGAGCTGATGAAAGTGTCAAATCACAATGTAGGATACAGGAGCCGCTCTGTGCAGTCATAACACCTAACAAAAAACCAGAGAAGACAAAGCATTTGAATACAGCAGTGAAAGAATGTACAATAACACAAACAACTAGTAGATATGTAGTACTCTCGAATCAACCTCGAGACAACCTCGAGAAGCGCAAATCAGAGATAAGCACCCAGAAAAACACAACATGGGCTTGTCACATCTTTCCTGATTGGCTAACAGTGAATAATATATCTGTGGATATAGCTACCATTCCAATTGTCTCACTTGCAGCAATGTTACATAGATTCTGTGGAGCAGTGAGAGCAGAAGCTGGCTTAGATTATACAAAGGAGTATGAAAATCCTGTAACCTCATTGGTCAAAATACATCAGGTGACCGTGTTATATTCTGCAATAACCCACTGCTGAGAAATGACATTTATAAAAAACATACTTAAACACATTTTAAATATATTTTACACATGGGTCCATTCATAATAAGGCACTTCGGGGTGTGGGTTATTGGAGGATTTACCCACTTCTTGTGTAGTTAAGTCACTCGGCTGCACCTCGTGACACACCACACAAGGCAAGTGTAAATCTCCCAATAACCCATACCCTGTCGTGCCTTATTGCTTAAATATAGCATTAATTTGTTTATAGGAATAAGAGACGGTTTAACTAGATATTTTAATAGTTTGGAAGTGAACAGGAAAATCAATATTACAAGTGATTCAGAATTTAAAGCAGCTAACAACGTCTTTCTGGCTGTCATGAAGCAATACAGACTTTCAGGACCTGACACAGCTAGTCACCATCCATGCATATCAAATGCAGACCTACAGAAAATCAGAGATTGTGACAGATTGAACCCAGAAATGGCATATGGGCTCGTGCGTCATTTATGGTTCGATATGCAGTTTGGTCTAGCCAGGCAAGGCAGAGAAGGTTTGCAACAATTAAAGCAAGATTCATTCATTGTAGAAAAAGCTGACAATGGTGAAGAATTCATAGCCGTGACTTTCGATGAGTGTACCAAGAATCATGGTGCTGTTACTGAAACTAATAAGCACGCTTTAAGAGGAGTGTTGTACTCCCAGGCAGATTCACCAAACCGCCCTGTGACACTCATTAAGGAGTACAAAGCAAGGTGTCCAGAAACTGCTCCTGCCTTTTTTTTGCACCCCCTTTGTTTCCCGCAGCTGATTTTAGACCACAAGAATATCTGGTACAGTAGGCAGCCCATGGGGTGACACTATTTAGGAGACCTAATGACGAACACATCTATTGATGCTGGTCTAAGAATTCATTACACCAATCATTCTGTGCATAGCATGGCTGTCCAGATGGCATCTAAGGAAATAATGTCAGTAACTGGACACAGATGCCAGAACAGCCTTCATAACTACTGGTATCCCACACAGACGGACCGTCAAAAGTGGCCTTCAATATTATCTGGCACTGTATACAAGCAGCCTAGCAGTAAGAGAGAAATGGAGAGAAAAATCTGTCACAGTGTCGGAACCAGTAAGTAAAGAAATAGTGAAGAAGAATGAGTGCCAGAGCAGTGTGACAGACACCAAGGTCATCGTAAAAGAAAACAATCCAAACGCAGTAGTCAGAAAGACAAACCAGTACTACAAGGCAAAGCTGCACAGTACATCATGAAGGATCAAAATAAGATCTTGGGTAAAATAACAAACCAGAAAATGAATGATACTAATAACACATGCACCAAACAGAAGTCATACCACACTGAACACACAAAGGAGAAGGGTAGAAATATTGATGAGGGAGCAAGATGTGCAACTCTGGCCAAAACAGCAGGGATAGTGTCTGGAGTTCAGAAACCAATAAGTCGACACCTGTAGAAGCATGTAGTGACCTGTATAATTTCAGCAGCTTTACAGTTCACGGCGCTGTCAGTTTTAATCATTAAAGAACCTGGAAACCATACGCACATGACTTGGAGAGTCACACTACAAATCTGTAGAAAAGTACGATAGAAAGAAATCTTGAAAGCAATGAACTGTAAGTGATCAAACAAAAAATTAGTAAAATAACCAAAATAGTTTTAATGTTTACATGTAAAAAGGTGCAAATGTAGTTTTTAAGGAACTCAGCAACTTCCGTGTGATTAACTCGAATGGCAGCAAGAGTCCCACAAACAATGCATCTCAGAAATGCCGTGGATCACAGGTAACAATGTCGGTGTTTGTCCATCAAATAAAAACAATCTGTTCGAGCAAAAGGGAAAGAAAATGACGATTCCTGTATTTTTGCATGTGAAGGAAAATAATTACCATTCCACTAATGTTACCACATTACTGTGTTATTGAATGTCTGAACCGGCTCTCGAATGATAAACACTGTATCATTAGATGTGTTTGTTCACGTAGTAAAGGCATTAAAATATAAAAAAGTGATTGTGTGTTAAAATATGAGAAAGTGATTGCATATTTTTACTTTCTGTCACAGTAACCAGCAATTCTACTCATAAACTGCTGTGTTATAAGCACATTAAGCCACTCCGAAGGAGGCTTCTACTGGGGAATTAATGCATGGTTGGGTGGTTGTAGGCACTCTGCCTTCGGCCTTGCTCCCCCCAACCATGCATTAATTCCCCAGTAGACGCCTCCTTCATCGTGGCTTAATGCTTACATGTTTTACTTGTCCTATCTGTCTTATTTTCTCCCGAAGGAACTACAGATCCTTTGTGACCGCCCTTTTTTTGTTTTTCAGGTCACAGTCACATCATCCCATCAAATACCCCACCCACCTTATGCTCACTAGTACCCAGGTACCATATTCCCTACTTATTACCTATTTTAGGTGCTGCAAGCTGGTATACTATGCAGCTGTGCTGATTACAGCATCCAGTGCATATGTGTTGAGGAGCGGTGATGGTTCTGACAAGTGAGATATATTGTGTACCACACAGATAAAATATTTTATTTTAGTTATTTATTTATATTTCGATTACCAGGTAAGTGCACTGGTGCAAGACACCATCTTCAGGCATGACCCAGGTACTACAGGTACATAGCAAGAATAGCAAAGGATACAGATCAGTGCTCGTCTTCCTGCTTTCCCGCCAGCCTGTTTTTTTGTCTATCCTCGCATTCTCATCTGCTCGTGCATTACTTGTCAGTTCTGCTCTTTTATTTCTGTTCCGTCTTGTTTTCTTGGCTTTTCTGCCCTGATTGTACCAGTTTACCAACTGTATTTGTTACTTTGCATATCCCCGCGTGGACTACTGATGCTTCTTAACCCTGGAGTGTCAGCCGATTAATGTCTCCTGATCGTATCATTGTATTTTGTACACTGTACTCTCCTGGGTCATGCCTGAAAATAGGCAGGATTGTTGCTTAATGCACTTACCTGGTAACCAAAAGCTAATAAATAAATGAATAAATGTGCACATTTGTAGTTTGCACATCTGCCATTTGTTATAACCAGGCTCCATTCTTGGCTGTGTCTCTGTGTGTTATTCGGAATAGGTATCGCATGTCTGTACAGCATGCACGAATTATCTAGTTGAAGTTAATTGTGTATAGATGATGACTCAGATCTGGAGTTTTTTATAGGTATTAGAGTGTGGAAATCTGAGTATGTTATCAGAGCTATAGCAGTGGAGATTGGAGTCTCGGCAGGGTGGGGTGAGCAGGGAAGGTCTGTATATTGTGACATCTGTGGTATTTACGTGCTGCAGGATTGGTAATGTGGCGTGCTATAAAGGTTGATGGGTGAGCAACGTTTTAAAGATGAGTCTCCTGATCTTTGACTATGGTGACTTGGTCTATAGTGGTGCACCCACATCCTCCCTTGCCAGACTGGACCCTCTTTTTCACTCTTTATGTTGTTTTGCTTTAGGGTTCTATGTGATAAGGGCGATTCCTTGAACGTGAATGTTCTTAGGAGATGTGCACACGCCCGTAACGGCCTTTGCGATGTGCAACTCTGATGCCAGTGAAAGCAGCGCAAAACTTGTGTTCTGTTGTTTTAACAGCTCTCCCCATGGGGCTTCACCCACTGCACCTCCAAATTTAAGATTCTGAACCTCGGGGGTGCACTTTGTGGGGTGCATCCACATAAAAAGTAATAAAACCTGTCTTGGGCTGGGCACAACACAAAATACCAGCACCGGTCCTGAACTCTGCATCCCCACCACCCCAGGCCAGCACCCACCCCACCACACCATGACGCCAGCTTGGCAGGAACCTATGGCACCACCCCTCACAAACCCTCCTGCCCCTCACTCGGCACGCTCACCCCCCCCACATCTATGCATGCACGATATCCCATCACCTTTTCACGAACCCTCCCCATCCAGTCGCCCTCCCCATGCCCTTGCCGTCGGGGTAGTGACCGCAAGTGGGTCACCATTTTGGTAGGCGCCATCTGCGGTATGCCCAAATCACAGGATAACTTGCTGGTGACTGCTCCCCTTGTACCCACCATTGTTCACTCTGCCCTTTCTCTCCCTTCTTGATGCCAGGCGCCTTTCCCTTGTGTTTCTTTTATTTCTAAATTCTGGGTTGGTACTCTTCCCTCCTATCTTACTTCCCTTCTATCCTCTCCTCCTGCTTCCAATCCTCGCCTCACAGTAGTTCTTCTCATTTCCTCCTTATTCGATTAAAAACTACTGCTGATCAATTGGCTTTTCTTATCAGTTCACTAAGCTCTGGTCCTCTTTTCCCCTGTCAATCCGCTCTGCTTCTTCTGCTTCTCCTTGAAGTCTCTTCTTTATGACTTTTCTCTCTGTCCTGTAACTGTCTTTGACCCTCTTCTTTAAATTACACTTTTTCTCCTCCGCCCAATAGTTTGACTTTTCTATGACACGGTTCATTACTTGTTATTTATTAATCTTGCCACCAAGTCTCAGTTTGTACCTGATGTGCATATTGTTTTACTGTTGTTTTTGCCTCTGTTAGATTGTATTTATGTTTCTTCCATGTCTCCTTTCCCCCAGGATGTATCCAGAAACTAGCAGTTAGCAGTTCAGCATGTCTTTCCTAGTAAAACCTTTTTTTCTATTATGTTTTTTGTCAGGTGTTTTTCCCTGTTTTCGACCGCCCCTTCCTCAGGTACACATGCGTGTGTGTGGAGGCATGTGCACGCCATGTTCCAAGGTGCCCTCCCAACTTGTTGCCGCTGCGCTGCCACCGGACTTCCTCCGGTGGCAGTGGAACTATAGGAGGGGTGACAACCACCCCAGGAGAGGAGAGCTGCCATTAGGCTGCTCGATCCTGTTTCATCCTCCCCCATGCTGGCACCTGGACGACCCAAGGCCATTCCTGAACCTGGGTTGCTGGTGTGGCGCTCCAGCACCTCAACCCTCAGTGCCACCTGGCCAGCTTCCTGGTGAAACTTTTGAAATAAATATGTGCCACTTTTTTTAATTTAATAGACCTTATTGATTTTCCAAAAATGAGAAACAAGAAAAAAGATGAAAGTCATGTCTATAAACAGCAAACAGGGGAACTATAAAACCAAATATCTAGAAAAATGAACAGACAACACAAAACCAGTCTAACCAGTACAGCCTCACTCCTCTAGAGGGTTGCCGTCTACAAGAGTAAGAATGGTACGTGGAATGTCGATCAAGAGGTCTCTTTGGCAATCTTAGACCTTGAGAGTGAAGCTCGAGAGGTCATCCGCTGCCAAGGAGACCTCGATATCAGAGAAGATCCTTGTTTGTGAATGACTCCTCATAGGCAATCTTTGATAGAATCTTCAGTTCTATTCATTACAAAACAGCGAATGGATGCAGAAATAAACATACACATTTTTTCAATCAAGCCTTACTTGTGTTCAGTGTTGTGGCTTGCTCCAGCGCTACTCGTTTCCTTGCCGACGCGGCTGCTAAATCACGCATGCACGAATGTTTTTATCTTGTGCTGCACCAGTGACGTACTCAGTGCAGCACAACAAGATCGTGATGCACTGAGGCAAGCACGACAATGCTGTTGTGAGCATGGATTTCCACGCTCAACAGCGTTCTACCATACGCTATAATTATAATCAGTTGGATGCAGAGAAAAAGACCTAAAGTTACTTGGCCATTGTAACGGTAGTTAAAGAGAAAAGTCAAGAGTATAAAAACGTGAAACAAAACTAGTGCGTAATGTGTACAATATAAAACATAAAATTAAAGAGTAGTTAACCAAGCATATGACAAACTCCATTTCTTTAAGAAAGCTTGAGTTTTGTGTCTATTATTAGCAATGTGTAATTCAACATTTAAGCCGCTCAGGATCTCTGCATGCCGGTCTGAACAAGATGGTATTTTGTCGTGCAGGCAGTGACGGGGTAAGAACTATCTTGGCTGCAGTAGAAATCAATGCAATATAGGCCTTTCTATATCCTGGGGAAATTCCCTAGTAAACACACCTCAGGGGTAAAGACCTCTGCTAGGTCAAAAGATTGAGTATAGGTGGAGTTTAATAGCTGTCCAAAATGAAGTAGCCTTTTTCGCACATATGCTGCTTTTTTCATGAGAGCCTTTTAAATAAAGTGTTCATGCTGGCCCAGTGGTGCTGAGGGTGGAGGCGCTGGACACCACACCTTGCACTGCGCCAGCAACCCGGGTTCGGGAATGCATCTGGGCCATCAGGGGTCAGCCGGGGAGGGAGAGGATGGAGTGTCCGATGGACTGCTCTCCTCTCCCTGGGGAAAGTTCAGGGCTTACACCGCTCTGTAGTGGAAGTTGGGGACATTGCAGGTGTGGTGTGATCAGGGGAAAGTATGGCGGATGTCAGCACGCAGTGTCTGGACATTATTGCACGTCCGTACTACAGGGGAAAAGCTCGGAGGAAAAGGGCAGTTGGTTGTGGCGGCTTGATGATCATGCTTCTTTTCACCCAGAAGATCTGTCTGGAATCACGCTCCTGTATTACATCTGGGCTCAGCAGAGAAGGGACCCCTTTGTGGGTACTGTGTATGCTAGCCAGATGTGAGTGAGCCGGTGGGTTGGAAGGAGTGAGAGAATGGCAGCCGGATGACAGGCAGACCGAGCTGCAGGAGTAAGAAATAAATTCTATATAAAAACAATTAAAATAAAGTGTTCATTTAATTTTATTAGTGTATGTATGTTTCTTTATAGACGGTGTTTATGTTTACATTTTAATCTCATTGACAGACACTGTCAGTAACGTATACCATGGGTGGGATATTCAGACTGTGCCAGGCTGTGGCGCAAGCCTGGGCGCAGCGCAACTGGGATGTGCCAGGATGCTGACAGGGTGATATTCAATGGTGCTGCACCATGGCTCAGCACCGTTGAATATCTCTCCATGGCCACCCGCATAGCGCATGGCGTAGTGGCACTGCACCAGCGTAGGTAGCCAGAGGAGCATGGGGATACGCTTGGCGCAAGTGCGCGCTGGCGCTATGTGCATCAACCACGATATTCAGCGGTGGACATGCAAATGGGGCCGTAATGCATGCAAGGCGCCAATGGGGCCATTTGCATGTCATTATGGTCCCATTTGCATGCAGGTGCGCCAATCCCTGGTGACTTGTGCCTGGCGCCCTGCCAGGCAGCAGCCATTGGGGACCGACGCCCCCTACCCCTCACCGGCAACGCACTCCAATGCTCGATCGCGGGCTATAATATGTAATACACTCCCTGGTAGTCCAGTGGACCTATCTCCTTGCCCGATCACGGACTGTAATAATAAATAAACTCCCTGGTGGTCCAGTGGACCTATTTCCTTGCCTGATCGTGGGCTGTAATACTAATTAACTCCCTGGTGGTCCAGTGGACCTATTTCCTTGCCTGATCGTGGGCTGTAATACTAATTAACTCCCTGGTGGTCCAGTGGACCTATCTCCTTGCCCGATCGCGGGCATGCGGTACATTAACTATCCCTGGTGATCCAGCGGTACGCGCATCCCCTCCCAACCCGCCCACTCATTCCCCGCCACCCCCGCCTCCCTCCCGGTCAGCGGCAGGCGGTAGCACCATACCCGCAAGCCGCCTGCCACCATTAGCCGACAGCATGCATAGCACTGTTGTATGTCCATTGTTCCTCAGTGTGATAGTGGCGGTGCAGACATATCAGACATAGTCCCTCGATATGTGAATGGATCCATTCACATATCGGGACTGGTAGTGGCACGGTCTGCATGCCCATTAGCTCATGCTGTGGATCAATGGACGGCAGCCATACTGCACGCTATCAGTCAGCTGGCATCCAGTCGGCTTGCGGGTGTGGTGCTGCCACCCGCCGCTGACCGGGGGAGCGGGGCGGGAATGAGTGGACGCAACCCGTTTGAATATCCCACCCCATGTGTTTTCAGATTGATCTAATTTTAACTGGCAAAAAATGGTTAAATTGGGCAACTCCTCATCTCACATCTGGTTGGCTGTGAAAATGTGGAGGTTTAAACTGTCCTCAGAGTTCCCAAGTAATCTTACTTAATTGACAACTTTGACAAGTTCTGAAATAAATTTAGACTGCTAAGAGCACATCTGTTTGTCATTGTCAATTGTTATTTAAGAACTATGTATGCCATATGTAACTTGATGTTCTTACCCCAGGAGTCCTTTAGCAACAGTACCTTTTGCACTTAGCTGGCTAGGTGCAACTGCCCCAGAGGTGTGCCTTTAAGAGAATTTAAATGAGCTTACGGACAAGCCAATCAGAAGACAGGAAAAGGAGTGAGCTGAGTGAGAGCTGTTGAAGGCTTCAGAATTTTTTCTCTGCTGGACTGAGCAACATTACCCCTGAGGTGTCTCTTAACTACTTGTTGACAGCCTCCTAGTGCTTATCTGAGTAAAGTTTTCCTCATATTTCATTTCTAACAGCGTACTGAGTGAAAGTTTTACATTTTCGTTAGCGCCGCACTCATTTTTTTATTTTAAGCATGACCACGCTTTTTTTTTTTTTTTTTTGCTCTTGCCCGGCTCCCACAGCTTTAGAGGAGACCTCATACCTCCTCCTACTCCATCCGCCAGGGCATCCCTCCAAGCAGCCCCTGCCCAGGCTTCATCTTGCTCGGGGCCGGAGGTGTATGAATTTTTTCCCCGTTTTCTCCCTCACCCCTGTAGCCACTGGTACAGAGGACGTATGTCCAGGCAGACAACGTGCAGACACACGCCAGTGTCAAGCACCCACAGCATCCTCCCTGGCTCCAAAGAGCCGCCGTTGCCCCCCAAAAGCATGTGCTTCCACTGGCCCCGGGGCATTAGGTGCTCAGGGCACCACCAGTAACCCACCCAGGAGGAGGAGAGTCCATTGGGATGCTCGATCCTCTGTCCCCCTGCCGACCCCTGGCAGCTCGCTTCTGTTCCTGAACCCGGGTCGCTGGCATAGCGCGAGGTGTGGAGTCCAGTGCCTCAACCCTCAGTGCCACCAGGCCGGTGACCACACTATTTTGACTTTATTTTTACCACAATTATTCATTTTAAACTTTAATTTTATCATGGGTGCTTATTTTCAACAGTTCCCTTCATTTTTGGGCAAATTCGTGTGGGAACTGTCAAATTAGGTACAGTTGCCTTGTTTTTTACCTCAGACCTCGCAGGTTTTACCGTGAGGCAACCCATTGGAATCAAATCCTAACAAAGCTTGGGGGTTTCTCTCAGGATTGGTATATTAAGAAAAACCCTTCTATATATTAATAGGTTGTGGTTGCACCCTTTAGTTAAGGTTGAGTAGGCACTTTAATATTAAACCTCAAATTTTGAGCGTTAATAACTTTGCAACTGTTCATCAGATTTGCAAAACATTTGGAATATGTGGTCTGGTATGGTAGATCTCTTGATTTACCAAGTTGCATTTCAGTCGGACATATGGTTTCTGCATAGCAAAATGCCAAAAATTGCATTTTTTGCCAGTTTTGATGCATTTTTTGCCCATGGCGCTGTGACCACACCATGTGGTCTTTTGGTCTGAAATTTGGAACATAGAAAGAGTTTGGGTCAAGGAACAATTCAGCATTGGTTTAGTAAAAAAATATTAATCAGTTCAAAAGTTAATACATTTTTAATTTTTGAGTTCTGAGCATGCTCTGTTCATTCAAAAAATTTATATGTATATTTTGTGACCTAAGAATTGTCTCATGGTCAAGGATTTTGCTACCTCGTGAAAGAAAATTGTAGTCCATCAGAAAAATTCCTTGTCTGCGAGCTGCTGTCTTGTTTTCAGTTTTTCAGCCAAACAAAATATCGTAGCTTTGTCTATGTGTGACTTTTGTGCCAAATGAGGCATGGGTTTTGTTTAGGGTGACACCCTCTACAAAGCCGTGCCTTTGGTTTGGTTCATTTTTGTCAAACAATAGGTTTTTAAAAATTTAAAATTCTTCTTTTGTGACTCGCTAACGATCCTAGTTCACGAGCCTGCAAAATGCTGGTTTGCGAGACAATCCTGGTCCGAAAGCTTTGTCGGTCAGGGGATGACCAGATAGCCAGAATTTCATGACCAGTTGGCCCTGATAGCGTGGCCGATGTCCCCCTCATGGACTAGAATTTTGCTAGCTTGCAGACTAATCTGGTGGCCCAGGATTTTGCTATCTCATAAATGAGAACACTGCCAAGAGGGTGTTTGCATCAGGGGACTCCAGAGAGCGAGCCTTAAGAGATAAAGCCTCCAGCATACTTGTGGAGAGGTGTTACCCCATCTGGGCTGCACACTCACCATCCAGCCAAACTTGGCTCTACCTTTATTGCCTCCATATAGGTCACATGACATGATCTCTCCTTCACATTACTAAGTGTCCACTTTCCCATTTTGAGCTTATAGTTTCTGACCACTAGAGGTCATTACAGTGACCTCCTAGTCCCTGTTGTTTGCCTTCCTCTCACCATTTTCTTCCCCTCATCACTATACCCCCTTCTTCCCATAGTTTGCTATTGTCTGCTGCAGGTCTCAAACCCTGGACTTTTGGTTCTAAAGTCAATGGTCCTACCACTGAGCCAACTAGTCAGGCTATTCTCTGTCTCTCTCCCTCCTTTTAAGCCTTCTATACTCTGGGGGGGGGAGGATACCTATCTCTCATCACAGGGCTCAAATCCTGTATCTCTGACACCAGAATCAGCAGCTCTGCCACTAAGCCAACAACTCAGGCATATTTATTCTTTGTTTTTAAAGCTCTTAAAGCCTCTGACTCCATAGTCTACTAAAATTCCAAATTGCTGTCTACATAGCTAAGGTTCCCCATGTCAGACTTGACCTCTGTACTTTTGGCACCAAAGTCTGTGACCCTTCCACTGTACCACTGGATCAATACATAATTACTTTTTGCTTTATCTCCTCTATCCCAGTTCGCCCACCCCAAGATCCTGCACTACCAAGCCTTACCATGACCACTCTCTCCGTCACCAACATTTTCTATTGCCCCCTATCTCTTCTCTTACTATACACCATTATCATGGTAGATACTCCCCCAAGCTGCAGCTTACCAGGGCTCTGCCTTTGCACCCCAAAGTCTGTTTCAGGCAACCTGACACTCCTGCCCTGGGCACACACACCCTTCTCTACCTCAACCCACTGGGCTCCCGGAATCCCCCCACCCATCTCCAGCCACTGTATTCTAGGCCTTACCTCCTGCTGGTCACTGCCTTGTTTCACCTCTCCCTTCCTAAGGGATATGCCCACCCCTGTCTGTGTGCTGCTCCCCACCTATACTACCCAAATACACTCCAGGGTATTAACAAATCTGAGGCTCGCCTCCCTACGGGTATTAATGCTACTCCTCCTGATCTCTGGAAACATCCACCCTAACCCTGGTCCTACCCCCTTGCCACCAACTAATCAGCTGCACCTGGGGAACTCTGCATAGCCTCCATCAACATCTGCAGTTTGCTAAAGAAATTTGATAGTCTACAAGGGTGGGTGGCTCAACAGCGGCCAGACATTATCTCAGTGGTAGAAACATGGCTAAATGGCTGCACTCCTGATGCCGCAGTAGCTCTGCCAGGGTACACAATATTTCGGGCTGACAGACTAGTCAAAAAAGGGGAGGTTGTGCAATTTACCTCTGTGACACCCTCCAAGGTCTCACTCTACCCTCCCCAGCTCTTGACCAAGGTGCCTAAATCCTCTCCCTCCAAATTAATGTTGCTCCTTCAGGGCACCTCTCTTTATCTCCTCAATCTACATCCTGCCCAGGAATCAAAAAAGTGCATTCCAGTCAGTTCTCGCCCACCTCCAGCAACACCCAGATAAAGCAGAAATTATTGCCCTGGGTGATCTTAATATCAGTTGGTTAGCAGTAGGGAAGGGCGAATTGTGGATTTTAGTCAGATATCGGATCCAGATATTATCTGGTCAGTATCCGATCGGAATGATATTTTAATCGGGTCAAATATTTTAGCTCCCAATACCACCCCCGCCCCCACATACATCACTTCATCACACAATAAATGCAGTAAAAATGTTTAATTTTTGTCTTAAAATGCTGTCATCAGGCATCATATGATATTACTTAAAGTTAGTTAAGTTTTGCTTAACAAACAAAAGCATGTTGGCAATGTCAGGTGATAAACGTGATCTTCGGTCACTAATAATGTCCCCTGCCATGCTAAGACCCATTAAACTGGGTACACTTGTCGATTGGCAGTGCTAAGTAACTTTTGCTATCTTTGCTAGAGTCGGGTAATGCACCGAATGTGATTTCCAAAACAGTAGTGAGTCTGGGGTTACTTTTGGCACACAATTTCTTGCCTAGTATGAGTCCAGTTCTGTATTTCGGATAGGTGCACCATGAATTGCAGAAGCTGTAAAATGAAAAAGTACAGGCTATTAGTAAAAAAAAAGGTTTTGTGTGACAGAGAGAGAATAAAAAAGAAAATGAGAACACATCCCAGGGATCTCCATCATTATCCCCTTCTCTCTCAATTGCTGGGTTGTCCTGTCGTAGGTTAGACTTCTGCAGCCTACTATCTGTCAGGTCTTCGATAAGCTGCTTTATTACTGCTCGTGCAGAATTTCTACCACATTCAGTGTGAAAAAAATGCATTTTATATCTCACATCACACACAGTTGCAACAACTAGCTCCTTTGTGGATTCGAAGTGTACAAAACGTTTGTCCATGGACTCTAGTATGGCAGTTTTTAATTTGAGAAGTCCAGGAACTGTAATGCTATCAGTGCTGTGGTGGAGGGCTGTTGCAGTTGGGATAACATCAGCAACACATGCGCTGTCTGTGCTCAGTCTCCTGGTTTCAGTCTCGAAGGGACTTAGGACTGTACAGACATTTTCTGCTAGTGCCCACTGCGCAGAGCTGAAAGTGTGTGTCTCACACTCAGTGCCATAAACTGTTAATGCACGTCGCTGTTCCAGGAGCCTCTCCAACATGAAAAATGTGCTCTTCCACCTTGTCGGAACATCTTGGATAAAGCGGTGTAGTGGCAATTGAAGGGTATTCTGAAGTTCAGTCAGCTTTGCTGTAGCAGAAGCTGAGTGTTTAAAATGGGCTACCATTGCCCTTCCTGTGGCCAGTAGTTATTTTATAGAGTGTTGCTTCGAGATAGAATCATGAACTCTTAGCTGTAATATGCGGGCAAAACATCCAACACTGGCAACAGCACTTAATTTCATGGCTTTAACAATATTAGGCCCATTATCTCTTACTACAAGGTGCCTTTTTGTGGCAGTAATCCCCCAGGTGTCAAATACTTGTAAAAACTCTTTTGACAGATTTTCACCAGTGTGCTTATCAGTCAAGTGCTAAAACTTTTATTTGAAGAAGCACGACTGATATATGTAGGAGTCAGGCAAAGACAGCACTTAGCTTTGGATTCATTATCTTTGTCCACAATAGAATGAGTCCAGACCAAAGTTTTACTTTCCATTCGGTCATACTGGATCACAGCAGCACACACCGTATCTCGCGTTCAAGATTGCTCGCTTGCTCGTGCTCTCTTTCTTTACAGGTTTCACCGATCCTTCCAGTACAGCAGAACTTACCAGCTATTCAACAGGTGCTCAATTAAGTAATTAAGTAAGTTCAGCAATTAACATAATCCTCTGTTTTAAAGGCAAAATATCTGAGCGGAACGGTTCAATGTACAATTGTTACTATCCGATCGGATTTTTTTATCGGATCAGATAACCGCCTATCCCTAGTTAGCAGACACTGTTGCTTCACATAGGGATGCTGCAGCTGCCCTCAGTCTATCTCAAGCTGTGCCCACTACCACCCGACACAATCCGAGAACAAGTACCTCGACCCTCATCGCCCTAATTGTTACTAATCGCCCTCACAAATTCACCCGGTCTCCGTGCTTCCTGATGCATTAAGTGACCAGTCGCCAGTACTTGGGCGCTGGTCTTACTTGGCTACAAAGGCCCCTCCTAAAGTTAGCTTTCAGTGAAAACTCAGGCCAGGCAAGCTACAGTCTTTGAAGTACCACCTCATCAGCTGGGACTGGTCTCCCATTGCTGCCTCGCCTGATATTGACTTTTCCCTGGAGTACTTTGTCAACTGCTTCAATTCCGCCTGTCATCTCTTTGCACCCTTCTGCAAATGAGTCATGAAAGGAGCTGACACCCCGTGGATGCCCAGTCCCTTCTGGATCTCATAGACCACTGAGACAATCTCTGGCACATAACCTTGGAGACTGGGAGGCCCGCTGATAGGCAACATTTCCGTGAGGCCAGGAACCGCTGCACCTGACAGGTCCAACAGGCAAAAGCAGAATACTACAGAGCAATCCTTACTGCCTCCTGGGGAAAGGGGCTCAATTTCTGGGACTCCCTCAAAGATCTTAGTGGCAAAATTTCTAATCCCCCCCCCTTCCAGATACTGGTAAATGGTGGTATCTCCACGGCCCCTGACACAATAGCGAACGCACTGAACTCCTCGTGCTCACACCTCAGCAGCCTGCTCCCTGCCAACTTTTGTGCACTCCCCACCCACCCAAGTACCCCTTCCGCTTCAAGGTCATCTCCCAGCGTGATGCTGCCCCCCTCCTCCTCCTCCTGCTAAAGGCACTCAGCAAATCCGGTTCAGCAGTGACAATCTCTATCTTAAAATACCAAAGCTCACTCTCCCTGAAGTACTCTACCCCCTCACTGCTCTGCTAAACTGCTCCCTTGCTCTAGGTCAGTTCCCCTCCATGTGGAAAACTGCCCTCATCACTCCACTCCTGAAGAGTGGTGACCGAACCCTGCCTAGTAATTTTTTTTTTTTTATTTAGTTGTTTAACCAGGTATAGCACACTAAGCTGAAAGCTTTTTTACAGGAGCGACCTGGGAGCACAAGTGATTTGCTCAGGGTCACACAGTATGCAAGTAGAAGCTGTAGGATTCAAACCCAGGTCTGGTCTGCTGGATGTCACCAAATTTGCAGCTCAGAGCCTTAGACCACTGCACTATACTGCCTGTCAGTTATCAACCCATCTCAATTCTACCCCCTCTTTCCAAGGTTCTTGAAAAGACAGTCGCCAACCAAGTCACAGACTACCTTGCTCAACTCAGTCTCCTCTGCCCTGAACAACATGGTTTCCAAAAGAACCATAGCACCACAACCGTGCTTTTGCAATATACCAACACTATCCATACAACCCTGGATGCAGGCCAGATTGCTGGTGCTGTCTACATAGATCTTTCAAAAGCATTTGACACCGTCCACCACTCACTTCTTCTAACCTCGCTAGCCTAAATAGGTTTCTCACAGGATACCACCACTTGGTTCTCAAACTACCTGTCTGACAGAACCCAGAGAGTCAGATTAGGGCATACCTTATCATCCCCTCAGAGTTACATCTGGAGTCCCCAACGGTCAACCTTGGCCCCCTACTTTTCACTCTATTCCTTAACTCCCTGCCCAAGACCTGTTCTGGGAGTCTACTTCTATACGCAGACAAAGCAGTTTTGTTCAGCACCCACACCAACCCTACCGCCCTCCAAGTAGCCCTCCAAGGGTCATTTAATGAGGCAGAATCCTGGTTCACTGACCAAAGACTTGTTCTAAACTATAAAAAAACAAAGTTCATGCTGTTTGCCCATGCCCAGAACAAGTTCAATAACCACCCCCTGCTCATCCGTAACTCCCATAACGAGACCCTGGAACAAGTTTCTACCTTTAAATATTTAGGGGTTACTCTAGACTCAGGGCTAACCTACCATGAACATATCCGCTGACTTAACACAGCTGTAAATGTGCGTATTGGTCTGCTACACCGCTACAAGCACTGTGTCCCCCCTGAAGCCCTACAGCTAGCCATCTCCTCCTCCTCCATCTGCCACTCACTGATTACAGGATTATCTTCTATGGTGCTGCTGACAATACCTCCCTCAACAAAATTAGGGTTTCCCTGAATAAAGCATGTAGACTGGCCACAGGATGTGACCGACTTACACACACCTGTACGCTGTATACCAGTACAAACTGGCTTAATTTTGATGATCGCTAAAAGTACCAGACCTGTCTCCTTGCCAAGAAAATCATGACTGGCTTCATGCCCCCTGCTCTTGTGACACTGCCCCCCTCAACAGCACCAGACGCACACGTCACACTGAGAAATCGCCCTACCAGGTTCCCCACTGTAAAACCTCCTTGGGGCAAAGAACTTTCAGATATTGCGCCCCCAGTTGGCTGAACTCACTGCCCATACCAGTTCTCCTGGCTTCTACCCTAGGACTGTTCAAATCCCTTCTCCGTAGCTATATGTTGCGTGACTCCACCTGTGACTGTACCTGACCTACCCACGACCTATAACTGCCATGACAATGGATCCATTTGGTCCTGCTTCTAGAGTGCCGCTGTTGTTACTGTATTTGTTGTATTTTGCCACTGTACTGCATTGTCTTTGATTGTTGAAATTACCTTGTAACACATCCACCTGTTGTGATTTACCATGTATCTTTCATAAGGTGTGATATTTCTCACACTGCTGTTTATACTGTGATGTCTGTACACTGTATACTCTGTGTTGTTTTCTGTGATGTGGAGCCTTTGTAAAGGAGTCTCTGACTCAAAGGTATTAATTGAGATTGTATTCAATAAATAAAAAAATAAATAAATGGACAATTTTTAAAAGTGTAAAAACTTTAGAATTGCATAGCTCATTAAGGGTTTGGTCTTTTTACTTGAAATGTACAGGGTGCTGAGGGGATGCCCTCCAGGTGTGAATTATGCTGTTGCAGGTGTTGTGGAATTAAGTGGTTCCATAGATATGCCATCATGAAGTTGAGATTTTCTGCATAGGATTACATTGAGGGGTCTGTCATGCCTTTCGGTGCCCTTATCTCGAGAACGAAGTGAGATACAGAGTTTTCGCTACTGGCAGCTGCTGGAACTAGATTTTAAACCATAGAGTAAGCCTGCAGTGAAATTGTTTCTGTGGGTTGCACGGTTAATGAGATATTGTCAAATTTGTGTTACAAGGGTTCCTTGCCCTATGGAGCTGCTGTATGGCTCTGTAACTATGCGTAAGTGGGAGCACGGGCCCACAGATGCATAGTGTTATGCAAGGAAGTGAGCACGGGCCCGCGCTCCCACCAATACATGTTTTTCACTAGTTATACTACACTTTTTCCAAAAGTAAGGACATTCATGGCAAAAACCTGCATTTAATGCATCAGTTAGGGTTAAAGTGACAAAACTGAGGAAATAAAATGTTAGGGTTGCACCCCTAACCCCCTCCACATAATCCACACACCCATCCTCCACAGACTGACAGACACCAGGGTGTGCCATGGGGTTGTGAGGCCTAACTATCACCCAGTTCTCCTTTATTGTAACATGTCAACCTGC
Source organism: Neoceratodus forsteri (assembly GCA_016271365.2). NCBI lineage: Eukaryota > Metazoa > Chordata > Ceratodontiformes > Ceratodontidae > Neoceratodus > Neoceratodus forsteri. The sequence continues at coordinate 18,824,689 of JADMNL010000033.1, read as the reverse complement.
TTACACATGGAATGGGGTGAGAGTTGGGCCTGACAACCCCATGTCACACCCTGGCATCTGTCAGTCTGTGGAGGATGGGTGTGTGGGTTATGTGGGGTAGGTTAGGGGCTCAACCCTAACGTTTCATTTCCTCACTTTTGTCGCTTTAACCTTAACTGATGCATTAAATGCATTTTTTTGCCATGAATATATTTTATATTTGTACATTAAGGAACTGGACCTAAGGTATCATCTGTTACAGGACTGTCCATAAGGGTCCAGCAGCCAGTTGTGGCAGTTGACAAGTATTGCTGGGTTTTCTATTAAAATTGACACTAGTATAGATCCCAGTTCTACAACCACAAGGCATTCGACTCAGTGCCACATGGAAGGCTGGGAAGGAAGTTAGTAGGCACAGGGGCGGGTGCAAAGCTGGTGAGATGGGTAGGAAACTGGCTGCAGGGAAGGCAACAGAGGGTGGTGGTGAGTGGGGAGCTCTCACACCCAAGGGCAGTGACGAGCCGTGTCCCACAGGGCTCGGTGTTGGGACCAGTGTTGTTTGGGATATTCATTGCAGACATATCATGGGACATCAAGAGCAAGATCAGTCTGTTTGCTGATGATACCAAGGTTGGGCGGTGGTGGATGAGCTAGGGGATGGCAGGGGTTGCAGGATGATCTGGCAAAGCTTGAAACCTGGTCAGACACCTGGCAACTGGGCTTTAATGCCAAAAAGTGCAAGGTGATGCATTTTGGGATGAAGAACCCAAGGAGGACTTACCAGCTAGGGGAGTGCAGCTAGCCCAGACAGAGGAGGAGAAGGATCTGGGTGTGCTCATCACAGGGTCAATGAACAACTTGGCACAATGTAGGAAGGCAGCTGCAAAGGCCAACAAAATGCTGGGTTGTATTGCAAGGGGTATATCCTCGAGGAGGAGGAGGTGATTCTGCCACTGTATAGGTCATTATTTAGACCACACCTGAGTACTGCATGCAGTACTGGCGTCCGTATCTGAAGAGGGACATTAAGTTACTGGAGGGGTGCAGCAGGGCGACAAAGATGATCAAGGGTCTGGGGACTTATCATATGAGAGGAGGTTGAAGGAGTTGAACATGTACTCACTGGAGGAGAGGAGAGACAGGGGACATGATTGAAACTTTAAATACATGAAAGGAATAAACAAGACGAACAGAGGGCTGTTCAAAGTAAGGGAGGAGGGGCCACCAGGGGCCATGATATGAGACTGGAGCGAGAAAGGTTCAGGAGGGAGATGAGGAGACACTTTTTTACAGAGAGGGTGGTGGCTGGGTGGAATGCATTACCTGCTGAAGTGGTATGCAGTAGAACAGTGGACTGCTTCAAACGAGGATGGGACAGGACAAGGGGGAGGGTTAATGAAGGGGAAGGGTGGAAGGGAGGGGCAGCTGCAGAGATAAGGGTGGTAGCTGCATTCGAGCAGACTTGATAGACCTCTAGGCCTTTATCTGCTGGCAAATTTCGTATGTTTGTATGTTCGTAACCACGAAAGAAAAAAAAATAGGCACTGTCAACAGACAGAGCTAATTAACTGGGGCAGGACTGGATGGTAGCGTTTTCACAGAAACCTGCACTCAGTTCATAGGTCCAGAACTGGTTTGTTTTGCTTAAATTGGCAAACATAGCAGACAAGCCTTTGCTTAATGTGGCTGAGGACATATCAAAGGTTTCCGATGAGGGGCCATTCAAAAGTACTAATACCAAAAGCAGAGGTGCTGAGGAACCCTCCAGATCCCAGCCAAAAAATAAAGCTTCCAAAAATGAAGTTCCTCACAAATTGAAAAATAGTAAAAGTGATGAAGGAAGGAAGCTTGAGCAAGTTGCTGATGAAGTAGCTAAAAGGAAGCTCTATCTAGACATAACTGCTCCCATTGCTCATGGGAAAGTCAATAGCGAGACAACAGGCAGCTTAAAGCATACAGGAAAACAAAGTACTTGCAGAGTCTGCGCAGTATTCCATCTGTACAAAATATGGAAAAAGCATGGCAACTGTTTCAGACTCTACAAAAGATGGGTCCTTTCTTTACTGGAGCTGGCAATCACTCTTTCCCAGTTCTCTTTCCCATAGACTGTGAGGGTGATACAGTGGATGGTAAATAATTTTATTCTGCCCCTGCTTACAAGGGCTGCAATCACTTTTCCACAGTTCTTGCCCCTGAGGCTGTGAGGGTGATACAGATGATATGAGAATTTTTATGATGTGGAGGGCCTAGAACCCTAAGTATCCAAGGAGGTTCTCACTCTATGCCTTCGTTTATCCAAAACATATTGGCACCCTGGACCTCCCTTCTCAGGAGTCCTTCCAAGGTGAGGATGAGGATAAGAAAAGATTATAGGGAGATGAAAGGTTCCACCTCCTAAAAGCCCTGTCTATAATGAAGAATATAAATAAAAGTACCACGAAACTGCTTCAAACCCCCACTTCTGTGGCAGAGGTTTACAAATGGTCTGGAAGTGTTTAATAAATAAATACTTAAATATATCGATTGTTTAACAGTACTGAGTGCCTGTCTGTACATCCCAGCCATGTGAGTATAGTGCATCAGGCAGCTTGCGAGAAAGCTGGGGTCTCTTTGTCCTCCTTACCTCTGGATAAGGACTCCAGAAAATATATTCTTAATTACCCACAGATGCTTGTTAGAATTTTTACCTACTTGGCTTTTCGACCAAATATAAAAAAAAAAAAGAAAGCAATGTGGAACTCTGTCCTGGTTCTTGGTGCAGGAACCAGTGGTTTTGACTAACTTGCTGTGGAATCTATGTAGTACCAATTTTCCACAGGATGACAACGAGGATGCCGCCTCCAGAGTCATGGCTTATGCCATCTCTCTGAGGCGCTTTATCTGGCCTAGAACCACTGGTCTACTCTCAGACTCCCAGTTTAAAGCCATGTACTTTCCTTGTGATCAAAACATACTCTTTGATTACAAAACATCTCACTGCAACAAGGCCCCTGCCCCACGGAATTTCCTCCCAAGGGCATTAGGGACAGAGTTTTTTTCCAAGCCTTCTCTCAGTACAGGGGTGTTTTCTCAGTCTAAAGCCTGACGTTAGTGTGGGCAGACCTCATGTGTACCCAGGTGTCTAAGCCTCTTCCCCAACACAGACGTTTCTGTTGGAGTGGGAGGAAAAAAAAAAAAACGCAAAAACAAAACAGTAAAACATTCTAGCTTTGTGAATGGAGGAGAGGGTCCCTGGCCATGAAAAGAAGAAAGGGCCTCTACTCCACATAATTCCTGACACAAAGAGAACTGGGGAGTGGCTTCCCATCTCACTGTTAAAACCCTAATTCAAGATGGTCACTCTGTTACTATTCATACAGCCCTTACAGTAGGGAGACGGGCTAGCCTCCCTAGTCCAAAAGGGGCCCACCTTTTTTCCATATATGTTTAACGAGGTCTCACACAAGCGTGGGCTCACTGCGACCCTTCAGCCTTCCTCAGCCCCAAGAGTCTTACAAAGTGCTGGGCAGTGGTAGCAGCACGCCTCAGGAATCTCAGTGTGTCTAGCTACACCTAAGTTGCTGGTTAGCCAGCTAAAGTCTCCTTGTCAGGTCAAGGAGTCCCTTTTTTCCCCTTACAGGGCTCTATCTGTAGTTTCGGGGTTCCCGGATAAATCTAAATGAAGTCTCACTGGGAATCCTCCCAGCATCCAGGAACGATATGCCTTCCTTCCGCAGGCAAGAATTCAAGATCTCCCTCACTGGCAATTTTCTTTATCCAGGGACAGCAAGACCAGCCAACAAGCGCTTGACTGGGGTTGAATCATTAACCCTCACTGGTTCAGTATAGGATGCAGTCCTGAGCAAATCACATCACTTTGACATTTTCTCATGCTACAGGGACACATGGCTTCAGTGCCTGCAGTGGTACCAGGGTTCAGATACAGGATGCATCACCCACAAGTCTCCTTGTAGCTTGCTGGTCTCAGAAAGCAACAATTTTCAAAGCTGAAAACTATGACAGAGCAGTTCCACAGATGTCTTACCCCGGTGGTGGGAAGCGCATCTGGACAGTGCCTCAGTAAGTGGTACCTAGAATCTCCAGAAGTCACAGTTAATCATATTTCTTTTAGAACTCGGAGAAATGTTTCTATTTCAAAGCATTTGCTGCCGTCTTAAAAGGATGGACTTACAGAGTCGAACAGACACTACTGCAGTGGTCAGATCAGGAGTACTCTGTTTGCAGGCGTTATAAAAATTGGTCTCTCCCCTTCTACCTGGGAGTCTTCCTTTCAGCGATTCTCCTCCCAGACAAACTCAATACTCTGGCAGAGGCTCTAGTCACATCAGTCAAGGCTGGAGTTAATGGGCTCTGAACAAACAAGTACTAGTCACGGTGTTCAGGTGGTTGGGCACCCAGAAGTAAATCTGTTTGCCTCTCCCCTCAGCTTCCAGTTTCCTCAGTTCTGTTGAAGGTTCCAGCCCCGGGATCGCCTCCCCTGGACACCTTGATCCTGGTCTGGACAGGGAGGTTCCTATATGCATTCCCTCCTTTTTCCCTGATTCTCAGGGTGTTTCTGGAACTCATACGACAGTCTGCATCTATGATCCTGCTGGCTCCGGATTGGCCCAAGCAAGCCTGGTACCCTATCCCTCTCTCAGTGTCCTGCAGCAGTTCATTCACCTGCCTCCAACTCACTCCCTGATGACCCTTCTTCAGAAAGGAGTGCAGTATCTAGGCATACATTCCTTTTACCTCGAGGCCTGGTTCTGGAACAGTTAGAGTCTGCATCCTCACAGTATTCTTAACAGGTCCTTAGGATACTGAGGGTGGTTAAAAAAATGAATACTAAGAAGACTTATGCAGCCAAATGGAAAAGGGTTTCCCTCTGGTGCAAGAGCAAAAGGGTCGAATCCTGTTCCACTTCAGATCCTCAGCTGCTAAACTGTCTGGTACTCTTACAGGCGTCAGGCTTGAAACCATCTTCTTTCAAGCTACACTTGGTGGCAATTTCAGCCTACCTTTTGGTGGGAACGAAAAAATCTGTTTTTTCCCCATGCTGTATTTAAACAGTTTTTTCAAAGGTCTCTTGCACCTCCAGCCTTCAGTTCGGGAACCTTTTTGGAGCATGAACCTTTGCATAGACAGGCTCATGAAGCCGCCCTTCGAACATATGTCCACAGCCCTCGTCAAGTTTGTAACTTGGAAGGTAGGCTTTCTGGTAGCCATTTCCTCTGCCAGGAGGTTTTCAGAGTTACAGGCCCTGTGCACTGAGCCAAAATTACATCATCCCTCACAATGATAAAGTTGAGCTCAGGACAAATAGGACATTTCTGCCAAAGGTGGTTTCAGAGTTCCACTTAAACCAGTTCATTACTCTGCCTGTCTTCTTTACTGAGAAATCCACTCCTGGTAAGCAAAAGCTCCACAGCTTGGATGTCAAAAGAGCCATCTTTCACTACCTAGAACATACTAGACAGTTCAGAGGCCCTCCATTCAGTTGTTCCTCACCTACGGGCATGTAGGCAGGGGAAGACCAGCTACCAAGAGAACCATTTCCCGCTGGTTGGTCTCTTGTATTAGTTTCTGCTATGAAAGAGCAGTTCACCAATCTCCAGTGGGGCTCAGGGCCCACTCCACCAGGGGCACTGCAGCCTCGTTTGCAGCAGCAAGAGACATTCCCCTACTGGATGTCTGCAAAGCAGCTACCTGGAACTCTGTGCACACCTTTGTGAAACACGACTGTTTGGATGTGCAGACCAGATCTGATGCCAGATTTGGCAGGGCAGTTCTGCAGAGCCTCTTTCCTAAATAGGTTCTCTGCCCACCTCCCACTTGGTACTGCTCAGTAGTCTGCTAAAGTTACTGATGCTAAAGGACTCCTGGGGTAAGAAGAAAAAAAGACCTCAGTAATCTTCTTTCTTCCAAGGGGTCCTTCAGCATCAGTAAGCTCTCACCCTTCCTTCCCAGTTCACCTGTCAGAAACGGGCTCTTTATCTCATCTTTTACGAAATTTGGAGTTTCTTATTGACAAGTTTTTACTTCATGTTGTTGTTTCTATTTCCACTTTTTGTGAACATTTGCATGTTTTTTGAATCCTGTTGATTCTTTTAAGGGCAATTGTCCTCGTTTTTCCTCAAAATTATTCTGAAGCTTTCAACAGCGCTCACTCAGCTCACTCCCTTTCCTGTGTTCTGACTGGCTTGTCCCTAAGCTCATATAAATTCTCTTAAAGGCACAACTCTGGGGGAAGTTGCACCTAGGCAGCTAAGTGCAAAAGTTACTGATGCTTAAGGACCCCTTAGAAGAAAGAAGATTACTACAGTGAGTAATATTTTCTTTTTAACTTAGCTATTTGTGTCTAGTATTATACTGATGTCTGGATGTGTGTAATTTTTCAAATCCTGCCCCGAGCATCTTTTCACAATTGTTTTGCAGAGTGACATTTTGGACAGGATTCCATAAGAGACCTGTCATCTTCATATAGTGGTGCAATAAAAAGATTAGGTTGAACGTTTGAGGTCAGAACTGGAAACAAACAGAAAACAAACAACAAAGAACGAACGTTGAAATGTTTCAATGTTCACTCATGACTTGTGCAATGTTTTTACTTTTGAACACACATTTTCAACATACTCCTGTTTTTTTTGTTTTTTTAACCTATCCAATGAACATCGCAGGTGTAAATATCAAATCCCCCTTCAAAATGTGTTTTTGTGGTCATTCCACAAAACAATGTTTTGATTTGCATTTGATAAATAACTCCTGTCCTGTTCATATGCTGGGGCAAACAAACTTTGAACATTTCTTCATTTCCCAACCATGACAATTTCACTATTATAACTCATGTTATAAATGTGTTATCATCTCAGCACTATCAATGCTAACCACATCCACATCATATGCAAGCAAACATTTGGCATTGACGAACATTTGTTTTATTAGGAAGATTAATGGGTTTTTTTTTGGCAACGAGGTAAGGCCCACTAAGCACAAGTGCCTGTTTTCTGGGGTGACCTGGAAGCACTAGGCGGTTAAGTGATTTGCTCAGAGTCACACAGTATGCTCGTGGAGGTTGTGGGAATCAAACCCAGCTCTGCTGTATGTACTAAGCTCATTTACAGCTCGTTACTGTAACCTCTAGGCTATACTGCCAGCCCCTTAGCTTGAAAGATTTATTTTTTCCACAGTAATGTCCTTATTTAGAGATTTTCTTTTCTCTCTGGTAGGGTTAGAAGTTGTAAGGATGATAAGAAGTCATTTTTTTTTTTGTGGAGATTTGTTTTCTTTTTTTTTTTTGTAATCAATATTTTATTGAAAGGTTTTATGCTTTTACAAATACAATAATTTATGCTGTAAAAATAACATATTGCAGAAGTACAATAAAATATGAAGTATATTAAAAGTCAAGTAATGTGAATTATACAACTTGCTACAATATTCAATCAATTGAATAAAGGGGAGGGGGAAGGGAACAAAAGTAGGGAAGAAATGACTATACAGGTTTAAAAAGACAAAACGTATCTGCCAGAAATCAAGCCAAGCAATAACAAATATAAAGTAGATTAACATGTAGCACATACTTCAACAATTGACAGATAAATTCACTCCTCAAAATAGTGTAAAAACAGTTCCCAGATACCATAAAATGTATCCATTCTGCGTATACTGAGGTATGCTGTTCTTTTATAACTAGCCCTTGTCATAAGATCCTGAAGCCATTCTTTTGAGCCAGGAACATCTGTGCTCAACCAATGTCTTAAGATAAAATTTTTTGCCATAATCAGAGCAGCTAATAATCATAGTTTTTAGTTTGTGTAGGATTCAGGGATGCTGGAACAAATTCCCAGAATGACCAGAGCCGCAGAACAATCAAGCCTAACCTTAAGGATTCCTTCACAGTAAGCTCTAATAGTTCCCCAAAAAGGATCTAAGCATGGGCAAAAACCACAGGATATGGGAGTGTGTGCCTTTGCTTTTCATACACTTCCAGCAGGTGTCACTGATAGAGAGACCCATGGCCACCAGTTTACAGGGGGTGTGGTACCATCTGTGTACTATCTTAAACCAATACCAATCGACCTTTAGCTTCTCTGCATGCTTTTAGAGTCATAGACCAGATGCTAGACCAGCCATCTTGTGAAATAATTATTTTGAGCTCCTCCTGCCAAATGGTGTCTGTTTGAATGAAAGGAATTATCTCTACCTTTTGGATGTATAATTCTCCAAGAATTAATTAGACTGAATTCAGAGCAAAACGTTTTAAGAGCATTGGAGTCTTTAGACTGAGCACCAGAGTTACCGTATGTACTGTCAATCTATGGATCAACAACACATATCCCCTGCTGTCACCATAGCCTCATGAACATGTTGTGAAATTAGATCTGCTAGAGAAGTGAATAATTCTGTCAAACTATTATTTGGGGCATATACACTAACCAAAGATATATCTCTACCCTCCATTTTAATATTTACAACAACATATCTACCCTCTGAGTCAGTAACGACAGAAGTCGAAGAAGCGTTACATCTCTTGTGAAACAATATGCATACTTCTTTACTTTTAGTATTAAAAAACTCCCATATACACTGCCCACCCATGACTTATTTAATTTAGCTGTCTCTTCATGAGATAAGTGCATGTCCTGGATGAAGGCAATATCTGTCTTCAGATTCTGTAAATAAAACACCTTTGACCATTTTATGGGGTTATTACAGCCTTTTATATTCCAGGAAACTAGTTTAAGATTGCTTTATTGCTTGACATTTTCAGAGTATGTAAATTTAAAAAGAATGTCTTTCAAATACTTAAGCCCAAAGAAAAGCAGGTATCTGAGTAACTGTTTTGAAAACAAAAGACTAAACTTGTCTAATTAAGTCAAATGTATAACTATATTACTATAAAACCTTCTATACAAGTTAGAATAAGTTAAACAAATGCTATAGACAAATGCAAGTTAGCACTCATTAACCAACAGCCTAAGATAAGATATGATCAGACTGTCTGATCTATTAAAATTGAATGCAAAATGCAACCTTTAAAAAAATTATAACAAAACTGATATGTTCCAAGTACGATGTATATAAATTAACAACAGATGTAACCAGCTTTAAAGTTTCTATGCCCAGGCAGATGTGCTGCAATGCATAATGTATATACCCCTAACTTTGACTGCCTAGTTCGGGAGAAACAAGCCCTCTGCTCCACCTAAAACAAATAACAAAAGCACTGAATATTGTACATAACAATCTCCTATTTTACATAAAGAATGGAAAGGTAGACCCTCATAAAGGGAAATGTTTGCACTGAGCGACTGCCCAATTCATTGATAAAAAGATAGCTACTAGGATAGGAAAGCTGACCGCACATGCCCCGTGCACCAAAAGCCTCAACAGAGCAATTGAGCGGCTATGTAATACCAGAGCTGCATAGTCTGGAGCATACCTCATGCTACATAGACATGCCAATCCAACAGGGCATGAAGGAAAGTGAGGCATTTCTTATTTTACATATTGCCCCAAGTCTAAGCTTGTTATGGCAACCCACCCTCAAAGGCAATCAAATTGACAAGAACTGTTTGGTGCTGCGTAACCACCTGTTAGTGAATCCAGCAAGCCACCTCGTGGTTGCCTAAATCTGGTACAGAGACGAAGTTATAAGTTGCTTTATTTGCTGTAGAGCCAGTAAAGCCCTGCTGACAGCTAGCCAACGTGTGGCGGGTTAATTACCAGGCCATATATTGATTGCTAGGCAGTTTTTACTTATAGAGGAACTCAGCCACCATTGGTGACCTAATAGATGCCTACAAGTTGGCCTTTATATAAACTTCTGACTCTGCTGTACACTAGTCCTTCATGACCCATTTTATCTTCTCAGTTTATTTAAGGTAAACGTGAAGACTGTATGAGACTGGTTGTTAAATTAAAATTAAAAATAAGCAATTAGCACTCTCTTCTCATTATCGTTGACACATTTGTGACCCATACACAGCCTTGTTAACACATATGATAGTGCACACCTTCACAAGTTAAGTTAAAAAAAATAGAAATGTAGATACGGGGCGCAGGATTCACAAAAGGGATGCACCGGGGCATCCCTGACATGCGCCCAAAGGAGATTCTGGCAGGGGGCCGATGCACCAGCGCATTGCAGATGTGCCGCGCCACCACCAGTAATGCTATGCAGGCGCAACTGGAGGTGTGAAGGGGTCCATGCATACCGGGCGCAGCCCCATTCACAGTTCCCTATTGTGGCGCATCCCCGGGCAAGTCTGGGGATGCGCTTACAGAAAGATAAGTCTAGAAATTTAGACTTATGTGGGTGGTCACCCAAAGGTAGGCTGCCATCCTGCAGGCAGCAGCACGGCAGCCTGCCCACCCTGGCAGTCCAGTGCCCCCCCCACCCCAAGCACCTGTAGAATGCTGCAGCCGGTGGTGGTAAATGAAATGCAGAACCTCCTTCCCAAGTTCCCGGTAAAGCCACCCTCCACAGCGGTGGTTAAAGAAATGAGGAACCCCCCTCCAAGCCCCAAGCCCCTGTTGCTGGCACCCTCCATGGTGGTAGTAGGCATAATTGAGATCCCCCTGCCCTAAGCCCCCATTGAAGCCATTCTCTGTGGCGGTAGTAGGCATAATGCAGATCGCCCCCACCCCAAGCCCCCATTGAAGCCGCTCTCCCCAGCAGCCATCTCTTATGGAATGAACCCCTCCCAGCACACCCAAGCCACCCCTCTCCCCCCACCCCAGCAGGGTCCCACTATCAGCAGGCAGCCCAGCCCACCCGCACAACGCCACGGCCGCCCGCCAGCAGAGCTGTCTGGCAGTGACAGCTACCGTACAACCACTCCCATCTGGAGAGTCCTATTCCTGGAATCCTGTATTAACAGCTATAATGACTCTGTCTCCCTCTCCTCCATAAGGCACTTTAACCTCTCTTTCAGGTATAATGCCATCCCCCCCCGTTTTCCCTGTCCCTGTGGAATATTCTGTACCCTGGGACCACCAAGTCTCAGTCGTGGTATTGGGTGGCCCATGTTTCCGTGATTGCTGCCATGTCCACGTCCTTCTCCACCATGAGGGCCTGTAAGTCATTTGTTTTATCCCCCAGGCTCCTCGCATTTATGGCGACCACCTCCCATCCCTTTACCTTTCCTTCCCCATCACTCTGCCCTCCACTTCCAGCATCCCCTGTATTGCTTCTACCTAGTACATCGCCCTTTTTCTGGGGGTAAGCCTGCTCTGCTTCCCATCTTGTGGCCACTGTATACCCTTCCTCTGCCTGCTACCCCCCTCTCCTAGTTTAAATGTCCAGCTACCTCAATATACTCCCCAAGCTTCTGTTTTTTTAACACCTTCTTGCCCTCTTCATTTAGGTGAAGTCTATCCTTAGCGCATAGGCCACTGTCATCCCAGGTCTGTCCCCACCCTCCCACCAACCCAAACCCTTTGATGTGACACTAATTGCCTAACCATTCATTAAATTCCTTGATCCTTTGTTTTCTAGCCATGCTCGCCTTGGGCATTGGTAATACCTCAGAAAAGGTTACTGATTTACCCTCCCCCTCGCTTAAAGTTCCCAGCTCCTCAAACCTCTTTTGGACTACCTCTAATGTACTATCAGCCAGGTCGTTTGTCCCCAGATGAAGAATTAAATGAGGTCTCTCGCTTCCCCTTCTAGCATATTTCTAGACTGATTGTTCCACTCTTTCAGCTATTGTCCCTGGCATGGCCTCCACCCATATACGGCTATGTCTTTCCCCCTTGCTACCCCACCTTACCTCCGTTAGCACTGAATCCCATTTTCCCCCTATATTTCTATCTGCCTGCTTCCCCTTCCCAGTTTCTCTCCTGTCTGACTCCTCCCTCTCCTCCAGTACATAATTCCCCCATCTGTCCCTGTTGACATTTCTCTCCTGCCTGCCTCCCCTTTAGCATATATTTCCCCGCCTGTCCCTACTGTCATTCCTCTCCTACCTGACTCCTCCTCCTGCACACAATTCCCCCTGTCTGTTCCTGTTGCCTTTCCCCCATCAGTGTTCTCCCCTGCCACAGCCGCTATGCCCCTGCTGTCTTCTTTAGCCACTCTGCTCCACTCCTCCACATCCCTGCTACATTAGACTATCCCTCCTTCTTGTGCACTTCCCTCTCCTTCCCTCTCTTGCCCCCTCCTGGGTATCCCACACCCCCCTCCTCCTCTTCCTCCACCAATGTCGCCAGCAAGCAAACCTATTACCTGCCCCCTCTGCATCACTGTGCCTTGGTTCCTCCCTCCTGAAAGCCTTCCCTCCAGTGCAAGACCCCTTGTTTGTTTTGCTCCCAGTCCCCCTCCCACCACCCTCCCTCAATTCGATGTACCTCCCATGTTGTGTCCTCATGATTTTCAGAATGTTGGGGTGCATGGGGAAGGGCATAACAAGCAGGAGGAAAGAGGTGGTTATGCCACTAGACATTGACAATATAGAGGCAGTTCAGAGCAGGACAACGAAGATGGAACAGTTACTGCACCAGGAGCCCTACAAGGAAAGACTTAAGGACCTTAATATCTATTCACTGGAAGAAAGAAGGGAGAGGAGAGATATGACAGAGACTTTCAAGTACCTTAGGAGAATAAACAGGGTACAGGTGGAAAGCATATTTCAGAGAAAACTCTCCACATGAACAAGGGGACATGATATCCTCCTGTAACTGGTCGAGTAACTAGTACTTGACATCCTTGCACTGGGCTCACTCCCTGTCCTCCTGCCCTATGAGTTCACCTGGCCCTCTAGTCTCTTCCCCTTTGTTGTCTCTTTCCCTAGTGTACCCGCCTAGTGCCCCTCCCCCTGCTGGCACTGATTTCTTTAGCCCCGTTTGCACTGATCGAACCTGTTTTGTATTTTGCTGTTCGCTACTGAATTCACCCTGTATGTACCTCTCTGTATTTATCACGTGCTAAATCGTCTCTAATGCTGTTAGCTACCTTTTCAATCCCTGTTAAGCCCGTTATTTTCGGTATGTTTAATGTGACTCCTTTACTGTTCTTGTGTGCATCTACCTTGTAACCCTCCCGGGTCACACTTGAAAATAGGCACATGGCTATCTAGTGTGCTTACCCAGTAAACAAAAGCAAATAAATAAATATGAAGCTGAAAGGCGGAAAGCTCAGGGGTAATGTTAGGAAGTCCTTTTTCACAGAAAGGTTGGTGGAGCCGTGGAACAGCCTTCCATCAGAAATGGTGGGGGTGAACACAATACAGGGGTTCAGGAGTGCAAGGGATAGACATAAGGGCACCTTGGAGATGTGTAGAGCAGGAGAGCGGCAGATCAGATAGGATCTGGGGCTGCAGCAGTGAGTAGGGAAATGGGCAGACTAGGCGGGCCATATGGTCCTTATCTGCTGACAGAGTCTATGCTTCTTGGTGTGTAAAGACTGAAAGACTTTCTTATGGCCTTGCCATGGTGGGCAAGTCACGGAGACTTGGGGTAAGTGGCAGAGATGACTAGAGTGGTAGGTTCCGCATACATTAGGGCTAGATAGGGCAGTGCTGGTGACAGAGGATGAGGGAAAAGGAAAGTAAAAGAATGCAAATGAGGTTAGCAAGGTCTAAGTGAGATAAAATGTTTTAGACAATAAAGATAAGCAAGATAAGTCTGTACAGACAGAGCAACAGGCGGATAGTGAAGACACTGGCATTTTATGGAAAATTATCCACAAGGTCAGTAAACAGGGAAGAACACAACTTTGAATGACTGCCATTACAACAGGAACAGTGGCCCAAGGTTGCTTGCCCAAATTTCACAACCTGTTTTTGTCGAGACAGATGGGATCTGAACCAGTGAGGGAGGTGGGGGGGGGGGGTTCCAGGATTACAAAGGTCTTCTGTTTGTCGACTAGTGGGGATTGATTGACTGCATCAAACACCTTGGCTCGATCAGTGATAACAGCACCAAAACCAAGACCAGAGTCAATGTTAAAACATTAGATCAGCCGTTCGCGTGACGCAGCTGAGGAGTGAGGAAGCCATGAGATAGAGCGACAGTCCATCGTGACCCACTCTTCACAAACAAATCCTTTTAAGACGAACAGGTTGTAGCAAAATTTGTAAACACCTCCTTTAATGATCTACCTGATGTCGGAACCTGAAGACTTTTTCCGCTTTGTGTCCGTTTACTGCTAAAAACCCAGCAAAACATCCAAATGTGTATTTTCTAGAAATAAGAAATGTGCCACCAAGACTGCAATGAAAGAGCAGTTGAAACAACTTCTTGCTGAAATGTCGACTCTCCGATCCACGGTCACCGATGCTCTGATGGATTTTAAAACCATCAGTAAAGTTGCCAGCACCAATAGAATGGTGTGGCAAATGCTGAAGCCAGGATATCCAGTCTGAAAGTTTGCTCCTGGCAACCCTATAGCTCACCATTGGCCACGTACCTCATGTGACCAGTGGGAGCGGGTGTGTGATTTGCAAGGAGAAAATGGGTCAATGCCTGCTTCCTTTTGCCAGTGAATGCTCCAGGCACTAATTTACTCCTGAAGGAAAATGTAAGCAAGTGCTGTTCCAGGGCTGTGATGTGCTGGCCTAGATGTTCAAGAGATTGTGAGATAGCATGTCAAGAGATTCTTTCCGGAAGATAATTGAGTTCCAAACTCTGGACACACTTCAGGGAAAAAAAACACAACATATGCAAGTGTAACCCCTAGGTGGCACTATCCCAAGGGCTACTGCTCCTGCCTGCTGGGCTGGTAGCAGGTTAAGGGGCCAAGGTTCAGTCACAGGTGCCTCCACCCAAAGGTCAGGGTTGGTGTCGGTTGGACTAACCAGGCCACAGCCCTCTGGGACACTGTGACCCCCCCCTTGCCTCCCACTAGTGACCCACCTGAAACACAATGTTTACCTTCCCAACACCCTTGACAGGCTTTATACATACACCTGTGTTTGGCACTTACCCCCAGGACTGGTTCTTTCAGCTTGGCTCTGGGGACCCCCTGTAAAATAAGGTGATGCAAGACAAAAAATAACCATACAATATCTTAGGCATAAACTGATACTATAGTCAATGTAAACTGTAGACAAAAAAGTAGATCTGATTTATTCAGGGGCTATAACAAGGATGGGGGGTAATCAGGATAATTGGCTTAATCACACTATGTATACAGTATCACAGCTGTGCATGCAGTCAGAGTTCCTATCAGTCACACTTTCTGGGTTCCCAGGATGGAGAAGGGGTCTAGCCAGGATCGTTGCCCGGGGTAGGCCAGCGTTGCAGCTGGCAGGGGCCCTGTGAGAAAAAGAAATGCCATGCACACTCTCTGATTGTAATCCGGAGCTGGTGGGCTCAGTTCGTGGAAACAGCACAACAAAATAATCAGATGATACACTTGTGATTTAAAAGGTATGTTGCAGGGAGCTACCCTGTTTGTTACTCACGATACCCAAAGCTGAACACAGGACGGATGATGGTCAAGATGCTAGCTGGTTTTTCTGGATTGCCAGAAGAAGCATGGTAGGGTGACGAGACCCTCGTGGCAGAGTCCAACGGCATGGGGTAGCTGCAGATTCAGTCTGTTTCAAACTGGGTACACGTCCAGCCCTCAGCACACACTCAGCTCGGGGGAATACCAGATCATGACCCCCTTCTCCAGTTTACAGCACATTTACATGTAACAAAAATTACTGCACCAGGCATGCAGCTCCTCAACCCTGATTGCAAAGTCACTGCTAAACCCGGGAGCACAAAGGTAGCTAAAGTTCCTGACAGGCCAATCGCACTTAGCAAAATCTTCAGTCTTCTTCAGGTTAAGCCTGGTCCCAATTCAGTGGTTTGTTTCATAGCAGTAGATCAGATTCAGTCTTCTTCACTTCTCCTCAGGCGGAAAATGGCAAGCAGGCCAAGATTCAGGCTGTACACGATTCTCCTGTGCGAACTACTACGCAACACAACTGTTCGAATTATGCGAGCTCCTTCTCTTTCAACCTCCACCTCAAAATCTGGCTTGCCAGAAGACAGCTCATGGTATTTCTCCTTGATCCAAAAGGTCCAATTTGTCAGTCTAGCTGTCAGTCACAGTAAGAGCTCCCCCTCCGGGTGCAAAAGGCGCCAACAGCCCAGAACTGCAAATCCCAACCAGTAATCCACACAGTCCTATGGTAGCAGACTCCATTTCAGAATCCTAAAGTGCTGATTGGTCCAATTCAGCAGTTCGGGACCAAAATGGTGGAGCTGACTGAACAGTTCTTGCTGCAAGAAAGGCAGGTTAGCACAAACCACATTAATTATCACTACTCTAAACGATCACCAGCCAGTAGTTACACCTTCTAGCAGGGCTCTCTCTGCACAAGTAGCAATGGCAGAAATGGAGCAAGGGTTCAGCAGCCCAGGCGGGACTCAGGCATGGAAACACACAGTCCTCCCTTTTTAATTAATTTTAACTGCACAGGCAGCTCTTAAAGGGTCACTCTTAAGGTGGATCTTATTGTCTCCATCTTGAAGGGTTTATATTTTACGCTTTTGTTCAGTGTCTTTAGGTTGAGAACCGGGCGTAAGTCACCAGTCTTTTTTGGTACCGTGAAGAGGATGGAGTTGACTCCCTGGCCCTCCTCTGCGGGGGCATCCCTTGTGATGGCATTGTTCTCTGTTTACCCAGGTGTAAGGAAGTGGAGTGGCTCAGAGATGCATACCCCCACAATCACCTTTACCAGGTGAATAAACTACCATTACTTTTACCCTGCTTACTTCCATCGTTACTTTTACCCTACCTACTTCCATCATTACCTTTAGCCTACATACTTCCATTATTACTTTTACCCTTACTTCCATCATTACTTCTACCTTATCTACTGCCATCATTAATTTTACCCTACCTACTTCCACCATTACTTTTACCCTACCTACATCATTACTTTTACCCTACTTACTTCCATCATTACTTTTACCCTTACTTCCATCATTACTTTTACCCTACTTACTTCCATTATTACTTTTACCCTTACTTCCATCATTACTACTATGTTATCTACTTCCATCATTACTTTTACCCTACCTACATCATTACTTTTACCCTGCTTACTTCCATCATTACTTTTACCCTATCTACTTCCACCATTACTTTTACCCTACTTACTTCCATTATTACTTTTACCCTTACTTCCATCATTACTACTATGTTATCTACTTCCATCATTACTTTTACCCTACCTACTTCTATCACTACTTTTATCCTACCTACTTCATTATTTTTACTCTACCTTCTTTCATCATTACTTTTAGTCTGCTTACTTCCATTATTACCTTTACCCTACTTACTTCCATCATTACTTCTACCCTACCTATTTCCATCATTACTTTTACCCTACCTGCTTCCATCATTACGTTTACCATAATTACTTCCATCATTACTTTTACCCTACTTACTTCCATCATTTATTTTACCTACCTACTTCCATCCTATGTCCTCTCCATCCATTTCCTTTCTGTTTAACACTGTCACCTGGTTTACCTACTTGCAATCTGCACCTCATGCCCTGCTCACTCTACTCCCTATACTTCCACTGTTTTCAAGAAGTGTACTGCCTATAGGTTTGCCTCGATAATTGTGTAATTTACTTCACATAAGTATGCTGTCTGTTTTACCGCAATGCTTTTCACTCTGTTATATCACATTATTAAGTTCATTGACCTTCTTGTACAACTATTTTTTTTTTTTTTTATTTGTAAGAATCAGTTTACAACCTTTGAGCCAGAGGCTCGTTTCCAAAGATACTTCGTCACATAAAGACATACATTGTGTTTTTGGTTACATAGCATAGATTTGCAAAACAATGGCGTTCAACAGAGGCGCCACGTCACACTGTGGTCAGACAAATACAATTAGGTCACAGGGTACATGTAATTGATAACAGGTGTTACACAAGTTGGTATCAAGTGAGAAATCTAGTTGGTATTTGATTATGTACTGCAAATACTTTGTGTTTGGAATTTTGCTCCCACTACCTCTCCCACCAGGACACATCTGGAAACATGGTATTTCAGCTCAGTATGTCTTTCCTGGTGACACTTTTTGAAATAAATTAATACTGAGCACATGCAGACACACATCTTGGCACAGGATTTTGAAATTAATTAGAATTTAAGCTGTCAACACAATGGTTAAAGAAGTTTTAAAAAGTTTGTAGGTGGCCACTGATTGGCCAGCAGCACTGCGTTGCCGTGGAGGTGACTTGGATTTGGGAGTGAACCTGAGAAGTTTCACCAGGGCGAGGCCATGGATGGCAGCAGTCACCATGTGGCAGTTCACTGTGCCCGAGAAGGGGCAATGGCAGGTTCCAGAGGCACCTGCAGAAGGACAGGGAAGTTACTTCCACTGCAGTGCCCTGTGTATTGATGTTTCTGACATAAATTTGCTAACATTATAGGATGGAGGGAGGGCATGGGGAGAAAACATGGCAGAAAAAACAAGCAGCCACTGTCAGAATGAAGGCTTCGGTCCGAGAGTGGGTATATCCCTGTCAGACAGGCAGCTGTTCGTAGGAACAAAAAAATCAAAATGGTTTGTTTATTAATAGCAGTAAGGCACTCTAGGAGTGGGTTACCTTTGGTATTCTAACCTTAGGGACACAAGGCACTCGGCTATGCCTCCTGCCCACCATAGGTTTAGATTTACCAATGGCAACCCCAGCTTGTGTAATACCTTGATGCTCAAAATCAAAGTACGAGGAGGCACTCCCCTTAAGCTATTTAAGCAATAAAGGCAGGGACCAGTGGACACATATACACACACACACACACACACACACACACACACAGAGACATATCACCCTCCCAACACCAGTCATCCACACACATAAGCAAATGGGCATGCATGCTGATGCACACACACACACACACCCCACACACATCTCACTACGCAACAGCACTCACTCATGTACACAAGCATGTGTGAATAAATACATACCATATGTATGCATAGACACAGACACAGACACACACACACACACACACACCTGCATTCACCAACCCACAAGCCATGCCAAGCATACATGTGCACAGGCACCCACTCACATGAAACCACCCACCCCACTGACAATGACGCACCGCCCCCCCCATCATGACCACCCACATACTTAATTCAAACTCTAACTTTGCATTACTTAAGAATACTTAAGGATATACTTTATGAGAAAGTCCTTTTTTTGGTACTTTTTCTTTGGTACACTTTCTTTATGCTCTCACCTTTCCCCATTCCTGGACTCTCTTCATTGTAGCCATTTGATTTCCTGCTTCTCCCACTGTGTCTGAAGTCCTGTCTCCCTCCCCTTGGTGGGAGGGCCCTCGCTGCCCAGACCGCTTGGCTCCCCCCCGGCTCTGACTCCCCGGGGTGGGACCACCAACTCCTTTCTGGCACTCTATCTTAGAATCTGATGGACCGGCTAGATGACAAGGCACCAAAGGAGGCTAGAGACCTAGAGACCCGACAGTGGGCGTGGGTGCAGAGTCCCAGAACCCACCTTCACCTACAAGCAATAGAACATCTTTTTCCATTTTCTCCCCTTGAGAAGCAGCATGCAATGGTGTCCTGTGTGGCTGATGCTGCTGGAGCCTGCCAACATCCTGCCCCATTCTGCGGCCTGATGTCTGTGCGACTCCTGGTCTCCACCAGAGGTTGCTACTGTGCCGGGCACCCCCAACAACCCACAACAGTAGAGGAGCGCAATCCTCCAGATGCTTGATCCTCTCCCTCCCCTGCCAACCCCTGATGGCCCAGGTCC
The DNA here is from genome assembly GCA_016271365.2 of Neoceratodus forsteri. Lineage (NCBI taxonomy): Eukaryota > Metazoa > Chordata > Ceratodontiformes > Ceratodontidae > Neoceratodus > Neoceratodus forsteri. The sequence goes on along the minus strand of JADMNL010000033.1, from coordinate 18,804,983 downwards.
ATTCCTGAACCCGGAGGTCGCTAGCGTGGCATGAGGTGTGTCATCTAGTGCCTCACTCCTCAGTGCCACCGGGCCAGCTTAAATGAAGGTCCATAAGTTAGACAGTAGAAGACTTGTAATAATCACAGTACAGATATTCATTTCTTTGTATGCAGCTTGACTTTTTTGATGAAGGCTTATGGATGCAGAAACCTCAGCAGGTAGTCCATATTTGCATATAGTAAAGCTATTTTTCATATATACTACAAACGTATACATTAGCTTTCCCGATGAGGATTTAGCAGGTTTATCCTCCTCATTCATTCTGGGATCTTATTACCCAGACTTCCAGCATTCATGGTTCACCCACTTTAGGGCAAAACTGAAGAGAGCGCTGTAAAAAACAACGCAGCTAAAAGGGCAAGTGTCAGTGCAGCGACATGACATCGTGTCGCCTTGCAGACATGGGCAAGTGTCAGTGCAGCGACATGACATCATGTCGCCTTGCAGACATGGGCAAGTGTCAGTGCAGCGACATGACATCGTGTCGCCTTGCAGACATGGGCAAGTGTCAGTGCAGCGACATGACATCATGTCGCCTTGCAGACATGGGCAAGTGTCAGTGCAGCGACATGACATCGTGTCACCTTGCAGACATGACCACAGGAATTGCAGGAGCAGAAGCGTCTCCTGCCTCCTTGATTTTATGTGGGGGGGCTTTGCCCACTGCTCCCCCCTTGCAGGGGGCTTCACTCCTCATCCCCAATATGAATATATAAAGAACTCCAGCAGGCACAAGTGGGGGGGGGAGACAAAATTTAAGTAACAGCAGCAACACCTCCTAACACGCTCACAATAACAGATGCCAAGATATCACAGATGCCACAAAGACTCACACGCAAATGCTGATGCCCAGATTCTCATGCCCTCCACTTGGCGCCCTTTTGATGGGATACCAGCATTCACACACATTGCTTTCCAGATTTTGTTAACTCTTTGCTTGTTTCTCCACCCCTTTTCCTTTTGTTCCCCACTTCCACCCCTTCTCTGGCTTCTTTCCCCCTCTTCTTCTTTCATTATCACCCTGTTTTTTTTTTTATTAACTTGCATCCTTGGGGGGACTCTCTCCCTCTTTGGATCTCCCAACTCTATCTCAGCCTCGGGGAGGGGGGATCAGTTTCTGTCTTTCCTTTTACTTCCACCATCCTCCTCAGCTAGTTTAAATTGGACCATCTCACAATCACGTGTACAGATTTCCAAACCTGGAGCCTCGCCAAGAAGGAAGCACCTTTTAATGCAAAGTCTGCTATCTTCAATCTGTGTCCACATTGATGGTGAAAATAACTGTTTCATGCATATCACTTACAGGGCTGTGATATTAAGTGTAAAGTAAATATTATTGTTGAAATTAAATATTCTTCCATCTCAGATTCAGAACAAAGGTTGGTCACAAAAACTGTGTGGTTTGTGTTTCCCCAGCCTGTCCTTGTAATGTGAGTTTCCAGTCTCAGATATCATCCTGATATGCCAACGCTCCAGGGCTTTTCTATCCTTTCGTCTACATTCTCAAAGAGAGGCTAGTGACCTTTCTGGAAATGAATGGTCTCCAAGACGAAAGGCAGCATGGTTTGTCTCAGGAAGATCCTGCCCGACCAACCTGACTGACTATTTCAATTCAGTGACAAAGACACTCAATAGGGGGCCATGTGGTGGATGTCCTGTATCTGGACTTTAGCAAGGCCTTCGACTCGGTGCCACATGGAAGGATGCTTAGTAAACTGAGGAACCCGGGAGTCGGGGGGGGGGACTGGTAGGATGGCTATGAACTGTCTGCAGGATAGGCAGCAGAGGATAACAGTAGGGGAGAACACTAAAATCCCATAGCTGTAACCAGCGGGGTCCTACAAGGCTCAGTACTAGGACCCGTGTTATTTAACATCTTCACTGGTAACAGCGAATGGGATCAAGAGTGACATCAGCCTGCTCACAGATGACACAAAAATCTGTGCGGAGGCGGACAGGGACGAAGGGACGCAAGAACTTCAAGAGGACCTGGCAAAGCATGAGCACTGGTCAGACATATGACAGTTGGGGTTCAATGCTAAGAAGTGCAAGGTCATGCACTTCGGAATCTGAAATTCTGGGGCTAGCTACTGGCTGGGAGGGTGCAGATAGCCACATCAGAGGAGGAGAAGGTTCTGGGGTACTAGTCACAGGGGACATGAAATATTCTGCACAGTGCAGGAAGGTGGCTGCCAAAGCTAATAAAATGCTGATGTGCATTGCCAGAGGAATCATCTTAAGGAGTAAGGAAGTCATCCTGCCACTGCACAGGTCTCTAATGAGACCGCACTTGGAGTACTGTGTGCAGTTCTGGTGCCCCTATTTAAGGAAGGATGTCAAACTCTTGGGGGGAGTGCAGCGTAAGGCAACAAAGATGGCCTGGAGCCTGGATGACAAACCGTACAGGGAGAGACTGGGAGAGACAGAGGGAGCTCAACATGTATTCCCTGGAGGATAGAAGGGAGAGAGGGGATATGATTGAGACCTTCAAATACATAAAGGGCATAAACAGGGTTAGCACTGTGGGCATTTTCAAGCTAAGGGGGGCAGGATCATGAGGGGGTACAGTCTGCAATTGAAGGGGGTACATTCAAGAGGGAAATGAGGAGGCACTATTTGACTGAAAGGATGGTAGCAAGGTGGAACAAACTGCCAGAGGAGGTGGTATTGCTGAAAATGGTGGGCAGTTTTAAGACAGGGTGGAACATGGTCAAAGTAAAGGTCAAAATTAAAGGGAGGCCACTGGCAGTCTATACCCGTCTCGGGATAGAACGGAGACAAGTACCTTACAAACTGGAGCTATTAGAAGCTCCAACAATCCAGTTATGTAATGGACAGACCCGTGGTTGCTCCCCGAATGATATGTCATTTTAGGAACAGACACGGGTGGTTGTGGGCGTGCTGCTTGGAGACTTGCGTTATGAAATACTGGCAGAGACAGAGGCAGGATCAACCAGATAAATTATTAAATAATTAAAACACTAACGAGGTAAAAAGTATACTTTTTTGTAATAGTGCTAATCGGGCCCTTCCTCACAGCGAGGGTGGGGGTGTGTTTTTTTTTTGTCGTGGACGTTTCCCTTTAAAATCGGCTACCACCACAACATCTCCTTTAGCCATTCCCCTTCTAATTCCCTCACTGAGCTCTCTGTCCTCTGCTTCTCGTTGCCCTTACAGTCTGTAGAACACCCCAAAGCATGTTTTTTTTTGCTTGCTGTCACTGTAAGCTGAACCCACTGAGACTCTGTCCCTTCCATACTATCCTTGATTTTCCCATGTTACGTCACCTTGATGCCCTCCCTGACATAGGGAGCTACTCCGCACCCTCTATCAGTTCTTCTGTCCTTCCTTAGCAGTAAGTACTCAGGCACTGCCAAGTCTCAATCATGTTTATCTGTGGCCATGTCTCAGTGACGGCTATGAGGTCCATCACAGTGTCTACCATCATTGCCTGGAGCGCGCTGACTTTATTGCCCAGACTTCTGGTGCTGAGGCATATTCCCTTCCAACTACCTCCTGAACGCTTGTTATTTGTTCAAATTTTACTCATTTTCTTCCCCGGCCTTTTTGGTTTCATACTGCTTGAATCACCCTCCTGTGCGCACTCACCATTAGTCTACCCCTGCCTCATTTTGGGCCTGAATCAAGTTTTTACCCTTTGTGCTGCTACAAGCCCCCAGGCATGGAGGAGAACTAGCTAGGATCCCCTTCTTTCCACTTACTGTATCTTTTGGTTTCCCTGGTCCCAGCGTCCCCCCTCAGTCAGTTTAAACTTCTGATGTAGATGAAAAACTTCCTCCCCAGTGCAGTGGTCCCTTCCTTTGTCAGGTGGAGTCAGTCACCCTTAAAAAGTCTCCTATCCCAAAAGTCCTCCCTCTGCTACCGCCTTTCCTGCTCTTAAAGCTCTCCTCCATGAGTTCTCTTCCCATTCCTGCAGTTGTTTCTGATATTGAAAAAGAGTATATTCGGGCACTGACACCAGCCATATAAAGACGACTCCTCCAGATGAAATTACTATAAAACCAGTTTTATTCTGTAATAAATATTGCCTGACACCAAAGGTCAGAAAAGACACTTGACACTTTTGAGGTTGAACCTTGACCCTTTCTCAAAAGTTTTTGACCTTTGGTGTCAGGCAATGTTTATTATGGAAAAAACTGGTTTTGTGGTAATTTCATCTGGAGGAGTCATTTTATGGCTGGTGTCAGTGCCCAAATATACCGTCTTTCTGTGCTTGCTTCTTTCGTGTGCACCACCGTCCCTGTGCGCACTCTCATTGTCAGTACTGTTTCTGATATTGCTTTGAAACCTCTTTTCAGGAAACTCTTATCAAGTTTTTTCAGGACTTCCCATTTCCCTTGCATCAGTAGTTCCCTCTGCTCCCCACTTTGTTATATTGATTCATATTAATGTGCTCTTCCATCAGTTCTACGTTTGACTGTTTATGTAATTTATCATTTGGCAGTTTTTACTCTTAAGCATTACTGTCTTGTTTTCGATATATTTATTTATATTCTGTGTATTTTTACTCTGTATTTTGTATCTGTTCTCTCTTCTCTTCCCCTTCCCCCAGGATGCATCTGGAAATGAGTCGTTACCAGCTCAGTATCTCTTTCTTGGTAAAACCTTTGGAATAAATTAATTAATTAATAAATCAACAGTGTCATCTCAGCAGATCACAAATTTCCTCCTCTGGGTTCCTTCTATGAGGGTTCTGGCATGCAATGATGAGACATACATGTGTGAAATCACACATGCGTGCTTAGCACTAGGCATCTGCCACTCTCTCCCCTTCCATGTTCGCCCACCACGCCTGCAACCTAGCTTTCACTAGGCAGCAGTTAAGTAGACAGAAGTAGTGTTCTGCTCATCCACTCAGGCCGGGAGCGACCCAAGTCTGTTCCAGAACTCGGGTCATCAGCATAGTGTGCGGTAGCATTACCGCTGTGCTTCGGAGCTGGCTTCCATAACTTTGAACTCCATCTGGATTACTGATGAAACGCGGAAGCACAATGTGGTAGCTCAGAGTGCAGTGGGGCCACAGAAGTGTTAAACCTTACAGAACCACAAATCAGGGCTCACAACATCACCACTTAAGTGTGACAAAATACATTGTTGTCAGAGGTACTCACAGTGATAAACCAGTTTGCACTCAGCAGTAACGGCTGAGAAGCCAGTCATTTCCGAAGGATTAATGACCAGTTGGGGGATGGGTGTCCTGATGTGCAGCTGAGGGATACCTCCTTCCAGCCGGTTGTTAATCCAAGGGAATGAACTGTTTAGAGACTGTTATTGAGATTGTAAGTCTAAACACAATAACAGCTTTTATTTGTAACATTTGTTTTCTAACTTACTTTCAGGTTTTGAGTGGAGTGGCACTAGCTGTTTACCTCGCTGGGTTCATTTTGGGCACCTATGGCTTTCTCTCAGGCACTTGGCCAGTGTCTGAAGAAAGCACCTAGTCGTGGGATTTTGGGTTTTTCCTGAGAGCTAGAAAGTGCTTGTGGGTGGTTTAGGGAGCCACCGTCAACCTCCATGCCATATGGAAAAGTGTTCTAGTACTGGCTGGGGTGCCATTTCAAGGAATAGAAGAGAAATGTACCAGTTTGGGCTGTGTGTGCCCACATCCGTTCAGAACCTGAGGGTTCATAGTGAGGAAGTGTGCTCTGTACCTCAGTAATCTGCATTACCAGCGAATGTAGCCCTGTGAGGGTCCATCTTTGCTTTGTTATTCTCTGTGTTATGTGAATAAAAGCCACACTCTAGAATCCCAACCTGGTTTGGACATTTCAGTTATTGCTTTCAGTGTCTGGATTTACTTGGGTGCCCCTGACCAGAAGTACAAACCTAGCATAATGCTGACCAAACGTTTTCTCCCAAGGACCCAGGTTGATGGCCATGCTAAATGGTCCCCTCCAGGTGTGAGCCAGGTAGTTGCCACACTTGGTTTGCCTGTCAGAAGGATGGCAGGCTCAGAAGTAGAAGTAATAGGTCATACAGAGTTTCTGTGAAACATATTTGTAGTAACTACCCTCACCCCTCTCGGTGGCGCCTAGATGTGAGGAGTGGCCCTGCTGACAGAGAAAAAAGGGGGGCCGGTGGGGGGAGGTTACTATAGTACCACTCCAAGTATGGGTAGAAAGACCCAAAAGGGGGCAGGAGGTAGTGTAGCGTAGTACCACTCCAAGTTGAGGTAGAAAGACTCAAAGGGAGACTGGAGGTAGTGCAGTGCCACTCCAAGTTGTGGTAGAAAGAGACAAAAGGAGGCTGGAGGTAGTGCAGTGTCACCCCAAGTTGTGGTAGAAAGACCCTAAAGGGGATTGGAGGTAGTGTAGTACCATTCCAAATTGTGATAGAAAGACCCAAAAGGAGGCTGGACATACTGTAGTACCACTCCACACTGTGATAGAAAGACCCAAAACATGGTTGGAGGTAGTGCAGTGCAACTCCAAGTTGTGGTAGAAAGACCCAAAAGGAGGCTGAAGGTAGTGTAGTACCACTCCAAGTTGTGATAGAAAGACCCGAAAGGAGGCTGGACGTAGTGTAATACTACTCCATATTGTGATAGAAAGACCCAAAAGAAGGCTGGAGGTAGTGCAGTGCAACTCCAAGTTGTGGTAGAAAGACCCAAAAGGAGGCTGAAGGTAGTGTAGTACCACTCGAAGTTGTGATAGAAAGACCCAAAAGGAGTCTGGAGGCAGTGCAGTAACACTCCAAATTGTAGAAGAAAGACCTCAAAGGAGGCTGGGGGTAAGGTAGTACCACTCCAAGTGGTTTTTAGGTTCCTTTCCCTTGACTGACAGTAGGTGATGAGTAGACAATAATTTTTTTTTTTTATTTTAAACTGAAAGGTTTTGAAAGTTCTGATAAGTCTTGAATAACCTATCACAACCTTTTATGGCTCAGTAAAACCTTTTAGAACCTCAGAACCTTTTGTGGTTCTCCCATCCCTGCTTTTGACGAGTCCGCACTGCATCCTACCTCAGATTGAAAGGCCTTCTGTCACAAGGACCAGCCCATCATCCCAATCTCTGGCACATGAATCTTGCAGCTTAGAACCACAATGAAAAACTTCAGTTTAGTGTGGTTATGCCAAGGACATAGTGAACTTACTGTTGAAGTCCAACAAAAACATACCAGTGGATCTGGAAATTCTATCTGAAATGAGCTCAGGGATCTTCTCAGCTCTTCTCCATCACAATGTCGTCAGTGTGGTCTTTTCATCAGAGAGGTACTGATTTTGAACTCATGCTAGCAGCTGGTATGGTATGATGCTCACTCCAAAAATTGTCTATTTTTCTATGGTATGGCAGGATAGTGTGTTGCTGAAATGGCACTGTACGGTGTAGCAGGATAGAATGTGTTGTGGATATGGTACTGTATGGTGTGGCATGATAGTATGTTGTGGATATGGTACTGTACGGTGTGGCAGGATAGAATGTGTTGTGGATATGGTACTGTGTGGTGTGGCAGGATAGTATGTTGTGGATATGGTACTGTATGGTGTGGCAGGATAGAGTGCGTTGTGGATATGGTACTGTATGGTGTGGCATGATAGAGTGTGTTGTGGATATGATGCTGTATGATGTAGCAGGATAGAGTGCATTCTGGATATGGTACTGTATGGTGTGGCAGGACAGAGTGTGTTGTGGACATGTTACTGTATGGTGTGGCAGGATAGAGTGTGTTGTGGATACGGCACTGTATGGTGTGGCAGGATAGAGTGGTTTGTGGATATGGTACTGTACGGTGTGGCAGGATAGAGTGCGTTGTGGATATGGTACTGTATGGTGTGGTATGATAGAGTGTGTTGTGGATATGGTACTGTACAGTGTGGCAGGATAGATTGCATTGTGGATATGGTATATGGTACTGTACGGTGTGGCAGGATAAAGTGCATTGTGGATATGGTACTATACGGTGTGGCAGGATAGAGTGCATTGTGGATATGGTACTGTATGGTGTGGCAGGATAGAGTATGTTGTGGATACGGTACTGTATGATGTGGCAGGATAGAGTGCATTGTGGACATGGCACAGTATGGTGTGGTAGGATAGAATGTGTTGTGGCTATAGTGTTGTATGGTGTGGCAGGACAGAGTGTGTTGTGGATATGGTTCTGTATGTTGTGGCAGGATAGAGTGTGTTGTGGATATGGTACTTTATGGTGTGGCAGCCGAATAGTGTGTGCTGTGGATATGGTACTATATGGTGTAGCAGGACAGAGTGGGTTGTGGATATGGTCTGTATGGTGTGGCAGGACAGAGTGGGTTGTGGATATGGTACTGTACGGTGTGGCAGGATAGAGTGCGTTGTGGATATGGTACTGTATGGTGTGGTATGATAGAGTGTGTTGTGGATATGGTACTGTACAGTGTGGCAGGATAGATTGCATTGTGGATATGGTATATGGTACTGTACGGTGTGGCAGGATAAAGTGCATTGTGGATATGGTACTATACGGTGTGGCAGGATAGAGTGCATTGTGGATATGGTACTGTATGGTGTGGCAGGATAGAGTATGTTGTGGATACAGTGCACTGTATGATGTGGCAGGATAGAGTGCATTGTGGACATGGCACAGTATGGTGTGGTAGGATAGAATGTGTTGTGGCTATAGTGTTGTATGGTGTGGCAGGACAGAGTGTGTTGTGGATATGGTTCTGTATGTTGTGGCAGGATAGAGTGTGTTGTGGATATGGTACTTTATGGTGTGGCAGCCGAATAGTGTGTGCTGTGGATATGGTACTATATGGTGTAGCAGGACAGAGTGGGTTGTGGATATGGTCTGTATGGTGTGGCAGGACAGAGTGGGTTGTGGATATGGTCTGTATGGTGTGACAGAACAAAGTGGGTTGTGGATATGGTACTGTATGGTATGGCAGGCTAGAGTGTGTTGTGGATACGGTACTGTATGGTGTGGCAGGATAGCGTGTGTTGTGGATATAGTACTGTATGGTGTGGCAGGATAGAGTGTGTTATGGATATGATACTGTATGGTGTGGCAGGATAGAGTGTGTTGTGGATATGGTCTGTATGGTGTGGCAGGATACAGTGTGTTGTGGATATGGTACTGTACGGTGTGGCAGGCTAGAGTGTTTTGTGGATACAGTACTGTATGGTGTGGCAGGACAGAGTGTGTTGTGCATACGGTACAGTATGATGTGGCAGGATAGAGTGTGTTGTGGATATGTTACTGTATAGTGTGCCCAGATAGAGTATGTTGTGGATACGGTACTATATGGTATGGCAGGATAGAATGTGTTGTGGACACGTTACTGTATGGTGTGGCAGGATAGAGTGTGTTGTGGACATGTTACTGTATGGTGTGGCAGGATAGAGTGTGTTGTGGACATGTTACTGTATGGTGTGGCAGGATAGAGTGTGTTGTGGATATGGTACTGTATGGTGTGGCAGGATAGAATGTCTTGTGGATATGGTTCTGTATGGTGTGGCAGGATAGAGTGTGTTGTGGATATGGTACTGTATGGTGTGGCAGGATAGAGTGTGTTGTGGATACAGTACTGTATGGTTGTGGCAGGATAGAGTGGGTTGTGGATATGGTAGTGTATGGTGAAGCAGGACAGAGTAGGTTGTGGATATGGTCTGTATGGTGTGACAGGACAGAGTGTGTTGAGGATATGGTACTGTACGGTGTGGCAGGATAGAGTGTGTTGTGGATATAGTATTGTATGCTGTGGCAGGATAGAGTGTGTTATGGCTACGGTACTGTATGGTGTGGCAGGACAGAGTGGGTTGTGGATATGGTACTGTATGGTATGGCAGGCTAGAGTGTGTTGTGGATACGGTACTGTATGGTGTGGCAGGATAGCGTGTGTTGTGGATATAGTACTGTATGGTGTGGCAGGATAGAGTGTGTTATGGATATGATACTGTATGGTGTGGCAGGATAGAGTGTGTTGCGGATATGATCTGTATGGTGCGGCAGGATACAGTGTGTTGCGGATATGGTACTGTATGGTGTGGCAGGCTAGAGTGTATTGTGGATACAGTACTGTATGGTGTGGCAGGACAGAGTGTGTTGTGCATACGGTGCAGTATGGTGTGGCAGGATAGAGTGTGTTGTGGATATGTTACTGTATGGTATGGCAGGATAGAGTGTGTTGTGGATACGGTACTGTATGATGTGGCAGGATACAGTGTGTTGTGGACATGTTACTGTATGGTGTGGCAGGATAGAGTATATTGTGGATATGGTACTGTATGGTGTGGCAGGGTAGAGTGTGTTGTGGATACAGTACTGTATGGTGTGGCAGGATAGAGTGTGTTGTGGACATGTTACTGTATGGTGTGGCAGGATAGAGTGTGTTGTGGATACGGTACTGTATGGTGTGGCAGGAAAGGGTGTGTTGTGGATATAGTACTGTATGGTGTGGCATGATAGAGTGTGTTATGGATATGATACTGTATGGTGTGGCAGGATAGAGTGTGTTGTGGATATGGTACTGTACGGTGTGGCAGGCTAGAGTGTGTTGTGGATACAGTACTGTATGGTATGGCAGGACAGAGTGTGTTGTGGATACGGTACAGTATGGTGTGGCAGGATAGAGTGTGTTGTGGATATGGTGCTGTATGATGTGGCAGGATAGAGTGTGTTGTCGATATGGTACTGTATGGTGTGCCCGGATAGAGTGTGTTCTGGATATGGTACTGTATGGTGTGGCAGGACAGAGTGTGTTGTGGATATGGTACTGTATGGTGTGGCAGGATAGAGTGTGTTGTGGATACGGTACTGTATGGTGTGGCAGGATAGAGTGTGTTGTGGATATGGTACTGTATGGTGTGGCAGGATAGAGTGTGTTGTGGATACGGTACTGTATGGTGTGGCAGGATAGAGTGTGTTGTGGATATGGTACTGTATGGTGTGGCAGGACAGAGTGTGTTGTGGATGTGGTACTGTATGGTATGGCAGGATAGAGTGTGTTGTGGATATGGTACTGTATGGTATGGCAGGATAGTGTGTTGTGTGTAACCCCCTTGTTCCCAGGGGTTACTAGAATCCTGGTTAGAATCAGTGACAAGCAGGGAAGGCAGCTAGTGAAATGCCAGGTAAATGGGTTTCACTCTGTTCTTAGTCTCTGCTGAGCTCTGGAGGGATGATGTCATTTAGAACTGTCACAGCTACATAAGCCAGACTAGCTAGCAGCTGCTAGAGTGACCTTTAGAATGTTGAGAGAGTCAGTAGTTGGAGTTCCAGGAGGAGGCTTCAGTCAGGCAGCTCCTCACTTCAGTTCTGTCAGAGAGCTACCATTTATTTTTTGGTTTTGTTTTGTGTTTGTCACCTCAGTGGTCGACAATAGTTTCTGTGTAGAAGTGGTGGGGATGTTTAATGGTTTCCCCTGTGCCCCATCCTAGGAGGGATGGGGTGAACTCCAGGATTCAGGGGCAATCCCCTGGTTCAACCTGGACTTTTGAGAAGCTGCCTTGAGACAACTTGTTGTGAGTACTTTGAGTTTCTGTGTAACCCAGGAGTACTTGCATTTCTTTGAGGGTGAATTTTCTTTGAAAAAAGGGACCCTGTTGATCCAGTGTTTCTTTTGAAAAATGTCTGCCTACGTTGGAGTGCTGTATGTGACTGTCCAGGTACAGAACTTTTTAATTGCGGCACACCTGAGGTATTTAGTTGTAGAGTGTTAATTGTAGTAAACATTTAAAACATCTACAAAGTTGTACAGTGTTTGGTGTTATTAACCAGATGAATGGCCGAGTACAAGCTTGGAAACAAAAGCTGGGAGACCCCCATCTGGAGTAACCAGTTTACCTTTATGGGTTCTGGAGGGTACCTATTACTTTTTCTTCAGTGCAGTTGGCCAATGCCTGAGAAAAGGTTTACCCCAGATGTGGGTTGTTTTCATTCTGTTTACCCCAATATAGTGGGTTCTGAAAGTTCTGAGCCTGTATGTGCTCCTTTGTGGTTGTGTGTACCGCCTTCATTCCTCTTGAAATATGGGAAAGTGTCCTAGTACTGGCTGTGTGTGTGCCTAGTCAATGGGAAATGTACCAATACCTGGCCAGATGTGCCAATTTCCAGAAGGAACCAGTGTGTTCACCAATGTGTGTTTTCTTCATCCTATGCTAAATGGGAATTCAGGAATGTCTGTACATCAGTAATCTGCATTACCAGTGTCTGTAGCCCCATGAGGGAATATTGGTAGGAAAACAGTGGGGTGGGGGAATAAGCCTGAGATCAGGTAGATTCTGCAGTGACAGTATAGGTAGGGAAAAATGGACACCCTGAGTGGGCCAGGTGGTTCTTATCTGCTGACAAATTCTCTGTTTCTCTGTTTTATGATGTATGATATGGTGCCTGAATGGGTATGTTATAGTTTGACATGGAATACAATCAGAGACATGGAAATGCTGCATCATTCTCTGTGGAACTCTGTGCTTGGGCCAATCAAAGGAAGAGTAGTCTAACACTTAGAGACACCAGATGAAGTTGAGGCAGTGTATGAAGGAACGTCCAGAAAGGGGGCTCAGGGGAAAGCCAGTTGTACCCACTGAGAGGCAAATATTTTTAATGATATAGGTCCAGGCATGTTCCTAGTGTCCCCTTTCCGTGACATTTTGAAGATTGAAGGCTGACTCACTATATCCCCCAAGAGTCATAAGACCGTCTCACAGTCACATGTACACTTTTCCGGACCTGGATCCTCACCAAGAAGAAAACACTCTTTCATGCAAAGTCTCTTATCTACTGTCTATGTCCATGATGATGGTGAAAACAGCTGTTGCATAGAAATCATTTACAAAGGTGTCATATTGCGTGAAAAATAAATATCATTGTTGAACTTCACATTAAATATTTGTCTATCTCAGATTTAGAAAAAAGATTGGTCACAAAACTCTGTGTGTGTTTCTCCAGCCTCTCCTTCTAACATGAGTTCCAATCTCAGATGTCATCCTGATCCGCCAACATTGTTCTCACTCTGGGGCTTTTCTGTCCTTCAACTCTTATCTTCATCAAATGAACTTCACTTGGCTTTTTAAAATCTAACCACAAAACATTCCTTTTCTCCTTTGCTTACCTTTCTTGGTCATAGATCTCTCCATTATGGCCAGCAATGATAGTGATCAATTTAATTTTGTTTTGTTTACAATACCTACTTTTCAGTACTGTGCACATGCAGACACTGTCTTGGAACAGGATTTTTCAATGAATTAGAATTTAAGCCGTGAACACAGTGGTTACAAAAATTTAAAATGAAAGTTAGTAGGTGCCCACTGATTGGCCAGTGTCACCACGTCACTGTCCAGGTGACTTGGGTTTTGGAATTAACCTGAGAAGCCGCACCAGGGTGAGCCAATGGATGGCAGCAGCTGCTACGTAGCAGTGTGTGCTGCCCCAAGAAGGGGCGGTGGTGGATTCCAGTGCCACCGAGGCACCTGAAGAAAACCGAGGAGTTTACTTCTACCACAGTGCCCCGTGCAAAGATGGTGCTGAAACGACTTTGCTCATGGCATGGGGTGGAGGGAGGGGTATGCCAACCGAACAATGAAATATCTACAGCAAAGACCATCACAGCAACATAAATTGACAGATAACTGTAATGGCCCCTGCTGACACTGGCACTGCATCACCTGGTGTTTTTCCCCCTCCCTGAGACAACTCTGACTTGGAGTTAATTATGTAAATACTGGGGGGTGTTAGGGTGGAGTCCCCCACATGAGGGGCTCGGGGGGGTGCAGCCCCCTGAAGAAAACACACTGGCATAGTGATAGCACAGTGCCAACACTCTCCATTGTGTCTGTCGATGTCAGTGACTCTGCTGTCGCCACAGCAAGGGTAAACTGGAGGGAGGGTACGTGTAGAAAATGCAGCAAAAAAAATTAGGCTCTGTTCAAATGAAGGCTTTGGCCTGAGACTGGATATATCTCTGTTAGACAGGCACGTGGTCCAGGGAACAAAAAATCCATTTAAGAAAAAGGGTTTGTTTAGTAATAGCAGTAAGGCACTCTAGGGGATGAGTTACCTTTGGTAATATAATCCTAGGGGAACAAGGTACTCGGATATGCCTCTTGCCCGCCATAGGTTTACATTTACTATTGGCAACCCCAACTCAGGTCATATCTTAATGCTCAGAAACAAAGTTCAAGGAGGAACCCCCTCCTTAAGATATTTAAGCAACAAAGACAGGTTCCTGCGGGGACACACACACCACCACCAGTGCTCCCAGATTGATTTGGCATTGTCCCTGTAACTCCACGGTGATTCTCCTGAGTTTTCCTGTAGATTACATTATTTATATGGAAGCAAAATTCTTCTGTTTTCCTGTATAACCATTGCAAGTGTATCACACACACACACCCCCCCCTGCCCGCGCACACACACACACACACACACACACACACATCCTCCCACACAAACCAGTTGTTCATACACATAAGAAGATATGCATGTAAGCAAACACACAAACACACATGCAATCACACACATTTGATTACCCAACACTCGCTCTTGCACACAAGCACATGTAAATAAACACATACACACACAGAGACACACACACACACACACACGCCTGCACTCACTAGCCCACAAGCCAAACATACATCCCCGAGGCATCCACCCATATGAAACCACTCCCCTCACTGGCAATGATACACGTACCCCCCCACCCCCCAACCTGAACACTCCCACACACTGAACTGAAACTCTAACCCTGCATTACTTAAGAATATACTTTATCTGCAGGTCCTTGAGCTAGACAGAAAATACTTGTAATAATCACAATACAGATATTCATTTCTTTATGTGCAGCTTGACTTTTCTGATGGAGGCTTATTGATACAGAAACCTCAGCAGGAAGTCCATATTTGCATATAGTGACGCTATTTGTCATATATACTACAAATGTACACATTAGCTTTCCTTGTGAAGATTTAGCACTTCAGTCTGGGATTTAGTACCCAGACTTCCAGCATTCACAAACATTGCTTTCCAGTTTTTAACTCTTTGCTTGTTCCCCCTTCCCTTTTTCCTTTTGTTCCATATTTCCTCCCCTTTTCTTGCTTCTTCTCCCCTCTTCCTCTTTCGTTATCACCCTGCCTTTTGCTTCTTTAATTAACTAGGGGACTCTCTCCCCTTGGGATCTCCTGACTATCTCAGCCTCGGCGGGGGGTCAGTTTCTGGCTCCCCTTTTTCCTCCACCATCCTCCTCAGCTAGTTTAAACTAGACCATCTCGCAGTCACACGTACACCTTTCCTAACCTGGAGCCTCACCAAGAAGGAAGCACCTTTTTTTTCAATTCTGTTTCTTCACTCCCCATCCCGGAACTCTCTTGGGCCTCAGCTCTCACTGACTCACTGTACCACCTGCCATGTCCCCTACCATCTTCAGAGACATTACAGACCTCCCCGGGTCCTTGGCGGGGACAACCCAGGAAGACCGAAGGGGTAGTGACAGGGAACTGGCATTGGGTGTGTGGCAATGGCGCTGGCTGGCCCATCACCTATCCAGGTAGGGAGGGATTATTCCCCTTGTAGTCCCGAAAGCCCTCCCTTCCCCACCCCCCAGGCGTGGTGCACGCTCTGAAACTGTGGCGCACGGCAACCCTGCCCAGCATCAACCATGCAAGGTACATGCGTTCCTACACTTCTGCAGCAATCCTGGTCTCCATTGTGGGTCGCTGGAATGCCGGTCAACCCCGGACCTCCCCCCAGAGGAGGAGATCAGCCCAACGGGCGCTCAATCATCTCCCTCCCCTGCTGACCCCTGATGCCCCAGCTCGCTCCCAAACTCGGGTCACTGGTGTGGGGTGAGGTGTGGCATCCAGGGCCTCAACCGTCAGCGCCACTGGGCCATGGAAGCACCTTTTAATACAAAGTCTGCTATCTTCACTCTATGTCCACATTAATGGTGAGCACAACTGTTTCATGCATATCATTTACAGGGCTGTGATATTAGATGTAAAGTAAACATTATTGTTGAAATTAAATATTCTTCCATTTCAGATTCAGAACAAAGGTTGGTCACAAAACTGTGTGTTTTGTGTTTCCTCAACCTGACCTTGTAACGTGAGTTTCCAGTCTCAGATATCATCCTGATATGCCAACACTCCAGGGCTGTTCTGTCCTTCTATCTCCATTCTCAGAGAGAGGCTAGTGACCTCTCTGGAAATGAATGGTCTCCAGGACGAAAGGCAGCATGGTTTGTCTTGGAAAGATCCTGCCAGACCAACTTGATTGACTTTTTCGATTCGGTGACAAAGGCACTCAACAGGGAGCCATGCAGGGGATGTCCTGTATCTGGACTTTAGCAAGGCCTTCGACTCAGTGCCACATGGAATGATGCTTAGTAAACTGAGGAACCTGGGAGTCTGGGGGACTGGTAGGATGGCTAGGAGCTGTCCGCAGGATAGGCAGTAGAAGGTAACGGTAGGGGGAGAATTCTCAAATCCCATAGCTGTAACCAGCGGGGTCCTACAAGGCTCAGTACTAGGACCCGTGTTATGTAACATCTTCACTGGTAACAGCGGATGGGATCAAGAGTAACATCAGCCTGTTCACAGATGACACAAAAATCTGTGCGAGGGTGGACAGGGAGGAAGGGACGCAAGAACTTCAAGAGGACTTGGCAAAGCGTGAGCACTGGTCAGACATATGACAGTCGGGGTTCAATGCTAAGAAGTGCAAGGTCATGCACTTTGGAGTCTGAAATTCTGGGGCTAGCTACTGGCTGGGAGGGTGCAGATAGCCACATCAGAGGAGGAGAAGGTTCTTGGGGTACTAGTCACAGGGGACATGAAATATTACAGTGCAGGAAGGTGGCTGCCAAAGCTAATAAAATGCTGGTGTGCATTGCCAGAGGAATCATCTTAAGGAGTAAAAATCTAGATTTAGTATTAGCCGTATCGGTCCTTACAAGAACAGATCCAGAAGCAAATGATCTGATACCTTTTAATGGACCAACATAGATGTAACAACCAGAACCAAGTAGATACATAGATACATAGACAGTGTTGGCAGATAAGGGCCTATGGCCCACCCAGTCTGCCCATTTGAGCTTGCAAGTTCAGTTTGTTTTCCTAGAAGTCTGTTGCCCCTTACCCCTGCCCTCCAGAATTCCTTTATGTCTATCCCATGCATTCTTAAATCCCATGATTGTTTCAGCCCCCACCACTTCCTCTGGCAGGGTGTTCCACTTGTCCACCACCCGTTCTGTGAAGAAATTCTTTCTCATGTTTCCTCTGAATCGTCCTCCCTCCAACTTCATCCCATGCCCTCTAGTCCTGAAACATCTTTTTCGCTTAAAAATAGTGTTTTCCTGCACCCTGTTCCTCCCTGTAAGATACTTGTATGTCTCTATCATCCCTCTCCCTCCTCTCCTCCAGGAGTACATGTTCAGTTCCTTCAACCTGTCTTCATAGGACTTGTGATGCAATCCATGCACCATCTTTGTTGCCCTCCTCTGAACCTTCTCTACCTTGTCTATGTCCTTACGTGGGTATGGTCTCCAGAACTGTACACTGTACTCCAGGTGGAGCCTCACTAGTGTCTTGTATAGCGAAATTATGACCTCCTTTCCTGCTGGTGATGCCCCTGCCTATACATCCCAGCATCCTATTTGCTTTACCTGCCGCCTTGTCACACTGTTTCCCTGCCTTGAGGTCATCAGAGATGATAACTCCAAGATCCCTTTCCTGCTTGGTACATGCTATATCCTCACCCCCAACTGATATATTGTGCCAGGGTTTTGTGCCCCATATGCATTATCTGCACTTCTTTGCATTAATTTCAACTGCCAAACCCTTGACCATTCTTCAAGTTTCTGCAGGTCCCTTCTCATTCTGTCTACACCCTCTGGTGTGTCTACTCTGTTACAGAGCTTTGTGTCATCAGCGAACAGTGAAATTCTGCCTTCTAGATCCTGTGCAATGTCACTGATGAAGATGTTGAATAGGACCGGTCCCAGCACTGATCCCTGTGGTACCCCACTGGTCACTCTTCCCTCTGTGGAGTGCTCTAGCTTTCGGACCAACCAGTCCTTCTTCAGAAGCCTAATGGCCGTTGTTTAGAAAAAACAATACTTTTAACAGCTAGATCATGCAGAAAAAAACAGAAGAAATCTCCATTGGTTTAAAATACTCATTTACAAAAATACAAATGATGTCAGAGAAGTTTAACAGTACCATATTACCTTCAGCTGGGAGGGTCCCAGGGTCAAAGGTGCTTTGTGCAAAACACATACAAAGTATCCTATTGCATATAAATTAAATTGACATAGGATAACACTGCTGGAGCAGATGAGTCTTAAGTCAAGCTATGAGTGTCACAGTGTGTATAAGAATGTGATTACTGAAAAACAACCCCCACCCAGATTAAAGACATACTAAGATTGTTTAGGACTCCAAGAAGTTTCAATGTATGGAGTAAGGAAGTCATCCTGCCTCTGCACAGGTCTCTAATGAAACCGCACTTGGAGTACTGTGTGCAGTTCTGGTGCCCCTATTTAAGGAAGGATGTCAAACTCTTGGAGGGGGTGCAGCGTAGAGCAACAAAGATGATCTGGGGTCTGGATGACAAACCGTACTGGGAGAGACAGAGGGAGCTCAACATGTATTCCCTAGAAGATAGAAGGGAGAGAGGGGATACGATTGAGACCTTCAAATACATAAAGGGCATAAACAGGGTTAGTACTGCGGGCATTTTCAGGCTAAAGAGGGGGAGGATCATGAGACGGTACAGTCTGCAATTGAAGGGGGTACATTCAAGAGGGAAATGAGGAGGAACTATTTTATGGAAAGGATGGTAGCAAGGCAGAACGAACTACCAAAGGAGGTGGTATCGCTGAAAACAGTGGGCAGTTTTAAGGCTGGATGGGGCTGGGTCAAAGTAAAGGTCAAACCTGAGGGGAGGCTGGGGAGAGAAGGGTGGGAGGACTTGGAAGATATATCAGCTGGATGGGAAATGGGTGGGGGAGCAACTGCAGCAGATTAGACTGGGAACTGCACACTTAGGCAGACCTGATAGACCGTATGGCCTGTATCTGCTGGCACTTTTGTATGTTCAACTTTTTTTCATCTTCATCAAATTAACTCCACATGGCTTTTTAACTCTAACCACAAAACATTACTTTTCTCCTTCGCTTAACCCTGTCGGTCAATAAAAGTAATTAATTTAATTTTGTTTTACTTACAATACCTACTTTTCAATACTGAACACATACAGACAAAGTCTTGGCACAGGATTTTCAAATAAATTAGAATTTAAGCTGTGAACACTTTGGTTAAAGAAATAAAAAAAAAAGGTTTGTAGGTGCCCACTGACTGGCCAGAAGCACTGCATTGATGTGCAGGTGACTTGACTTTCAGAGTGAACTTGAGAAGTCACATCATGGTAAAGCCGTGGACATCAACAGCTGCCACGTGGCAGTGAGCTGTGCGTAAGAAGGGGCAATGGTGGGTTCCAGTGGTACCTGCAGAAGGCCAGGGAGCTAACTCTCACCACAGTGCCCCGTGCTTGCATTGTTCTGAAATGGCTTTGCTGACACAATAGGGTGGAGGGAGGGTACAACAAGAAAACGCAGCAGAAAACACAACAAGCCCCTGTCCAAATGAAGACTTGGGCCTGAGACTGATTATGTCCCTGTGGGACGGGCAGCTGCTCAGGGAAACAAAAAAATCCATTTAAACAGTTTGTTCAATAATAGCAATAAGGCACTCTGGGGGCGGGTTACCTTTGGCAATCTAAACCTAGGGGCTCAAGGCACTTGGATAGGCCTCCTGCATGCCATAGGTTTAGATTTACTGATAGCAGCCCCAACTCGGGTCATAAATAAAGTACAAGGAGAAACTGCCCTTAAGGTAATTAAGCAGTAATAATAGGGGACCACAGACAGACACACACAAACATACACACACACACACACACACACACCCCTGCCCACTCAACAACACTCATGTGTGCGTGCACACACACACACACACACACACACACACACCCTGCCCACTCAACAACACTCATGCACACACACACACATACACACACTCACACACAAAACACACACACACACACAGCCTGCCCACTCAACAACACTCATGCACAGACACACACTCACACACAAACACACACACTCACACACAAACACACACACGCACACACACACCCCTGCCCACTCAACAACACTCATGCACACACACACACACCCCTGCCCACTCAACAACACTCATGCACACACACACACACTCACACACACACGCACACACACTCACACACAGACACACACACACACTCCTGCCCTCTCAACAACACTCATGCATACGCACACACACACACACACACACTCACACATAAACCCACCCCTGCCCACTCAACAACACTCATGCACACACACACACACACACCCCAACCCACTCAACAACACTCATGCACACACACACACACACACACACACACACACTCACACACAGACACACACACACACTCCTGCCCTCTCAACAACACTCATGCATACACACACACGCACACACACACACTCACACACAAACCCACCCCTGCCCACTCAACAACACTCATGCACACACACACACACTCACACACTCACACACACCCCTGCCCACTCAACAACACTCATGCAGACACACACACACATACACACACTCACCCAATGCCACGCCAGTTGTTCATCTCTTGCCCCCAGTCTTCTTCCTCTTCATGCCCACCCCCCAAAGCCCCTTCACCAACCTTCTCAGGATTTTTTTTTCTTAGTGAATCCTTTTTCTCCCCATCTGGCCTGCGTGGCCATTCTTCCATGCCAGACACCCCAGCTCTTTCACCCCAAGTTTCCTCCCTGACATACCCTTGTGTGGAAGCAGCATGGCCAGCGTGCTCACCGGGTGAGGGGCCTGTGGCTGTCTCTTTTTCCATTTTTCTTTTCCCTGGAGGAGTGGGTCTGCAATGCCGCCCAACGTGGCCCCACACACTCCCATGCATAGGACACCAGCAGCCAGCACTCTACCCCATACCCCAACAGATGGTCACTGGTTGGTGTAACCCCAGCCAACGCTATGGGACAGGCTAGCACAGGGCACCATGACCCACCCTCCGCGGCAGAGGACAGCAGCAATGAGGATGTTCTAGCCCCTCCCTCCATCCCCAGCCAACTCACAGCGACCAATGTCTGCTCCTGAACCCAGGTCGCTGGCGTGGTGGCAACCTTCTCAGGGACATACAGGTTACCCACCATTTACGCAGGACCATGAGTCGGGGGAGTGGCCTGCCTGCCAGTCATGTATGGGCCTGCTGTGGTACTAGAGTGCAGTACTCTGCACTCAGGGAGATCCTCACTAAGATGGTTCTCATTATTGTTGACTATGGAGGTACTGCTTATAACGCTTCTCCAAAGTGCACTTTAGCTAGACTGGACCCTCTTTTTCACACCTTCTGTCACTTTGCCCTTGATAAACCCTGGTGTACACTTCATTGTGCCCTGTATTCTTCCTCTCCCTCCCTCCCTCCCTCTCTTCTTGATGCCAGGCGCCTTACCCACTGTGTTTTCCTTTGTCTCCAAATTGTGTCTCTCCCCCTCATATCTTGCCTCTCTCCTCTCCTTTACCCCTCTGTCCTCTTACTCTCTTTGCTGGGCTTGCTCTCCCCCATATGAAGTCGACTGCTGGCCAAGCTGCTGTCTAGTTCCATTTCCCTAAGCTGTGGGGTTCTGCTGGCCAAGCTGCTGTCTAGTTCCGTTTCCCTAAGCTGTGGGGTTCTCTTCCCCTTTCATAGAAACACAGAAACATAGATCGGGACATCAAAAAAGACCAAAGATCCATCAGAGCTTTCCTTTGGGCTCTCTATAACCCCTTGACCTATAGTCGATATAGGGTTCTAACCCCCCATCAGTTTTCCTAGTCCTTTCCCCACTTTGATCTCTAAACGTGAACACTATTCCTTTTGCTCTGTTCCAAGCCCATATGAATCCCTCCACGGTTTTAGTTCCCACCACCTCAGCTGGCAAGCTCTTCCATGGTTCCACCACCCTTTCAGTAAAATAATACTTTCTTGCATCCCTTCTGATCCTTTTTCCTGTCAGCTTCCAGTCATGCCCTCGTGTTGTTGAACTGATGTTCCTGCTAAACAGTTCCTTGTAGCTCACTTTGGTTATTCCTTTCAGGAATTTGAAGGTTTCTGTCATATCCCCCTCTCCCTTCTCATCGCCAGTGAGTACACATTCAGTGCCCTAAGGCGTTCCTCGTAGAACCTCCCCCGCTGGCGCTGTAGCATCTTCATCCCCCTCCCTCAAGTCTGTCCTTGTCCTTTCTAAGGTGACCGCTCCAGAAGGGGGCACGGTACTCCAGGTGGGGCCTCACCAAGGATCCATAGAGGGGGAGTATCACTTCTTTCTTTCTACCCCTCCCGATACACCCCAGCATCTTGTTTGCCTTACTACAAGCCTTGTTAGATTGGCTAGCCTGTTTAAAAGTGTTACTGAAAGATGACTTCTATGTCCCATTCCTCAAGTGTGGTGCTAAGTTTAACCCCTCCCAGCCAGTATTCTGTCCTTGGGTTCTTTTTTCCCTAGGTGCATCATGTTGCACTTTCTGGCACTGAATTTCAGCTATCAGACATTTGACCACCTCTCTAGCCTTTGCTGGTCCCCCTATAATTCTCTAATCCCTTCAGTGCTATCCACCCTTCTGCAGAGTTTAGTGTCATTTGTGAAGAGGCTTATCCTACCCTGGATCCCTTCTCTGATGTCACTGATGAACATGTTAACAAAGACAGGGCCTAGAACAGACCCCTGTGGTACCCCACTTATGACCTCTCTCCTCTGATTTAACTAATTTTACTACAACACACTGCTCTCTCCCTTTCAGGCAGTTTTCTACCCACCTAAGTATATCCCTAGCCAACCCCAGGTCCTCCAGCTTCCTCAGCCGGCGCCTATAAGGCACAGAGTCGAAAGTCTTGCTCCAGTCGAAGTAAAGTAGATCAATGGGATGGCATTTATCCAGTTCCTTTGTCACCAAGTCGAAGAAGACATAGAAACAAAGAATTTGATAGCAAACAAGGACCGCTTGGCCCACCTAGCCTGCCCATTTCCCTACCTATTGGATAAGCTGCAGATCCTAGTTAACCAACAGCCTACTTCTTCCTACCCCCTTCCCACAAGAATTGCTTTATGTCTATCCCATGCATTCTTGGATTCTTGTACTGTTTTTGACCCCACTACCTCCTCAGGAAGGCTGTTCCATGCATCCACCACTCTCTCTGTGAAAAAATACTTCCTTATGTTACCCCTGAACTGTATCCCCTATATTTTCAAATTGTGTACTATTTTTCTTGCACATCTCTTTTCTGAAAGATGCTACCCTCTTGGACTTTGTTGTTGCCTTTGAGGTACATAAAAGTTTCTATCATGTCCCCCCTCTTACTCCTTTCATCAAGGGTATACATACTAAGATCTCTCAGTCTCTCTTCATATGGTTTCTGATGCAAACCCTGCACCATTTTAGTTGCCCTCTTCTGGACTGCCTTCATCCTGTCTATGTCCTTGTGGAGATGGGGTCTCCAGAACTGCACGCAGTACTCCAGATGGGGTCTCACCAACTGTCTTTACAGAGGGATAACAACTTCCTGTTTTGTACTGGTGATGCCTCTCCCTGTTAGATTAGTCTGACAGGACCTGCCTGACACAAAGCTGTGCTTTATACTATCCTGGAGACCATTACCTTCCAGATAGTCTAAGAAGTCTGTTTTGAAAAGGGACTCCATCAGCTTCCCCACAGTTGAGGTAAAGCTGACAGGTCTGTAGTTTCCTGCTTGTTTCTTGTCCCCCCCCTTTATGGAGTGGAATCACGTCTGCCACCCTTCAATCCCTTGAGGCAGCCCCCATCTGAAATGAGCTGCGGAACAGGCCTGCCAAAGGCTCATGTAGTTTATCTGTCAATTCCCTGTGCACCCTCGGATATCCATCTGGACCTGGGTCCTTATCTGTTGGTAGGGCTGCTGGCCCTGTTTGGGCCCTATCCCAAGTAAGTATTGGCATCTCCATCTCCAAGATCCCTCTCATGGCCACTTTGATGCCACCATCAAGGAGGGGGCCACTATCCTGCCTGGTGAAGATGAGCAAAAGTAGTCATTCTGGACTGCAGCCCTTTGCTCGTCATCCTCTACCACCCTGCCCCCATCTAATAACCTGACTATTCCCCCACCTCGCTTTCTTTTTCACTGATATGGGGGAAGAATCTTTTTCTCCGCACTTGACCCCCTCAGCCATTTGCAGCTCCGTGTTCACTTTTGCCTGTCTATTCCCCTTTTTTGCTTCCCTATTTCTTTGAACATATGTCTCCTGTTCTACTTCCCTCTGCTTCTCTTTCAACCTGTGAAAGGTTTTCCTTTTGCCCTTACCGCCTCCCTGACCCCCATCGAGAACCATAGTGGTCTCCTGAGTTTTTTTCTCTTGTTTACGTTACATAAGCAGAGCTGCAATGCTTCAAGGATGGCCACTTTTGTTTTTGTCGATAACATTTTTATTAAATTTCAGTGTTACACAAGAAACAAATATAAGCCATACACAACAACAATAATTTAGCAAAAGACAAAAAAACTTGAACTACTTCAATGCAATATCAAATAATCAACAGCAATTAAGTTAGCTTTGTAAGCAAATACTAACTCTCTAAAAAGAAACTAAATGTACTAAGTGTTCCAGGGACCTCCTCACATAAACAATTAACACATTTCACATTCGTCCCTCAACACAATATGCCAACACTCTAGTATGACTTATAGAGATATAGACAGCACCCCCCTGACTCGATAGCGGGAGAGTGCTAACTAAGCGAAGGTGAAGAAGTAGAAGAATAAGAAAACACCTTCTATACTGCCTACCTCATCTAACTTGTCCCGATCCACCCCTCTGAGTTTGCTGAAATCTGCCCTTCTGAAGTTCAAGACCTCTGTTCTTGTGTGTGTGTGTGTTTTCAGTACCATGAGCTAATTTGAACAAAACCGAGTTGTGGTCGCTGTTGGTGAGTGGTTCCCCAACTCTTACTGTGTTTACTACTTCAGAGTTAGTGAGCATCACATCCAGGCTGGATTCCTGTCGGGTCAGCTCCCTTAATAGCTGCACCAATGGACAGTCCTAAAAGGTATCCAGAAAAGTCTGGCTTCTAGTGCTCCCAACCACTGGAATATGTCAAGTAAGTTAAAGGGAAATGTCCACGATAAAATGGGCCCCCCTCAGTATGAGGAAGGGCCCGATTAGCACTATTAAGAAAGAGTATATTTTTTACCTGGTTGGTGTTTTAATTATTTAATTATTTATTTATCTGGTTGATCCTGCCTCTGTCTCTGATGACATTTCATAACGCAAGTCACTGAATGGCATGCCCACAACCACCCGCATCTGTACCGATAATGATATATCATGCGGGGAACAGCCACAGGTCTGTCCATTAGGTTACTGTGTCATTGGAGCTTCTAATAGCTCTGGTTTGAAAGGTACCTGTCTCCATGCTATCCCAGGACCAGGTATAAAGCTAGCAGCCAGCTGGCAGACTATACCTGGTCTTGGGATAACACGGAGATAGGTACCTTACAAACTGGAGCTATTAGAAGCTTTAACAATACAGTAACCTAATGAACAGACCCACAGTTACTCCTCGTGTGATACATCATTTTCGGGACAGCCACGGATAGTTGTGGGCATGCCACTCGTAGAGTTGCATTACAAAATACCGGCAGAGACACAGGCAGGATCAACCAGATAAATTATTAAATAATTAAAAATACCATCAAGATAAAAAATATACTTTTTTTTAATAGTGCTAATCAGGCCCTTCCTCACAGTGAGGAGGAGGCCATTTTGTCATGGACATTTCCCTTTAAAATCGCCTACCACCACAACATCTCTTTTAGCCATTCCCCTTCTAATTCCCTCACTGAGCTCTCTGTCCTCTGCTTCCCGTTGCCCTTACAGTCTGTAGAACACCTCTAAGCATGTTTTTTTGCCTGCTGCCGCTGTAAGCTGAACCCACTGAGACTCTGTCCCATCCATACTATCCTTGATATTCCCATGTTACATCACCTTGATGCCCTCCCTGACATGGGGGCTACTCTGCCCCCTCTATCAGTTCTTCTGTCCTTCCTTAGCAGTAAGTACTCAGGCACTGCCAGGTCTCAATCATGTTTATCTGTGGCCATGTCTCAGTGATGGCTACAAGGTCCAGGGTTTGCCATCAAATTTTGCAGCTAATATTATTGAAAGCTGCCGAGAAGTTGACAAAGCAGCAGTATAGTTTTCCTTTCCTGATTTTAATGTACTTCCATAACAAATGATGGAGCACATACTAACATACTAAAATGCCAGCAGAATAGGCCTAATGGTCTTTCGTGTCTGCTCGTTTGGTCAGCCCCCACCCTGGGTGCTGACCTTGCTGTCCCCCTCGCCTTCTCTGGCTTCTCCCTTCCCAGTTCTGGATATTCTTGCTGCATTGGATTTTGCTTCCAGAACCCTTCCCCTGTACCTGTCCCACCCCCTCTTGAACCCCTCCACTGTCTCTGCCTCCACCAGCCCCCTAGGCAGTGCATTCCATGGCTCCACCACCCTCTCAGTGAAGTAGCACCTCCTCCTTTCTACCCTGAATCTTCCCCCCTCCAGCTTCCACCCATGCCCTCTAGTGGCCCCTTCCTCCTTCCTTCAAAGCACCCTGACTGTTCCTCCCCTATTTACCCTCTTCATGTACCTGAAGACCTCTATCATGTCCCCCCGGTCTCTTCTCTCTTCCAATGTGTACATATTTAGCTCTTCGAGCCTCTCCTCATAGGTCCTGTCCCCCAAGCCCCAAATCATTTTGGTTGCCCTCTCTGGACCCTCTCCAGGAGGTTAATGTCCCTCTTTAAGTGTGGCCTCCAAAACTGCACGCAGTACTCAAGGTGCGGCCTCACCAAGCAGTTATACAGAGGGAGTATCACTTCCTCCTTCTGAAGGTGATCCCCTAGCGATGCATCCCAGCATCCTGTTGGCCTTGGCTGCTGCCCTCCTACAAGTCTCAGAGTTGTTCATCTTGACATCCACCACCACCCCAGGTCCTCTCAGCCATCAAGACTTGTAGCATTTCCCCAGGGTGTACACTTGGCCTGGGTTTCTAGCCCCAGGTGGAGTACCTTGCATTTCCCTGCACTGAACCTCAGCTTCCACTTTCTAGACCATCTTTCCAGAGCCTCTAGTTCCCCTGTAGGCCACCCTCCCTCTTCCCCATCCACCACCGCCCCAGTTTCGAGTCATCTCAAGAGACTCATCTCACTCCTGATTCCTGTCCTTATGTCAGATACATAGGCGTTGAACAGAAGGGGCCCAAGGGACTGATCCCTGTGGGACCCCACTAATGACCCTCCTTGGGGATGAGACTATTCCACCAACTACAACCCTCTGGGTCCGGTCCTGGAGCCAATTGCCTATCCATCTGATCATCTGGTTCCCCACCCCCATTTCTCCCAGCTTATCCAACAGGCCCACGTGAGGAACAGAGCCAAATGCCTTGCTAAAGTCTAGAAAGAGGACATCCACTGGTCTACCCAGGTCCAAGGCACTTGTCACCCAGTCATAGAACTCCACCAGGTTTGTCTGACACGATTTCCTCAGGATGAATCCATGCTGTCTATCATCCAGGCACCCTGACTTATCCAGGTCCCCCCCAGCCTCTCCTTGACAATGCCCTCCATCACCTTGCCCACCACCGATGTCAGGCTGACAGGCATGAGTTCCTGCCACCTCCCTTGATCCCCCTTGTGGATAGGCACTATATCGCCACCTTCCAGTCTTGGGGCACCCACCCTGTCCTCAGAGAGATGGTGAAAAGCTCTGCCAGGGGTTTCGCCAGGACTTCTGCAAGTTCCTTCAGCACTCTGGGATGTAATTTATCCAGCCCCGGTGCTTTCTCCGTCTTAAGGGAGCTGAGGGCTTCCCTCACTCTCTCTGCTGTGATGTCCACTTCCGGTACCTCTTCTCCCTGCTTAGCCCTCCCCCCACCTGCCAGTGATGCCTCCCCCTCTCCCCAGACCTGCCGATCAGTGCAGGTCCCCCCTCAGTATCTCTGTCTCCTCCCATGTGATGCAGCACCCCATTTCCCTGGTGAAAACTGGGTGAAGTACTCATTTAGTACCTCAGCCTGCTCCCCCGGGTCTTGTGCCCATCTCTCCCCTGATTTAATCCTGCTAATCTGCCCCTTCACCCTTCGTTTTTCCCCAATGTATCTAAAGAACCCCTTGTTCCCTCTCCTAATTTCCCTGGCCAGGTTCTGCTCCTTCCTTGCCTAGCCGCCCTCACCACTCTAGTGGCCCTTCTAGCCATCAGCTCGTACTCCTCTCGATCCCTTTCACTCCTTGAGCACTTGGTGCTTATAGACTGCTTTCTTTCCCGCACCACCTCCTGGACCTCCGTGGTCCACCAACAGGGTTTTGGGCCCTATCGCATTTCGTCTTACTCTTGCACAGGTGCTGGTAGCATCCTGCACCCCTCTCCTGATGATTTCCACCTACTATCAGCGTCCATGTCTGACCCAATCCCATCAAATGCTCATAAGGATCCTTCCCATTTCCTTAAATCAACCCCAGTCAGGTTACTTCCGTCTTTGTGCAGCCTTCTACCCTCCTAGGTCCAGGCAGAACCAGACCATGGCATGGTCCTCCCCTAATGGGTCCCTTACCTCCAGGCCCCCAATCTGGTCATTGTCTGCCAGGACCACATCCAGTACCCGTGCCTCCCTGGTCAGTTCCCTCACCTGCTGAGTTAGGAACGCATCTTGAAAGACATCCAACAACCTCTGTTCCCTGGTCACAGAAGATGTCATAGTCTCCCAGTCTGTTCCTGGCATGTTTAAGTCCCCCAACACCACCACCGTTCCTCTGCCCAGTCTGCAGTGTCTCCTAACATCTGTCATCAGACTGTCCTCCAGCTCCTCCACCAGGGCAGGGGGTCTATACACCACTCCTATTTTTACTCTCTTGCCCTCCCTTGTTATCAAGGTGACCCAAATCGCCTCCACGGTTCCCTCCGCCTCCTCTACTCCCCCTATGCCAATGCAGTTTTTGACTATCATTGCTACCCCTCCTCCCCTGTCCTTCCTGAACATAGTGTAACCCTCCAGGTTCAGGTCCCAGTCATGTCTTGCAGTGGCCCAAGTCTCAGTGACCGCTGCCACATCCACTGCTCCCTCAGTTAGCATCGCCTGGAGCTCAGGCATTTTATTGCCCAAGCTCCTGGCATTTAGCAGGACTACCTTCCACCCTTTCCCTATAGTTCCATTTCCCCTGCTCGTGTTCCCATGGGAATTCTGTTTTCCCCTGGTCTGCACTTTGCCAGTTGGCCTTTTCCTGCAATCCTCCTGGTCTCCAGGGGGGTGGAGACAGAGTCCCTCCTTTATCGGCACCCCCTTGACAGTCTTTTCTCCCATCCCACCCCACTTCACAAGTTTAAACCCCACTTTTCACCAATGAACCCCACATAGCAGTGTTGGATCGTTGATCTATTCTTACGGAAGCCATTCTGGGACTCACAGATAAGAGAGTGTTTATCAAGCCAATTTGTTAATCTATCTAATATAACTTCTGGGATACGTCTAACAGGCTTATCAGCCTGTACATTTTTGGGTCATGAGGATTATCCTTCTTGAATATTGGGAAAATGATAGATCCTGACCAACGAACTGGAAATTCCTGTCTTTGAACAAAGACGTCAAATGGTCTATGAAATATGGGTAGCCACCATTCAGGAAAAAATTTTAATATATCCCCTATTATCTTATCAGGACTGGGGGCTTTATTAAATTTCGATGTATTTATAGCTACTCTGATCTCATCTTCCAAAATTATTATCGGAAAGGGAAAAGAGACTGGAAAAGGGCTTAAATTAAGCGTTGTTTCCTCTTCAGCTGTAGAGAAGTATAGCCCAGAGAAATAAGTAGTCCAGGCATCTTACTCGAAAAATGTTATGGCAAACCCTGGATAGGCTTAGACTTGACAGAACCTTGCTGGACATTCTGATGCGTCTACATGACACAGCTTGGATCAAAGTTCAGTTTGACCATTTCGGACGCATCACCAACCCATTTCTCATCAATTTAGGGGTAAGGCAAGGTTGCCTTTTGGCTCCCACTTTATTCAACATCTATATTAACAACAGACTCAAACAACTTTCCAATCCTGACTTTCATGTCCCAAAGATCTTAGATCGAAAAATAGACTGCTTCGCTTATGCTGACGACATTGTACTCATATCAACATCAGCTCTGGGCCTAAGAAGGAAGTTAGAATTAATAAATCCAAGTAAGACAAAAAGTGTCATCTTTGTAAATAACTCTTAAAAGATCCCTAAGTTTCAGATAGATGGAGCAAGAATGGAAGTAGTACCACACTATGCTTATCTTGGAGTCAGATTCGCACAAAATCTGTCTCGGGTCCCCTCATATTAACTTAATTCAGCACAAAATGAAATCTGCAGCAAATGTCTTTAAAATGTTTAATGCCAAAATGGGGAAAACTTCAGTCAAGGGTATCATAACAGTAACTGATGCAAAAATCAAAACTAGCATCATTTATGCCTCTGAAATTTGGGGTCCTGTAAACCTTCAGTCTCTCAAAACTGTTTAAAACAAATTATACAGACATACTGATATGCGCCCCCCCCCCACCCCAGGTGACACCATCCTGTATTTTAAAACTGGAAGTGGGTCAGCACTCTATCCAGTCTCTGGTCAAAGACAGACAGATCTCATTCCTTTTAAAAACTTTTCTTCTCCCTGTGTCTCGGCTTCCTAGAGCCTGTCTTGAAGAAGAAATCAAGCTGTCTACTCTGGGCTATACTCTCCCTTCTATACTGACAATTAAAGATAGTATATACCCATCAGGACTTGGTGATTTTCTATATAACATTTATTTAAGCCCTTGGGACTTAATTATCTCTATAATAAAGACCAGACTAAGAGATATGGACACAAACACTATATTTACACAACTTTCCAGTCTGAAACTTCATAGCTGGTATAAACAGCTTGAGACCTTCTGGGGTTATGAACAATATTTGACTAGTCTCCTGGACCCTAGAATGTGTAGAGCATTCACTAAGTTCAGACTTGAAGCCTGTAATGCTCACCACATATTATACAGGCAGAAGCACAATAATGTTTCTGCCCCCCCCCCCGCAAATGTGATTTAAAAGACATTGACGACCTGAAACACGTAGTCTTGATCTGCCCCCATATGAGAAAAATATGAAAAGATGGTTGGGGGACACACTTGGTGGTCTCAGTCCCCCCCAATAAAATTCAAATCCATCTTTTGTCTTCTCGTGATTCTATCATATTGCAAAAACCTGTCGGATTCCAGATGACAATTCATCTTTAATCTTCCTCTGAAATGTTCTCAGGCTGTTATCTCCTCACGTGCAACTATTTTATGGAATCAATACTTTGTAGTCTATATAGAAATGAGTAATGTTGCAAGGATATTTGTTTTTATCCTGCAGATTTTATATTGTCTTCTGACTACAGCTTTTAAAATATTGTAATGGCTAAAGTTGATCAAGAACACCCCTAAGCATGTGTTTGTTGCCTGCTGCCACTGTAAGCTGAACCTACTGAGACTCCGTCCCTTCCGTACTATCCTTGATATTCCCATCTTATGTCACCTTGATGCCCTCCCTGACATAGGGAGCTACTCCGCCCCTTCTATCAGTTGTTCTGTCCTTCCTTAGCAGTAAGTACTCAGGCACTGGCAGGTCTCAATCATTTTTATCTGTCGCCATGTCTCAGTGATGGCTATGAGGTCCATTTTGGCGTCTGCCATCATTGCCTGGAGCTCGCTGGATTTTATTGCCCAGACTTCTGGCATTGAGGCAAACTCATTTCCAACTACCCCCTGAATGCTTGTTATTTGTCGGAATTTTACTCGTTTTTCTTCCCCGGAGTTTTTTGGTTTCATGCTGCTTGCATCACCCTTCCTGTGCGCACTTACCATTAGTCTACTCCTACCTCTTTTTGAGCCTGAATCGGGTTTTTACCCGTTGTGCTGCTACAAGCCCCCAGGCATGGAGGGGAACTAGCTAGGATCCCCTTCCTTTCGCTTATCTGTTTGGTTCCCCTAGTCCCAGCGTCCCCCTCAGTCAGTTTAAACTTCTGATGTAGACGTCATACCTCTGCCCCAGTGCAGTGGTCCCTTCCTTTGTCAGGTGGAATCAGTCCCCTTAAAAAGTCTCCTATTCCAAAAGTCCTCCCTCTGCTCCCTCCATTCCTACTCTTAGAGTTCTCCTCCATGAGTTTGCTTCCCATTCCTGCAGTTCTTTCTGGTATTGCTTTGAAACCCCTTTTCATGACACTTATGTTTTTTTCTTTCAGGACTTCCCATTTCCCTTGCATCAGTAGTTCTCTCTGCTCCCCACATTGTTGTGTTGATTCACATTAATGTGCTCTTCCAACAATTCTACAATTTACTGTTTATGTAATTTATCATCTAGCAATTTTTATTCTTAAGCACTGTTGTCTTGTTTTCGATATATTTTATTTCCTTTCTGTGTATTTTTATTCAGTACTTTGTATCTGTTCTCTCTTCCTCTCTTCTCCTTCCCACAGGATGTATCTGGAAATGAGCCACTGCCAGCTCAGTATCTCTTTCTTGGTAAAACCTTTGAAATAAATAAATTAATTAATAAATCAACAGTGTCATCTCAGCAGATCACAAATTTCCTCCTCCAGGTTTCTTCCATGAGGGTTCTGGCATGCAATGATGAGACATACATGTGTGAAATCACACATGCGTGCTTAGCACTAGGCTGTTGCCACGCTCCCTTCCATGTGCACCCTCCGTGCCTGCAACCTAGCTTTCACCAGGCAGCAGTCAAGTAGATGGAAGTAGCGTTCAGCTCCTCCAGCCAGGCTCAGAGTAACCCAAGTCCGTTCAGAACACAGATCAAGAGTATAGTGAATGGTACCATTGCAGCTGTACTTTAGGGCTGGCTCCTTAACTTTGAACTCCGTCTGGATTACTGATGAAACACGGAAGCACAATGGGGTAGCTCAGAGTGCGGTGAGGCCACAGAAGTGTTAAACCTTACAGAACCACAAATCAGGGCTCACAACATCACCACTTAAGTGTGACAAAATACATTGTTGTCAGAGGTACTCAGTGATAAACCAGTTTGCACTCAACAATAACAACTGAGAAGCCAGTCATTTCTGAGGGATTAATGACCAGTTGGGGGATGGGTGTCCTGATGTGCAGCTGAGGACACCTCCTTCCAGCCGGTTGTTAATCCACTGAAATGACCCGTTTAGAGACTGTTATTGAGACTGTAAGTCTAAAATGATAACAGCTTTTATTTGTAACATTTGTTTTGTAACTTACTTTCAGGTTTAGAGCGGAGTGGCACAAGCTGTGTGTCCTACAGAGCGTCAGTTGGCAGCTGGATCTGCCATTTCTGTGACATTAATGAACAATCCAGTAGTCATTAAGGAGCCTTGCTAGGCTCGTGAATATTTAATTAAATGTATCATTTGTATTATTGATAAAATGTCACATTGGTGCTTTTCTGGAATCGTTGAAGAACCAATACAAAAGACACCTGGAGCCTCCCTCCTCACCTCCAGTGGGCCATTGCAAGCAAATTGAAGGAGGGAGGTTGCTCTACATATAATGGGCGGTACCAACAAAAGCCAAATATCTGTACTTACAGAAACAAAGTCGGCACGCAACAACTTTCCTGACAGTCCAGTTTGTCCTGTTGGTCCTGCTGATAGGAAGAAATAAATGTACACAAAGTGCTTCAAGGTCAATGTTCGAGACTCAAGCCTTGAGAAAGTACTCTTCAGTGTGAAAACGTTTGACTGGCACTTTTGAGAGTGACTCTCTGTCTCTTTCTTGATCGATTCACTTGGAATTTTATGGATCTAAAATAAAAAGAACATTGACCTTGAATCACTTTGTGCACGTATATCTGTTCCTATCAGCAGGACCAACAGGAGAAACAGAACTGTCAGGAACGGTGTCGTGTGCTGACTTCATTTCTGTGAGTACAAATCTCCAGTGGGCAGCTTGTCCTTGGTCCTCTGATAGTCATGGAAGGGGAAAGATACCCGAGACCTCCCTCCTTACCTCCAATTGGCTGGCTTGTACCTGCCGGAGACATCCCCACTGTCTAGAGGAGATGTGAACACTGTGCTGGGGGGGCTAAGGGGCTCCTTCACTAGTGCGCTGCGGGTTAGTTGGCATGGGAGGGACTACAAGGGCATCATCCGGTCACACTGATGCAGCAGCTTTCCCTCCTGTTTCTCTCTGTCCACGAACAACTAAGCACACACTGTGGCTGACTGGGGGGTAACCAATAGCATGAAGTTATCCAAGCCAATAGCACCTCTGCACACCACCACCAGGAGCTGCAACAGAGCGACACAGCTTCAGGCCACCCCTCCCAAGTGGAGAGCATCCTCCCCAGGAGAAGAGCACCACCTCATCCCGAGAGAAGAGCACCACCTCATCCCGAGAGAAGAGCACCACCTCATCCCGAGAGAAGAGCACCACCTCATCCTGGGAGAAGAGCACCCCCCATCCCAGGAGAAGAACACCCCCTCATCCCAGGAGAAGAGCACCCCCCTCATCCCTAGAGAAGAGCACCCCTCATCCCGAGAGAAGAGCACCCCCTCATCCTGGGAGAAAGGCACCACCTCATCCCGAGAGAAGAGCACCTCCTCATCCCGGGAGAAGAGCACTCGTCATCCCGGGAGAAGAGCACCACCTCATCCTGGGAGAAGAGCACCCCCCATCCCAGGAGAAGAGCACCCCCTCATCCCAAGAAAAGAGCACCACCTCATCCTAGGAGAAGAGCACCACCTCATCCCAAGAGAAGAGCACCCCCTCATCCTGAGAGAAGAGCACCACCTCATCCTGGGAGAAGAGCACCACCTTATCCCAGGAGAAGAGCACCACCACATCCCGAGAGAAGAGCACCACCTCATCCTGGGAGAAGAGCACCCCCATCCCAGAAGACCACTTCTCCCATCCAGGGGGCAGAGCAACCAAAGGATACTCTGAAACCACCCTGCTGGCCTCCATGCCTGATGTCCTGGGCTTGGGCTTGAACCCATGCCACTATCATGCCACAGCAACTTCCCATCGCATGGCACCATGGAACTGGCCTAAAGAAAATTTCTTAATCACATGGAAAAATTTCAAAGTACTTAGAATTTTGTAATGACATGAAACATTTCAAAATACTTACCTCCCCAGTTCATGTGCATGCAGTCCTCTATCCCCCCCCGCATTATTGGGTTCATTTGTGTTCCAGTTTGTATACACAAAAGGGGTCCCATCCTTCCATGCCCAGGTCAGCTTCTATAAGTTAAATAGTAGATAGATTATGTCAGTAACACAGGTGTGTATTCTATGGGATTTCCTCATGTGACACCCTGTGTCCAGTTAGGTAATTCTCAGGGGTGTATTCCCTGTGGGATTTCCCATGTGACACCCTATGACCAGTTAGGTAAATCTCAGGGGTGTATTCCCTGTGGGATTTCCCATGTGCCACCTGTGACCAGTTAGGTACATCTCAGGGGTGTATTCCCTGTGGGATTTCCCAGTGTGACACCCTGTGACCAGTTAGGTACATCTCAGGGGTATATTCCGTATGGGATTTCCCAGTGTGACACCCTGTGACCAGTTAGGTAAATCTCAGGGGTGTATTCCCTATGGGATTTCCCACTGTGACACCCTGTGACCAGTTAGGTAACTCTCAGGTTTGTATTCCATATGGGATTTCCTAGTGTGACACCCTGTGACCAGTTAGGTAAATCTCAGGTGTGTATTCTCTATGGGATTTCCCAGTGTGACACCCTGTGACCAGTTAGGTAAATCTCAGGTGTGTATTCCCTGTGGGATTTCCATATGTGACATTCTGTAACCAGCTAGGTAAATTTCAGGTGTGTGTTCCCTGTGGGATTTCCTCATGTGACACCTTGTGACCAGTTAGGTAACTCTCAGGTGTGTATTCCCTAAGTGATTTCCTTGTGTGACACCCTGTGACCAGTTAGGTAACTCTCTGGTGTGAATTCCTTATGGGATTTCTCCCTGTGACACCCTGTGACCAGTTAGGTAACTCTCAGGCGAGTATTCCTTATGGGATTTCTCCATGCGATACCCTGTGACCAGTTAGGTAACTCTCAGGTGTGTATTCCCTGTGAGATTTCTCCATGTGATACCCTGTGAGCAGTTAGGTAACTCTCATGTGTGTATTCCCTATGGGATTTCCCCATATGACACCCTGTGACCAGTTAGGTAAATCTCACGTACAGTATGTATTCCCTGTGGGACGTCCCCATGTGATACCCTGTGACCAGTTAGGTAACTCTTAAGTGTGTATTCCCTATGGGATTTTCCCGTGTGACACCCTGTGTCAAGTTAGGTAACTCTCAGGTGTGTATTCCCTGTGGGATTTCCTCATGTGACACCCTGTGACTGACAAAAGATATGCTCTTACACACAAAAACACACACACTCACTACACACCATACGCACACACTGTTACACTTATAACACAACATATGTACACACATACATACACAACATGCACGGACACAAGTTGCCTGTTGGAGCGAGAGTGCAGGTCACTTAGAATGACTTCAAGCACCGTGCAGTTATTCTTCATAGAAACAGTAGAAGCATAGAACATGACAGCAGAAAAAGGCCTTTATTTCACCCAGTCTGCCCTGTCCAGACTAGGAGTTACTGGAATCATGGAAGTCTGATCCATTATCAGATTTTGGATTCCTGAATAATCCGATTCTGGTTCCTAGTTGAAGTCGGAATCGGAATTCTGATACCAGGCAGATGGGAAGAGTCACACTGTGGCACATGGTGAGTGCTACCAATGATTTAACCATCAGATGCTTCCGTCACTTGCGATGGGAGGTGGGCAGCAGCCTGGAAGTGTCCTCCCTGCTTGCAAAATGGAAACTGGAACCAGTACTGGAAATGCAGTTTGATTCTAATTCAAATTCAGATTTCAAAAACACTAATTTCAGAATTAGAATTTTTCAGACTCGGAATCACAAAATCCTAATTCTGGATTTCAGACTGGAGTCAGGTTAAATCTGTTTTCGGATTACAAAATCTGATCATCTCTAGTTCAGTAGAAACAGATCGCCAGCACCAGATGAAGTTCTGTGATAAAAAGCAGTAGAACCTCCTGACCAGTTTCGCCAGACAAGGCATTTTCTAACGGATCATCCCTTTGAAAAAGCCTTGTCTGGCAGAACTGTTGAGAGGTTTTGCTGTTTTTCTCATGCTGCTTGATCTGGATACAATAAAGCTACGATATGATAAAGTACTTCGTCAGGTGCTGGCCTTCTGTTTTGATTGTTTGAATTTTAGTCGAGCACATAATATGGAAGTGGAGTGGTTTCTCTTGTTTGCTCGTCTCTAGTTCACACCTACGGTCTGTTGTCAATTCAAGAATGGCTATTGCCAAAGAAAGCCTGGTCCCTATAGTTAACTATGCTGCATTAGTTACTGACAATACTTCCTCAATTTTAATTACAAAAAAAATCTACATTATTACAGCTGATTGGCAAGTTTGCACTGCAAGCCCTCAGAACCACTCACCATTGTGAGATCTTACAGTAAATTTAATGGGTTGGTTGCCAGTACATTTGAATTTTAAATACCTAATGGCAAGAGTTACTTATAAAGTTTTAAACTCTGATGTTCCTTTCAGTTTAGCTAGACATTTACAGAAATACAATTCAGCTTTCTACCCGAGGAGTCAGGTGGATAACTTCGCTCTGAAGTCTCCTTTTATGAGGACTGTTAGTGGGCAACGTTCTTTTGCTTTCACCACTGCCAGTAATTGGAACACTATTCCTTTTATGATCAGAAGTGCATTATCTTATAACTCCTTCTATACTACTTTATTTCAGCACCTTAAAATGTTGTCTGACTGTGTATGCTTTAACTTATTTTTGTACTCATATTTGACACAGAATATTTATTCCTAATACTGCTGGATTGTACAGTATAATGTTTTGTATCTGTCTTTGTTTGTGGGTCATACCTGTAAATGGAATCAGTGTTTCAGTATACGTACCTGTTATGCAAATAAACAAACATGCTAGACGTGCATCTTTCAGTTTGCATTGACTGAGCTGTAGGAGCTGGGGGGCCTATAAGGGCACTATCATTAAACTGAGCCCCCCCTTTCCATTATAGGTCAGTGGCAATGAAGCGAGAGCTACCAGGGCTCACTTCAGGTCATCGGCCATAACACTGATGCCATTCCACCTCACCCCACCTTGCAGACACCGACAGGTGTTGCAGTGTGCCTTGAGGTCTTTGGCCCTTACGCTCACCCCATTCCATAAGGAAATAAGCTGAGATGAGTGCAGTATAGGAAAATGGGGTGAACATTAGGGACGAAGATTCCAAGGCACACTAGATGCCTGTCAGTGGCTGCAGGGTGATGGTTGGGGTGGAATGGCATGAGCATTATGGCTGACGACCCCAAGTCACACCCGCAACACCTGTCAGTCTGTTCAGGGTGGGTGTTACAGCTCGAAACCCTAACGCACCGGGCGTTGTTGGTATTTTCTCTCCAGATTTTCAACATGGGCTCTTTGGGACCCCACCTTATGAACAATGGCAGTATCATTTCGTTACTCATTCCCAAAAGGTGATTTCGCACAGTGAGTGTGCCATTTGGCGCCATAGGTGTGAAAACACATTTTGGGCAGAATGTGAAAAATGACAGATGTTCTGTTCATGAGGAGGTGTGAAACAATGTCAATGCTGAAAATCTGGAGTGAATATATGAAAAATTGACCAAATTATGAGTGTGCATAGAAAGTGTGCAATGCATGCTCGTAACACAGTCAGTTTTTGGAATGTTTTCATAAAAGTTTCAATATGGCCTTTTTGGGACCGCTGCTCATTAACAGTGACACTGTGATTTCGTTAATCTGTCCCAAAAGTTGATTTCACACAGCAACTGTGACATTCTGTGCCACAGGAGCAAAAACACATTTTAAGAATGATGCAAAAAATGACGGCTGAACTGTTGATAAGGGGGTGTGAAAAAATGGCAATGTTAGAAATATGGGGTGAAAATATTAAAACTTGATGAAGTTACGAGGGTACATAGAAACTGCACAATGGATGCTCATAACGCAGTCATTGTTTGGAGTTTTTTCACCAAATTTGTAAGAAGTGCTTTTTGAGACCCCACCTTATGAACAGTGGCACTTTCGTTTCGCTAATTGGTCCCAAAAGTTGAATCCACGCAGCGAACATGAAATCACCTTTTGGTACTGAGAAACAAAATGATAGTGCCAGTGTTCATGAAGCAGGGTCCCAAGAATCCCATATTGAAAAGTTGAAACCAAAACTCCAAAAATTGGTTGAGATATCAACCTAAGTTGAAAACCCCCAACGACTGCTATTATAGGGCTTACTGTAATTTCTTTAGTTCCCTGTTGGTCTTTGAAGAGTGCAGATGTATTCCCAGTCCGCAGAAGATCGCTGCTCTCGACCTCCGGAAGGAAGTGTGGGTGAGAAGGGATGCAGGGAGGTGGGATGCACAGAGGGAAGGTGCGGGTTGGGGGAAGGGACCAGGAGGAACGATGAGGGACCATTTTCTTTTTTTTTCAGGTTTAAAAAAAACAAAATGAGGGGACTGTTTTCGTTTTTACAGGTGAAACATTAACAAAACAGATTTTGGCACACTGGGGTGGGTTCCCTGTGTGCCAGAGTACTGGAGGAGGGGGATCAATGCTGACTCAGAATTAGGCACCCTGCGGTCACCTGAGAACACAGGGGCATGGGAGGGTGGCACATCCAAAACCAGGAGTGGGCATCCTAGTGTCGGAAACATCAAAGAAGTATTTTCTGGCACACTGTGGTGGGCTCCCAGTGTGCCACATTAATGCGGGGAGGGGGATACATTGTGACATGGGGATTGAGCACCCCAGTGTCGGCAGGAGACAGAAAACGGAGGATGCAGGGTGGGCAGCAGCAGTGGGAGGGAGCTAACATTTAAGCAGCGGCAGATTTCTTTCAAGTGCAGCACTCGCTCTGAAACTGCCATAATCAGGAGCTTCAGCATTAATTGGTGGCTGAGGGACACACCCATTAAAGCGTCCGTTGCATTGGCCACAGCACTTCCACACCTCTGCAATGCTCTACTATCTCAATATGTTTCTTGTGCATGGGCAAGCAAGCATAAAAAGTGCCCTCTCAGCCCATTCAGTCCTATCCAGTCACACCTCTCAACCTCCTGCCTCATAAATGAGTGACAAGGCTTAAAGAAATCGGGGACAAAGCACCAGAATCGGGGGCACATCTTAACTAGGGAATATCCACAGTGCGTTATATGTGCAATGTTTATAACAGTTACCATAATTCTGTTTCTAGCTGAGAGTTTGCCATTTCTTTTATTTACTGTTTATATGTGTCTGTGTTGGGAGTAAGGGCTCTACCTTTGAGCCAAGACAAGTCCGTAGTAATTACTCCAAATTTATTGCTGTAGTAACTTGGCTAAAAGGCTATACATATATACAGCTGTGGTGCATTGCACCCTCATAAGCTCCTTTTTCACGTGACTGTAATTTATTTATTTATTTACTTACGAGATTTAGCAGGAAGCCATACTGAGTAACGTGCTCGACTCCAGATGCGACCTGGGGGCCTAGCCCAGTACATGTGTATAGTAGAACATTTAAAATACAGAAATGACAATAGCAAACATTGTCTGTGATATCATAACAGAGTAGTACAGTTTTGAACGATCACAAGCAGGAAGGTAAAATACAGACAGAATACAGAGACAAGGCCATGTCAGCATGGCAGATGATAACCTATCTGTTGTATTTGTTTGATAAATTTCAGCCCCTGGGCTCACTGTATTTCCCTCTAATGGGTAACAAAAGCATGCAGTCATTCCTGTTATCCTAGTATTAATCGTGTTTCTCTTATGTGACTGTCAATCAGTTTATTGTGCAGGGTACTGTATGTTTTCAATTGTACTGAAAGCAGTAAATAAAAACAACTTAGGTGGTATCTACTTAGGAAGCTAATGAAATAATGGACTTAGCCAAACATACATCTTCTAAAGAAGAACAAGCCTGTAATTTGAATGTCTGACATTGATTTATGCTTACAGTTCTCATTGTTCAGTCACGCAAGCACATATTTTAGATGGGTTTTGGGGCAAAATCAGGAATGTTCCTGAAAATGAGGGACAGTTGCGAGGTATGACATTGATTCCTTCCTAATCTGAGATGCAGTTTTCCCTACCTCAGCATCCTGCCAGTTTTTGAGTACATTGAAGTACTTGTAGCAGTGATCTCCATATGAAGTCCATCTATCCAGGCAACGTTCTTGACATACAAGAATCTTAGTGCCTATGATAGTGGAACAAAAATGAACAGAAGTCATGCATGGCACGTAACCCCCCCACACACACACCCTGTTACCCCTACTGTTAACTAGTCTGTGCCAATGAGATTATTTATAGAGACAAGGGAAACCTGCTGCACTGTTGAAAACTGGGGGTGGTATAGTTTCTTTAGAATTAATTTTTTTATTGTGAGATACCCAGTACAAGACACAGTCAGAATGACAAGAGGAAAATAACTTAAAATACGGTAAAACAGGCACAACTAGAAATGGTTCGACATCAAGGCTTGAGCAACATTCAACAAGGAAA
The DNA here is from genome assembly GCA_016271365.2 of Neoceratodus forsteri. NCBI lineage: Eukaryota > Metazoa > Chordata > Ceratodontiformes > Ceratodontidae > Neoceratodus > Neoceratodus forsteri. The sequence continues at coordinate 18,763,240 of JADMNL010000033.1, read as the reverse complement.
TTGTAATAAATACTGAATACAGACAGTAATACAAGAACTGGAAACTAAACGCGAGAAGGACACACAACCAATCAGGAGAGAGGCAAAGGGACAGTAAGGGATGATAGTGAGTGGAATATTAGCAGTCAGGAAATGGCTTTGTTGGATTGGAGAGGGAGAGGGACAATAGTAGGGAATAGCAGGGGGAAGAGAGGGGAAGCTGGAAAGAAGCCAGGGGCGGGCTGAGAGAGGCCAGGCTGGGCACAGCTGAGAGGTAATGGGTGATGTGCCGGTGACTGGGATAGGATAGTTAAGAACAGGCTGGGGGGACTCATAGTATTTTAAGTGTAAGCACTAAGCAGTGATGTGTGATTGAGGAAATAGGAGGATGGGGAAGAGAGGAGAAAGCTAGATAGAGATTTATCAGAGGTCTGATTTGGAGCGGTAGTTGGGGCAGTAAGCAAAAATGGGTATTCCTTTAGCAAGGGGGGTGCAGGCAGTTAGCAGGGAAAGCGGGGCGGTAATTAGGAGAGGAGGAAATGGGAGGAGGGCAATAGGACGTGTTAGTGTATAAGAGTGGAGGATAGAAAAAGCAAGGTGGGGGAATGGTGAAAGGTAGAGGAAGAATGTGCCAAGCAATGGGTATGGGAGGAGGGGAGGAGAGGGGACGTAGGAGTGGAAAGGAGGAGAGGGGAGATTAATCCGAGCAGTCACATCTCCCTAATGTGTACAAGTGTTGTGTACCACAGTGCTCACACCTATCCATCTACCTAACCTAATTTAGGTAAAGCACCTAGCAACAAACTAAGTGCTTGAGCCACAAAGGGGTGTGCAGATGCTATAACCTCCCCATCCTCCCACCCCATTGCCCTGGAGTCTAACTTGGTCTGCCCTATGCAGTTGTGACCGGATCGAGTCATTCAGGTACCTTCATGGGGTCCATAGTGTGGATGTTAAGGCACTTTTCTCCTTGAGCTCAAATGTAGGCACAAGGGGAGACTCATTCACACTTGCGCGGGGGTTCAAAAGGAACAGCTATAAGCACTTTTTCACGGGGGTGGGAGTATAAAAAGCTGCCAGAGAGAGAGGTACAGGTCAAATCTGTGAGCAGCTTCAATACAGGGCTAGGACAGACATCTGTGGGGCAGAACCAAAGGGGGTTGGCCACTAGGGCCAGTGCAGAGTAGTTAGATAGGGTAGGTAGACTGGATGGGCCCACAGGCCGTTTTCTGTCGCCATTACTGTATCTATGTGTCTGTGCATCATTCATAGAGACAATGTAAACCTGCTGTACTGTTAACTTCCTCTGGGAGAGGGGTGAAGCAGCTTTTTTATTATAACTTTCCACACTACTCACACCGTGAAACGGTGCAGCAGGGCCCAAAGTGCCACTTTGTCAGGATCCAATTTGGAGAAAGGTTGTCATGTCGATGAGATGGGGCCTGTGGTGGTGTTGGGGGGGGGTGGTCCATCACTTTGCCCATTTCCTCCATTTTCTCCCTCCCATGAAATGCCAACCTGGAGTGCGACACAAGCACACATGCGAGAATGGCATCTTGTGACAGCGTCTCCCCTTCTGTCGCGCTGCTCCCAAATGCACTGCCACCCTGTTGTCAGGCAAGAGGCAGTACTGCCCTCCCTTTCTCCCTCCTTCCCTAGAAGAAGAGAGCATCCTCTGGGATGTTTGATCCTCCTCCTCCCAGCCGGCCCTCACCAATTCAGGCTCGATTCCAGTACTCATTTTATAAGCGGGTCTCGGGGGGGGGGGCAGCAACAGACTATGGGCCCAGTTCACAAAAGAGTGTGCACCAGAGGAGAGGTGCTGATGGGGACTGGTGGTGCACAGAGACCTGCTCCCAATGGCCCAATCCACAAAAAGTATGTGCCTGGGGAGAGGTGTTGGTGGTGCCCAATCCACAAAAGAATATGTACCTGAGGAGGCATGCTGGAAGGGGCTGGTGGTACTCAGAGGGCCCACTCCCGACATGTGGTGACCTCCACATATCCACAGCATGGGATTCACGCCCCTTCCACACCTGATCCTATGCCACTCTGACAGCTGTGTGGGTGAATGGTTAGGGCAGGCAGGAGGGGAGGGGCGTGCTATCACCCAGTGTAAATGTGGAAAACCCAGACAAGCACAATAGTGTAACACTGGCACCCATAGACCCCACATAGTCAATTGCCTACCCCATCACCCGAGACTGGGCTTTCCTGTGGGGGTAGGTCCAGGCTTCCATCTTCCCCACCCCAGAGGTGTAAATCTGTGGTCAAAGGTGACGGACATAAGCAACAGAGAAGGCAGAATGGGGCTTGGAGGTCAGCTGGATGAGAAGGAAGGCTTTGGGAGACAGAAACTGAAGGGGATAATTAAAAAAGAAACTTTTAAACGAGGACACAGTAACACAATCTGTTCTTTCCCATGAGCACTTTTGATAAATGAAACACAGTTGTTGGCTAAGAACTGTTGTTTACACTTACCGTGAGAGCACAGGAGGAAGACTGCAGTAAGAAGCAGAGAGACAGTCAATAGTTTCTCCATGCTGATCCTGACTGATCTCCAAAATGTCTTCCTGTTGGGTCGATCTACTTGGGCAAACACCTGGGAAAAAGAGGCAGGAAAGAAAGAGAAATTAAATGTGTGTTTGTTCCTCATCTCTCTCAGTAATATCAGTAACTGATGCATCCTGTGTCTGTTCCCAGGAGATCTGCCATGTAGAGCTTCCAGAGCTACAGGAATTCCTGGATTTTACAGGGAATTGAGCCATCTACAGAGACATTTTTCCCATCAACTGGCATCGATTATATGGAAAAACAGAGCAATTTGACATCAATAGGAAATAATGTAATCTATGGAGAAACATAGAAATATTGCCCTAGAGTTATGGGGAAAGTGCCAACTCAGTATCAGAGTATTGTAACAGTTTCATTTATCTGTCTGTTAGTATTCTCTCCTTCTCCTCTAACTTTTCCTTCACTGCTTCTGTCTCCCTCTCACCTTCCCTCTCTCCATCCAGTTCTCCCTCTCGCTCCATCCTCTGTCTTTTCTTTCCCTGTCCCTTTTCTTCCCCTTCCCTTTCACCTCTCTCTCTCTCTCTCTCTATCTCTCTCTCTCTCGCCTGTCTCCTATCCCTTTATTTTACTGCCCCTCTTTACTTCCTCTCTTTCCCATCCTCCTCATCTTTCTCAATCTGTCTCTCGTACCCTTCTCCTCCCTCTCCTCTCTGTTCCCCTCCATCCCTCTCCCGCCATCTTTCTCTATCTCTTTCACCACTCCCTCTTCCACCCAGTGTGCATCCCCCTCCCCAATAAGCCTTTTCTCTCTTATCTTTTCTCCTTGTTACCTTTTGAGAGAGAGAGAGAGGAAAAAAGAAAGAAAGAAAGATAAAGACATAGCAAAATAACAAGAGACAGTCAGAAAGATAAAGGGAAGACTTATGCAGAATAAGAAAGAAAGAAAGTAACAAACTGGGAAGAAATAAGGAAGGAAACAAAGTAAATGAAAGGAAGAGATAAAGAACAAGAGACAGCAGGAAAGAAAAAGGAAAGACTGTCATGGAAGATGATACTGGCTGATAGAGGGAGAGAGAGAAAGAAAGAAGAAAGAAAGACAGAAACAAGGAAAGAAGGAAAGAAGGAAAGAAAGAAAGAAAGAAAGAAAGACCAATGGCCAAAAGAAACAAGAAAGTAAGATAAAGAGAGAGCAAAAGAACAAGAGACAGATGGAAAGAGAAAGGAATGACTGTTATACAGAATTTTATTAAACCAAGGATGGAAATGAGAAAGGAAAATGTGGGCACACCAGGATTTGAACTCCGGACCTCTGGTATGCCGTTCCAGCGCTCTAACCATTAAGCTACAGGCCCACTGGTTACAGCGTTCGAAGAACTTCCTATTTCACAGTCACACATTCCTTTCTCTCTAGTGTTGCTTAATCTGCAACCAGAAACCAATTTAGAAATTCCACTACTTCTCAGTGCAGTTTAACCCCTGCAAGGTATATAGTTTTTTAAACCAAGGATGGAAATGAGAAAGGAAAATGTGTTATACAGAATAACACAGAAAGAAAGAAAGAGAGAGAGAAAGAGATACAGAAAGAAAGAAGGAAAGAAAGAAAGAAAGACCAATGACCAAAAGAAACAAGAAAGTAAGATAAAGAGACAGCAAAAGAACAAGAGACAGATGGAAAGAGAAAGGAATGACTGTTATACAGAATAACACAGAAAGAAAGAAAGAAAGAAAGAGGAACAAAGGACCAAAAGAAACAAGACAAATAAAGAGAGATCAAAAGAACAAGAGACAGAGGGAAAGACAAAGGAAATACTGTTATGCAAAATAACAGAAAGGAAGTAAGGAAGAAAGGAAGAAAGAAGGAAATAAAGAAAAAAGAAAGAAAGAGGAACCAAGGACCAAAAGAAACAAGAAAGACAGATAAAGAGAGAACAAAAGAACAAGAGACAGAGGGAAAGACAAAGGAAAGACTGTTATGCAAAATAACAGAAAGGAAGTAAGAAAGAAAGAAAGAAAGAGTTGGGAGGAAATAAGGAATGAAACAAAAAAAGTCAATGAAAGAAAGAGATAAAGAACGAGACAGCAGGAAAGAGAAAAGAAAGACTGGCATGCAGGATAATACTGGCTGAGGAAAGAAAGAAAAAGAAAGGAAGAAAGAAAGAGAAAGGAAGGTATAGACAGTGAAAGAGAGTTAGTCTGGTGAAAAGAATAGCAGATATCAAGAAAAAAAGAAGGAAGGAGAGAGAGAGAGAGAGAGAGACTGAAGGAAAGAAACAAAAATCATAAGAAGGAAAGAAAGAGTGAACTAGGCATGCCTTAGTTACCTTGGATTCTGAAAGATGCGAATGAAGTGTTCCAAGGATCAAGGGTATTTATAGAGAGAAAGGCCGTGCTGTCTGCATTTAGTAAATAAACTGTGTGGTTTTACACATCAATGTAAGAAAAACAGATACAAAAGATAAATAAAAAACAGACTATAATTAAATAAATAAAAGGATTCTAGGAAAACTTTACTTTACATTTGGACCTGCCTCTTGTAATGTTTTCTGAAACGTCTCACGCTCACACTCACTGATGGGAACCAACTTTGACAAACATGGGAGGTGCTGGGAAAAAGGTCTGTGAGCTAGAGAATAAGTGCACCCCCACGGAACAAGGAACACAACCAGTTGGGGCCCCCATGTTCAGCCGCAGCCATTTGTGCCAAATAAAACATTGCGTTGTGTGTGAAATAGTGCATGAATGACAGGGAGGCATACTCATACAGGCAGCATGCTGCATATGTGAATATCGGGCAGTGTAGCACCATACAAAACGCATATGTGTTGCACAACACAGCCACCCCCCCCCCCCAACTGTCAAGAGACACTCAGGAGCAAAGGGGATAGTGCATCCTTCTTTTTTTTTTAAATATCATCTTTATTGTTTTAAAGAAAGACAGGTGGTCAACATTACTACAGAGATATCATGTTAGCACTACTTCTGAGCTGACCTAGGAGGCACTTGGCACACCTGGGTCATAGCCCCTCAGGCTCAGAACATGAAATACATTCAGGGTTCAGCTTATTACACCTCTCCTACTTGGTTACAGATTTGTAGGAGGGGTATGGAGGTAGCATACAGGAGAAACAGCTATATCCCTGATAGAGGTATTCTGCTTCTTGTTACTTATTGGGTTCCAAGGCTAAGATCCTAGTGTCGGGCACCTGTTGGTTGTGGGAGTCGGCCCTTAGGGAGTCGACTGGGAAAATTCCCATGGTCGAGGGGTCGGCTCTCAGGTCTCAGGCCCTATGCAGTGCACCATATGCTTTAGTTACCATGCTGTAATTACCCAGAGGCAGAGGGGCAACTAAAGGAACAAAAGGGTCATCCTTTAGCATGTAATACAGTAACCATTTAGTCTACCTGGAATTGCATATCTCCTCTCAGTCATTGAGCTTGTGGGTGATTCTTTCCATCTGATAGATATGTTTGGTCACTGCCCACCAGTCCTGGAGAGAGGGGACCTCTGGGGTGAGCCATGCCTTAATGATTGCTTTCTTAGCAGCTGTTATCGGAAGTCCTAGTAGGTATCTGGAGTTGGGATCTCGGAACCATATAGGGTAGTGTAGCAGTTTATATAATTTCTTAGTCAGTTGTATCTCTCTACCAAATAGGTCCTGAAGCTCTGACTGCACAGACTAAAAGAAGGGCCTGAGTTTAGGACATGTCCACATAATGTACGTATGTGAGCCGTTCTCTCTCCACAGCTGCACCAGTAGTCAGCTGTTCCCAGGAGTGAGTAATGCCATGTAATCACTGGGATTCTAAAGTATCTAATTAAATTCTTCCAGGCATATTCTCGACATTGGTGGGAGCTGGTAACCTTTGCTGTGTATTGGGGTGCTAACTGCCAATCTGTCTTAGTGATGGGCAACCACATTTCCTCCTGCCATTGCAAGGAAATGAGACAGTGCATCCTGAACAGGCATTGCTCCTGGGTGGCATATTCAAAGGCCATCATGCCAATAGTCACATATGATGTGAGGGCACTAAGGGGCCATTTGCATGCCATTATATGGGCATTAGTTACTCTGTGCAATGCCACCCTGCATATGTATTTACGGAGGCACTGTGTGGAGTATCGGCCATTGCTTCCACCCTTTCCTGATCCCTTGTCCATAAGTATTAACCCCGGTAGTATAGCGGTACCCTGCTTCCACCTGGATCCCTGTTATAACAGAAACTCTCTGGTAGTCTGTCTGTACCCCTCCTCCCTGATCCCTGGTTTAATAGTGAGAAATTCCTTGGTAACCCAGCGGAACCCTGCTTCCACCTGGATCCCCCATTATAATAGCGAGAGATTCCCTGGCAAGTCTCTCCGGTATGATCCCTGTTGTAACAGTGAGAGATTCCCTGGCAGTCTCTCCTGTATGATCCCTATTATAATATCTAGGAAATCTCTGTTAGTCTAGTGGGACACCCCCTCCCACCCCAATCCCCATTATACAATGTCATACACCATCTCCCTGGACCAGTCACTCAGCACCCATCACCTCCACCCCTCTCCAGAACCCAGCTCACCCTAGAACAGCCTGTCCAGGACTGTGGGCAGAGCATTGGACAGTGAGTGGCACAGATCTCGTCTCACCACCTTGGTCACCCACCATCTGAATGACAGGGACCGAGTGGATCAAAACAGGCATCCCGTGTGATGTCCCTGGGTGGTTTCTGGAGCTCCCTAGTTTAAAAGAATACATTAACACAACGAGCACGGGTACATAATAACATTACATACCGACCAGAGAGCCGGCTCAGCAGTAGCACTATTGTTTGCTACACAAACAACCTAGGTTTGGAACGAGCCCAAACTGAAGGAGGGCCAGGGTAGGTGACCCACGCCCACCAATTTAATACTGGGAGGGAGGTTGGACTCTGCTGTGCTCCCACTACCTGAGTGACCATAGGTGGCAGTGCAAGTGGAGTCACAGAATTGGGAGGGGGGATGCTAATGTGCTCAGACATGTAATGCATGCGCATACATGCATGCATGTCAGAAACTCTTCTCAGCACCCTTCTGCGCTGGGAAGAAAAACAACAGGAAAAGCCAGCCTGGTGACACTGAGGGTTGAGGCGCTGGACATCCCACCTCATGCCATGCCAGTGACCCAGGTTCAGGAATGAGTTCGGGCCATCGGGGGTCAGCAGGGGAAGAAGAGTATTGAGCGTCCCATGACAGCTCTCCTTCCCCAGGGAAGGGTGGCTACATCATCCCACTCCATGGCTGCCTCCTGCGGAGGATAGGCGCAGTGCCAGACAATGGGAGATGCAAGAATGTGGCATTGGGATATGCATGCACCTCCACGCACGCTCATTCATGGCCATGGGGGATGGGACACAAGAAAAAGAGGAAACAATGATTGCCGACTTAATGAAGCCCCTACAGTACTCCGGTTCTGCGGCCTCATGGCTCTTTCAGGCCCGCTGTAGATATCGTTCGGGGGGGGGGAATAGCCCTCCCTCCCTCCATCCAACCCGCCATGGGGAGTAATCCATGGGGGATACAGGGCCTAGCTCACTGGGGTGGCATAGCAGACGGGGACTGGCAGAAGGCTAAAACATGCTGCCAGGTCACATAAGGATAAACACCTTTATAAGAAAACAAAATAGGACAAAATACCAGCCAATACTGGAGGAAGTCCATCTCTCACTGCAGGCACCACACAGCCAACTGGGGCACTCTCCATTGAAGCACTGACCGAGTCTCGGTCACTTGTAAAGCCCCCTCAGGATGGCCCCACCCTGGGGGATAAACCAGGGTGTATATAGCAGGAGAAGTAACTCCTCAGGTAGGCAGGTGAAAGGGCTGGATGAGTGAGTAGGACCGATGAGAGACGGCTGGGAGAGGAGAAAAGAATAAAATAAATAAATAAATAAAATGGCACACTAAGGCAAGCAGCCTATATATGTAGAGCTTTCTGATAACCAGGGTTTTGAAAAATTTAATTACAGTGACATGCTCACCCAGGTATGCAACCATGTCAGTCTCCACCCTCTGTATCAGAAATATATGCTGATAAATGTGTCCTTCTCTGTCCATGAGTTTGGATGGGGGGGTGCTGAAGTAGGGATGAAAAGGACAAGTAGATCCTGTTGGGGGAAGGTATAACTCCATTTGTAGTAACCTTTTACAAGCCACCCAGCCTGTGAACAGCTGGGATGGAAGGAGGGGCTGGTGGCTTGAAAATGGAAGGGGGGATCCTCCCACTGTGGTTGTTCGGATTAAATTCTAGTACTGGAGGAAGCAAAAACGGAGCTTTGGAAAAGTTCATGGTGGGTACAAGGAGGGAAGGGGTGAAGGGGGCTGAGCAGTATTAGGAGTGATTTTTATTTCACTTTTTCCCTTCTTTTTAGGTCCCTCTTTCCTTCCTTCTTTCCCTCTTCATCTGGCTACGGCACATTATGGGTGAACATGCAGGGTCTACGTCTTGGCCACCCAGATGAAGGGATCCATCTCCCACTGAGTCAAGCTTTCTGTAAGCTCGATGAAAACATGCAGGGGCTGCAAAGGAATGTCATTGTCTCAGCTGTCTGGTGCTTGGTACTTTTGATGATGGGGTTGTTCTGCAGAGGCTGCACCCAGGCGGTACAACAGTTATCCAGTATGGAAGTCTTGGTGAGCAGGAGTGGATCAAATCGTAGTTCCAGTGGTGACTGGGAACCAGCAGAAGCGGAGGAGGGTGGGAGCAGTGAGAAGCTTGCAAATGGTGCCAAAACCATGAGTAGGATGTGTGGAGAGCCCCATGGCACTGGTACTGCTAGTTTATCCCCTAAATACAGGGAACTAGATAGGGATTAGTTGAGGACACTGGAGTCCAGCCTTATAATGGCAGGGACTAGCACCACAGTGTTTTCAGCAAAGAAAGGGGACCCGAGACTCTGCATTTCACGTTGACCTGGCATTCTTCTACAAAGGGCCTTTGAGGCAGAACCCTCTTCATTTTTATTTGGAGCTTCCTAAAGCAGTTACCCCCAACAGCCTTCTCCTATTCCCCCATGGACATCCTAGCTCCTCCCCCCCAGCGAGATAGCCCCATGGGCAAAAAAAGACAAAAGGGAAAGTAAAGCAAACATCCCCGCAGTGCCAGAGCCTCCAGCTTGAACTCTGATTCCCACAACAGTGCTGCCTGCAAGTCCTTAAACTCTCACAAGGACAGTCGGGCCTCTCTTTGTCAGTCACATTCTCAAGTAGGTCAGACAGTGAACTTTCCTCTTCTCCAGGTTCTCCTCTCACTCAGAGATGGACGAACCCAGTAAGAGGTTCCTCAGCATGGAAGACATGGGCTTCCTTGCCAGCAAGATTAATAAGTCCCTCAAGCTGTTGGGCAAGGCCAAACATTTGGTAAAGTATCCAATGTCTGTGGCCTCCAAAGAAAAGAAAATGTTTATTCCCCCCGCAGTCATCGAATGAGAAGGACACTAAAAAATGTTTGGAGATCATTGAAATGGAAACTGAATTTTTCAGCAGAAAAGGGCTGCTTGGCCCATTAAGTCTCCCCTGACGGTCCCTGCCTAATTTGTCTCCACAGACCCTACCCGGTCTTCGGGACCCTCCCTCCTCCTTGCCTGTTTGCTAATATTCTCTTATGTCTGTCTCACACATGTTTGAAACCCCCTACTCTTTTCACCTCTAGCACTTCAATTAGCAGTATCTTGCAAGTGTCTGTAACTCTTTCAGTGAACTAAAAGTTCGTACTGGACCTTTGGTGATCCAGCCCCCTCCCTCCACTGTGATGACTAAGCAGAAGTACCAAGAAGATGCAAGTATTGACGCATGACATCACCCAAATATTGGGGGCCAGTGTAACATGCGGAGATGTGGTACCATGGGCCAGGTTCCTTCTCTGACCTCTTAAGGCCTTTCTTTTGAGAAAGTGGTCTAAGAGAATGGGGGACCCTCAACAGTGTTAGCCTCTCCCACAGGGCAATCAGAACCTCTCTTCTGCGGTGGATTAAGCTTGTGAACCTAGACTGAGCTTGTCTACTCCAACCACCACACCACTGAGGATCTGTACAGACACCAATCAATTGGGCTGTGGGCCTATATGGGGGGACAGCATGATCCAGAGACATTGGTCCAACAATGACAGACAGTCGCATCTCAGTGTCTTGGAACTGAGGGTAGTGACCCTGGCCCTTCCACACTTTGGATGCAGAACCCACAAGAAACCAGTCCTGACAGTTAGCGACAATCGCTTACTCACTTAGTAGTGCCTTACCTGAGCAGGAAGGTGGGACCTTGAGCAGGACATTACTGAAAAAATGCCCTACAGCTACTAAAGTGGGCAAAGCACAATCTCCACTCTATCTTGGCAGTGTACCTACAGGGAACTGTGAACACCAAGACAGACTGGCTCAAGAAGCATAGCATTCTGCCAGGTTAATGGACTTTTCATCAGAATGTCTTTCTGGATCTGGTAAGGTGCTTCTTCTGGCCAGAGATCAATCTGTTTATGAACAGTTGAAATGCTAAGCTGTGCAGATTTTGTTCATATGTTGCAGAGCTGGGAACCCATGCAGTGAACACCTTCTCTTCTATGCTTTTTCAACAACAATGATACAACCTTGAATGGTCAACAAGGTTGTCTTAGAGAGCCCATACACATTTCTTGTAGCCCTTGCTGGCCACGACATACATGGTTCACCTCCCCTCTACACCTTTCATGTAGGGATGGGGAAATTGGTTCAGATCAGATCAGAACCACTCAGAACCTATGCCATGTTCTGCAAATTAACCTTACCAGAACCTTTCTTCAGATTCTGATAATTTTTACTTAATGTTTTATCCTCTCCCACCACCTGCACGCCAACTCCTTCGGGAGTCACTAAGGCATCTGATCTGCTATTATCCCCCTACCTGCTTTCTGGTGCTGCTGGCCTTCCCCCATGGTGCCAGGATTTACCCCTCAGGTAGAGACGAGGAGGCCCCCTTCTTGAACTTCCAAACGTTGTCCGGGCTCGGGGCTGCAGGGACAGCAAGGACATCCCAGATGATGCCAGGTACTCCGTCATCACGGCATGCAGGGGTCATTTTCTGTCATTTTCTCCCACCAACAGAAGTCGCCATGTGAAGAGACCCAAGAGGGCATCCCACGCAGAGGCATGGTGATGCACCCAGATCCAGCCAGCATTCAACCCTCTGCTGGCATCACCAAATCTGTACTACTACCTGGTGTCACCCAGATGGCAGTATAGCTGTAGGGATGGCAGCCTTCTTTCCCCAGAGGAGGATTGCATTCAGTGGAACTCTCAAGCATCCTCCTTCTGGCCAGCCTCCAATCACCCATAGCTCACTACGGAATCCTGGTCACTGGCGTCACACGGGTTCTGATAATTTTTAAAACATTGAGTTTGAAGCTCAGTATACTCCACAGCAGGTTTTATTATGTAAGGAGGCTACTGGAGGCGGTGATAGAAAGATGTAAAAGAAGGTTGGAGGTAGTGTAGTACCTTCGTGTTGTGGTAGAAAGACCCAAAAAGAGGCTGGAGGTAGTGTAGTAACACTTCAAGCTGTGGTAGAAAGACCCAAAAAGAGGCTGGAAGTAGTGTAGTACCACTCCAAGTTGTGGTAGAAAGACCCAAAAGGAGGCTGAAGGTAGTGTAGTACCACTCCAAGCTGTGGTAGAAAGACCCAAAAGGAGGCTGAAGGTAGTGTAGTACCACTCCAAGCTGTGGTAGAAAGACCCAAAAGGAGGCTGAAGGTAGTGTAGTACCACTCCAAGCTGTGGTAGAAAGACCCATAATGAGGCTGGAGGTAGTGTAGTACCACTCCAAACTGTGGTAGAAAGACCCAAAAGGAGACTGGCGGTAGTGCAGTACCACTCCAAGCTGTGCTGGAAAGACCCAAAAGGAGGCTAGAGATAGTGTAGTAACACTCCAACTGTGGTAGAAAGACCCAGAAGGAGGCTGGAGGTAGTGTAGTACCACTCCAAGTTGTGATAGAAAGATCCAAAAGGAGGCTGGAGGTAGTGTAGTAACAATCCAAGTTGTGATAGAAAGACCCAAAAGAGGCTGGAGGTAGTGTAGTACCACTCCAAGTTGTGATAGAAAGATCCAAAAGGAGGCTGGAGGTAGTGTAGTAACAATCCAAGTTGTGATAGAAAGACCCAAAAGAGGCTGGAGGTAGTGTAGTACCACTCCAAGTTGTGATAGAAAGATCCAAAAGGAGGCTGGAGGTAGTGTAGTAACAATCCAAGTTGTGATAGAAAGACCCAAAAGATGCTGGAGATAGTGTAGTAACACTCCAAGCTGTGGTAGAAACACCCAAAAGGAGACTAGAGGTAGTGTAGTACCACTCCAAGTTTTGGTAGAAAGACCCAAAAGGAAGCTGCAGGTAGTGTAGCCAAATGAAGGGAAACCAGTGGCGTCACCCTTACCAACTAAAATCATTAAAAGCAATGTGACCTTTGAAAATAGTAGCCAAATCGTAGAGGAATTTAACTCTCACTTTGCCACCATTGGGTTAGCATTTGATTCATCCTTCTGTAACCCCCACTGCAAATGGGGGTTCCCAAAAGTGTTCCAGGAGCTTGCCTGAATGCACCAAGCCTGGGTGGTGTTCGGCAACAGAGCTGCTTAACTGTGGTTGCAAGTGAGTGCTATTTGAGCCTCCACATACTGTCACTTTAACAGCTGCCTGCTTGCAGACTTAATTAATTTGTAGTGGGGGGCTGTGTATTTAATGCTCAAATCCTACCTAAGCTGCTGGGAAATTGCTCTGTTTTTGCAGTCACTAACAGTGCAGAGGGAGCTTAAACGAAAGATGTAACTGTTTGCCTGAAACCAGTTAGAGTGTTAAGTAAAATGCAGTTTGTCTAACCTGCCTTTCTTGCAGCTGGGTCTCTGTGTGTGTGTTACCCCTCCATTTTGGACCTAAACTGCTGTGCTGGGCCAATTGGGTTAAGGGTTCGCTAAAATGGAGCCTGTGGACAAATCAGAACTTGGACTCTCAATTTTGAACCAGCCGCAAGGGGATTGTATGGACAGTGACTCTGGGAAATGTAGTTTTGACCTTGACGCCTTTTTGTACCAACAGAGGGAGTCTTATTGTGAGTGACAGCCGAATCTGCCAACAGAATAGTGTGGAGCTAAAGGAAATACCCTGCTCTGTGACTGGAAAAATCAGATCAGTTGTGGCAGTGAAGAGAGAAGGAGCTGTGTGCTTTTGTGGTGTATAGTTTTGCGCGTGAAACATGTGTGAGGCCTGAGTTTTGGTCTGCAGCCTTTGTGAATGCCAGTTTGGACTGAGTCTGAGTTGTGAGGAGAAAGAATCACTAGAAGTGTGGAAACCAGGCGCACCCTGTAGAAGACTGAAGAAATTGCTGAATTGCGTTCGGTCTGTCAGGAACTGAAGCTGCTGTGTATGCTGCTGGGTATTTTGCAGTAATTGCGATTGGGATCGAGCAGCAGCCTTCCTGGTATAGTACTTTCCTTTTACATATAAATGTGTGTAGTGCTTGTGGGGAATCACTATTTCAAATCCCCTGTACAGTGAATTGTGTGCTGAAGCCGGAAATAAACCCCCAGCTTAATTCGGACTACATCCGTTTGCTATCAACTGCAGTGGGGTCCAGTCACAAGGACCTTATCCTCATGCCCTGCTTTTCTGGCAATCCACAGGGACATTCTCCATCCGATCCTCAGCTTGGGTGTTGTGAGTACAAATCAGGGTATACCCCTGCAGCTTGTTTCCAATCACAAGTGTGTCACCTAATTCTTGTTGTTTCACTGTTTCATGGACTGAGCCCTCCGGCTCCGGATTACAATTGAATGTTGTGCATATATTTTCTTCTACAGGGCCCCATCCATCTGCACCTGCCGGCCAACCCCGGGCAACAGACCTGGCTAGCCACCCCCCCAACCTGGGTACCCAGAGTGTGACTTTTCAGACCCTGTATGTGTGCACAGTACTGTAATTTGAATATTTCCAAACCAAATCAACCTGATTGCCCCCCTCCTTGTTACTGTCTCCTAAATAAAGCAGATTTGTTGTTATTATACTATATACTGTCTGTGGTGTTGGTAACAGTATTGTATTTTGCTGTGTATATTGTTTAGCCTTATTTTATAGGGGGGCCTCAGAGACGTGCTGTAGAATCAGTCTCGAGGGTAAGTGGTACTTTATGAGTGAACAGTGTATATACGTGGGGTATTGGGGCTGTAACTCCTGTGTACTGTGTGAGCCACTAGAGGGAATAAAAGAGGGTCTCAGTGTTCCAGAGGGCTGTGACCAAGCTAGTCTAAGCACTACAAACCCTGACCTCTGGGTGGAGGCACCCGCCATAGAACCTAGGCCCCTCGACCTGTCAGTAGTCAAGCAGGCAGGAGTTGTAGCCCTTGGGACAGTGCCACCTGGGGGTTACACCCCTATGTGGCACGACTGAACAGACAGGTTGACTTGGACTTCACCATGCCAGCAACAAGCTGCTCTTTTTGGCTCCTCCCTATTAGTTTTAAAGAAGTGGAAGATGCCCTTATTAATCTAGATACCAAAAAAAGTACAGGAAATGATGGAATCGAACCACTCTTCTTAAAACTCGGATTCCCCCACCTTATTGCCCCTATCTTCCACATTTTCAACCTTTCTATTTCATCCTCCACTGTCCCATCATGCTGGAAGCTAGCACACATCCTTCCACTATTTAAATCAGATGACCCTTGTGATCTAAATAACTACAGACCTATTTTGAGCCTTCCGGTCCTCTCCAAAGTCTTCAAAAACTGATTTATGCACAACTAAAGCAACACATGGAAACTTTCTTGCTCCTGAAACCAGTTCAATCTGATTTCCATTTCAGCCATAGTGCTGTCATTGCTCTTGCCAAAGTAGCCGATGACCGGATCACTGCCATGGACTCTAAGAAGATTACGGGTGCTGTCTTCCTAGACCTCAGCAAAGCATTTGACAGAGTAGACCACTCCATAATCGAACACAGCCTTGCCAATATCGGTGCTACTCCAAAGACCGTACGGTGATTTAACAGTTACCTTTCAGGGAGGACGCAAAAAATGAAAGCCGGAGGCACTTTCTCCTCACCCTTACCAATCACTAGAGGAGTCACAAAAGGCTCTATATTAGGTCCTATCCTTTTCTCTATATACATTAATGAACTCAAATGTCATATAACTACTTCGAAACTCCACTTCTTTGCTGACGACACGGTTCTCTATACTTCTGAAACATCACTATTTAAGGTGAGGGAGATCCTTCAAGCTGACTTTGCCCAACTTGAAACTAATCTCATTAATGCCAGACTTCTCTTAAATGCAGGATAGTGTGTGTTGTGGATATGGTACTGTATGGTGTGGCAGGACAGAGTGTGTTGTGGATATGGTACTGTATGGTGTGGCAGGATAGAGTGTGTTGTGGCTATGACACTGTATGGTGTGGCAGGACAGAGTGTGTTGTGGATATGGTACTGTATGGTGTGGCAGGATAGAGTGCATTGTGGATATGGTACTGTATGGTGTGGCAGGACAATATGTGTTGTGGATATGATACTGTAGGTGTGGCAGGATAGAGTGTGTTGTGGATAAGGTACTGTATGGTGTGGCAGGACAGAGTGTGTTGTGGATACAGTACTGTATGGTGTGGCAGGATAGAGTGTGTTGTGGATATGGTACTGTATGGTGTGGCAGGATAGAGTGTGTTGTGGATATGGTGCTGTATGGTGTTGCAGGATAGAGTGTGTTATGGATATGGTACTGCATGGTGTGGCAGGATAGAGTGTGTTGTGGATATGGTGCTGTATGGTGTGGCAGGACAGAGTGGGTTGTGGATATGGTACTGTATGATGTGGCAGGATAGAGTGTGTTGTGGATATGGTACTGCACGGTGTGGCAGGATAGAGTGTGTTGTGGATATGGTGCTGTATGGTGTGGCAGGACAGAGTGGGTTGTGGATATGGTACTGTATGGTGTGGCAGGACAGAGTGTGTTGTGGCTATGGTACTGCATGGTGTGGAAGGATAGAGTGTGTTGTGGATATGGTACTGCATGGTGTGGCAGGATAGAGTGTGTTGTGGATATAGTACTGTATGGTGTGGCAGGATAGAGTGTGCTGTGGCTATGGTACTGCATGGTGTGGCAGGATAGAGTGTGTTGTGGATATGGTGCTGTATGGTGTGGCAGGACAGAGTGTGTTGTGGATATGGTGCTGTATGGTGTGGCAGGATAGAGTGTGTTGTGGCTATGGTACTGCATGGTGTGGCAGGATAGAGTGTGTTGTGGATATGGTACTGTATGGTATGGCAGGATAGAGTGTGTTGTGAATATGGTGCTGTATGGTGTGGCAGGATAGAGTGTGTTGTGGATACGGTACTGTATGATGTGGCAGAATAGAGTGTGTTGTGGCTATGATACTGTATGGTGTGGCAGGACAGAGTGTGTTGTGAATACGGTACTGTATGATGTGGCAGGATAGAGTGTGTTGTGGATATGGTACTGTATGATGTGGCAGGATAGAGTGCATTGTGGATATGGTACTGTATGGTGTGGCAGGACAATATGTGTTGTGGATATGATACTGTATGGTGTGGCAGGATAGAGTGTGTTGTGGATAAGGTATTGTATGTGTGGCAGGATACAGTGTGTTGTGGATATGGTACTGTATGGTGTGGCATGATAGACTGTGTTGTGGATATGGTACTGAATGGTGTGGCAGGACAGAGTGTGTTGCGGATACGGTACTGCATGGTGTGACAGGATAGAGTGTGTTGTGGATATGGTACTGTATGGTGTGGCAGGATAGACTGTGTTGTGGATACGGTACTGTATGGTGTGGCAGGACAGAGTGTGTTGTGGATATGGTACTGTATGGTGTGACAGGATAGAGTGTGTTGTGGATATGGTACTGAATGTTATGGCAGGATACAGTGTGTTGTGGATACAGTAATGTTTGGTATGGCAGGACAGAGTGTGTTGTGGATACGGTACTGTATGGTGTGGCAGGATAGAGTGTGTTGTGGATATGGTACTGTATGGTGTGACAGGATAGAGTGTGTTGTGGATATGGTACTGTATGGTGTGGCAGGATAGAGTGTGTCGTAGATATGGTACTGTACGGTGTGGCAGGATAGACTGAGTTGTGGATATGGTACTATATTGTGTGGCAGGATAGACTGTGTTGTGGTTATGGTACAGTATGGTGTGGCAGGATAGAGTGTGTTGTGGATATGTTACTGTTTGGTATGGCAGGACAGAGTGTGTTGTGGATATGGTGCTGTATGGTGTGGCAGGATAGAGTGTTTTGTGGATATGGTGCTGTATGGTGTGGCAGGATACAGTGTGTTGTGGATATGGTACTGTATGGTGTGGCAGGATAGAGTGTGTTGTGGATATGGTTCTGTATGGTGTGGCAGGATAGAGTGTGTTGTGGACATGTTACTGTATGGTATGGCAGGATAGAGTGTGTTGTGGATACGGTACTGTATGGTATGGCAGGATAGAGTGTGTTGTGTGATACGGTACAGTATGGTGTGGCAGGATAGAGTGTGTTGTGGATATGGTACTGTATGATGTGGCAGGATAGAGTGTGTTGTGGATATGGTACTATATGATGTGGCAGGACAGAGTGTGTTGTGGATATGGAACTGTATGATGTGGCAGGATAGAGTGTGTTGTGGATATGGTACTATATGGTGTGGCAGGACAGAGTGTGTTGTGGATATGGTACTGTATGGTGTAGCAGGACATAGTGTGTTGTGGATATGGTACTGTATGATGTGGCAGGATAGAATGTGTTGTGGATATGGTACTATATGGTGTGGTAGGACAGAGTGTGTTGTGGATATGGTACTGTATGGTGTGGCAGGACAGAGTGTGTTGTGGATTTGGTACTGTATGTTGTGGCAGGACAGAGTGTGTTGTGGATATGGTACTTTATGGTGTGTTGCGGTTTTGTGTTGTACAGGGATGGTGTATATTATTTCATGGGCTTTTTCTTCTGTATAATTAATCATGATTAGTGTATTATGTTAGGGAATGAGAGTCATGGTGTTTGGTATTTTGTATTATTTTGTATGGTGCAGCAGAAGGAGAGGGGTGGCGTTACCACTCTATCATCAGTGAGACCCCACCAGAAGTATTCAAGATTTGGAGCCCACATCTCAGAAAGAACATAGACAAGGTAGAGGCTGTCCAGAGAAGGGCAACTAAAATGGTGCAGGGTCTGCATCAGAAGCCCAATAAAGATCTCAATATGTACACCCTGGAAGAAGGGAAGTGGGGGAGATGAGATTATAGACACCTACAAGTACCTTACAGCAGTGAATAACGTGTAGGAGGGGAGTATTTTTCAAAGGAGAATGTGCACGAGAACATGGGGACATGCAATGAAGCTGGAAGGTGTGACATTTAGCAGGTATATGGGGAAGTACATCTTCACTGAAAGAGTGGTGGATACCTAGAACAATCTTTCAGCTGAGGTGATGGTGGTGATGTCAGTGGTGGGCTTCAGACATGCATAGGAGAGGCACAAAGGAATCTTGGTAGGAAAACAGTGGGGGGGGGGAGGAATAAGCCAGAGATCAGGTAGATTCTGCACTGATGGTATAGGTAGGGAAAAATAGGCACCCTGAGTAGGCCAATTGGTTCTTATCTGCTGACAAATTCTATGCTTCTGTTTTATGATGTATGATATGGTGTCTGAATGGTCAATTACTGTGTGATACAGTGAGTGTGTCACAGTTTGGCATGGAATATAATCAGAGATATGAAAGGCTGCATCATTCTTTGTGGAACTCTGTGCTTGGGTCAATCGAAGAAAGAGTAGTCTAGCACCCAGAGACACCAGATGATGTTGAGGCAATGTATGAAGGAACATCCAGAAAGGGGGGCTCAGGGGACAGCCTGTTGTGGCCACTGATAGTCAAATGTTTTTTTTTCTTTCTCTTTATGCCCTCCTCTCACCGCAGTGCTTCCTTTCTTCAGGAGACTCCTGTATTGGCCTTGTACATCCCTGCTCCTCATGCCAGGCATCAGTGCAGTCCATCCCCCCCCCATGGAGCCTTGGTTGTACCCCCGAGGCAGGTACAGGATGGGGTCCCATCCCGACATGTCTGTATTTCTTCAGGGGGATGTTGTCATCAGCACCAGTTGGGGCACTGGGATCGGGGCCTTGGAGCTCCGTCTACAGGGAGCACTGCTGGCTTTTTCTGCTTTTTTTTTTTCTTCTGTCCCCACCCACAGGACGTTGGCACGCTAGGGGAGCCAAGGGGTGGCGCACGTTGAGACGTGCGAGCGCTCCAGCTCCCAGCCAACATCCCCCCTCTCTTCTTTCTGCAGTCCCGCTGCGCCTCCACCCATGGTCACCCAGGTGGTGGTAGAGCGGCGGGACATGCATCCCACCCCACCCTGGAGGAAGAGAGCAGTCTCTGGGTGCTCAATCTTCCTCACCTGGCCAACCCTCCAGCAGCCCAAGTCCGTTCCCGAACCCCGGTTGCTGGCGCCACAAGTGGTAATCCTACCGCTGTGCCGGCGGGCCAGTCATAGTCAAATGTTTTTAATGAAAATCCCCTTTCTGTGACATTTTGGGGGTTGAAGGTTGACTCACTATTTCCAACACCCCCCCCTCCCTCCAAAGTCATAAGACCATCTAACAGTGACATGTACTCTTTTCCAGACCTGGACCTTCACCAAGAAGGAAAACATCTTGTAATGCAAAGTCTGTTATCTACAATCTGTGTCCACATTGATGGTGAAAACTTGTTTCATGCAAATCACTTACAGGGGTGTGATATTAGGTGTAAAGTAAACATTATAGTTGACATTCAAATTAAATATTTGTCTATCTCAGATTTAGATCAATCACTGGTCACAAAAACTCTGTGTTTGTGTTTCTCCAGCCTCCCCATGTAATGTGAGTTCCAGTCTCAGATATCATCATGATACGCCAACATTGTTCTCACTCTGGGGCGTTTCTATTCTTCAATGTTTAGCTTATCTTCATCAAATTAACTCCACTTAGCTTTATTTTTCCCTCCCCTGTCTCGGTTAGCCCTTACTCATTGCAGTCCTCCCAGCCCCATCTCTCAAACATCAGACCCCCTCTCATCTTCCCCCATGGCTTACCTGCCATGGCAGGGTGGCAGGGAGCCCACAGCTCAGCCCACCAGGTCCGGATCCAGTGTCGGGGAGGTTTCTTCTTGGGGGCAGCTCCTGCAGAGGTTGGCCTTCCATGCCGCACAACGAGGACCAGATTTCCGCTTTTTCCTGCAGAAGGCAGCGTGCAGTGTTAACAATGGCTGAGCTGCACGCGCGTCCACATGCAGTACGCTGGTCAGCTGCTCCTCCTCCTCCTCCATGCCCCAATGTACAGGACCCGGCTTGCCAACATCCAGCCTCTGTTAGGTGTTAGGCAGGTGCCAGTATCTGTTCCCCACCCTCCCCAGGAGAGAAGAGCTGTCCTCTAGATGCTTGATCCTCTCCCTCCCTCCGTGGCTGACCCCCGATGACCCGCTTGCACCACAAACATGGGACGCCGGCATGGCAGAAGGTAAGCCATGATGCCTCAATCCTCCATACCACTGGGCCCGTGGGCCGTCCTACCACTTGGCTTTTCAAATCTAACCACAAAACATTCCTTTTCTCCTTCACTTAACCTGACAGATCTCTTCATTATATTGCCAGTACATATGTTGAAAGAAAGCACGAATTAGTGCAAAACATGTCAGCTGACAATTAGTTTCCTACTTGTAATTGAGTAAGCATTTTCCTGTGAGAGAACGTTCCTGTTTTTATAACCATTTGGCACTGTGTGGATTAAATATAAACCTTTTGTTGCACCATAAGGATGTCCACTAAGTCATCTGTTGGTTGTCACGACTAAAAGAATTTGGAAGACTGAATTCCAAGCCTTCAGTGGGTGCCGGTGTTTAAGATACTGTTTTCTCTAAGTTTTCACCATACCAGGCAACACTGTCTTCCTAGGTGCAGTCACAAGAAACTCTTTCGTAATTGTGTTTCTCCGGCCTGTTCTTGTAACGTGAGTTGCAGTCTCGGGTGTAATCCTAATACGCCAATATTGTACTCAGTCTGGGATTTTCAATCCTTCAACTCCTTTCTCCTCTTCATCAAATTAACTCCAGTTGGCTTTTTCAATCAAACTACAAAACATTACTTTTCTCTTTTGCTTAACCTTCCCAGTCATAAGTCTTTCCATTATGGCTGGCAACAACAGTAATTAATTTTGTTTTGTTTGCAATACCTACTTTTTTGCACACATACAGACACACAGTCTTGGCACTGGATTTTCAAATGAATTAGAATTTAAGCTGTGAACACATTGGTTAAAGAAATAAAAAAAAAGTAGGTGGCCACAGATTGGCCAGCAGCACTGCATTGCCGTGGAGGTGACTTGGGTTTGGGAGTGAACCTGAGTGGTTGTATTATGGTGAGGCCAGGGATGGCAGTGTACGCTGCCCTGAGAGGGATCAACGATGGGTTCCAAAGCCACAGCAACACCTGCAGAAGGCCAGGGAGCTTGCTCCCATCACAGTGCCCCATGCACGCAGGGTGCTGAAACGGCTTAGCTCATGGCATAGGGTAGTGGGAGGGTACAGGGAGAAAATGTGGCAGAAAAAAACAACCAGCTGCTGTCAGAATGAAGGCTTTGGCCTGAGACTGGGTATATCCCCGTCAGACAGGCAGTTGGTCCGGGGAACAAAAAATCCATTTAAACAAAAGGGTTTGTTTAATAATAGCAGTAAGGCACTCTAGGTGGGTTAGATTTGGTAATACAATGCTAGGCGCACAAGGCATTCAGATAGGCCTCCTGCCAGCCAGAGGTTTAGATTTACTGTTGGCAACCCCCAATTCTGATACATGAATTATTAATACAGGAAATGCTTTATTTATTATTTTATATGTAACCACTCTACCTCTTCCTCACTCGATTTTCAAGCAGGTCTATGCACAGTACATAAAGTACCAGTTTGTTGGATTTTTTGCTTCTCAGAACTATTTCATTTACCAGCCTTCGACCTGACAGGTGAACAAGGCAGACCCTCACCCCCACCCTTCATGTCTAGGGGTTTGATGTTATAATGTCTCGGAGAGTGCGGGAGGGGATCTGACCTCATGGATCACTTTCAGCTTCAAATTGTACGTTTAGATGGTTACTGACCTTGGTTATAAACTGGGTTCGAATTTTAGGCAGCTGGAGACCACCAGAACAGTTTTAGCTTCACTCTGAGCTTCAAGAATTCACTGTCCAAAAGACTTTGCTGTTAGTCCTGAAAAACATGGCGTTAGGAGACACCACAGGCGTGCAGTCCATTTCAACAGATTCAAGTTCCACACAACTTTTGGATACAAAAAGCAAACCATTTTATTTTCTTCCATTAAAAGGCTCAAGTCACATTTTCCTTGAGGTAAACATATTTACAAAGTGCATTTTTACTGAGCTCACTCTTCCACACTATGACTTTAGTCGTGGCACATTTTCTTAGAGGGAAGAAGGACTCAAACCTCCAACCTACCACATTATTGGTGGCTGAACAGGCTCCTTACTTTACTCACTGAAAACACATAACAGGGGGTCAGTTCTTGTTGATTCCCACTATCCAAAATCTCACTATTGCCTAAATGAACTATGAGTTTCCGATTTTCCAGAACATGAAAACTGAGGAAACCTACTTCCGCTTTTCTGACACTTTAATCGAGAGACTGATGATCCCCCCCCCACCCCCCGGTGGGCCGGGTAGTAACTTTTACCAAACTGTGGTGGATGGGGGAAAGCTGGATCCAATTCTTCAAGTTACCCCAGAAACATGTACAGTCACCTAGTCTCCCCTGTACCCGGCCCAAACAAGAGGACATCGGGGAAGGGGGTCTACCTTCCAAATAGCAAAACTGCAGGAGAGTCAAACAACTTGGACAGCCTTTACCTGGTGGACATAAGGAAGCGAAAAGGATAGTAACTGCCACTTCATACCCCTCCATCCATCCAGCTGCCACCTGAATGTCTGGGCCCCTTCTGGCAACCACCATAACTCTGGCTTAGCTGAGGAGACGGCTCTCTCTCTCCTCTCAGTCCTGTACGATGTTGCTGCCCTTCTTTCTGTTCCTGCCCCACCGGTGGATGGTGGGAACTTGCTCCTGCTGCCATACTTCGGGTAGAGGGGCTGACATCCCCCTCATATCACAGGCCTTACTGGCCTTCACATGCTGGGCCGCCCGACGCCACACTCAACCGCTGAGATGCTCTCTCTCGCATACTCTCCTCACAACTCCTCTCTGACTCTCCCCCTCGCGCCTGAAAGGTGCAAAATCCTAAGTGCATATGCGTGTTCCCCTAGCAGGCGTGCACATGCTCCTGGTGTCTTAAAGGCACCTTTAGTAACTCCCTAAGATATTTAAGCAGTAACACATGACAAGGGCACACACGCACGCATACAAACACACATACACACACACACACACACACACACACACACACACACACACACACATCTCACCACCCTACAACACTCGCTCACACACTCACACACACACACACATCTCACCACCCTACAACACTCGCTCATGCACACAAACACATGTGAGTAGACACACACAGGTACCACACACACACACACATAGCTATGCACGCACACACCTGCACTTGCCCACCCATGAGCCAAACACACTTCTACACAGACAGCCACCCACATGAACCCACTCCACCACCAACACTGACACACATACCCACCCCCACACTCCCACCGACACTGACACACACACACATACCCACCTCCACACCCCCCACCGACACTGACACACGTACCCACCCCACTGCCCCACCGACACTGACACACATACCCACCTCCACACCCCCACCGACACTGACACACATACCCACCCCAC
Source organism: Neoceratodus forsteri (assembly GCA_016271365.2). Taxonomy (NCBI): domain Eukaryota; kingdom Metazoa; phylum Chordata; order Ceratodontiformes; family Ceratodontidae; genus Neoceratodus; species Neoceratodus forsteri. The sequence continues at coordinate 18,738,868 of JADMNL010000033.1, read as the reverse complement.
TGCCCCACCGACACTGACACACATACCCACCTCCACACCCCCACCGACACTGACACATACCCACCCCACTGCCCCACTGACACTGACACACATACCCACCCCACTGCCCCCACTGAACACTGACACACACGCACTCCACACCCCCACCAACACTGACACACATACCCACCTCCACAACCACACCAACACTGACACACATACCCACCTCCACAACCACACCAACACTGTCACACATACCCCCACCCCTCCACCGACACTGACACACATACCCACCTCCACTGACACTGACAAACATACCCACCCCCACCAACACTGACACACATACCCACCTCCACACCCCCAATGACACTGACACACACACACATACCCACCTCCACACCCCCCACCGACACTGACACACGTATCCACCCCACTGCCCCACCGACACTGACACACATACCCACCTCCACACCCCCACCGACACTGACACACATTACCCACCCCACTGCCCCACCGACACTGACACAATACCCACCTCCACACCCCCCACCGACACTGACACACATACCCACCCCACTGCCCCACTGACACTGACACACATACCCACCCCACTGCCCCACTGACACTGACACACATACGCACCTCCACACCCCCCACCAACACTGACACACATACCCACCTCCACAACCACACCAACACTGACACACATACCCACCTCCACAACCACACCAACACTGTCACACATACCCCCAACCCTCCACCGACACTGACACACATACCCACCTCCACTGACACTGACAAACATACCCACCCCCACCAACACTGACACACATACCCACCTCCACACCCCCAATGACACTGACACACATACCCACCTCCACCGACACTGACAAACATAACCACCCCACCACCCCACCGACACACACACCACCCCACCGCCACACCGCCACTGACAGACATACCCACCCACACCGACACTGACACACATACCCACCCCACTGCCCCACCGACACTGACACACATACCCACCCCACTGCCCCACTGACACTGACACACATACGCACCTCCACACCCCCCACCAACACTGACACACATACCCACCTCCACAACCACACCAACACTGACACACATACCCACCTCCACAACCACACCAACACTGTCACACATACCCCACCCCTCCACCGACACACATACCCACCTCCACTGACACTGACACACATACCCACCTCCACACCCCCACTGACACTGACTCACATACAAACATACTAAAATTGCCAGCAGCAAAAGGCCATCATGGTCTATCTAGGTTGCTCGTGAATGCAGCTAGCTCCCTATTCAGCAGCTGCCCCCTCCACTTACCTCCTTTTACCCACCCCTTTGCCCTGTCCCACTCCTTCTTGAAGCATTCCACTGTGGTACATGCCACCACTTCAGTTGGTAGTGTGTTCCACTTTGCCACTACCCTCTCTGTATAGAAATGCCTCCTCACCTCCCTCCTGAATCCACCCCCCTCCAATCTCATGTCATGGTCCCTAGTGTCTCTCCCCAACCTCCTCCTGAAGAGACCCTCTGTGTCTGTTCTGATTATCCCTTTCATGTATTTGAAGGTTTCAATCATATCCCCCTGTCCCTCCTCTCCTCCAGTGTGTACATGTTTTAACTCTTAGTCCGACCTCATATGGCAATTCCCCCAGGCCCTGACTCATCTGTGTTGCCCTACACTGCACCCCCTCCAGCAGCCTAATGTCCTTTTGTAGGTACGGGCACCAGTACTGCACACAGTATTCCAGGTAGAGTCTACCCAACAATCTCTATAATGGTAGAATAACCTCCCTTCTTCTCGAGGTAATTCCCCTTGCAATGCACCCCAGCATTTTGTTGCCCATTGTTGCTGCCTTTCTGCATTGTGCAGAATTGTTCATTGCTCCCGTGATGAGCACCCCCAGATTCTTCTCCTCTTCTGTCACCTCCAGCTGCACTCATAGAAACATAGAATTTGATGGCAGATAAGGACCGCTTGGCCCACCTAGTCTACCCATTTCCCTACCCACAGGATAAGCTACAGATCCTAGTTAACCCACAGCCTATTTCTTCCTACCCCCCACAAGAATTGCCTTATGTCTGTCCCATGCATTCTTGAAGTCCCCCACTGTTTTTGACTTCATCATTTCTCCTCAGGAAGGCTTTTCCATGTATCCACAACCCTTTCCATGAAAAATACTTCCTCACATTACCTCTGAGCCATCCTCTATCTTTAAATTGTGCCCTTGCTCTTGCACACTCTCTTTTCTGAAAGATGCTACCCTCTTGGACTTTGTTAATTCCTTGAGATACTTGAAAGTTTCTATCATGTCCCCCTTCTCCCTCCTCTCCTCGAGGGTATACATATTAAGGTCCTTTAATCTCTCTTCATATGACTTCTGGTGTAGACCCTGCACCATTTTAGTTGCCCTCCTCTGGACAGCCTCCATCCTGTCTATGTCCTTGCAGAGATGGGGCCTCCAGAACTGCACGCAGTACTCCAGATGGGCTCTCACCAACTGTCTGTACAGGAGGGATAACAACTTCCTGTTTTCTACTGGTGATGCCTCTCCCTATGCATCCCAATATCCCCGCCAGCCCTCCTTACTGCCTTCTCACATTGTTTGCCCACCTTAAGGTCATTTGATATGATTGCCCCTAGGTCCCTTTCCATTTTTGCTGTTATTATCTCACCCCCCATTGTGTACTCTTCCCCTGGGTTTTTGTTTCCCAGGTGCATTACTTTGCACTTCTTTGCGTTGAACCTAAGCTGCCATACATTTGACCATTCCTCCAACCTTGCCAAGCCCCTTTTCATCCTTTCCACCCCACCTTGTGTATCAACCCTGTTGCAGATCTTTGTGTTGTCTGCAAAGAGACATACTGTTCCTTCCAGTCCGCCTGCAATGTCATTTATAAAGACATTAAAGAGGACAGGTCCCAGTACTGAACCCTGCAGTACCCCGCTAGTAACCCCCCTTTCATCAGCATGGACTCCGTTTATTATTGTTACCCCCTGCATCCTGTTGTCAAGCTACCACCTTGGGGCCTACTCCAAGGCTGGCTAACTTGTATATTAATCTTTTGTGTGGGACTGTGTCAAATGACTTGCTAAATCTAGGTAGACCATGTCCACAGCCCCTCCTTGGTCTACTACTTTGGTCACCCAGTCAAAGAAATCTATTAGATTTGTCTGACATGACCTTCCTGCTGTGAATCCATGCTGCCGTGGGTCCTGTACCCCACTGGCCTCTATGAACTCAACAATTCTTTCCTTCAGAAGTGATTCCATCATTTTCCCTACCACTGAGGTCAAACTGACAGGTCTGTAGTTTCCTGCCTCTGTCCAGCTCCCGCTTTTGTGAAGGGGAATCACATCTGCCCTCCTCCAGTCCTCAGGTACCACACCATCCTCCCATGACTTGTTAAAGAGGGTAGTCAGTGGTGTCACTAGTTCTCCCCTTAGTTCTTTTAGAATTCTTGGGTGAATCCCATCAGGCCCCATTGCCTTGTCCACCTTCAGTTTTAAAAGTTCTTTCAGAACCCTTTCTTCTGTGAATGGACTGGCATCAATCTCCCTGTCCAGAGTGCTTCTATACTTTGATTTAGGTACCCCCCCTTCTTTTGTGAGTACTGAGCAGAAGTAGTCGTTCAGTATCCCTGCTTTTCACTGTCGCCTCTGCCCACCCTCCCTCCCTCCTCTTTATTAAGCCTCACTATCCCTCCCTTGGTCTTTTATTTGTTCCTTAAAGTACCTATAAAAGGTTTTATCCCCCTTCTTAACTGAGTTGGCTATTTTTTCCTCAGTTTGGGCCTTTGCTATTCTGACTGCCTTCCCTACTTTCTTCTGCTTTAACTGGTACAGTTCTCTGTCCTGCTCCTTCTGTGTTTCCTTATACTTCCTGAATGCTATATTTTTCTCCTTAACCTTTCCTGCTACCTCTTTTGAGAACCATAGTGCTTTTTTCCTTCGTTTTGTTTTGTTGATTTGCTTCACACAAAGTATTGTTGCCTCTGCAATGGTTGTTTTGATTTTTCCCCATTGTTCATCCACCCCTCCTTCCTGACCATTTGCTAATGCTTTTCTGAGGCACGCTCTCATTTTCCCAAAGTCAGCCTTCCTAAAGTCCAATACCCTTGTTTTTGTATGGCTTGACTCTATGGCTGTGCTTATTGTAAACCACACTGTTTGGTGGTCACTTGTTCCCAGATGGCTACCCACTTCTAAATCTGAGATCCTTTCTCCATTCCCGTTTGACAGTACCAGGTCTAAGACTGCTCCCTCCCGAGTGGGTTCCACCACTAGCTGTCTGAGGCATGCCCCCTGTAGGGCATCAAGAATAACACTACTCTTGGATGTGACTGCAGCAAAGGTGCTCCAGTTAACAGCTGGCATATTCAGGTCCCACATGAACAATATTTCCTCCTTTTCTGCCATTCTAAGGATGCCTTCTACAATTTTCTTGTCCATTGCCTCTCCCTGAGATGGGGGTCTGTATACAATCCCCATGCAGATTGTGGTACCATTTCTTGTCTCCAGGGTGACCCACAGTGCCACCTCTCCTCCCTGTTTACCATTTAGTTCTGTTGCTTTGATCCCTTCCCTTACATAGAGAGCTACTCCTCCTCCTCTTTTATCCTCCCTGACCCTCCTTGTGTACCCTGGTATGTTGACATCCAAGTCATGTTTCTGTGTGTACCATGTTTCTGTGACTGCCATGATATCCAGGCACCCCTCACCATCAAGGCCACTAGTTCAGGGAGCTTGTTACACAGACTATGGGCATTGGTACTCATCACCCGCCATTCTTTGGTGGCCTTACCCCTTTTAACTCCATCCTTGTAGTTACTGCCTGTTTCTGGCTTTACCCCTGTCCTGATCCCTATCAACTTCTCTACCTTGTTGGCTACTTCACTTACTACCCTATTTTGTGGGTGGGAGGGGCTGGGCTTTCCCTGTTTCCCTTCAGTGCCTCCCCCATTGGCTAGTTTAAATGCTTACCAATGCAGCATTTAAACCTATCACCTAGGATCCTGGTTCCCCTCCTGGACAAATGCAGACCATCACGCCAGTAAAGGCCTGCATCCCTCCAGGTGGTCCCCCAGTCCCCAATGAAGCCAAATCCCTGAGCTCCGCACCAGTTTTTCAACCAGTCATTGAATCCCATGGTTCAGAGTACCCTAGCCTCATCCATGCCATAGACAGGTAGCACTTCTGAGAAAGTTACCATGTGTGCTACTTGTCTAAGGCCCCTCCCCAACTCCAGAAACACCTGTTGCACTGCTCTGATCCCATTGTCAGCCAGGTCATTTGTCCCTAGGTGGATAATGACATCCAGCTCATTCCCCCTTGCAGCTGCTCCCAAAATCCTGAGGATTCATTTCCTGTCCATCCAAGCCATGGCACCAGGTAGGAACCTTACCTCCCTTTCCCCCTCCCTCCCCCAGTTCTACCCCCTATCAACTGAGTCCCCCACCAGGAGTTGTTTCCTTCCCCTGTGGGGTCCCATTCCACCCTCCTGTGGGTCTCCATTGTGGAGGTTCCTAGCATCCTCCTTGGTCTCCACTACAGGTGCCTCCATAGAGGAACCATGCTCCACCAGAATGATTAATGAACTGTGGAGAGGCACGACTGGAAGGATGCGCCTCTTTTCCACCACCCTCACCCTTCCTGAGCCCACTGTGGTCCAACCACTCGTCTTTCTTGGCAACCTCTGAGGCAGTGGTGGTGGTCTGAGTGGTCCCTGGGTGAGGGAGGAGGTTTCCAGAATCCTTGCCAGGTCAGCATGGAGACGAGCAACCTCCTCCCTCAGACCAGAGAAGTGCATGCAAATAGTGCAGCAATGCAATCTCCAGAATGTCTCCCGAAAGACTGCTGCTCCACAGCCAGAGCATTGCACCCCCAGATGGTAGCTTTTCCTTGGATTGTGTGTTCTGAAATGCAGCACCTTGCATTTGTTTGTGTTGAACCCCAGCTGCCATCTGTCAGACCATGTCTCCAGTTTTGCCAGATCCTCCTGTAGCCCCCACCACCGCTCCCATCTTGGTGTAATCTGCAAATAGTCCAATTTTGCTGCTGATGCCCTCTGAGATGTCTGCAATAAAGATGCCAAACAGCACAGGGCCCAACACCAACCCCTGTGGAACACCACTTGTCACAGGCTTAGGGGATGAGAATTCCCCTCCTACCACTACCCTCTGCTGCCTATCTTTTAGCCAGTTCTCCACCCACCTCACCAGTTTTGCTCCCACTCCTGTGCCCTGTAACTTGATTCCAAGTCTCCCATGTGGTACTGAATAAAAGGCCTTACTGAAGTCTAGGTATAGGACATCCACTGCATGGCCCCTGTCAATTTGCCTGGTCACCCAGTCATAGTATTCCACCAGGTTGGTCTGGCATGCCCTGACCTTGATGCAGCTATCCTGCCTCCCGTCCCACACTCTGTTCACCTAGAGTAGTGCCACTAGCCTATTCTTTAGGATGGTCTCCATTAGCTTCCCCACTATGGACGTTAGACTTACTAGCTCATAGTTCCCCAGTTTTTCCTTGGGTCCACTCTTGTGGAGGGGAACCAGGTGAGCCAGTCTCCAGTCTGGCGGTATGCATCCTGTGTCTAGAGATGCATTCTCGGATGTACTCTACCAGGTCCCGGAGCCTTGTCTACCCTCAGTGCCCTTAACCCCTCCAGCACCCTCCCCACTGTGTTTTCTCTGTCTGTCACCCCCCCAATCTGTTTCTATCCTCCTTCCTACTATGGGTAGCACCCCTTCCTTTTCTTTCATAAAGACTGAACAGAAGTAGTCGTCGAGCACTTCTGCCTTTTCACACCCTTCCTCCACCCATCCCCCCTCCTTCTCAATTTTTACATTGGCTCGTGCTTGCGTGACAGCCAACATATTGCATTAGGAGCAGATTTGGAGGTGCGGCCACTGTGGGCGAATGCAGGGCACGCATCAGTAGGTGCATTCCTCAATCCCCAGTAAGACAGCATGCAGGCGCCACGCCAGCAAGACATAATGTGGTGACCACATCTAAGAAAATGTCCGATTGCTTCTCATTGCAGCGGCACAGCCTCCCCACATAAACATGGTGACAGGGGTGCCCCATCCCCCTGCTGCATTCCCCAACTCACTTCATTTGCCGATGGTGGAGCTCATCCCCCGTCGGCATAATGATCCCCCCAAGTGTGTGCCTAGGGGATGCCCAGTCCCCCTCAACATCATGCACTCCCTCCCAACAGTCTTCCTTTGCTGACGGGGGGGGGGCCCAATCCCAGTTGGCTACAGTCTCCCCGTCCCTGTTTATTTAGCCGACAGGGAGCCCACTCGCTGTCTGCATAATGTCCCCCCCATCTGTTGTGTGCCAAGGGGGTGCCCAATCCCCCTCGGCTCTTGATCCCCCCATGTGCCAACGGGGGTTCCCAGTCCCCTGTCAGCTACAGTCCCCCAAAAAAACAATCAGGTGATATGCTGGGAGCCCACCCCAGTGTGCCAAATGTGCCTTAAAAAACAAAAACCATCCCACGATGTTCCCTTTTTTTTTTTTACCCTGTAAAAAAGAAAACGGTCCTTCGCAGTCTCCCTGCCCCCTCCCACAACCCACGCCCACCCACTGCGCACCTTGCCTCCCCACACCCCCCACTCACTGTATACTTACCTCCAGAGTCCGGCGTAATGATCTTCTGTGGACCGGGCACACGTCCACACTCTTCAAAGCCGACCACGAACTGAAGAAATGCCGGGAAGCTGTATAATGGCATAAATAGGGTTTTTTTCAACTTTGGTGCATATCTCGGCCATTTTTGGGAATTCTGACACCAAATTTTCAACATGGGGTTATTGGGACCCCTCCTCATGAATTCAGGTCACTGTCATGGCATTATTTGGTCTCGAAAGGTGATTTTGTGATCACTATGTGGAATCACCTTTTGGGACCAATTAATGAAATGACAGTGCCACTGTTCATGAGGGGGGCTCTCAAAAAGCCTATGTTGCAAGTATGGTGGAAAAAATCCCAAAAATGGCTGTTTTACAAGCGTGCATTGTGCAGTTTCCACGCATGCTCGTAACTTCATGAATTTGTAATATTTTCACTCCAGATTTTCAAAATTGGCACTTTTCCACACCTCCTCATGAACAGTACACCTGTCATTTTACATATCCTGGCCAAAATGTGTTTGCACGTCCAGCGCAGATTAGTGCGGTCACTGTGCTAAATCAGTTTTCGGGACAGTTTGAGGAAACGACAGTGACACTGTTCATGAGCAGAGGTCCTAAAATGCCTATGTTGAAAATCTGGTGATGAAAGTCCATAAAATTACTGTGTTACAAGGGTGCGTTGCGCAGTTTCCATGCACCCTTGTAACTTTGCAAATTTGCAATATTTTCATGCCACATTTCCAGCACTGGCATTTTTTCACACCTTCTTATGAACAGTACAGCTGTCATTTTTCACATCCTGCCCAAAATGTGTTTTCACACCTGTGGCGCACAATGGCGTGGTCGCTGTGGGAAATCAACTTTTGGGACAAATTAACAAAATCACAATGCCACTGTTCATGAGGGGAGGTCCCAAAATGCCTATGTTGAAAATGTGGTTAAATAAATCCCAAAAATAATTGGGTTATAGACATGTGTTACACACTTTCTATGCATGCTCATGACTTCACTAATTTTTAATATTTTCACTCCAGATTTTCAACGTTACCATTTTTTTACACCTCCTCATGAACAATACAGTTCTCATTTTTCTCATACTGCCCAAAATGTGTTTTTGTCTCTGCGTCGCCAAATGGGCCGCTGTGCAAAACCACCTTTCAGCGAACAAACTGATTGTGCCGCTCTTCATGAGGTGGGGTCACAAAAAGCCCATGTTGAAAATTTGAAGTGAAAATACCAACACACGCCTACGGCGTTAGGGTTTCTAACTGTAACACCCCACCCTGTGCAGACTGACAGGCATCAGGGGTGTGACTTGGGATCATCGGCTGTAATGCTCCATATTCCACCCCCACCCCCCACCTGCAGCTAGTGACAGATATTGTGGTGTGCTTTGGAGTGTTCGGCCACAAAGTTCACCCCATTCTCCTATACTGTACCCACCTCAGCATATTTCCTTATGGAATGGGGTAAGTATAATGCCCAAAGACCCCAAAGCACACCACGATGCTTGTCAGTGTCTACAGGGTAGGGTGAGGTAAAATGGCATGAGCGTTATAGCTGATGACCCAAAGGCACACCTCAATGCCTGTCAGTCTCTGCAGGGTAGGGGTGGGGTTGGCGTCACTTCAATACTTTGCTGCCATTCCTATTATGCATGTCTGACTCCTGCACTACCAATGCCAATGTCAGCGAGACAACAGTCGGCATTGACAAATGCTTGTTACAATTTGGTCCTTACAGCTTCTTTTCCCCCTGATGTACCTCAAGAAGTCTTTCTCCCCTTTTTTATGCCCTGTGCCAGCCTGAGTTCCCTTGCTGCCTTGGCTGTCCTTACCCGTCTGGTCACTTCCTTCACTTCTTTCAGGTATTCCTCCCTATCCACCTTCCTCCCCGATTTTCTGTATCTCCTGTAAGCTGCCCTTTTCTTCCTCACCCTGTCTAGCACCGCTTTACTTATTCAGCTGGATGTCTTTCCCCTAGCCTTCTTAGTGTGGACCCTGCTGCAAGTTTCTGTTGCCTCCACTATCCCCTGTCTTATCAGTTCCCACATTTGTTGTGTGTCCATACCCGGTTGAATTTTGCACAGGAACCCCTGTACCACTTTCCTCATCATCTTAAAGTTGGCATTCCTGAAACCCAGCACCTTTGTGCCAGAGACCCCCTCTCTTTAGCCATCTGTAACTGGAACCATACTGTCCGGTGGTCACTCCCCTCCAGTGGTTCCTCCACCCTCACATCCCTCACTCACTTCCTGTTCATCAGTACAAGGTCAAGGGTGTTCCTTTCCCTAGTTGGTTTCTTGACCAACTGTACTAGAAAGCTCTCCTGGAAGGCATCCAGCATTACCTGTTCCCTTCTGTTCTTTGTGGTAGGTGTGTCCCACTCCACCCCCAGCAGGTTGAAGTTCCCTACTATCACCCCCCTTCCCGCAGTTCCTCCTGATCTGTTCTGCTAGTACGCTGTCCATCCCTTCAGTTTGAGAGGGTGGCCTGTACACCACCCCCAGTCTTGGTGATCTGTTTTTGGGATCCTGTAGTTGCACCCACAGTGCTTCTGTATCTCTCTCGTCTCCCTCCTCCCTTACACATTTTAATCCCTCCTTTACATACAGCGCCACCCCTCTTCCCATTTTCCCTATCCTTCCAGTGTAATCTGTACCCCTGAACCGTCATGTCCCAGTCATGGATTTGGGTGGCCCATGTCACGGTTATAGTCACCAAGCCCATGCCTCCCTTCCTCCTCCAAGAGAGCCTGTAGTTCCGCCCCCTTATTTCCCAGACTCCTAGCATTTAGTGTTACCACCCTCCAACCCTTGTCTCTACCTTCCACCACCTCTCTCCCCTTATGTCTGCTCCCTTAGTAGCCACCTTCCTCTTTACCTTGCTACCATATCCACCACCACACCACTACACACCAAATTCAAACTGTACCTCAGCATTACAGAAGCATACTTAAGAATATACTTTATTTGCCACTCCATAACGTAGACAGAAAAAGATTTTTAGTAATCACAGTACAGATATTCATTTCTTTATGTGCAGCTTGACTTTTTTGATGGAGGTTTATTGATACAGAAAATTCAGCAGGAAGTCCATATTTGCATAGAGTGATGCTATTTATCATATATACTACATACGTATACATTAGCTTTCCTTGTGAGGATTTTATTTATATATATATATATATATATATATATATATACACATTTATTTTGTTTTAGTTGTTTAACCATATACATATATATATATATATATATATATATATATATATATATATTAGATAACCCACTTCGTAGGTGTGTTGGTTGTGCTCTGAGTATACGCATGCCTTGCTGTGCATTGTTACACTTGGGGCCGTGGGCAGGTTCAATCAACCACCCAAGGCATACATATTATCAGGAGCCAATCAAGACACCGAGTGGGTTATCTATCCCATAAAATAGCAAAATCGTTTTTTAAGGGGGTAAAAGTGCAGGTGTGTGGTTGCGCTCTGATATACGCACGGTCATGTGATGGTCTTTAGTGGCACTATCATGCCATGATAGTTAGGGTTGAGTAGCCACTTTAATACAAAACCTCAGATTTTGCACCTTAATAACTTTGCCACCATAGAATAGACTGGCCTGAAATTTTGTATGCACTGTCTGGTACCACAGATCTCTGGATCTGGCAGGTTTTGTTATGGTCGGATGTATGGTTGCGGAGCTACAGAACGCCAAAAAATGGACATTTTGCACATTTCTTTGCTCATGCCACAGCCTGCACGGTTTGTCTGTTCAGTCCAAAAATGTCAGGGAACATGCAGTCTTGGTCACTGATATGCCTCTTGAAGATTTGGTGAAAAAATATTAAACTGTTCAAAAGTTATTAAAAAAACAAATTTCCCCTTATAGTCATTGGAAAAAGTTAATAAAAATCATGAAACTTTCGTGAGAGGCTGTTTTTACTGTCCCAAATGGCACTATTACTTTTGTGAGGTGGCCATTTGTTTTCAGTTACTGTACAGAAAAATGCCTGCCGTTTAAAACTGGGACCCTCTAGGTACACACTGATTGTTGTGTTTACCTAGTCGGTCCTGAGGATGCTAGCCCTATCTTTTTTTTTTGGGGGGGGCGGCTAACCTCCCCAGAAATGCATTTTATATTTTGGCAAAAATATCTAATAAAAATACTTTCAAGAACAGCGCAAAGTTTCGTGGATATTTTCACAAAACTTCTGTGATTTACAAAAGTATTTTCTAAAGTATTGCCAAAATAACTACAAATCTTTGCCAGCCTCCTGCAGCAAAATGGTTTGGTCTTTTGGGCTGAAATTTGCAGGGCGGCAAGCACTGGTCCCACAGATGTGTATTTTCATGGTCTGGTGCCAAAACATTACAGGGGACCAAAGTTACAGCACTCCAAAGTTCAGACATTTTCCCATAGGATAACATTGCGGCATCCGTGACGCCTTTCAGGGCCTGTATCTCGAAAACGGTTTGAGATACAGACTTTTCATCGAAAAAATTCTTAGTCCCCCTTAAAAGAGAACTAAGTGCAGAAGTAGGCAGGAAAGCGATAAATAACATGAAATTTTAACTTTTTTTCTACCTCGTACGGTTCCTGAGATATTCGAGATTTACTGTTCCAATTGCTCATTTTCATGTCTGAGGCACACTATTACGCCCACAGATTTACTATTCACAGCACTTTTTGCTGCCCCATCTCGCACACAATGCAAGATATGGATTTGGTCGACTTTCTGTTGTGAGAACTACTCAGTCTCATGATTACATCCACACTTGAATTTCTTCTCTAGCTGCTACGGTTCCCCAGATATGGGCAAATTACTGTTACAAGGCTTCCTTAGCCTATAGGGCTGCTGTATGGCTCCATGCTTCTGTGTAGGTGGGAGCACAGGGCCCAGAGGGCCTAGGCTCCCACAAACACATGTCATTACACAGAAATGGGCAGCTTGGTGGGCCCAGCAACACATATCATTTACTATTTATATTACACTTTCTCAAAAAGAAGGGAAATTCATTGCAAAACACACCGTTAATGCATCAGTTAGGGTTGTTTCCACAGAGACAAAAGTGTGGAAATGCGATGCTAGGATCTGGCATGTTTCTCCTTGATTTTAAGTACTTAGCTTGGAACGTAGCAGTGGGCCTTGGTAAAGTACAGTATCTAGCACTATTGTAGCTGCCCCCCCTTGGCTAAACTATGTTAAAGGAAACGTAAACAATGTTGTTTATATTTTGTTTTTCACTTCCTTTTTCTTTCCATCAGTGTTCCCGCCACATCCCATCCCCGTCACTGACCCACCCTGTGGACTTTCTGTTTAACTACCACTTACACGGAGCCACATATAGTGGGTAACCTGCCATGTGGGGTCATGCCACACCTGTGGAGGGTGTCAGGCAAACTGTTTTTTCCCCTCTAGTTCTGGCCTAGGTTGTCTGGTCAATGCAAGGCACGTAAGTGCATGTTGGTACAGTTGCGTGTTGTGGCAGCAGACTCCCCTCTCCCATGCCAGTTGGTCCGACAGGTGCTGCCCCCAGCCTCCGTAAGTGGCAGGACCCAGAAGTCCACCCCCCCATAGGGAGGAGAGCTGTCCTTGGGACACTCACTCCTCTCTGCTGGCCCACCCCAATAGGTCTGATCCGTTCCCAATCCCAGGCTGTCAGCATGGTGGACAGTCAGGTGACCAGCGCCTCAGCCCGCCACACCACCGCACTGACTTGTTTACATCTTTTAATGTAAGGTGTGCGTGAATTCCGATTAATAACCGCAGCGCACAGTTTTATGTGTTTGTTTTGAAATAGACCTTGTGTTTCCTTATTTAGGGTCCCCTGTTAAAGCACCCTCCCAACACCCAGTATTAATTTTTTTAATTACGTAGATGTTTTAGAATGTAGTGACATCATTTATTTCAAAAGTTTCACCAGGAAAAACATACTGAGCTGATACAGGCTCATTTCCAGATGCATTCTGGGGGTGGCAAGGGTTAAGTTAGATAATACAATGTATGTTTTCTCCCCTTGAACTAACAGCACTGCAAAACAGAAGTCATATACAGCAGTACAGTATATCAAAGGAGCTGAATCCTAGAACTGAAAGGCAAATCAGTACAGCAGGTTCATGTAATAGATACAAGTAAAATTGACCTTTGATAGGTAGGGAGAATTCCTCATACAGGTATAGTGAGAGGAGAAGAGGGTCAAAAAGGTCAGGACAGTATGATCGGGGGAGGTAGAGGGTCACAGACAGTTGCAGGTTGGAGCAGAAAAGTCATAAAGAGTTGAGCTGAAGCCTACAATAAAGCAGAACCCAGTGACATTGGCTGAGCTGAAGCCTACATTAAAGCGGAACCCAGTGTTATTGGTTGAGCTGAAGCCTACATTAAAGCGGAACCCAGTGTCATTGGCTGAGCTGAAGCCTACATTAAAGCGGAACCCAGTGTCATTGGCTGAGCTGAAGCCTACATTAAAGCAGAACCCAGTGACATTGGCTGAGCTGAAGCCTACATTAAAGCGGAACCCAGTGTCATTGGTTGAGCTGATGCCTACATTAAAGCGAAACCCAGTGTCATTGGCTGAGCTGAAGCCTACATTAAAGCGGAACCCAGTGTCATTGGCTGAGCTGAAGCCTACATTAAAGTGGAACCCAGTGACATTGGCTGAGCTGAAGCCTACATTAAAGTGGAACCCAGTGTCATTGGCTGAGCTGAAGCCTACATTAAAGCGGAACCCAGTGTCATTGGCTGAGCTGAAGCCTACATTAAAGCGGAACCCAGTGTCATTGGCTGAGCTGAAGCCTACATTAAAGCGGAACCCAGTGTCATTGGCTGAGCTGAAGCCTACAGTGTAGAGGAACCCACTGACATCAGTTGAGCTGAAGCCTACAATGAAACTGAACCCTGTGACATCAGTTGAACTGAAGACTACCATGAAACTGAACCCTGTGACATCAGTTGAGCTGAAGACTACCATGAAGTGGAACACTGATGTCAGTTGAGCTGAGGCCTACAGTGAAGTGTAACCAAGTGACATCGGCTGAGCTGAGGCCTACAATAAGCGGAACCCAGTGACATAAGTTGAACTCAAGTCTACCAATCTCTCCTATGGACTTCATGTAGATAATGTAGCTAGAGCTGCTAATACACGGCTTGGTCTCCTCTACAAACACAGACCACATCTCACGCCAGAAGCTTTGAAGGTTGCAGTCTTGAGCTCTGTGATCTCTGTAATAGACTATGGTCTCATCATTTATGGCTTGGCCACAACCACAACCCTTAGACGCCTCTCAACTGCCTTAAATAAGGCATGTCGGCTCATCACTGGTGCTCACCGTCTCACCCACACATGTGACCTGTACACTCAGACTGGCTGGCTCCAACTATCAAACCGCATATAGTTTCTCACCTGCTCCATGGTGAAAAAAATCTACCTTGGCCTTGCACCTTCTGGGGTCTCAACTCTGTTACAACACCGAATTAACAAATGGTGCCTTAGAAGATCCACGCTACAGCTACTGAAAGTCCCCACTGTCACACTTCACAGGGACAAAGCTCTTTTGCTCATCGAGCACCACTCTGGTTCAATGGCCTCAGCCCCGCCATCTCCTCTGCCCCAACAATTGGTATGTTAAAAACTAGGCTCCGGGACTATCTTACTACCAACAGCTCCTGTGACTGCCCAACTTAACCTTGTTTCTCCACTTCCCTTCCTGCTCTAGTGGTCCCCCCACTGGATTCTACCCTCACATCTTGGTATACCCAATGCTGCACTTTTCACCCTCTCCCCACCCTTCCTACATTCCTTCCCCTTCCCCTCTTCCCTCTCCCTATGACTCTGGCACTTCTTAGCTGTTGTCTGTTTTCTCTGACAAATGCCGCTGGCTGCCTTGTTACAATGCTACCCTTGAATTGTATTAATCTATACTCTGTTTGCAATGTCCACATTGTTGTAATGCCTGTCTTGATGTTCCCCATACTTTGTATTTCTCTGACGTGGAACCTTTGTAAAAGAGCCAAGGCTCAAAGGTATTTGCAATCCTAGACTAGACTAAATAAAATAAATAAATAAATATTTGAGTACTACCATGAGTGGAACACTGTGACATCTAAGAAGTCTACAGTGATGCATATGGGGTGAAAAATCTACTGACTGAGTACTCACTGGGGGGAGAACTGATAAAGCAAACAGAACAGGAAAGGGACCTAGGGATTATAATCTCAAACAACCTTAAGGTAGGAGACCAATGTAGTAAGGCAGTAGGTAAAGCATGATGGTGTGCATAGGAAGGGGTATAACAAGTAGGAAGTGGGAGGTGCTGATGCCTTTGTATAAGACCATGGTCAGACCGCATCTGGAGTATGGGATACAGTTCTGGAGGCCTCATTTAAGAAAGGATATAGATGGGTTGGCGAGGGTTCAGAGAAGGGCAACAAAGATGGCGTAAGGTATGCAAGAGAAGCCATACGAGACTAGATGGAGATAATTAAATATATACCTGCTGGAGGTTAGAAGAGCTAGAGGTGACATGAGAGAGACTTTTACGTATATGAAGGGAATAAATAAAGTGAATGAAGGTAGATTATTCAAAAGGAAAGTAGGAGTTAAAACAAGGGCTGACAGTTTAAGACTGGAGGGGGAAAGATTTAAGAGCAATGTAAGGAGATGTTATTTCACTGAGAAAGTGGTAGAACCCTGGTACAGACTACCTATTAATGTAGTATGTGCAGAGACAGTGGAGGAATTCCAGAGGGCATGGGACAGACACAAGGGGCTGGCTGGTGGGCAGAGGAAAATATACCTGAGAAGTGGAGACAAGTAGGGGCAGGTGGGAAATGGGCAGACTAGATGGACCAGGATGGTCCTTATCTACTGATACGTTACTATGATATTATGATACATCAGCTGAGCTGAAGCCTACAGGTGAGCAGAACCCAGGGACATCAGCTGATCTGTATTCTACAATGAAGTGGAACCAGTGATATGAGCTGAACTGAAGACTATATTGAAGCAGAACCTACTGACATCAGTTGAGCTGAAGATTACAATGAAGTGGGAGCCAGTGACATATGAACATATGAAGAAGCCAGCAGAAGAAGGCCATTTGATCTATCTAACCTGGTTGTATTGCAGGGTCCACAGCTTGAGCTACTGACCTTACACCTCCCACTCCTCCCAACCTTTCCATCCTCCCTACCCATGATCCTTACCTTCCTCCAATGTTTATCCCAGCCTCTCTTGAATCTGCCCATCATCTTCAACAAGACCACCTCTTCTGGCAGCGCATTCCAAGTGTCCATCCCTCTCTTGTGAAGAAGTGCTTCCTGTCTTCCCTCCTAAACCTCCCCTCCCTCCAGCTTAAGACTGTGCTCCCTCATGTTATGGCTGCCACCCAGCTCAAAGAGACCCTCTCCATCCATCCCACCCATTCCTCTCAAGTTGATCTGCAGACTACAAATGAAGCAGAACCCAGTAACCTCAGCTGAACTGAAACCTACAGTGAAGTGGAACCCAGTCACCTCAGCTGAACTGAAACCTACAGTGAAGTGGAACCCAGTGACATCAGTTAAACTGAAACCTACAGTGAAGCAGAACCCAGTGACCTCAGCTGAACTGAAACATACAGTGAAGTGGAACCCAGTGACATCAGCTGAGCTGAAGACTACAGTGAAGCAGAATTCAGTGACATCAGCTGAGCTGAAGACTACAGTGAAGTGGAACTCAGTGACATTAGCTGAACTGAAGACTACAATAAAACGGAACCCTGTGACACTAGCTGAACTGAAGACTACAATGAAACGGAACCCTGTGACATCGGCTGAGCTGAAGACTGCAGTGAAGCGGAACCCAGTCACCTCAGTTGAGTTGAAGCCTACAATGAAACAGAATTCAGGGACATCAGTTGAGAGGCAGACCACTGTGAAGTGGAACTCAGTGGCATTGGCTGAATTGAAGACTACAATGAAGCAGAACCCAGTGACATCAGTTGAGCTTAAAATTACAATGAAGTGGGATCCAGTGACATTGGCTGAGCTGAACACTACAATGAAGTGGAACCCAGCGACATCGGTTAAACTGAAGACTACAGTGAAACAGAATACAGTGTATAGTGCATAATTCTCCTCTGCTGGGTTCTGAGGGGTAGTATGAGGGATGTCCCTTCTAATGTGGAACATTTAGGGGGTATGGACAGAGGGGTTCTGAGGGGTAGAATGAGGGGGGGTCCCTCCTAATGTGGGACAGTTTAGAAGTATCGACAGGGGTTCTGATGGGGTAAAATGAGGTGCATTACTCCTAAAGTGGGACTGTTGGGAGGTATGGACAGAGGGATTCTGAAAGTTAAAATGAGGGATGTCCCTCCTAGATTTTGGGCAATTGAGAGAAGTATGGACAGAGGAGTTTTGAGAGATAAAAATAAATGATTATCATTCTTTTTTTTTTAGAATTATTTCTCCCAGGCCACCTACGTCTTCCAGGGATATACCCTCATCCCAGGGATGGTACCCCATAAGGCCCATAGCCCCGGCACCCTGTGACTCTGATAAGCACCAGTTATCCCCATGGCTTACTCTGCATGGCAGGGGCTCCAGAGGGAAGGCCTTCCTCCCCCTGAGACCACCCACTACGTGGAATTGGATACAGTACTGCCAGACACTAGGACCCAGGGGATTCGCTGAAGCCCAGACTGCTATACAGATGTTCAGTAAGTGGGTTTTGCTTCTTCCTTTTTGTTGGTTCGCTCCCTTCTCCCCCAACTTGAGTACAGCCTATGGCCTCGTACACTCACAGCAGATACTGTGGTGGGAGCAACTTCCCTGGCCCAGCCACAGAGGTCACTGCAGTTCTGGTGCTTGCCGCTGCCCCCCCTCCGGCAGAGCTGCGCTGTTGAGCAGCGGCTGCTTCAGCTTATTCTGCTTCCTGACGCAGTGACCCGAGCTTGTATTTGAACTTAGGTTGCCTGAACAGCAGCAAAGCTCATTGGCAGTGGGCCACCGGGGCTCTGAGTGACCATCATTCTACTGCGGGACAGCTGAGAGGTTTGGACAAAGATGTTTTGAGGGGTAAAATGAGGGATGCCCTTCCTAAAGTGGGGCAGTTGAGTGGTATGGACAGAGGGGTTCTGAGGGGTACAATAAGACTTGTGCCCTTTGACCACAATGCGTGACTGTTGAGAGGTCATTAAAGAGTGATTCTGAGTGGAAAAATAATGGTTGTCGATCCCAATATGGGACAGGTGAGACAATAGACAGAGGTGTTATGAGTGTAAAATATAAGGACATCACTCCTAAAGTGGCACAGTTGAGAAGTATTGACAGAAAAAGTACCAGACAGCTAGGGCACCAGGATGCAAACTCAGTCCGAACACAGAAGGGCTGTCTCAGCAGCACCAGCGACACGCAATAGGCAAAGACAAGGGGCAGACTGGATGGGGCTAAATGCCTCTTCTTCCTCTTCTACAGAC
Organism: Neoceratodus forsteri; assembly: GCA_016271365.2. Taxonomy (NCBI): domain Eukaryota; kingdom Metazoa; phylum Chordata; order Ceratodontiformes; family Ceratodontidae; genus Neoceratodus; species Neoceratodus forsteri. The sequence continues at coordinate 18,719,748 of JADMNL010000033.1, read as the reverse complement.
AAAATCTACTGTATGTTTCTATGTTTCAAGAGGCACCAGGATTCAAACTCACAGCCTGTGAGTGCAACCAGATTTGTTTTGATTTGTGTTAGAAAAGGCGGCCCTATAGCAAGGATTACTGCTGCTGTGCTATTTCTATATCATTATAAATCAAGACATCACACTTAGCCAACCAGGACTGTTTATTTCTAACCATAAGAGGGTGTCTCATGCATATAGTTCTAAAATTCTGAATTTCTACGTTCAGTTGGCATAGTCCCCTTCCCACAAAGGGGATTCTCTAATAATCGGTGTAGTAAAACAGTTTGATTTTAATCCAAATTCTATTTATTTTTTAAACAAAGATCTTAACCTGATTTATAATGTGTTTATATGTTCAGTTCTGGTGACTAAAAGAGTTTCTTCTCGAGTCCTTTGCGTGTCAGATGTACTCCGCTTCGCATCACAGTTCTCTCGCCCACAGGACTCAAGAATTCACTCTTATTCCCATAAGAGACACAGTACCTGCACGTATAAACATATAGCACTCATCGCTGACTGCCAAATGATTTAAGAGATGGAAGTAGAGCACAGCTACAGTAAGAAATGGATGCAATAATAAGCTGCCATCGTTGGGACGTTCACTCTTTGGGACCATGCTGTTTCCGCTGACGCTCCAACAATGACACCAGCTCCCCATTCCATGCTCTGTCGAGGAAACAAGCAACAGTGACCACTGTATAACTTTGCAAAAATGATTGCACAGGATGTGACCGTTTTGTGTTGCTCATCATGTGATGATCAGCACCATTCCAGACGTTACAATCAGCCAGGGTGAGGGGTGCATTGTTTACCCAAAATGCCAGCCCTGAAGGTGCTTATTGGGAGCACTGGACTATTGTGAGATGGGGGCATGTGAGCAGCATGTTCCCAGCCCACATAGTTCCATACCCCCCAGACTGGCACAGTGGCTGGCATTCACAAATGCCTGCCACTGCTGGGCTGCTGGCCATGGCCCTGCATCCCCAATCATGCAGGATCGTGTGGGGTGGATCAGAGAACACAGGCATGTATCCTATTAGATACCCATCCTGGTCCCACAGTGGATCCCCTGCTCCATGCATAGCAGGGAAATGTGAGACACTGTAAGACTGTAAGTTATGAAATTGATGGGCAAGTGCCTGAATGTCTTCCACCTGCCTTCCCTGCCTGCTCAGAAGGTTGGGGCAGCATGATGCGGGGGGGGGTCATCCCACCACAGCAGGTAGGTGTAATCTGGGGGAGCACAAAACAGATACAGCAGGGTCCCTGCTGCCGTATCTTGCACACCCCTCACCCAGCATTCTGTGCCTTTGTGAATGGCACAGAGTGCGGACACACACACCCAGATACACCTCCAGACCATCCATGCACATAACTGCACAAACAGCCGGGGGATCAAGTGTAGAGGAGGTGCATGTCCCTTCCATGAATGGACCCCTGTTGTGCATCATTTAAGCAATAAGGCACGACAAGGTGTGCACTGTGGTGGGGTAACGGCACACTTAGGGTGAGTCGCAGCGTGAGGCTGGAGGTTGAGCACCTCCATCACCCTAGGTGTGCCATTATCCCACCACAAAGCACACCCTCAAGTGCCTTATTGCGATAATAAAATGGGTATAAAAATATCTTACCAGACTTGAATAATTAAGAAATACAGAGAAGAAAAGGAAATCTGACATTCTAACCTTATTACAATTAATTTAGCCATAAAATACGGATAAATGAGTCCCTTTAAGGAGCTTTACTGCATTACTATATCATGCTTACACTGACTTTTTTTTATAGATGCTTTTATTACATTGAACTTAGCAATATTTTTTATGCTCCTGTTTTTATCTCATTTTTCACTTTGTGAATTGTACACGTTAATATTGACAGTCCCGTCCCACAGAGATCAATCATGCTGCAGCAGAGGTATCCCATACAGTTTTTTTCTGTGTTTCCTTGCTTGTTAGGACAGTCTTCAATCCTGTTAAACAAACAAAAAAAAGGAAAGAAAAAAACATTAAGGTCTATGTTTTTATTAGGGGAGGTCTGAGTTTATCATCTGCATTATGGGACTGGGAGATTCTTGGCATTCAGAGGAGGTTGGTCACACACGAGTTGTGCTGTTAGGAATATGGCTGTAATATTAGAACTGTTGGAGACATTTTCAGTATTTTTTACAACAGCTGAACATGGTAAGAATGCTTTTACAAGTGCTGATCAAGCTGTACGGTTGTGGATGGTGGGCGAGAACTGAAGCTCAAGAATTATAATTTTTTTCGCCATTGTGTGGACGATTTTGAGTGCTTGTGTGTATGTGTGGCGGGGCAGTGGGGGAGCTGCTAAGAATCAGCGGAGGGCCAGCACTGTTTGAAGGGTGGCAACGTAAGAACCAGATCAATCCCACAGGAACAGCACTCGCACAACGGACAATCACCAGATAAGTCCCAAAACATAAATAATAACATTTATTGAAGGAACAGGGCTCTCACCCAAACCCCAGCGCTTTGGCGAGTAGCCTTTGTCAGGGGGTGTGGCCATCCATAGTAAGACTTAACGTCCATTGTGCCATTATTAAGATGCATCGTTTCAATGTTATTTGTATGAACTAAAACTAAAACTACAACATTTGTATGTGAATTTCACCTTGTGACAAGAATACAGGTGTTCTGAACTAATGGCTGTTTAACCAAATGTTGTATCATTGGTAGCCACACCCCCTGATGAAGGCTATTTGTCGAAGAGCTGGGGTTTGGGTGAGAGCCCTGTTCCTTCAACAAATCTTGTTATTTACATTTTGGGACTTATCTGGTGATTGTCCGTGTTGTTCAAGTGCTGATTCTGTGGAACTGGCGGGGGTGGGGTGGGGAGGGTGATGCCCAATTTGAAGATTTTGATTTATTAGTTATATTTTATGGTTAGGTGTAATGAATATGATTTTAGTTGCTTTACAGTACTTACGGTGGTGATGGCTGGGAGGAAAATGACACCAAATTCCTGGACACAAGCAGGTTGACTGTCTTGTTCCTTGTCAGAATGGATCAAAATTTTTTCACCAAAGCAACAAAAGATACATCTATGGGCCACACCCTTTCTACCCTGAAAATTTCAGACAAAAATTGCAAACTGTCTGTGCGCTAGACGTTGACAAAAAAAAAATAGCAAAAATGACAATTTTGTAACTTTTTTCACTACCTGGATCACGGAATCTGCACATCTGACCAGACGGAAACTTGGCATGTCAAGAGATCTAACCCCCCACACCAGAAACAGTGTTCACAAAATGTTGTGCAAATCTGTTGAATGTTTGTGAAGACATTGAAGTGCAAAGTATCCAAGAAGGCAGTTTAAGATACTTGTTTGGGGTTTGAATTCAAGAGATGGAATGTTTACTATGTATGGAATACAAGAATTCAAATCTCTGCTCTGCTGTACTGGCAGAATGTTCACCCCCACTATCACACAACAGAATGCCTCAGATGGAACCGGGGCCTTTGTTTTATCTGTAGGGGGTTAAACAGCACAGATTTGGATAGAAAGGGGATTTTTCATGGTCAGCAAAGAAATACCATAAATAAAAATTGTAAGTACTGTAGTCCTTCATGTTTTAAGTTATGTGTCTGTGTAAAACGAGGATTATGTGGGCAAATAACATTTAATTATGTTATTAAATTTAAGCCATTTTTATTTTTAGAGCCTAGTTGAGGGGTTTTAGTAAGTAAGGTGACTGCCATGTTTGTGATGGCAGTCAGAGATGTGTGGTAGTATTGATTTTATTGTGAAGAGGCTGCTGGATCTTCTTCCACTGCTGTTGTGCCGGGATATCCACACTGGGTTCCAAGCTCCTCGGCCAATCAGGTTTCTGGATTTTTTATACCCATTTTATAATTAAGCAATAACACACAACAGGGTGTGCTTTATCATAGTATATTGGCATGCCTTGTGTGCGTTGTGAGGCACGAGGCCAAGCCGAGTGCCTTACGCACCCGAGAAGTGCCAATATCCTATTATAAAGCACACCCTGGAGTGTGTTATTGCGATTATGCACTAGACCCATACAGTAAATTAAAAAAAACGGCACAAAACAGGTCTAATAATTCATTTTTTTTTACTGTTTTTAAACTGTGGAAGTACATTAGTGCATAAAATAGTCTAATGCTGGAGTCAATCAGGTAACTGCCCTAACTTAACTAATTAGAGTAAGGGTTTTGAAAAGGCTCAGGGATATTGTTTTCTGGTCAGTGGTCTTGTTTTTAGCGGTTCCGTTATGAGGGAATATAAGTATGAGTCTGGAATGCTGCTGACCAATCAGCTTTTCGGATTTTTCCTGTCTAGTGCATAATCTAACTTAGGGTTGCCTACATACCACAGATCCACAGCACATAGAAATCTGCCCCTTAAAGGGACAGTGTCAACCCTTTTTGCATCGTATGATTTCTAGTTGAAAACCCTTGTTTTATCATTGCGTGCCTTCTATAACATTTATTTATGTTGTTGGTTGCCCTATCTGCTCCCTTTTGTAGTATAACTGAAATGCATGTTAGTGGTGCAATTATACCCGGCCTTGTTTTGTTTTAAATCCTTGATCTACTCTTATTGCATACTTCCTGAACAATAGGAACACCTCAGACAGAGCAGCCACTCATCATGCAATAGTCTTCTCTGCTTCCACTGCATCCTGAGTGGCTAGACTGTATTGGAGGTGTTCCCAAGTAAAGGAAGGATGCAGTGTGAGTTGACCAAGGAATGTAAACTAACATGTTTTCGTGTGGTAACACTAGTATGGTGGGCAGTCTGTTTTTCACTTTTAAAATAAAAAAGGAATCGGACTTAAACAGCCATTTACATCGGCATTCTGTACAGAATGCGCAAAGTCAGATTAGGGTTGATGGTATCCCTTTAATGCACAGGGTCTGTTGTTCTTAAAAATTGTCTTTTTAACCAATGATACATCAGAGTGCAGGTTTTATCATAGCATATGATCAGGGCTCGGGTGTGTTGTAACATAGAAACATAGACTTTGACGGCAGATGAGGACCGCTTGGCCCACCTAGTCTTCCCATTTCCCTACCTACTGGATAAGCTGCAGATCCTAGTTAACCAACAGCCTATTTCTTCTTACCCCCCACAAGAATTACTTATGCCTGTCCCATGCATTCTTGAATTCCCCCACTGTTTTTGACTCTACGCCCTCCTCTGGAAGGCTGTTCCATGTATCCACAACCCTCTCTGTGAAGAAATACTCACTTTACCTCTGAGCCATCCCCCTCTATCTTCAAATTATGCCCCCTTGTTTTTGCACATCTCTTTTTCTGAAAGATGATACCCTCTTGGACTTTGTTGATTCCCTTGAGGTATTTGAAAGTTTCTATCATGTCACCATTCTCCCTACTTTCCTCAAGGCTATACATCTTTAGTTCCTTTAGTCTTTCTTCATATGTCTTCTGATGCAGACCCTGCATCATTTTGGTTGCCCTCCTTTGGACAGCCTCCACCCTGTCTATGTCTTTGTGGAGATGGGGTCTCCAGAACTGTACACAGTACTCCAGATGTGGTCTTCCCAACTGTCTGTACAGAGGGCCAACAACTTCCTGTTTTCTACTGGTGATGCCTCTCCCGTGCATCCCAGTATCCCCCCAGCCCTCCTTACTGCCTTCTCACATTGCTGGCCCACCTTTAGGTCATCTGATATGATTACCCCGAGGTCCCTTTCCATTTTTGTTGTTGTCAGTATCTCACCCCCACTGTGTACTTACTCTTCCCCTGGGTTCTTGTTTCCCAGGTGCATTACTTTGCACTTCTTTGCATTGACTCTAAGCTGCCATACATTTGACCATTCCTCCAACCTTGCCAAGTCCCTTTTCATCCTTTCCACCCCACCTTGTGTATCAACCCTGTTGCAGATCTTTGTGTCATCTGCAAAGAGACATACTTTCCCTTCCAGTCCCTCTGCAATGTCACTTATAAAGACATTAAAAAGGACCGGCCCAGCTGGCCCGGTAGCACTGAGGGTTGAGGCGCTGGATGCCACACCTCGCACCACGCCGGCGACCCAGGTTCGGGAGAGGACTCGGGTCATCGGTGGGTCGGCCGGGGGGAGATAGGCTTGAGCGTCCAACGACAGTTCGCCTTCTCCGAGGAGGGATTCGGCCGATGCCCGACACTTGCATGACCCCGAGCGGAGGCTCGAGGAACTGCAAGCTCCATTTGGGGATGGGCGGCCATTGAGCAGCATGGACGTCGGCGCGTGCGTCATGACATCGGGGGAGGTTACCTGCTGCTTGGGGAGGGAGAAAAACATGGAAAAAGCCTGCCTCAGCTGGGAAGATGGGAGGACCATGGCCGTGCCCACGATTTGCCTGTGCCCACCCAGCAGACCTCAGACCGACGAAACGTAAGTAATGGGGTTTGAGCCCTCTGCCTTGTCCCTGCCCGGGGGGTAATCCGTGGCTCCATGGGGCCAGGGGTCTGCTTGGGTAGGGTTCCGGGCAGTGGGATGTCCAGTTGTCTCCCCTGAAGGGTCGGAGGTGGCAGGCTAGGGAGGAGGAATAAACAGAAATTTCAAAAAAATAAAAGGACTGGCCCTAGTACTGAACCCTGCGGTACCCCACTAGTAACCCTCCTTTCTTCTCTGTGGACTCCATTTACTATTACCCACTGTGTCCTATTGTCCAACCAGTGTTTTACCCAGGCTACCACCCTGGGACCCACTCCCAGGCTGGCAAATTTGTTTATTAATCGTTTGTGCGGGACTGTGTCAAATGCCTTGCTAAAGTCTAGGTAGGCCATGTCCACAGCCCCTCCCTGGTCTACTGCTTTGGTCATCCAGTCAAAGAAATCAATTAGATTTGTCTGACATGACCTTCCTGCTGTGAATCCATGCTGCCTTGGGTCCTGTGCCCCGTTGGCCTCTAGGTACTCAACAATTCTTTCCTTCAGAAGTGATTCCATCATTTTCCCTACCACTGAGGTCAAACTGACAGGTCTGTAGTTTCCTGCCTCTGTCTTGCTCCCACTTTTGTGAAGGGGAAATCACATCTGCCCTCCTCCAGTCCTCAGTTACCACAGCATCCTCCCATGATCTATTAAAAAGGGTAGTCAGTGGTGTTACTAGTTCTTCCCTTAATTCTTTTAGAATTCTGGGGTGAATCCCATCAGGCCCCATTGCTTTATCCACCTTCAGTTATAAGAGTTCTTTCAGAACCCTTTCTTCTGTGAAAGGACTAATATCAACCCCCTATCCAGAGTGCTTCTATTAGGTATTTCCCCCTGCTTTTCCATTGCGAGTACTGAGGAGAAGTATTCGTTCAGTATCCTTGCTTTTTCACTGTCACTGTCTGCCCAATTGTTCAGCCTCAGTATCCCTGCCTTAGTCTTTCGTTGCTCCCTAATGTACCCATAAAAGGTTTTGTCCCCCCTTCTTAACCGAGTTGGCTATCTTTTCCTCAGTTTGGGCCTTTGCTATTCTGACTGCTTTACCCGCTTCCTTCTGTTTTAACTGGTACAGTTCTCTGTCCTGCTCCTTTTGTGTTTCCTTATACTTCTTGAATGCTATCTCTCTCTCCTTTACCTTCTCTGCCACTTCTTTTGAGAACCATAGTGTTTTTTTCTTTTGTTTTTTGCTTCTGTGATGGTGGTTTTGATATTTCCCCATTGTTGCTCCACCCCACCTTCTTGCCTATTTGTTAGTGCTTTTCTGAGGCACTCTCCCATTTTGACAAAATCAGCCCTCCTGAAGTCCAGTACCTTCACTTTTGTGTGGCTTGACTCTACAGCTAAGTTTATCGTGAACCACACTGTTTGGTTATCGCTTGTTCCCAGATGGCTACCCACTTCAAGATCAGAAATCCTTTCTCCAGCCCCATTTGAGAGTACCAGGTCTAAGATTGCTCTCTCCTGAGTGGGTTCCAAAACTAGCTATCTAAGGCATACCCCCTGTAGGGCATCGAGAATTGCCCTGCTCTTGGATGTGGCTGCAGCAAAGGTGTTCCAGTCAACATCTGGCATATTCAGGTCCCCCATCAGCAATATCTCCCCTTTCTCTGCCATCCCAAGGATGCCTTCTGTCATTTCCTTGTCCATTTCCTCCCCCTGAAACTGGGGTCTATATACAATCCCTGTGCAGATTGTGGAGCTATTTCCAGTCTCCAGGGTGACCCACAGTGCCTCCTCTCCTCCCTGTTTACCCTTTAGTTCTGTTGCTTTGATCCCTTCCCCTACATAGAGAGCTACTCATCCTCCTCCTCCTCCTCTTCTTCCCTCCCTATCCCTCCTGTAGATTGTGTATCCTGGTATGTTGACATACCAGTCATGGTTCTCTGTGTACCATGTTTCTGTGACTGCCACAATATCCAGGCATCCCTCTTCCATCAAGGCCACTAGTTCAGGGAGCTTGTTGCCTAGACTATGGGCATTGGTACTCCTTACCCTCCATTTTTTGTGGCTTTATTTCTTTTTGCCCCATCCCTGTCCCTACTGCCTTTGTCTTTTTCTCCATTTACTCTTGCCTTTCTCCCTATAGACTGCTCTATCTTGGTGTTTACCTCACTAATTACCCTGATTTTTTGGGAGGGACTAGGATTTCCCTTCTCCTCTTCAGTGCCTCCCCCCTTGGCTAGTTTAAATGCTTGCCATTGAAGCATTTAAACCTATCACCTAGGATCCTGGTTCACCTCCAGGATAGATGCAGACCATCGCACCTGTATAGGCCTGCATCTAGTCCCCAGTAAAGCCAAATCCCTGAGCTCTGCACCAGCTTTTCAACCAGTCATTGAATCCCATGGTGCAGAGTGCCCTAGCCTCATCCATGCCATAGACAGGTAGCACTTCCGAGAAAGTTACCGTGTGTGCTACTAGTCTAAGGCCCCTCCCCAACTCCACAAACTCCTGTTGCACTGCTCTGATCCCATTCTCAGCCAGGTCATTCATTCCTAGGTGGATAATGACATCCAGCTCCTCCCACTTGCAGCTGCTCCACAATCCTGAGGATTCGTTTCCTGTCCCTCAAGCCTTGGCCCTGGCAGGCACCTTACCTCTTCCCTCCTCACTCCCTGCTTCTACCCCCAACAATTGTGTCCCCACCAGGAGTTGTTTCCTTCCCTGTGGAGTCCTGGGCCACCCTCCTGTGGGTCTCCATTGTGGAGGTTCCCAGCATCCTCCTTGGTCTCCACTGCAGGTGCCTCCATAGAGGAACCATGCATCGCCAGAGTGGCGAATGAATTTTGGAGAGGCACAACTGGAGGGATGTGCCTCTGTTCCGCCACCCTCACCCTCCCTGAGCCCACTGTGGTCCAACCACTCCTCTTTCTTGGCAACCTTTGAGGTAGTGGTGGTGGTGGCCTGGGTGGTCCCTGGGTGGGGGAGCAGGTTTCCTGAATCCTTGCCAGGTCAGCATGGAGACGAACAACTTCCTCCCTCAGACCAGAGAGGTGCCTGCAAATAGGGCAGCAACGCAGTCTCCAGAATGTCTCATGGAAGACTGCTGCTCTACAGCCAGTGCATTGCACCACTCCCCACATGTCTGTGTCCCTTCCAGTTACAGATGCTTTTTTGTTTTTTGTTCTTGTTTTAGTGTGTGCAAGCTTGTGAGTGTCTCTACCCCCATTCAGTGTGCTGTGCCTTTAAGGATATGATTGTGAGGCACAAAGTGTGGCTGCATGCCTTCCCCTACCACAGAGGGGACCGCATCCTATGATAAAACTTGCACCGGAGTGTATTACTGCTATTATAAATTGGAACCACATTTTCATTAACATAAAATAATGTTTAACAAAAGAAATTGCCATGCTGAGAAGAAATTATCTGCAATGAGAGCAGAGATCCTGATATGATTGGAGAACTTAATATTAAAAACAAAATGAAAACAGCACAAGATATTCTACTGAAAGAATTATTGTAAACATTAATGCCCCCTCCACCTCAACCTTGGAAGCAATAAAATCAGTGTAGCAGTAGCCGACCTCAGATGTTCCATTCACAGCGGGGCAGGCTCCATGCCACAGGTGTTACTGTATGATGTATTTGTTTACTCGACATTTGGTAACCAGGAACGGCACACTGAGCCAAGGCTCATTTCTGGGTGTGACCTGGGGACATGGGGGGAGGGGGATGCAATAGAGCAGCGTGTACTGTACAAAGCAAAGTGCACGGAGTGCACTAGTGAACCTGGCAACCGTGCAACAGAAATGCAAACAGTGATGTTGCACTGGGTCGCATCATATACAGAATAAAGGGAACAGTGCATCTCATAAAATGGCAGTGTGGTAGTTCTTGGAAGGAGGCAAATTCAGCCGGAGGTAGAACCCAGGCAGAAGCCTATCGGTTGGAAGGTATGAGCCTCACTGCTTGGGTCAGGTAGAGGGCAGGCAGAAGCAGGATGGTATGTGGTGATGTTTTAGCTGGTGCCTGAGGTAGATGGGAAACGGGGAGAGACGGAGAATGGAGGGAAGGTGATAGGAGAAAGCAGAGTGCCCAGCAGGGGAGTGCCGGTGGGCCTTGCAGCTGACTGAGCGGGACCAGTGTAAGGCTGTCCAGGCTTCTGGGTGAGCCATATTAAATTATTATACAAAAAAAGAGGCAAAAAAAAAATAATTGGCCTAATAAATATTGGCAGGCCAGTCCGCTGGCACAGTGGCAGTGCTGTCGCTTGCGATGTCAGATGACCTGGATTTGGAAGCAACTCAGGAGCTTCAGAGGGCTTGCCGGGATAAGGAGGTTTGATAGAGAGTTCAACTCCACCGGGAGGGTGGGTGGGAGCAGGCTCCAGGAATAGGCTGTCTCCTGCCAGTGGCCAGGTGTCGGTGCACCTGGGGGCCTCAGCAGTGCAGGAATTGGAGGTCATCAGCATATCATGCACAGGAGGGTACCAGATCAATACAGCACTGCTAAAACAGCATGGCAAGAACCGTGCTGTGTAAAGCGCGGAAACATTTAGAGCAACAGGGGTATAATAGCGATAGTGAATTACCGCTACCCCTGTCTCTGTGCGATTAAAGTTGGAAGGACTCAAGTTGCCGTGTGTGTGTTGGACCTGGTTGAGTCACTCCCGTGGTGGAGTGGCTAAAGCACCAGCACACGGCAGGGTTGGAGACCTGGGACCATGGTTTGGCTCCCCTCCCAACCCCCGGTCTCCTGGTGGTGCTAATTTTTTTTTTTTAATAATTTTTTTCTCTCTCTCCCAAGTTTCTCCCCACCTCCAAAGTCCACACCCCTTCAGATATGATTATAGTAAGTCTGGGGGCTATGGAGGGCAAAGCTCCCCACGTCAGGGGGTGTGGGGTCCATTTATTCCTATGGTGTGCACTTTTGTTGTGATAGTCAGTGTTTTGACCAACGTTATTTGGGCACACAACATTTTGTTTGTGGCACTGAGTGCCGCGCTATTTTTGTTAGTGACATTATGATCCCATACTCACAGGAGCACACATGATGTGCCTGGATGTCATCGCACATCCAACCTTCCAGAGGAAACCAAGAAAAGAGGGAACCCACTCTGGTGCTGTGCGCCATGACACTGGGAGCGCCTCCTCAAATCCTCCTGAAAGACACTGGATCAAGCCACCGGAGACCAAGGCTGACCTCTGTCTCTCCCCCTCAGTTCCCCAGTTGCAGCCCCATCATGGAGGGTAAAGCCATGGGCTGCTGCTCTGGCAAGTAGCCAGGTGATACTGGGTAGAGGATGGGTGGGGACGCGCAGTACGTAGGTAAGGGGTACCTCCATGGAGGCAGCGTAGGTGATAAAGATAGCTAAAAAAAATCATTGGAGGTTGGTGCCTGTGTCGAAAGGTAAGAATCAGAGCCTTCTGCTGCAAAGCACAGTCTGTCACCTTCAAAGTATCCAAAATCACCTCTAAGTAAGGATAGCTTTACCTTAGACTTTGTTCTTGGAAACAGCAAAGATCTCTTCATACTGCAAAAAAAACATCAAATCATGAACCTGGGCAATGTGCAAAAATCACAGTGGCAAACAACAGTGACAGAAAGGGCTGCTGTCATGCGATATCTGTTCCCTGTTGGCATTTATTCTTTGTTTTTATTAGACGCACACAAGTCTTAGTGCAGGTGTGTACAGAACTGCTCAGGCTATTAAGTCTGTTCGTATGTTCATATTACGTGAACCTACTGTTTTTTTTTATTTTGTATTTTTTCAAGTTTTGGTCGGGAAAGAAAAGGGCAATGGAGCCAAAGCTGTTTTCAGGCGTATCCCAAGAGCACAAGGAGGTTACAGCACTTGTTCAGTGTCACACAGCATACAAACAAAGGATGTGTGAATCAAACCCAGTCCTGCTGGGTGTACCAAGCTTGCTCACACTTCACTGCTGTGACCTCAAGGCTGCACTGCCATCCCTGTTTAGCGATGTCCTACACCAGTCCGATGTCACTAATGGAACCGTTCCTGCAGCCCCTCTTTAAAGATCAGTTAGTCAGCAAAAATGGGAGTCGTACATAATTTTGAAATTTAATATATCCCAGCATAGGAGAGGTAGTATAGCCCGAAGGTTAGAGCACAGAGCTATAAATCTGGAGAGCTAGCAAACCCAAGTACTATGTTGCAATCACAGTTTACTTACCATGTGACTCTGAGCAAGTCATTTTACCTTCTTTGGCTTAAATCTTTCTCAAACGCTGTCCACCTAACCTCCTGACAGTTTAACCTTTCTATTTCTAAGTTACCATGAAAATCCTGTAACCTTATTGGATGGAACACATCATGTGATTGTTGATTATTTTTCTGACCATTGCACAGCTTACCTGGATTGTGGTGTTTTTTTTTTCTTTGGTTAAGCTATTTCCCCCTTCTCTCCGGCCACCCCCACCTCTGCTCAGCCACCCCAGCAGCATCACCTCGGCATCCCCTGTGACTTACCTCACTTCTGTGTTCCTCAAGAGCTTTCCAACTCTGGTGGGGAGGGGGATGGCAGGGCTCCCCCACTCCCACCATGAAATGGATTCGGTCGGGAGGAGAGGCCTGGGTAGCCAGGTATGGGGCATGCGAGTGGCCGGTATCATCCCACCAGTCTGGGCATGGGGGCTTGGGTGCACAAGCTCACAGGCAAACATATGTGGTGTGACAACACAAGTGTTCCCTGCCCCTCCAGCTGTTCCAACTGCACTGCCACTCGTGGTCACCAGGGTGGCAGTATAGTAGCAGAGCCTGCCACCCTCCCTCCCTGGAGAAGAGTGTCCTCTCAGATGCTAAATCCTCCTCCCCCCTGGTTGGCCCCTGATGACTTGAGTTCACTCCCTAACTCAGATCACTAGCATCATGTGTGGTACTGCAAGCACTGCAGCAATGGGCTGCCAAACTACATGTAAATATAAGCCCACTTTATAAGTGTGATAACATACTCCAGGGTATGTGGTCATAAGGAAATAAGGCACTTCTTGGGTAGTTGCAGCACTTGGCTATGCCTCGTGCCTAACAAGCACTTAAGGTGTGCATTATTCCCTTATAACTGCACACCCTGTCACCTAATGGCTGCTGCTAACCGTTCATGAACTGTAAACGTAAAGTGCTTTGGGATATAGCACGTAGGAAAAGTAAAAAACCAAAAACATGCTGCGATGCAGATAAACTGGGTTTGTGGCAAAGCTGAGACATCTGTGTCAGGAGTCTGGCTGGGCTGGGACCTGAGTTCAGGAACTAGCTCAAGACATCTGTGTCAGGAGTCTGGCTGGGCTGGGACCTGAGTTCAGGAACTAGCTCAAGACACCTGTGTCAGGAGGGAGGTTTGGACTCAGAACACAGGCTCACTAGTGAACTTGAGACAGCCGTCTTAAGGCAGGCTCGGCAGGGGACCTGGGTTCAGATGTGAACTGGAGAAAGCTGTTTCAGGAATCTGGGTGGGCTGTGGGACATGGGTTCAAGAATGGACTCAGGACATCTGCTGCGTCAGCAGTCAGGCTCAGGCTGGAGACCCAGGTTCAGGAGGAAACTTGAGACACCTGTGTCAGGAGGCAACCCAGGCTGGGGACCTGGGTTCTGGGCGAACTCAAGACAGCTGTGTCAGGAGGCAGGCTGGGCTGGGGACCTGGGTTCTGGGCGAACTTGAGACACCTGTGTCAGGAGGCAGGCTGGGCTGGGGACCTGGGTTCTCGGCAAACTCAAGACAGCTATGTCAGGAGGCAGGCTGGGCTGGAGACCTGGGTTCTGGGCAAACTCAAGACAGCTGTGTCAGGAGGCAGGCTGGGCTGGGGACCTGGGTTCTGGGCGAACTTGAGACAGCTGTGTCAGGATGCAGGCTGGGTTGGGGACCTGGGTTGTGGGCAAACTCAAGACAGCTGTGTCAGGAGGCAGGCTGGGCTGGGGACCTGGGTTCTGGGCGAACTCAAGACAGCTGTGTCAGGAGGCAGGCTGGGCTGGGGACCTGGGTTCTGGGCAAACTCAAGACAGCTGTGTCAGGAGGCAGGCTGGGCTGGGGACCTGGGTTCTTGACGAACTCAAGACAGCTGTGTCAGGAGGCAGGCTGGGCTGGGGACCTGGGTTCTGGTCTAACTCAAGACAGCTGTGTCAGGAGGCAGGCTGGGCTGGGGACCTGGATTCTGGGCGAACTCAAGACAGCTGTGTCAGGAGGCAGGCTGGGCTGGGGACCTGGGTTCTGGGCGAACTCAAGACAGCTGTGTCAGGAGGCAGGCTGGGCTGGGGACCTGGGTTCTGGGCGAACTCAAGACAGCTGTGTCAGGAGGCAGGCTGGGTTGGGGACCTGGGTTCTGGGCAAACTCAAGACAGCTGTGTCAGGAGGCAGGCTCAGGCTGGGGACCCGGGTTCAGGAGGGTACTCAAGACAGTTATGTCAGGAGGCAGGCTGGGGACCCAAGTTCAGTTACGAAATAAGACAGCTGTGTTAGGAGGCAGGCTCAAGCTGTGCACCTATATTCAGGGGCGAACTGCAGATAGCCGTATCAAGAGGCAGTCTTGGACTGGGGACCCGGGTTCAGGGGTTAACTCAAAACAGCTGTGTGAGGAAGCAGGCCAGGCTGAGGACTCGGGTTCAGGAGGGAACTCAAGACAGCTGTGTCAAGAGGCAAGCTGGGCTGGGGACCTGGGTTCAGGGGTTAACTCAAGACAGCTGTGTCAGGAGTCAGGCCGGAGACCCAGGTTCAGGCGCGAAATAAGACAGCTGTGTCAGGAGTCAGGCAGGACTGGGGACCCAGGTTCAGGAGGGAACACGAGACAGCTGTGTCAGGATGCAGGCTGGGCTGGGACAACTGTTGAATAACAGAATGCCTCAGCTTGAGAGGAATGATGGCAGCGTTCCACATCGCAGGAAATTCTTCCGTCGAGTCAGAGAGCTTGCTGTTTCCACATGGACACACTGTGCATGCATGAAGCTGACTGTGGCGAGGCAGAAGGATTGTGGGAGAAAATGCTGGATACGAATCCTAGTCCCTGACTGGACAATGGCTGACTGCAGCTTGCCACCTGCTGCCAGATCCTGGTTGGGGGGGGGCAAGATCCTCACTCAGGTGCCATGCCATGCAGCTTGCTGCCTGCTGCCAGATCCTGGTTGGGGGGGGCAAGATACTCACTTAGGTGCCACGCCATGCAGCTTGCTGCCTACTGCCAGATCCTGGTTGGGGGGAGAGCAAGATCCTCACTCAGGTGCCATGCCATGCAGCTTGCTGCCTGCTACTGGATCCTGGTTGGGGGGGGAGCAAGATCCTCACTCAGGTGCCACGCCATGCAGCTTGCTGCCTGCTGCCAGATCCTCGTTGCAGGGGAGCAAGATCCTCATTCAGGTGCCACGCCATGCAGCTCGCTGCCTGCTACTGGATCCTGGTTGGGGGGGGAACAAGATCCTCACTCAGGTGCCATGCCATACAGCTTGCTGCCTGCTGCCAGATCCTGGTTGGAGGGGAGGAAGATCTTCACTCAGGTGCCACGCCATGCAGTTCGCAGTCTGCTACTGGATCCTGGTTGGGGGGAACAAGATTCTCACTCAGGTGCCATGCCATGCAGCTTGCTGACTGCTACTGGATCCTGGTTGAGGGGGAACAAGATCCTCACTCAGGTGCCATGCCATGCAGCTCGCTGCCTGCTGCCAGATCCTGGTGGGGGGGAGCAAGATCCTCACTCTGGTGCCACGCCATGCAGCTTGCTGCCTGCTACTGGATCCTGGCTGGGGGGAACAAGATCCTCACTCAGGTGCCATGCCATGCAGCTTGCTGCCTGCTACTGGATCCTGGTTGGGGGGAGCAAGATCCTCACTCAGGTGCCACACCAAACAGCTTGCTGCCTGCTGCCAGATCCTGGTTGGGGGGAGCAAGATCCTCACTCAGGTGCCACACCATGCAGCTCGCTGCCTGCCACTGGATCCTGGTTAGCGGGGGAGCAAGATCCTCATTCAGATGCCATGCCATGCAGCTTGCTGTCTGCTGCCAGATCCTGGTTGGGGGGAGCAAGATCCTCACTCAGGTGCCACGCCATGCAGCTCGCTGCCTGCTACTGGATCCTGGTTGGGGGGGAACAAGATCCTCACTCAGGTGCAATGCCATACAGCTTGCTGCCTGCTGCCAGATCCTGGTTGGAGGGGAGGAAGATCCTCACTCAGGTGTCACGCCATGCATTTCACTGCCTGCTACTGGATCCTGGTTGGGGGGAACAAGATTCTCACTCAGGTGCCATGCCATGCAGCTTGTTGACTGCTACTGGATCCTGGTTGAGGGGGAACAAGATCCTCACACAGGTGCCATGCCATGCAGCTCGCTGCCTGCTGCCAGATCCTGGTGGGGGGAGCAAGATCCTCACTCAGGTGCCACGCCATGCAGCTCGCTGCCTGCTACTGGATCCTGGCTGGGGGGGACAAGATCCTCACTCAGGTGCCACACCATGCAGCTCACTGCCTGCCACTGGATCCTGGTTGGGGGGACAAGATCCTTACTCAGGTGCCATGCCATGCAGCTAGCTGCCAGATCCTGGTTGGGGGGGAGCAAGATCCTCACTCAGGTGCCACGCCATGCAGTTCGCTGCCTGCTACTGGATCCTGGTTGGGGAACAAGATCCTTACTCAGGTGCCGTGCCATGCAGCTTTCTGGCTACTACTAGATCCTGGTTGGGGGACAAGATCCTCACTAAGGTGCCATGCCATACAGCTCGCTGCCTGCTGCCAGATCCTGGTTGGGGGGGAGCAAGATCCTCACTCAGGTGCCACGCCATGCAGCTCGCTGCCTGCTACTGGATCCTGGTTGGGGGGGCAAGATCCTCACTCGGATACCATACCATGCCATGCAGCTTGCTGCATGCTACTGGATTCTGGTTGGGGGAGCAAGATCCCCACTCAGGTGCCATGCCATGCAGCTCACTGCCTGCTGTCGGATTCTGGTTGGGGGGGAACAAGATCCTCACTCAGGTGCCATGCCATGCAGCTCGCTGCCTGCTACTGGATCCTGGTTGGGGGGGCAAGATCCTTACTCGGGTGCTATGCCATGCAGCTTGCTGCTTGCTACTGAATCCTGGTTGGGGGGGAGCAAGATCCTCACTCAGGTGCCACACCATGCAGCTTGCTGCGTGTTACTGGATCCTGGTTGGGGGGAAGCAAGATCCTCACTCAGGTGCCACGCCATGCAGCTCACTGCCTGCTGTCGGATCCTGGTTGGGGGGGAGCAAGATCCTCACTCAAGTGCCATGCCATGCAGCTTGCTGCCTGCTACTGGATCCTGGTTAGAGAAGGAGAGGTGAAGAATGAGTCTCCTTTGGACCCCTTTCATGGATTGGGGACAGCAGCTGCGGTCAGTCAGTGGCTGATGAAGCTGGCCAATTGCAGCTGAAAGCATGAGGGTTAGCCGTGGGACTGGTAAGGAATAATGAATTTTATGTATATATCTATGTACACACCTTTCTGTCTTGTTTTACTGATATCTTTAGATTCGTCACTGTTGTCATCTTACTTTCCGAGGACGTGTTGTAAGTTTTTATTACTGTTTATATAAATTGTAACTGATTAATAAACATAGCTGCTGCCAACCAGTTTGAGTGCTCCTCTCCTCTGCGTGTCAGACACTCATTCTGTGAAGAGTCTCACGCACAGATGCCCTGGAAATGAGTATATTCCGGGACAGTTTCAAAAATTATATACATATATATATATACTATTGATCATGCTCGATCAATAATATAATAATATGCTGCACCCCCCCCCCTTCAGACCCGGGTCACCGGTGTGGTGAGAGGTAAGGCGAATCACACCTCAACCCCCCAATCACGCCACGAAACTGGCTCTGACTATATTATCTTAAAACACCTTTTTCACAATATTGCTGCCTGACTACATAGGCTGCTTCATCTGATTTTGCTCCATCAGCATGAAACAGTAATAAAATACACCTTTTGGTTTTTAAATGTTTACACATAGGAAAACTGTCAGGTGACTAAAACCGCATTGCACTGCTTACCACATTCTCTACGGCTTTCTCTTTGACAGGCTCTTTGACAGGATAGTCATCTAAAAAAGGAAATAAAAAACAACGTTGTCAGTAAATGATACACTGAACATCAGACGATTGTTGTATTAACCCAGCATGCAGCCAAACATCTGTACGTGTCAGAGACAAGCTATGATGACAGCCACAACCATCAGGAAATGATGCAGTGAACATCAGACGGTTGTTGTGTTTTGACCAGGCTTACTAGTACACAGTGGGCAGGATATTCAAGGCTCCTGGGTTGTGTACACTAAATGTTTGCTGCAGGAGCACAGTAGTGCCCAGAGTAACGCACAGGTGTCCTGGAACATTCTGAGACACTCTGCGAATGCTGAAGGCATGTACTAAACATACCTGCCAGACACTACCCTGATTGTGCCCACAGACCTCAGCCCCCTACTGGCCACAGGAAGTATGTACCCAGTAGGCTACAGTGGGGATTGCAGGAGCAGTCTGGCTGTTATGGCCCATAAATGGCGACTGCTCCTCTGGAACAAGCTGACATATCCGTACCTCTATATGCAAATGACCACACAGTACTAGCAAGGCACTGTAGGGACATCTGCATCCCATTAGGGCTTCACTGCAGGCACAGAAAAATGGAATTTCTGCCCCACCATCAGCACCTGTCAGGGCTACCGAAAGGCAGTTCCCCCGTGTCCAGTTTTCTCCCTTCCCCTGATCAGTCAGCCGTTATTGATATAGCATTTCCTTGGTGTCCAGTGGTCCCCATACACCCCTGTAGGTCAGCATCCTCCACCCTGTCCTGGCCGCCTGTCCCCACCATTGCCATCCCACTTTAGGTGCCCCCCCCAGACAGTGAGTGGCACAGCCCCACTCCTCGCCACCATGGCTGGATGCCATCTGAATGACAGGGCTTGAACGTGACCTACATGAGGTGGAGAATTGAGAGGAAGATGACACACATTTTTTCCACCCTCAGAGGCAGAAAACCTTGGCTGGTTCCACAGTCTTCTGTAAGTGATGATATGATCCTTGACAGCTCCGATTCTCCTCCTAAAGGACCCTACCTTCTAAACGTTATCATAAAATGGGCAAGAGAAATACTGTGCTGTGATTGGTGGAATCCAGTCACATGCTCATGCAGTTATCCCAGCTTAAATAAGGCAGATCCAGATGACCCAATGGCACAACGGTAGTACCACCACTTATAACCCCAGCAACTTGGGAGAGATCTTGGGTTGTCAGGGACTGAACAGGGGGAGGGGAGGAGGATCGAGCATCCCAGAGGACATTCACCTCCTCTAGGGAGGGAGGGCTGCTTGCTCCACCACAACACTGCCACCTGGGTGACCAGAGGTGGTAGTGCAGGACATGGGAGCACACATTGCAGGATGTGGCGGCTGCTGGTGTCAATATGCAGGCACGCCCACAGAGGTGCATGCATCATGATATACTCACCATGCTGCCTTGGGTGGAAGGGAAGAAACAACAAGAAAATGGCAATCACACTGGGGGGGCTAGCGATGCCCTGATAAATCTGTCCCTCAGTTCTCTACCAGATGGGCTCCTGGACTGAGGTTAAGATGCATACAGGTTTCGGGGGAAGACCCCCGACCTTGCCTGTGGAGTGACCAAGGCTACATGGTGGTTCAGGAGGCAACCTCTGTAAGTGGCAGCAAGGGTCCAGTTGCCACAGTGGAAGGGGGCATTTAAACAGGATGATAAAAAAAAGAAAGCAGGCAGATCCAGGAAACATTAAATTTCTTCTTGGAGAAGAGTCTTCTAAAAATACTCTGCATGATTTCTTGGAGGTGGAGGAGAATGCCTCTGAAGTGTTTGTCCCTCCAATGTTTTGTAGCATGCTTCTATGACTGCATGGCACATTTAATAACAGTCAGTCATGCCTAGGAAGGCAAACAAGCATTGTTTATTTATGTACTTGTCTAGCTAGCTACAGTATCTGTCTGTTGGTCTCTCTCTCTCTCTCTCTCTCTCTTTCTCTCTGTATCTATCTACGTACCTAGCTACAGTATCTGTCTGTCTGTCTCTCTTTCTCTCTGTATCTATCTACATACCTAGCTACAGGATCTGTCTGTGTCTCTCTCTCTCTCTCTCTCTCTCTCTCTCTATCTACATACCTAGCTACAGTATCTGTCTGTCTGTCTCTGTCTTTCTCTCTGTATCTATCTACGTACCTAGTTACAGTATCTGCCTGTCTGTCTCTCTCTCTCTCTCTCTCTCTCTCTGTATCTATATACGTACATAGCTAAAGTATCTGTCTGTCTGTCTCTCTCTCTTTATCTCTGTAACTATCTACGTACCTAGCTACAGTATCTGTCTGTCTCTCTTTCTCTCTGTATCTATCTAAGTACCTAGCTACAGTATCTGTCTGTCTGTCTGTCTCTCTCTCTATATCTATCTCTTGTACCTAGCTACAGTATCTGTCTGTCTCTCTCTCTCTCTCTGTATCTATCTATGTACCTAGCTACAGTATCTGTCTGTCTGTCTCTCTTTATCTCTGTATCTATCTACGTACCTAGCTACAGTATCTGTCTGTCTGTCTCTCTTTCTCTCTGTATCTATCTACGTACCTAGCTACAGTATCTGTCTGTCTCTCTTTCTCTCTGTATCTATCTACATACCTAGCTACAGTAGCTGTCTGTCTGTCTGTCTCTCTGTATCTGTCTATGTACCGAGCTACAGTATCTGTCTGTCTGTCTCTCTTTCTCTCTGTATCTATCTACATACCTAGCTACAGTATCTGTCTGTCTCTCTCTCTGTATCTATCTATGTACCTAGCTAATATATCTGTCTGTCTCTCTTTCTCTCTGTATCTATCTACATACCTAGCTACAGTATGTCTGTCTGTCTCTCTCTCTGTATATATCTATGTACCTAGCTACAGTATCTAGCTAGCTAGTCTCCAGCATTGTGGCAAATCAGTGGTGAGGTCTTCCTTGGAGCTGTCAACCCTAATACTCACCCCATTCCCTAAGCAAACAACATCACACATGATCATCTTCCTTCAAGAAAGCTACAGTAAACTGTGATGGCAACTTGTGGTGAGACAAACTTCTCTACCTTTGAGGTGTGCATCACTGTGATGCACTGCCTTGGACCTGTACCTTGTGCTTCCGACTGGAGGCTGTGGGCTGGGGCAGGGGGAAGTTTTATGGTTGACAACACTAAGAAAGATCCCACCACTGATTCGCCCAGACTCCAGACTCCAGAAACCCAAAATCTTAGTATTTTTTTCCTTTTGCTGCTTGAAGGGTGGGAGTTGGGAGTTAGAGTTGGAAACCCTAACGCCACATTTCCCTATTTCTGTGGCATTAAGTTACCCTAACTGGTGCAGTAATGAACTTTTTTTGCAAAGAATATATATTATGCATGACCTATCATCACAGCCACACAGCTGTATATATCAGATATGACCTATCACCCCAGCACACATCTGTATATATCTCACACTAGCTATCCGCACAGCCACACACACATAAATATATATCAGACATGACCTATTGTCACAGTCACACATCTGTATATATATCAGACACTAGCTATCTGCACAGTCATACATCTGTACATATCAGACATGAGCTATCATCACAGTCACACATCCGTATATATCAGGCACTAGCTATCTGCACAGTCATACATCTGTATATATCAGACATGAGCTATCATCACAGTTGCACATCTGTATATATCAGGCACTAGCTATCTGCAGTCATATATCTGTATATATCAGACATGACCTTTCATCAGTCACACATCTGTATATATATCAGACACTAGCTATCTGCAAAGTCATACATCTGAATATATCAAACATGACCTGTCATCACAGTCACACATCTGCATATATCGGACATGATCTATTGTCACAGTCACACATCTGTATGTATCAGACACTAGCTATCTGCAAAGTCATAAATCTGTATATATCAGACATGACCTATCATCACAGTCACACATCTGTATATATCAGGCATTAGCTTTCTACACAGTTGCACATCTGTATATCATAGTATCATAGTAAAAGCCAGCACAATAGGCCCCATGGTCTATTGTGTCTGCTCGGAAGCCATCCCCGTACTGGGAGCTCGCTACTCCACCCCCCACAGCCCCAAAGGTGGTATTTCCCGGCTTTAGTATCCCCCTGTACCTGTCCCAAATCCTCTTGAATCCTTCCACTGTGTTCTCCTCCACCAGACTCCAGGGCAGTTCATTCCATGGTTCCACCACCCTCTCAGTGAAGAAGTGTCTCCTGCGCTCCCTCCTGTACTTCCTCCTTCCAGTTTCCACTCATGCCCCTTCGTAGTTCCCTCCTTCTTAAGCCTGAATACTTCCTTGGCTCCACCCGTATTTATCCCCTTTACATGCCTGAAGACCTCTATCGTGTCCCCCATCCCTCCTCTCTTCCAATGCATACAGCGTGAGTTCTTCCAGTTTCTCCTCATAGGGCCTACTCTCCATGCCCTGAATCATCCTGGTCGCCCTCCTCTGGACCCTCTCCAGCAGTGCTTTGTCTTTCTTAAGGTAGTGTCTCCAGAACTGCACACAGTACTTGAGATGCGGCCTAACCAAGGTATTATACAGAGGGAGGATCACCTCCCTCCTCCTGGAGGTACTCCCCCTGGTTATGTAGACCAGTATCCTGATTGCTTTTGCTACGGGTCTTTGACAATTCTCAGTGTTGTTCATTTTGCTGTCTACCACTATCCCTAGGTCCCTCTCGCCCGAAGTGGCTTGCAGTGTGACCCTCCCCCCCGGGTGTATGCATGGCCCAGGTTTCTGACCCTCAGAAGCAGCACCCTACATTTCCCTGCATTGAACTTCAATCCCCACCTCCTTGACCACCCCCCAGGGTATCCAGATCCCCCTGGAAGGCCTCTCTCTCTCTCTTCCTCCCCATCCACCAGCGCTCCCAGTTTTGAGTAATCCGTAAAGAGACAGCCTACCCCTAACACCTCTCCCTATGTCCGAGACATAGGAATTGAACAGGAGTGGCCCCAGGACCGAACCCTGGGGAACCCCACTGATGACCCTTCTGGGGAAGGAGACTATCCCTCCACCCACCACTCTTTGTATTCGCTCTGTAAGCCAATTTTCAACCCACCTGAGCAACTGCCACCCCCCACCCCCATCCCCCCAGCTTTGTTAGCAGGCCATTATGGGGTACCGAATTGAACACTTTACTGAAATCCAGATAGAGGACGTCCACTGAGCTATGTCGGTCCAGGGCACCTGTCACCCAGTCATAAAACTCCACCAGGTTGGTCTGGCACGACCTCCCTGGAACAAAACCATACTGCCAGTCATCTAGGTGCCCTAACCTTTCCAGCTGCCCCCCCCCCCGCTGCTCTTTGATAATGTCCTACATTACTTTGCCTGCCACAGATGTTAGGCTAGCGGGCCTATAACTCCCCATCTTCTCTCTGGACCCCCCACTTGTGGATAGGCACCAGATGAGCCACCTTCCAACCCTGAGGCACCCACCCTGTCTTCAGAGAGATGTTGAAGAGTGAGGCCAGTGTAGCTGCCAGCACATCCGCCAGTTCCTTCAGTACTCTTGGATGCAGCCCATCTGGCCCCGGTGCCTTCTCAGTCTTTAACGACCGGAGGGCCTCTCTCACCCTATTCACTGTGATTTCGCCCTCCCATCCCACCTCCTTATGCACCTGCCCCTCCCTCTCTAGATTCAACCCATCCCCTGCCCTAGCCTCTTCCAGTCCTTCAGTGTCTAACTGACCTCCCGGTTCAGTGGGCTTCCCTTTCCTACCATCGGGATGGAAGGATCTCCCACCTCCCCTGGTAAAGACCGAGGCAAAGTACTCATTTAGTACCTCTGCTTGTTCCCCCGCTTCCTGTGCCCATCCTTCCCCAGTCCTAATCCTGCTGATCTGTGCCCTCGCTTTTCTTTTCTCCCCTATGCATCTATAGAACCCCTTCCCCCCTTCCCCCATGGATACCCCTGGCCAGGTTTAGCTCCTTCCTTGGCTTGGCCCCCTTCCCCCCCTGGGGACCCTCCCAGCCAGGGACTCATACTCTCCCTCCCCCCTCCTTGAGTGCTTTAGCGCCAGTAGCATCTTCTCCCTCAACACCCCTGCACCCCCCGGGTCCACCAACATGGCTTACTGGCCCTACGCTGCTTGCGCCTTACCTTTGCGCAGGCCCTCGTAGCCTCCTGCACCCCCTTCTTGATGGTCTCCCACAGGCTACCAGCATCCATGTCTGGCCTTATCTCATCCAAGCACCCTTTATGGATCCTTCCCATGCCCTCAAAGTCCACCCCCCTGAAATCTATCACTACTGCGTTAGTGCGAATTTCCTCTCCCCCTAGGTACAGAATAAAGCAGACCGCGGCATGGTCACTGCCTGCCAGCAGGCTGTTCTGCTCCAGACCTCTTATCTGGTCCCTATCTGTTTGGACAATGTCTAGTATCCAGTCCTCCCTAGTAGGCTCCCACACATGCTGGACTAGAAAGGCATCCTGGAAGACATCCATCAACCTCTTCCCCCTGGCCACCGAGGATGTCATAGTGCCCCAGTCTGCCCCCGGCATGTTTAGGTCACCGATGACCAACATCCTGCCCTTTCCAAGGCCACAGTGACCCCTGATGCTCTCATCCAGCTCATCCTACAGTTCCACCTCCATTGTGGGAGGTCTGTACACCACCTCTATTTTTAATCTTTTACCCCCTCTCATCTGCAGGGTTACCCAAATCACCTCCACATCACCCCAGCCTCCTTGATTCCACAAACTACTATGTCATTTTTGACTATCAATGCCAACCCCCCTTCCCTCTCCCCTATCCTTCCTAAACATTGTGTAGCCCTCTAAATTTAGGTCCCAATCATGCCTCTGGGTGGCCCATGTCTCAGTAATTGCCACCACATCTGCTGCTTCCTCAACTGGCATTGCCTGGAGCTCTGGCATTTTATTGCCCGTGCTCCTGGCATTGATCAGGACCATCCTCCACCCGACCCCCTTCCCAGTCTACTTAGCCCAGCGCAGACCCCGTCTCTCTTCCCTGCTTAGTTCCGCCTGTTTTTTTTTATGCTACCCACTGCTCCCTTTACATGACCTAGCCCTGAATCCCCAGGCTTCCCCGCTGGGGCTGTCAGTCATTCTATCCCTCCCTCCTTTGCAGGTTTGAACCCCACCTATCACCTATGAATCCAGGGGGTTTCAGTCTGGGGATCTCCCTCCACTCCAGGTTGGGATGTGGCCTATCCCTGGCATATAGCCCCTTGTCTTCCTGTGTATTTCCCCAGTCCCCCATCAGCCCATGTCCTTTTGACTTGCACCACTCCCTGAGCTGCTGGTTCACCCCTCTAGGTTTTTGCTTGTTCTCCTTGCTTGCCCTTGGTACTGGCGGTGTCTCAGAGGGGGAGACTGGGCGTTCTATAGGGTGGCGGGCCCTGGCCAATTCCCTGGGTCTTGCCTGTATCTCCAGTTCGCTCTTCCCTTCTGGATTGTTTGTTCCCAGGTGGGCTAGGGGGTCTGGGTATCCCCCACATTCCTTTGCCATTGGGTATGGCTGGAATTTGACCTTGTGTGCCAATGGGCCTGGGATACATTTTCCCTCCCCAACCCCCTCCCACTGGATACCCTTAATCATGGAGTCACCCAGCAGGAACACCTTAACCTCTCCCCCACGTTACCAACCCGTTTGTGCCCTTCCATGCTTCTTCTTCTGTCTATGACCCCCAGCTTGCTCCTTTCACTCCCTGCAACCTGTGGGACACAAGTCTGTGTGTGGCCTTCCAGACCCCTTCTCCTGACTATGGCCCCCTGCTTGCTCCTCACCCCTCCTACAGCCTGGGCGTCGCTAGTTTGTGCCCTTCCAGGCTCCCTCTTCTGTCTCCCTCTCCCAGCTTGCTCCTCACATACATCACAGCCTGAATATCACTAGTCGACCCCCTTAATTCTTCCCTTAACTCCTCCCCAGTTGAACTGTTTCCATCGGCTCCTCCACACAGGCCTCCTTTACTGCTTCCTTCTCACCTCCCTCCTCCCCCCTCAGGTTCTGACTAAAAACTCTCATACCCTAGTGCTTTCTGCACCCCCGATATTTCCAGTCTTGGAGCTTGCCTCACCCAGAGTGCTGCCCACCTCACCCCCTCCTTGGCTGATTTTCCCATCTTCGACACTGCCCTGTCCTGGGTGCTGGCCTCATCCACCCTGACTCTGCTTCATGTGTCCCCCTCTGCCTTACCTCCCTCAGACTCGGGCTCCTGCCCACCTACCCGCCCAGCTGGTGCCCTGGTCTCATGTTCCACATGCCCTCCCCTCCTTTGGATCTGTCCCCCTCTCCTGTCCCCTGTCCCCCTCCAAATCCTGACCAATCTCACCCCGTCGGCCTGCTCCCCCCTGCCCACCAGGCTCTTCCACTTCATCATCCGGATACAGCAGGGTGAAGTGATATGTAAGTGTGATGCCTGCCCCAAGTTTGCCCACTCCTGTCTCCCTAACCTTCCTTCACTCTCTCTGGACAGCTCCCTCCCTTTGAAGTGACATTCGTATGTTGGTATTTCCATGTCCACCCTTCAAAAGTGACCATGTGGTCCTAGTCCTCTCACTCCCACCCCATACCCTGGGGTGTGCCATTTCATCCTCGTCTATCATCATATGGTTCCTGCCTCCCCTCCCCTCTTCAACCCTCCCTTCCTCCAACTGCCTTCTGATCCCCTCGACCTCCTGCCTGAGATTTGCCAACGGGTAACACACTGTGCATCCTCCAAACCTCCATGCACAATTCAATATTATGGCCGCCCCGCACCCACACCCAATCATCCTCCTGAAGATGCCTGCTCTTTCATCATTCGATCCCATCCTTACTGCTGGGTGTGAGCAACATGGGCCCCCCCCCGCAATAAAAGTACCCGCCAATCCGTATACGATCAATCTACCCCCGCAATAAAAGTACCCACCAATCAGTATATAATCAACCTACCCCCCACCTGCAATAAAAGTACCGCCAATCAGTATACAATCAATCTACCCCACCCACAATAAAGCACCCGCCAATCAGTATACAATCAATACACCCCCACCCTAATAAAAGCACCCGCCAATCAGTATACAATCAATCTACCCCCATAATAAAAGCACTCGCCAATCAGTATACAATCAATCTACTCCCCACCATAATAAAAGTACCGCTTAATCAGTATACAATCAATTTACCCCACCCGCAATAAAGTACCGCCAATCAGTATACAATCAATCTACCCCCACCCATAAAAGCACCCGCCAATCAGTATACAATCAATACACCCCCACCCGCAATAAAGCACCCGCCAATCAGTATACGATCAATCTACCCCCACCCGCAATAAAAGCACCCGCCAATCAGTATACGATCAATCTACCCCCCAACCGCAATAAAAGTACCCACCAATCCGTATACAATCAATCTACCCCCTTCCCAGCAGTAGCCAGCATATACCCAAGCAATCAAGACAAACAGTACTCAAACTGCAGTAGCCAGCACTGCCCAAGCATCACCCTAGTAGGTTTAAAGGCAAAGAAAAGCCTCCATGTAAATATGAAAACAATCCCACCAAGACCCCTAGTGATCAGAGCCACAGGTGGCTATGCAGTTTCAGGACTCCTAGTGA
The DNA here is from genome assembly GCA_016271365.2 of Neoceratodus forsteri. Classification (NCBI taxonomy): domain Eukaryota; kingdom Metazoa; phylum Chordata; order Ceratodontiformes; family Ceratodontidae; genus Neoceratodus; species Neoceratodus forsteri. The sequence continues at coordinate 18,691,729 of JADMNL010000033.1, read as the reverse complement.
GTACACTTAACAGTCCCTCACACAGCATGCAAATGAGTCTGTCCCAAACTGAAAGGTCCAGGGAGGCTGGGAGAGACACAATTACAGCTCCTCCGGTGCAGGTTTACATGAGGTGGTTGGGCTATCCCCTTTATATCCCAGCCATGAGTTTGAAACTGGTGCCCTGTCCTCTTGATTGGACCACCTTCCTCTGGGTTCCTCTGGGAACTGTTTCCTCTCAGCAGCCCTCACGCTCCTTCCCTGGCCCACTGCCATTGCAGCCGCCGAGACAAAAGAGGCTCTGGCTGCCTTCCTTCACTGCTGCCTATGCAGCCTGGTGGATGCCGCCTCCTATCTGCTGCCTGATGCTGTGTCCACCGCTGCTCCTCAGCCTTCCTTAACAGTCCAGATGCTCCCCTTTATGCCACCGGTGCAGCCAGCAATCCCGCTGTCTCCTCCACTGCCGATGCAGCCAGCAATTCCGCCGTCTCCTCCACCACCGATGTGGCCCCTGGCTTCATTGCACAATTACAGCTCCTCCGATGCAGGTCATGTCTGATATATACACAAGCTATCTGCACAATCATACATCTGTATATATGAGACATGGCCTAGCATCACAGTCACATATCTGTATATATCAGGCACTAGCTATCTGCACAATTACACATCTATATATATCAGACATGACCTATTGTCACAGTCACACATCTGGATATATCAGACACTAGCTATCTGCACACTCACACAACTGTATATATATCAGGCACTAGCTATCTGCACAATCACACATCTGTATATATATATCAGGCACTAGCTATCTGCACAATCACACATCTGTATATATCAGATATGACCTATCATCACAGTCACACATCTGTATAAATCAGACACTAGCTATCTGCACAGTCATACATCTGTATGTATCAGACACTAGCTAGCTACAGTCACACATCTGTATATATCAGACACTAGCTATCTGCATAGTCACATATCTGTATATATTAGACATGACCTATCATCACAGCCACACATCTGTATGTATCAGACAAGACCTATCACCATGGCACACATAGAAACATAAAAATTGATGGTAGAAGGGGACCACAAGATCCATGTAGTCTACCCAATATGGGTAACTTGTCCCCCCCTTCCTATCCTTTCTGTGAAATGATACCTTTGTGCCTGTCCCATGCATTTATGAACCTGTTTACCACTTCCTGGGGCAGGCAATTCCATGGGTCGACCACCCTCACGGTGAAGAAGAACTTCCTAACATCACTCCTGAGATGCCTACCCTTGAGTCTCATATCGTGTCCTCTAGTTCTGACACTTTTCTTCTCCTGAAGGAGCTCCTGTACTCCTATATTATTTATACCCTTGATATACGTGAATGTCTCCGTTATGTCCCCCCCCGCTCCAATAAGTACATGTTGAGCTCCTTCAACCTATCCTTGTATGCTATTTGATGCAGAGCACACATCTGTATATATCAGACATTAGCAATCTGCACAGTCACACATTTGTATATATCAGACACTAGCTATCTGCACAGTCACACATCTGTATATATCAGACACTAGCTATCTGCATAGTCACACATCTGTATATATCAGACACTAGCAATCTGCACAGTCACACATCTGTATATATCAGACACTAGCTATCCACACAGTCACAAATATGTATATATCAGACACTAGCTATCTGCATAGTCACACATCTGCATATATCAGACAATAGCTATCTGTATAGTTACACATCTGTATATATCAGACACTAGCTATCCGCACAGTCACAAATCTGTATATATCAGACACTAGCAATCTGCCCAGTCACACATCTGTATATATCAGACACTAGCTATCTGCATAGTCACACATCTGTATATATCAGACACTAGCTATCTGCATAGTTACACATCTGTATATATCAGACACTAGCTATCCGCACAGTCACACATCTGTATATATCAGACACTAGTTATCCATAGTCACATCTGTATATATCAGACATTAGCTATCTGCCCAGTCACACATTTGTATATATCAGACACTAGCTATCTGCACAGTCACACATCTGTATATATCAGACACTAGCTATCTGCAGTCACACATTTGTATATATCAGACACTAGTTATCCACAGTCACATCTGTATATATCAGACATTAGCTATCTGCCCAGTCACACATTTGTATACATCAGACACTAGCAATCTGCACAGTCACACATCTGTATATATCAGACACTAGCTATCTGCACAGTCGCACATCTGTATATATGACACTAGCTATCTGCACAGTCACACATCTGTATATATGACACTAGCTATCTGCACAGTCACACATCTGTATATATCAGACACTAGCTATCTGCACAGTCACACATCTGTATATATCAGACACTAGCTATCTGCACAGTCACACATCTGTATATATCAGACACTAGCTATCTGCACAGTCACACATCTGTATATATCAGACACTAGCTATCTTCACATACAAACATACAAATGCGCCAGCAGACAAAGGCCTTATAGTCTATCTAGTCTGCTCAAGTGTGCAGTTCTCACTGCATTTACAAAGGGAACTGCTACTCTTCCCATATCCTCTTGACCCCCTGTCAAGTACCTCTAGATAGCTAGTGTGTATGGAACACATTCATACATTTGTAGACATCAGACACCAGCTATCTTCCCAGCCACGTATCTGCATTTATACAATAGAAGTGAGCAAATAACTCATTGCATAAAAACATGTATTCTCACTGCAGTGGAATAAATCATTTATTCCACTGTGATGACATCATCAAAACAAAACAACAGCAAAAAACGCAGTCCTATTGTATAAATCAGATACGTTATGGCCAGTGGTGGAATACACTTTAGATATGAATGAGTGGAGAGTGACCTCAGCTACCATGACTCGTAGCTCCGCTATGCTTCGCCACTCAAGAGGATATCGGAGGGCACTCTCCATTCATTCATTCACATCAATAGTTTATTCCACCACCGGCCATCATGAATCCCCTAATAGCAGACTGCTTCTGTCATTACAGCTGAATATCCATATTTAAAGAGCAGCTGACACCTTCAGGAGAACTTTAACAAAATGCAATATTTAGACACAATTCAGCTTGTATTTCACACTAGGTCTGTATTCCTGCTCCCCATTATTTATTACTGAGGTAATTTGCATAAAAACAGGATCTTTGCTCCTGAATAGTTTATCTATTCTTGTTGTCTTGTCCCTACCTGAGGTCATAATGCACTGCTTGTGACACCACAGTTTCTCCCATGGTTACAGATTGTGATGTCACAACACAGGATTAGGACTTGAAGTAGGGAGTAAGCTACAGAGGCAGATAAACTCTAGGGGAACTCTAAGGGATAACCATCAAGTATTCAAACAAACTAACTCAGTAATAAATAATGGAAAAGAGAAATATGTAAACCATATATGGAATGCAAGCTAAATTGTACCTAATTATTATGTTTTTCAAAGTTTTCTTTGAGGTGTCAGTAGCTCTTTAAACATCGACATTCCCTGCTGCAAAACCAAACTCCGATCATTGTTGTAGCTCTAGTAAGCCCCTGTTTTAATTTCTGCCTGTCTCAGAGATCTTAAAGGGCAAGAGTACCCTGCCCCAGACCCTGCCCAGATCTCTCTCTCTCTCTTTCTCTCTCTCTCTCCCCCCCCCCCCAGCTGGCAAAAAATCGGTATTCTGTAGAGGTGGATTAAAAAATAAGAGACTGTCCCTAATTCACCCTGCGAACGGGAACAAATGCAACAGCTAGCAGATTCCAGATTGAGGGTCTCTGAGGAGTTAAAAATGATAGAACTTCAGATGGGAAGATGAACTCAGACAATGAGGGTATGATGGGGCACTTTTTACATTCAGACAGAACTCTTCTTTAACAATACCGTGGGTGCCAGTCCCTGCCATATCCCGCCTGCAGGAGTGATACCATTGGCCCTTCCAATTGGGGGGTGCTAGGAGGGCTGGAAACCTAAGCAAAGTGCATCACCCTATACTGAAGACAGCTACTGCTTCTGGCCCACCTCGTAAGCCTTGACCACCCTCAGGACCCTCCCCCCCATCATCCTCACTGGCTCTGAGACCCACCTAGGCCCGAAAATGCACCCCAAACTGGAAGGACTCTGCCGTCAGGTCAAGTGGCAGGTTTGAAGGACGTGGAGCCAGCTGATGTCCAGCTAGGGTAAAGAGGCAGGAGGAGCAGAGCCTGTGGGGGGTGGAGAAGGGGGATGAGAGCAATAAATAAGTAATAAGTAAACATAAGTTAGCGGACTACCTGTAGCAGGCTCGGTGGCCATCCTGAGCTTCCTGATGTAACAGATGATGAGTGTTATCAGGACGATGAACAGCAGGCTGATGCCGATAACGATTCCAATTACTGCACCAGTCATGGGGCCGCCGTAATCAAATTCCACAACATGTTGTCCTGTGAGAAGGAGGAGGAAGAAAAGAAAGAACAGCCTGAAACCAAGTGTCACTCATGAAACAAGAGCAGTGCTCCTTTTTTGGGAGGAAGTATAGCCTAGTACTTAAAACACAAAGCTGGATACAAAGAAACATGGAACATGGGAAATGGACACCACTACCAGTGCTCAGGTCATTGCTTTGTAAAGCACTTTTCTATTCCATTCTATAGTCCCTGCACTACTAGTATCTAACTCACTACTTTGTAAAGCACTTCAGGATACAGTGTGTATGAAATGCACTATATAAATCCAAATTCTATTCTATTCTACAGTCCATGCACTACCAGAATCTAACACATTGCTTTGTAAAGCACTTTGGGATGCAGTGTGTATGAAAAGCTCTATATAGATCTAAATTCTATTCTATTCTACAGTCCCTGCCCTACCAGTATCTAACTCATTGCTTTGTAAAGCACTTTGGGATACAGTGTGTATGAAAGGTGCTATATAAATCCAAATGCTATTCTATTCTACAGTCCCTGCACTACCAGTATCTAACTCATTGCTTTGTAAAGCACTGTGGGATGCAGTGTGTATTAAAGGTGCTGTATAAACCCAAATTCTATTCTACAGTCCCTGCACTACCAGTATCTAACTCATTGCTTTGTAAAGCACTTTGGGATACAGTGTGTATGAAAGGTGCTATATAAATCCACATTCTATTCTATTCTACAGTCCCTGCACTACTACTATCTAACTCATTGCTCTGTAAAACACTTTGGGATACAGTGTGTATGAAAGGCTTTATATAAACCCTAATTCTATTCTATTCTACAGTCCCTGCACTACCAGTATCTAACTCATTGCTTGTAAAACATTTTGGCATACAGTGTGTATGAAAGGTGCTATATAAATCCAAATTATATTCTATTCTACAGTCCCTGCACTACCAGCATCTAACTGACTGCTTTGTAAAGCACTTTGAGAGGCAGTGTGTATGAAAGGTATTTGACCTGTTATCTTTTTATATTGGCTTGTGTGTGACAGCATTTTTATTTGGTGACTGACATGTGGGCAAACATAAAAAAGAAACATTTTGCATTTCAGAGTGTGACAATTGGCATCATTCTGCTCCTGCAAATGGACTAATATTCATTTGTTTTTAAACCGATTCTGTACATTAAAGCGATCTTACAGCTTCCTGCAAACTAGAGTCAGCTGACATTGGAAGGTCTCAAATCTGATGCAAAACATCTGTTAGAATGTTCTTGTCTTGCTGCCCTTGTCAGCGGAGTGGTAGAAATACCACTAGTGATGCAGCAAGTCCAAGTCATTGGAGAGCCGGGGGAGGAGGGTTAAGTAGCAGAGAAGGTGTGGGTAGGGTTGGGAGGTTATCAGATAAGGTACAGAGGGGGAAAGTTGTGGGTGGGGAGTAAAAACAGAAAGTTTACTGAAAATATTCACATGAAAACAGACTTTTGCCCCTTGACTTCATCTGCTTCCACTGCTGCTTTTCCTGTCCTGAAATTATAACCCTCTGTGACATCAGAATCATTTCCATGGCAACAAGCTGTGGTATCATAAGCACAGGCTGGGACTCATGGGTGTAGAAAGAGATACTCCACGTGAGCCACGGCTTACAACTTGATTGGCGGTGGGGGCAGTATTCTGGGCCCAGACCACCGATTGTAGTTACTCCTACTGACTGATACCCACCCCAATTGGTGTCATGATATGAGGTTGTGTAGTACCACTCGAAGTCGTGGTAGAAAGACCCAAAAGAGGCTGGAGGTAATATAGTACCACTCCAAGTTGTGGTAGAAAGACCCAAAAAGAGAATGGAGGTAATGTAGTACCACTTCAAGTTGGGGTAGAAAGACCCAAACAGAGGCTGGAAGTGGTGTAGTACCACTCCAAGTTGGGGTAGAAAGACCCAAACAGAGGCTGGAAGTAGTATAGTACCACTCCAAGCTGTAGTAGAAAGACCCAAACAGGGGCTGGAAGTGGTGTAGTACCACTTCAAGTTGGGGTAGAAAAACCCAGAAGGAGGCTGGAGTTAGTGTAGTACCACTACAAGTTGGGGTAGAAAGACCCAAAAGGAGACTGGAGGTAGTGTAGTACCACTCCAAGTTGGGGTAGAAAGACCCAAAAGGAGACTGGAGGTAGTGTTGTACCACTCCAAGTTGGGGTAGAAAGACCCAAAAGGAGACTGGAGGTAGTGTAGTACCACTCCAAGTTAGGGAAGAAAGATTGTAGTGCCACTCCAAGTTGTGGTAGAAAGACCCAAAGGAGGATGGAGGTAGTGTAGTACCACTCCTTGTTGTGGTAGAAAGACACACATATATATTGACTGACCATGGTGCAACCTCTGGTCATGTTTTTAAGCAATATGGCATGCAGGGCATGGGTTATTGGAGGATTTACCAGTGTCTCGAATGGTGTGTCATGAAGTGCAGCCGAATTACTTGACCACACGGAAGTGGGTAATCTCCCAGTTACCCATATCCTGGAGTGCCTTACTGTGATAATACAATGGACCCATCTGTAAAATAAATTTAAAATGCATTTAATTATGTTTTTATAATTGCCATTCTTCAGCCGTAGGTTTTTGGAGGACTTGCCCATAGGTGAAGACCTTAGCTGACCAATCAGGTTGCAGGATTTTTTTTATGTCTGTTGTATAATAACGCTTAACTCACCACTGCATTTCTTCCAGTCACTCCGGGTATAGGAGTAACCCTCAGAACAAAAACAGGTGAACGATCCCTGCTGGTTGATGCAGCGCTGCTCACAGCCACCATTGTTAGTTGCACATTCGTTTATGTCTAGAAGCAAGAGCACAATGGCAAATATTAGTTCATGTGCCACGTGGAAAGGATTGCACACCCCAGTTCAACAAGTGGCATGGGGGCAAAGGGAATTGTTATACTATGTTGATTAACTCACCATCTGTGCACGTGGATCCGGTCCAACCTGAGTTGCAGGCACACTTCCCTGGAGCAACACACTTTCCATTAACACATGCTGGATAACAAACAGCTGAAATGGAAAAGGACAGTCACTGATAGGCTAAACAGAGTGATAGACAGTATATACAGCAATACCTTTTGTCTATGTGAGGGGATAAGTATAGAGAGGATACTGGACAGGCAACTATGCATAACCACTGTGTTCTGCCACAGAGGGGTTCTGATTCCCTCTGACTTGGAAAGTGGCTTCAGGAAGGTCCATGGAATCAGAACCCCAGGTGGCTCAGACACTGACTGTGCATAAAGTTACTCATCCTGTATTTTTTATAGCGTATAGTATTATGTGAAATGTGTGCATTGTGTGTTTTTTCTTCTTCATAATAAAACTGACTTGTGCAGTCTCTAGGGATTCTAGAATGCTGTTCTACCACAGAAGGGTACAAACACATTCCATGACCTCTGAACTGTGGTACAACAGCATTTTGAAAAGGATGGATTTCTATGCAGAACAATGCTCTGCTATACGCTATAAACAATATTAGTCTAAGGTATATTATTGCATTTGTGAGCTAGTGTCTTTTTTTATATTTTCTTTATCCTCCAGGGCCACGATGAGGGAGGACTCCCTTTAGCCAGCTTCCACTCTTCCCCATGGTCAATTGTCTTCCCAGGATCCCCCGCAGTGAGGGTACCCCTGTGGATTTCCCCCTGTGGTGAGCCAAGAGAGGGGGATCAATTCCCCAGCCCCTGTTTCATTGTCAAACAGCCATTATAATATTAAAAGGATTGTAAAGCTGTCCCCCATAGATTATAATGTAGCGCATCCCCACGCTCTCCCTGTGATCACATCAGAAATTTGCTGAGCGTGGGGTGGCACAGTCTGGATCTTAGAACCGGGAAGTGCCTGCGTCCCGGTGAGGAGGATTTTATGAGTGATATTGCTAAAATACACGTGCATATTCTGGGGGAACTATACATAAAAATCAGTTCTGGGAGGAAGGCACTGAACTACGTGGTACATGGGGCTAATCTGGTGAGTCTCTTTAACAAAAAGCAAGCATATTTTTTTTTTCTGGACAGCAGAGCTAGCGAGCAACATGACAACCAGTACCACACATGCAACAGCAACAACAAGCCACAGGGGCTATGTGTTAGCCACCACATCAGGAAATGCTGGCGACTTGGAATCAATCACACAAGTGTCAGAATTCGACAAATCAGAAGAGAACATTGACTGTTATTTGGAATGTTTTGACTGCTGGATGACAGCAAATGAAGTTATCGATGAGAAGATGGTGTATGTCTACCTGGCAGTTTTAGGACCAACAGTCTGTGGACTTTTCAAGGGTTTCAGCGCACCTGCCAAGCTGGTGGCCATGCAGTGTGATCAGCTCCCTGAGATACATTTAAAGCCCAAGCCAATTCTAACTGCACAGTGCTTTCATTTTCATCACTGTAACATAAAGGAGGGGGAAGCTGTTGCTAAATACATTATTACATTGAAGCGGCTGGCAAGCACCTGTGAGTATGGCCAGTTTCTGAGTGATGCCCTATGGGATCAATTCATCTGCAGTCTGAGAGGGAAAGGGTTTCATAAGCAGCTGTTGTCTGAAAAGGACTTTACATTTAAGTCAGCCTGCAATACTGCACTGGTTTTGGGGATCACCCTGAAGGACACCAGGGAGCTAGTGTGACATTCTGAACCACAAAGGAGTGGTATTTACAGAGTCACCTATATGCCAGGGACAAAGGACATTCCAGGCCATGAAGTGACCCACTTCACCATTTCATCAGCATCAGCAAAGGTATCAGAAGCTGTCATCACAGGCTGGCTCCACCAGGTCAAAACAACTTTATTACCACGGTGGGGGTAACAACCAGCATAGCACACACAGACTTCGACAAGAAAAATGCCACAACTGTGGAAAAGTTAGTCTTCCACAGAGAGTGTGCAAAAATGCATCACGTACTGTTCATACATAGTATGTCATAGACACCATACCAGAAACCGATCTGGAAGTAGAGTCATTGCAGCTGTTTATGTCTATTCGACACAAAGAAATGGAGAGGGAATTTTCCTTCTGATCAAGTTAGCAGGCAAACTGGTTAGCAAGCAGCTTGACACCGGGGAATCAGTATGTCTTGTGCAAGGGCACATCTACAAGGAGAACCCCAAAGACTGCCCATTGCAGCCATCGGATATTGATCTCATATCTTGTACCAGACTCTGAATCCCTATTATGGGGGAGATTCGGGTACCAGTCACCTACGAGGGAGGCGTATAGACCTGCCTCTACTGGTAATGCAAAAAGGACATGCATTACTGGGAAGAAACTGACTTGAGATCAATTTGAACTGCAAAAAGATCTTCAACTTACAGACTGTGACAAAAACACCTCAAGATACAGTGAGAAAAATGTTGGACAGACATGGTTCTATTTTCAAGGAAGACTACAGCACAGTCCAGGATTTCAAGGTGAAGATCTGAGTGCAAACAGGGCCCACTCCATTCTTCCACAAGTCTCAACCAGTATCCTACGCCTTAAAGAAACAAATAGAGAAAGAACTGAATTGTCTGGAAAAGTATAGTATCATGTCACAAATAGAGAGGAGCAAATGGGCTGCCCCTATCATTGTGGTACAAGTGAGACAAAGCATTGAGGCTGTATGGTGATTACAAGGTTACAGCAAACCATAATGCTGAACCAAAAACATACCTGCTACCCAATGCCAAGAGTTTGTGTGCCACACTCGCAGGTGAAAAATCCTTCAGAAAGTTGGACATAGCCTATGCATAACAACCATTGGAACTGAAGCCAAAGTAAGAGCCATACATCATCATAAACACCCACAGGGGACTTACCAATATCATAGCATGGTCTAGGGAGTTTCAATGGTGCTACCAATTCTTCGACACACACAATGGACCAGACACTGCATGGACTGGACCATGTAGTGCACTTTATGGATGATATCTTGGTAACAACACCCACAGTGGAATAGCATCTGACAATGTTAGGCCAAGTCCTGTCTAGACCGCAGTAGCATAGAGTAAGAGTGACTCACCAATTCCTACAAGAGCCTGTCAAGTACCAGAGCTATTGGACAGACGTTGGGGGCCTGCATTCAAGAAAGAGCAAAGTGGAAGCAGTCATCTGTGCAGCAACAAATGGGACTGAATTAAGATCATTCATGGTCCTGTTGAACTATTATGGACATTCCTGGCAAATGTATTCACGTGTTGCAACCGCTACATGATTTGCTGCAAAAAGAAGTGAAACAGGATTGGCCACCACAGTGTGAAGCAGCATTCCAGTCTTGCAAGCAATGAATTCTGAACAGCAAGTGGCAAACACACTTTGACTCAAAACCTTTCAGCATGGCATGTGACCAGTCCCCCATATGGGGTGGGCGCAGTTATCTCTCATGCTTTACCTTCAAGGCTACAACACCCGACTTCCGGTGACATCATGAGCGAGTAAACAGCTCAGTCGTGAGGCTCCCCTGCAATCCGCTTAAAATAAGGATTTTAAACCGGGCAATAGCGCTCAAAACAAGAAGAATCCCACCAACACAGATGTTAAAAATGCCCAGGCGAGGGGCAGTCGGAAATGGATCATGACCCAACCAGATGGCAGCGGATCAGAATCGAGAGTCGGACAGCGAGGACTCGCTGATTTCTTCGGCTTCCTGCCAGAGCACTACCCAGGGTGATCATATCCCACAGGACATCCTACAAAAACAAATGGCAATGATGCTGGCAGAGATTAGAGACTTTCGCAAAGAAATGCGATCGACAGTTTCAGCTATTAGAACGGATCTCAATAAGCTTGAAAAACGACAGGATGGAGCTGAAGAGCAACTTACTGCCTCCGACAAACGTATAGATAAAGTCGAGAGGGCCATAGCCCAACTTCACTCCCACATCCAGACCCTCCAGGAGCGAGCAGAGGATGCAGAGTGCAGAAGTCTGCGCAATAATATTTGGATTTCGGGGTTGCCGGAAGGGGATGAAGGCGCCGATTTTATTTCATATATGCAGAGCCTACTGAGAGAAGTCCTTTCTTTGCCTGAAAACATCACCTTAGAAATGGAATGAGTACACCGCACGCTAGACCCCAGGCCACCGGCAGGCGCACGTCCCAGAGCGATCCTTCTCAAGTTTCTCAGACATCAGAAAAAAGAGGCAGTTCTCCACACAGCATGGAAGCAAGGCAAAGTTATGTACAAATCGCAACCGCTTTTCTTTGAAAATGATTTTGCCCCGGAGGTTATGGCCCGACGAAGGCTGTATTTTCCAGTAATGAAGGCCCTTAGAAGCTCAGGGATTAAGTTTAGGTCCCTGTATCCGACAAAGCTGGTAGTTTACTTCGCTGAGGGCCCGAGGGTCTTCGAGTTGACGGCTGCGGCAATTAAAGAACTCAGCTCCAAGAAAATTAAAATTCAGCAGCAGCAACCTAAGGAAGCAACCCCGCTAGCCACAAAACTAGCCCGGAGGGCCTGGTCCTCTAGTCAGCAAGGGAGCAATCGCAAACAGAATGTCGAGGCCTTGCAGAGCATAATCACCCTCCCTGAAAGATGACTCTCCAGCTACCCAGCCCCAGAGTTGCCGCACAAGATCCCAAACCTGAAAACCTGGACAGTCAGGGCCACTGGCTCCATGAACAGCAAGTATACTCTGTGGGACCTCTGTCACCCTGAGCTCTCACCTGGAGTTGACTTAATCATTAATGAACTATTGTGAAGCTGTTATAAAGTATAGGGGGTTGGGGTGACAGGAGTCCCAGTTATGGGTAATGTTGGGATATAGATGGAGGGTGGAAATGCTTGGGAATATTGATCATGCTTGTGCTGGCGGTCCCCCCCCCCTTTTTTGGGAGATGGGTTCTCCTTGGGTGTTTGCCTCTCGTCTGGGATGGTGGGGGCTGGTCCCCTCGACTGCTTCAATATGACTGGGACCCTGGGTTGGGACTGGGCCCTTTTTTTTTTTTTCTTTTCTCCACCTGTGTCGGACCCTCGTGGGCTCGCTGGAGGCGGGGGGTAGAATAGGCCCTGGAGGCGGTGCAGAGGGGGCTGCTTGCTCCCCTCGGAAAAAGTTAGATCTTTGCACTGCCTCTGCTACTTGAATCGAACTGGACCTTCCCCTTCTCCCTCCCCTACCTCCTTCCTTGTTCCTCCTCCGGGGAGGCTGCTGGGGAATCGGGAGGCAGAGGTGGCTGGTACGACACTGGGACCTGCTGGATTCTGACGGAAAACACCGGGGGCCTTGCGCAACCTGATCGGTTCGGGCCATTAGAGTAATGAGATGGGCCAGGAGATCAAGGGCGCGTTCAAGGCAGGGGGCCGGGGTCTCAGTCTGGTCGGTGGACTGAAGATTCTCCTGGCCCGCTAGGACTTTGGGGACAGGCTCAGCAAGTAGTGTTGTGGAGGAGTGCTACCCAGCGATTTGGGAGGGTCAGGGGAAACTAGGAGACCATCTGGGTTTGTCTGGGTCACCGAGCTGGGGGAAGGGGAGCCTTGCTGGGTGGACCTTCTGCCTCCTGTCCTTCTTTGCCCCTTGGGGGTGGGTGGGAATGGGGTCGCTTGGACTGCGAGGCAGCATTGGGATCGTACAGGTGTTGAGGTTTACAGCGGTCTGGGGAAGGGGAAGGAGGACTGGGGAAGAAAGTGGGAGGAAGATGTGGATGTCCTCCATGTTAGAGGAACTTATTAAAGAACTAGCTGTGGTTCTATGGGTTAGGAGGCGGCTGGGAAATAGATTAGTTTGATACCTGGAGAAAAAAGGGCGAACTGGGGATGAGGTGGAAACAGGGTAACTGATGTAGGGCGGATGACTGGGGTATGTAAAGGGGAGGGTCTGGCGGGTGGGGAGGGGAGAAAGGAGGGAGAGGGAGGGAAAAGGGGGAATTAAAAAATATATATTTTTTTTCTCTTCTTCTCTCCTTACTTACCTCCTTTCCCTGATGAACCTGGGCTGGGTGCCGAGTTTCTCAGGCTAAGCAGTCCGGATCATGGCCTCCGACTCCCCTTACTCAACATAACGCGTAGAACTCGTTGGAGGGTTCTGAGGTCGGTTGTATGCCAGATATACTCTTTAAGCAAATCTATCCGATCACTGCCTTTGAGGGCTGTGTTGGATGAAATTACACCCGATGATACGGAGGCCCCTGATAGCTAACCATACTAGCAGTTTGCATGCTGGCTGGCACCCCATGGTGGCTGATTATACCTTACGGGTCACCTGTGGACCCAGACTCTTCTCTATAAGAGTTTATCGCCTCTGTATCAGGATATCAGGGTAGCACCGCCTCATGGGCTTGCAGTCACCAAACTCCATCAACCTTTTCCTACAGGTACTTTAGTACCCAAGGTCCTTAAACTGATAAGGACCGAACTGATAGGGAATTTGGACCTACCTAAGATCTGTGTGGTCCAGACTGCGGAAGCACCAATGATTCCTTTGTTGACCACATTGGTCATACATTTTGTATTAGTCAATTAATAGAATGTTTAATGTAGGTCTGAAATGCATTGTTCTCATTGTTTTGTAAACAGGTCACTGAACTGCTTCTGGCTCAAACAGGAAAAAGCACAATCCTCCGGAGGTTCCCAGGGGGGGACGGGGAGCCCAGTACACTAGAATCCCACCCGCTGAACATGATGCAATCCCCAAAATTAAAACTACTCTTACTAAACATAAATGGCTTGGCCTCACCTATCAAAAGGTCTAGGACTCTGGCCTATCTTCGGAGAAGTAAGGCTGATGTTGTTTACCTTCAGGAAACCCATATGAGCCCAATGGAACATGCAAAGCTGGCTAAACTTAGTAAAGGACAAGCGTTCTATGCATCTTATAAGGGGGGCCGGAGTAGAGGGGTGGTCACAATTATATCACTGCATATACCATACCATCCCGAACTTAACTGGTCTGATCCAGAGGGTCATATGGTACTGACTAGGGGAAAGCTTAATAATGAAGAAGTCACCTTGGCTAACTTGTACCTCCCCTCCTGGCACTACAGTTTCTCAATTAAGACCACTGCTGGATAGGATTTTACAATTCACCAAAGGCACCTTATTACTGGCTGGAGACTTTAACTTAACAGCTGATCCTAGCCTAGATTTCTCTAAAGCGAAACCGCAGAAATTAACCGTGACCCAAAAGTTTTTCAATAATTTCATCTCAGAAATCGGGTGATGTGACATATGGCGGAAATTTCACCCGCGATCTAGAAACTATTCCTACTACTCACGGGTGCATAACACATATACCCGGATTGATTATGCATTCACGTAAATCGAAAAACTACACAATGTTAGTGGGGTGCAGTTGGGAGATATCTCTATTTCGGATCATGCCCCCATGATTACTTTTTGGGAACTAGGCCTACAGCCTCGAACCACTCAATGGAGACTAAACCCATACCATTGGCGGTCTAAAGAATTCCAGAAACTAATATCAGACAAGATCGCGGAGATCATGGCTGATAATCCAGCCTCTGATACCTCCCCATCGGTCCGTTGGGACACAATTAAAGCGGTCCTGAGAGGACACATAATTAAGTTCGCTGCTCAGAAAAAGAGACAGAGAGACGAGCAGAGGGTCACCCTGGAGGACACACTTCACTTCCTACAGCAGGCACATCAGCAGGGTGACGATTCTCTCCTTCCCCAAATACAATATACCAAACAAATGTTAGACAAGCTCGCCCTACAGCAGACTGAAATTGCTTTAGCATTCCTGAAACAAAGATTTTATGAGGTAGGGCCTCGAGCCACTCGATTGCTAGCATACCAAGCCCGTAGGCAGAAGAAGGGATCAACAATAAGCTCCATTCGGCACCCTGAGGTAGGCCAACCACTCTTTAAAACACACGACATTGCTGAAGCTTTCCAGGCATACTATAGAAACTTATATACCCCTGAAACAAGTCCTCCTTCAGATAAATTAACCGAGTACCTTGAAAACTGTGTGTTGCCAACTCTTTCAGAGGAGTACAAGGACTCCCTTGTCAGACATATCACGGCTGCGGAGATAACACAAGCTATAGTTAGCTCCAAGTCACAAAAAAAGCACCAGGGCCTGACGGCTGTGGAGCTGCGTTTTATAAGCAGACAAAATTCCATATCCTCCCCTCCCTTCTTAATGTGTTTAATTCACTTCTGGAAGGAGAGTCACCTCCAGAATCCTGGTCCTATGCTATTATCTCTGTGATTCCCAAGCCAGGAAAGAACCCACAGGATTGCACTTCATACCGACCAATCTCTGTATTAAACCAAGATTACAAATTGTTCATGACCATACTAGCTAAGCGTGTTGACCAAATCCTACCCTCATTGATACATAGAGACCAAACAGGTTTTGTCAGGACTCGAACCACCACCGACAATATTAGGCGAACCCTGCACCTGGTAAACCATATGAGCCAAATGAACACGCCGGCAGTGATGATCAGCTTAGATGCGGAAAAGGCATTCGCTAGGGTGTCCTGGCCCTTTTTATACACCACCTTGAATAAATTTGGCTTTCCCCCGGGCTTTATCCAAACCCTACAAAACATATACGCCTCTCCTCAGGCCTGTGTTAGGGTTAGTGGTCACCACTCGGGATACTTCCATCTTGGAAGGGGCACCCGACAAGGATGCCCATTATCCCCATTATTATTTGCAACAGTAATAGAACCCTAGCCCAGCAAACCGAGACTCTCTCCCAATTACAAGGAGTCAACTTTGAGAAACGGAGCACCGATTGCCTTGTATGCGGATGATATATTGTTATATCTCCAAAATGCAGAACAATCCATTGTAGAAGTGCAGTCAATCCTGGACTCCTACGGGCAGTGTCAGGGTATAAACTAAATCACTAAGACTGAAATACTCTCATTTAATTGTACTCCCACTCAGACGATGGTGAACTCTCTCCGGTAGGTGGGATCTGACAAAGTTAAAATACTTAGGCATTTATATACCCCAAGACAAACTGAATATTACAAACACAACTACTTGCCATTCATTACACAACTAAAACTAGATTTCAGAGATGGTCGATAATCCCTCTGGGCCTTACGCATGAATTGAGCTTATTAGGATGATTACCCTCCCCAGAGCGTTATACCTTTTTCAAAATGTACCGATACCAGTCCCTCCGAAAGCTTTTAAAGAAATCAATCAAGTAATACAAGATTTTATATGGGCAGGTCAGAAGGCCCGAGTAAATTTTAGATTGCTCACCCGAGCTCGGGTTGACGGTGGTTTGGCCCTTCCAGATTTAAAATGATACCAACAGGCAGTGACCCTGTCCAGTATTATGGCCAGACAAAATAGGACAGTGATTCCACATTGGATAGAGATGGAGAGATCTCTCCTCAACGACGTTAAGTATTACCAAGTAGTGTATCAACAGGGGTCGCCGGCTGTGGCTAGTGTAACCGATAACCCGTGGCTCATAACTCGGCTGCGACATTGGAACTCTTTGAAAAGAACCTACGGGATATCACCCTATTTGCCCCTAATATCACCGATTCAATCACTCCCGGATTTTACTCCTAATGATCTGATAGCGGATTTGCGATGGAGCACACAAGGGTTAAGATTTATCCCACAAATAATGACTCAGGGAAGCTATGGTCCTTTGCAGAGATTCAGGCAAAGTTTCAATTACCACATAAAGATTTTACCGATATCTACAACTTACACTATGTAGACAGCCTGCCGTCTCCTCTGCGAAACCATGAGACCTACCCAATGCTAATACAATATCAAATTTTAATAAATAGACTAGGAAACAGGATCATCTGATCTCCTCCTACCATCAATCCCTGAACCAACGGAAGGGTGTCTTTCGGAGAGAATTCGCAGAATGGGATAAAGAGACAGGTAGTCAATTAAACTCGGGTGCCTGGAAAAGTGCCTGCCGTCAGGTCTCCAGGGTCAGTAGCTCACACCAATGGAGAGAATTTGCCTGGAAGGTATTAATTCGCTATTTTAGAACTCCCATGATCACTAAACACTATACACCAGATAACACAGCAGCCTGCTGGAGGAGGTGGGGGGGAACGAGAAGCCGGCCTGACCCATATCATTTGGAGCTGTCCGGCTCTCTCCAACTACATACAGCAACTCAAAACGCAGCTATGCGAGTTCATTGACTCGAAGTTATGGCTCACCCGGGAAATGTATATATATTCCTTGTATTCCCTAAACCTTACCTGGGACCTAATACTAGATATCTTCTCTCTTTTGCTCCTCACAATAGCTAAAAAAGTGATTACTAAACACTGGCTGTCTGCCGCTGTCCCAACCATCCAGGACTGGTGGAATATCACCAAACAAGTCTATAAGATGGAGAAGATAACCCACAATTTGAACGGCCGTGGGGAGCTTTTCTCAGATCGGTGGACTCGATGGCAGTTATACTACATGTTAAGGGACCCACTCTTTGTGTTGTAAAGAATACGAGCCTAAAAACTAATAATTGTCCAGAGAGCAGTGGCTGCTCCTACCCCTGTGGGCTTCTTGGTTTGGGCTCCCTGTCCCCCCCCCTTCCTTTTTCTTTCAGCCTAACCAGGAATAATGAGTGGATACACATACTTAATTTTCGGAAAAACTGAAATGAGAATTTTTTTCTTTACCCTGACGAATACCCTAATGTATGTTGTTGGGCATAAGGGGCTAAGAAATTTGTTGAAATAACTGTGGAAATTATTGATCGGAGGCTTTGAAATGAAATCATTCCAGAGATGAACTGAATTGCCAGATGTAGATGACAAAAAAACTGTGTAAAGCTCAAGATATTGACCTGCGTGTATATATGTTAAAATTATGAATAATAAAAAGAAGATTAAAAAAAAAAAAAGGCTACAACACCCAATTGCTTTTGTTTCAAGGATCCTGTCTCCAAGTGATAGAAATTATGCTTGGCTCGAGAAGGGAAGCCTTGAGCATACTCTTTAGGGTCAAGAAGTTGCATTATTACCTGTTTGGAGAGAAATTCAGTCGGCTTATAGATCACAAAAATCTACTGGCCATTGCCGAAGGCTGTGATACCAACACTCACAGCACTGCAGATGCAGCGATGAGCCCTGATATTGCTAGCCCATGACTATGACATCAAATACAGATGTTCTCAGGATCACAGCACTGCAGATGCAGCGATGAGCCCTGATATTGCTAGCCCATGACTATGACATCAAATACAGATGTTCTCAGGATCACAGCACTGCAGATGCAGCGATGAGTCCTGATATTGCTATCCCATGACTATGACATAAAATACAGATGTTCTCAGGATCACAGCACTGCGGATGCAGCGATGAGCCCTGATATTGCTAGCCTATGACTATGACATCAAATACAGATGTTCTCAGGACCACAACAATGCAGATGCATTGTTAAGATTGACAGAGAAGGAAGAGGATGTGGCAGTGTTCCAGCTTCCTTATGTTGAGGAGCTACTGGTTGTTTGCTTCATGAGATGTAGCAGAGAAAACAAGACATGATCCAGTTCTGTCTAAGGTCCTGGATTTTACCCAAAATGGTTGACCCAACTTCATGAGAGACCAGACTCTCTGACTTTTTTTCTGACAAGAAGGACCAGCTGTCCAAGATCAAGGCTGTATTCTCTGGGGGTACCTGAGCTGTGATACCTCTGAAGTTCTGAAGGAGGTTACTTTCTGACCTACACTAGTGTCATCTCAGATCTTTCATATGAAGTCATTGCCCTGAGGAGCGCTCCGGTGGCCAGGACTCGATCAATATATCCAGCATCCTGTTGGACAGTGTGCACCGTGTGCGGCTGTCTACAACCACCCACCAACTGCACCACTGCATCCCTGGTCCTGGGCTGCCACAGCTTTAAAATGCATCTACATGGACTATGCAGAAGTGGACAAACAGCATTTCTTAGTAGTAAATTACATCCACTCCAAATGGATTGAAGTACTTCCCACATAAGTGACAACTACAGAAAAGAAACCCTAAATCTTCCGAGACAAATCATTGCATCCTATGGACTGCCACTGGCGCTAGTGTTGGACAACAGTCCCCGCTGCCACCGGCGCTAGTGTTGGACAACCGTCCCCGCTGCCACCGGCGCTAGTGTTGGACTACAGTCCCCGCTGCCACTGGTGCTAGTGTTGGACAACAGTCCCCGCTGCCACCGGCGCTAGTGATGGACTACAGTCCTCGCTGCCACCGGCGCTAGTGATGGACAACAGTCCCCGCTGCCACTGGCGCTAGTGTTGGACAGCAGTCCCCCGTTTTCTTTACAAGTGTTTAAACTGTTCTTCAAGTAGAACATTTAGGTACAATTGAGTAAAAAAGAATACAGACAGACATACAATTTTTTTTGTTGCAATTACAGGTTTCCAGAGTGTGACGCAGTACAAGATACTACATACAGTAATAATACATGCAATTGAAACATGAGACAGGAAGGGTATACAGTGGGCAGTGTCCCAGTTCAGTGGCCTATACAATGATGTAGTTAAGCCAGCTAACTGTTGTGAGAAAACAGTGGGTAGCTATTCTATTACATGCTGGCGTGATACAGCGAAACAAATGATGATGAGGAAACAAATCAGGGCAGTCTAGAAACAAGACTTTGTCTTGGTTGAAACATTGACAGGAAGGTACCTCACATGATCAGTGGCAATGCTGTGGTTGGTAGCTCACTGCTGAGGGCATTGGTAGGTGCGGGTTGTGAGTATGTGCTTCCTGAGGGCGGATTTGAATGCCTCTATTTTAGGAAGGCCAGAGACACTTGTGGGGAGGGAGATGAGTCAGGCAAGGGGACCTGTAGGTGAAAGCCCTTTGCACCAGTGAGGTTCTTACCTGTGGGACTGCTAGGGAGTGCCTCTTTGAGCCACGGGTGGGGACGGTCAAGGGCAGGGGGTGGAGGGAGGCTGCGACTCCTGGGGGAGTGAGTCCCAGGAGTGTCTTTTTGGCCATTAGGCATGATTGGTATAAAAGCCTTTCCTCAAACTGAGTATTTGCGTGAGGGAGTAGAGGGTGCAGGAGTGGGTTAGTCAGTCTGCACCAGACAGGAGCCTGCAGGCTTTGTTGATAGACACCTTTATTTTACCAAGGACGGTGGTATCTGCACCTGCATATACTGTATAATAAGGCCGTAGTCAATTAGTGATGGTACTGATGAGGTGATGGCCAGTTGGAGGGCTTCTGGTGGTATGCACTCTTTGTGACGGTAGAGGAGGCCACTGCAAATGTTAGTCACTGCCAAGAGAATGTCTATGTGGGTGTGGAAGGTGAGGGCTGGGTCAAAGTTATCCCTAGGTACTTATAGGAGTTGACCTGCTCAGTGGGTTGGTGGGAGCTGGAGAGGATCCTTAGTGGGGTGTTTCTTACTTTATTTTGGTGGTGGGCCAAAACCATGGTCCTGGTTTTTTCAAGTTCAGGATAAGTCTGTGGTCCATGAACCAGCATTCTGCCTGGCTAAAGGAGTGTTGGAGGGTGGTCTGCAGGCTGGTGGGTTTGGGTTGGCGGTGCAAAGGATGGCATCATCTGTGTATAGCAGAACCTTGCTGTTGCATGAGTTTGTGAGCGCATTGAGGAATAAACTGAAAGGAAGCGGACCCAGGATGGATCCCTGTGGGACCCTTGAGCAGACAGAGTGGGTACTGGAGAGTGTCAAGCCAAACTTTGACACATTGTTTTCTTGAGGATAGGTAGCTTGTGAACCAAACTAGAGAGCCCTGTGAAAACCCCAATTGCTGGAGGGAGTCAAGGAGGAGGGGGTGGTTGACCGTATCGAAGGCCTTGGATAGGTCTAGGAATATGGTCCCAGCTAGATGGCCTTTGTCAAGTGCATTATGCAGGAACGTAGAGAATTTGAGTAGCGTGGAGGCGGTGCTGTGGCCTGGACAGAAGCCATGCTGCTCCTTGCAGAGTAGGCTGTGCGTTGCAAGGTAGTTGGCAAGTTGATCAGGTATTACCTTTTCCACGGCTTTGGGGGGGGACAGAAATTGGTCTGATGTTCCCGGGAGATAGATTGTTCCTACCTTTGTGAATGGGAGTTATTACTGCAGTCTTCCAATCCTTTGGGAAGTGTCCTAGGTGGAGGGATAGATTGATTAGATCAGTTGGGAGTGGGAAGCAGCACGTCTAAAGCCAGGCAGAGGAGCCTTATGTCTGTAGAAACATAGAAACATAGAAACATAGAATTTGACGGCAGATAAGGACCGCTTGGCCCACCCAGTCTGCCCATTTCCCTACCTACTGGATAAGCTGCAGATCCTAGTTAACCAGCAGCCTACTTCTTCCTACCCCCACCCCCCAGAACTGCCTTATGACTATCCCATGCATGCTTGAATTCCACCACTGATTTTGACTCCACAACTCTTCTCCGAAGGCCGCTCCATGCATCCACAACCCTCTGTAAAAATACTTCCTTAAATTACCTCTGAGCCGCCCCCATCTTCAAATTGTGCCCTCTTGTTCTTGCACACCTTCTTTTTGAAAGATGCTACCTCTTGGACTTTGTTGATTCCCTTGAGGTACTTGAACGTTTCTATCATGTCCCCCCTCTCCTTCTTTCCTCGAGGCTATACATATTAAGCTCCTTCTCTCTTCATATGTCTTCCGTGCAGACCCTGCACCATTTTAGTTGCCTCCTCTGGACAGCTTCCATCCTGTCTATGTCTTTATGGAGATTGGGTCTCCAGAACTGCACACAGTACTCTAGATGGGGTCTCACCAGCTGTCTGTACAGAGGGATAATAACTTCCTGTTTTCTACTGGTGATGCCTCCCTATGCATCCCAGTATCTCCCCAGCCCTCCTTGCTGCCCTCTCACATTGCTTGCCCGTCTTTAGGTCATCTGATATGACCACCCCAGGTCCTTTCCATTTTGTTGTTGTTAGTATCTCACCCCTATTGTGTACTCTTCCCTGGGTTTTGTTTCCCAGGTGCATTACTGCACTTCTTAGCATTGAATCTAAGCTGCCATACATTTGACCATTCCTCTAACCTTGCCAAATCCTTCTCATCCTTTCCACCCCACCCTGTGCATCAACTCTGTTACAGATCTTAGTGTCATCTGCAAAGAGACATACTTTTCCTTCCAGTCCTTCTGCAATGTCGCTTATAAAGACATTGAAGAGGACCGTCCTAATACTGAACCTCATGGTACCCCACTTAGTAACCCTCCTTTCTTCTGAGGACTCCATTTACTATTACTCTCTGTGTCCTATTCTCCAGCCAGTTCTTTACCCAGGCTGTCATCTTGGGACCCACTCCAGGCTGGCTAACTTGTATATTAATCTTTGTGTGGGACTGTGTCAAATGCCTTGCTAAAGTCTAGGTAGGCCATGTCCACAGCCCCTCCCTGATCTACTACTTTGGTCACCCAGTCAAAGAAATCTATCAGATCTGCCTGGCATGACCTTCCGCTGTGAATCCATGCTGCCTAGGGTCCTGTGCCCCTCTGGCCTCTAGATACTCGACAATTCTTTCCTTTAGGAGTGATTCCATCATTTTCCCTATCACTGAGGTTAAACTAACAGGTCTATAGTTTCCTGCTTCTGCCTTGCTCCCACTTTTGTGAAAGGGAATCACATCTGCCCTCCTCCAGTCCTCGGGTATCACCCCATCCTCCTATGATTTGTTAAAAAGGGTACTCAGTGGTGTCACTAGTTCTACCCTTAGTTCTTTTAGAATTCTGGGATGAATCCCATCAGGCCCCATTGCTTTGTCCACCTTCAGTTTTAAGAGTTCTTTCAGAACCCTTTGTTCTGTAAATAGGCGGTATCAACTTCTGTATCCAGAGTGTTACTACTGTTTGTTTTATGTACCTCCCTCTTCCTTTGTAAATACTGAGCAAAATATTTGTTTAGTATCTCTGCCTTTCACAGTCTCCCTCTGCCCACCCTCCCTCCCTTTATTAGCCTCACTATCCTCCCTTGGTCTTCCTTCGCTCCCTGATGTACCTATAAAAGGTTTTATCCCCTTCTTAACTGAGTTGGCTATCTTTTCCTCGGTTTGGGCCTTTGCTGTTCTGACTGCCTTCCCAGCCTCCTTTTGCTTTAACTGATACAGTTCTCTGTCCTGCTCCTTCTGCTATTCCTTGTACTTCCTGAATGCTTTTTTTCTCTTGAACCTTCACTGCCACTTCCTTTGAGAACCATAGTGGTTTCTTACATCGTCTTGTTTTGTTTATTTGCTTCACACAAAGGCTCGTTACCTCTGTGATGGCAGTTTTTATTATTCCCCATTGTTCTTCCACCCCTCCTTCCTGCCCATTTGCTAGTGCGTTCCTTAGGCACTCACCCATTTTGGAAAAGTCAGCCCTCCTAAAGTCCATGGGGTTGTTTAGGGGGCAGGACCCATTGAAGGCTTTGGTGAGGTATGGCTTGGCTTCACGAGTGGTTATTGTCCGCAGGTAGAAAGTGGGGTGAGAGAGGGTGGGCTCTCCAGCATAAACAGTGCAGCCGAACAAGCTGTACAAACTTTCAAAAACAGCTTGGACTAAACAAGGTTCTCGTCATTCCTGTGACCTGAAGGTTGTCTTATTTCTTACTCATGTACAGAAACACTCCTCACATCATCAGAGCATGAACACCTGCTGAACTGCTCCTTAAACATCAACGCCAAACCCGTTTGATATTGCTTCAGCTGGACTTGTCCCAATACTGTAACAAAACATCAACTGAGGCCAGCCTGTCACCATGGCAACAGTGCTACCACTCATGACACTGACAACCCAGGTTCGGGAATGAGCCTGGCCCATCGGAAGGACAAACGGGGAAAGAAGGATTAAGTGTTTCTTTGGATGCTCTTCCCCGGGGGGGGGTGATCACATCCTGTTGCTTTACTACCACCTAAGTGACCACAGGTGGTAGAGCAAGGTTAGTGCGATGTAGAGCAGGAACCACTGGTGCATGCCTGCTGACTGGTTGCATCAGGCCAGCTGGCAGACAATCATGCTACATGCCCTAGTGGCAGTCGGGGAGAATAAGGAACAAAAGTACAATATAGTGCCAGGAGGACGGTTCAACAGCGCCCACTCCTGTTGGGCCTAAGCTGCAGCAAATTCTGGGAATCCTCATCTTCCCTCTGCCTTAAGTGGCCAGATGGACAGCAGCAAAGTAAAGCCCAAGGAGCAGAAGGCATACAGCCCCCAGGAGGAAGTTGAGGGGCAGCACAGAGATGTGTTGTGGGTGGGCGGGGAGACCAAGAATAGCTGCAGTGGCATCTCGGTAGGGTGTATAGCATACAGGTCCTAGCCTGTGGCCAGACGATCATACAGAATCTTAAACTGTGCTAACCTATTTGTACTAGTAGATGCCACATGGTTTCAGAACCATCTATTGCTGGACCTGACCCCAAATGGCCACCGGGAGTGAATGAGTTAAGCGATCATTCACAAACAGAAATGAGCAATTTATTTTACCATTAAACAAGTCCTACATTTGCCCTCACCTTGATATGGGCTCCCCTTTTTTGGAGACCATCTCTAAGACAAGATGTGGAGTTATTAGAAAGGATTCAGAGAAGGAACACCAAGATAATTCTTAGGTTAGTATCACTACCATACGAAGATCGATTAATTAAAACAGGGCTAGTGTCGGCCTCAAAGAAAGGTGGAAAAGGGGTGATCTGTTACAATTGTACAAACTCTTAAATAATCCAGTGTTAAAAAAAGACTGTGGTTTACAAAACAATAAACGTCTACGTAATCTGAGAAGACATAGCCAAAAACTTTATATCCCCAAAGTTAACACCAATAAAAGGGACGATTATACTGTAAGAGTTGTGAAGGCCTGGAATAACTTGCCTCAGTAAAGTTGTAAATGTTACATCTGAGATGTTTAAATCTAGACTGGACTCATTCCTTGGATGGAGTCACAGAAACCCTTGATACACCCACCATGTTGTGGGAGACATTCTAGATGGGTGCAAGCCTACTTATGTCTTACCAAACCGAGTAAACCGAGTAAAATATGTTTGAAAAAAAGCATGCAACTGTAGAGAGATCGTGACAAGTATAACAAGCCACTTCAGCTCTTCTATCCTGGGGAGAGGGTGATGAGACTTCAGGTATTCCTAGTGTCTTTGGATTCCTGGAGTGGTGGCTGAAAAACATGGAGTTTTGACATAGGGAGTCTTTGTGGGACATTGTCCTGTTCTCTTGTTCACATGCATGTGGATCACCTGTTACCTTCAAGGGTTCCAGCTTGTTCAGCAGAAGTCGTTAGTCCAGAAGAAGACAGAAATACTGATGACTTTGCTCCTGCCTGTGAAATCCCAAAGGGGACTGTGCTGAATAATACCAGAATTCAAGCTTTACTGACAGCAGTTGCTCCCTATACAGCAGCAGAGAGCACAACAGAGACTCGACATTTAAGTCATGAACTAAACCCGTGTCTCCGTGCAACTGGACTTGTTGCAGGGACCGCGTTACCTGTAAGATCTCCTTCATCCCTACTGGTCCCTCACTCTCTCCAGTCCTCTGACAAGGGATTGCTAGAGGTTCCAAGGGTCTGTTTGAAGACTTCTGGTCCTCATTCATTTGCGTTTGCAGCACTGACCCTGTGGAACTCTACCTCATGAGATCAGAGTGTGCCTGACTGTCGAAGGTTTTAAATCTGCTCTAAAAACACATGTATTTGCCCTAGCATTCCCTGATTGATTGGGTCATATATATTGCTGTTATCCTGTTTTATAGATTATTGTTTTATTATTTTATATCTGTTTTATCAATCTTAATGTTTATATATGTCCAACGCTATGATCTATTTTTGGAATAACATTTAACAAATAAAGATTTGCTTTTTGTGTTACTCGCTTAGTGACAAGTTCTACCAGCAGGGCAGAATGATTCCCCAAACTTGTTCTGGGTACCAAACAGTCTCCTGTGAGGAGGAATGTAGTATATATACAAGCACTTACTCATAGTGAGTAGTGGGGAAGCCATTATAGCTGAAGTCCGTGCCTTCGAAAAACAGTAGTCCTTCTGTAGTTCCTGACATGCCCAGTGAGCACCTGTGTTAGTTTGTCCTCCCTGTGAATAAAGATGGCTGCATAGAAGCTCCTGTGTCTGGGTCTGTCTGTTTCCCAACGTCCAGATTTTTACACTCAGTCATTTAGAACCCCCTTCCCCCAGCGCTTGTTCTGAACCCTCCCCAACTAGCCAACTCACTGACTATCCTTGCTCCATGGCCCTACCTTTCCAGATCTTACCTGTTCTAGCTGCACCTATTTGGCATGGAGTTTTCTCCCCCCCCCAAAAAAAGCTTCTTCCTTCAGGTTTCAGTCCCTACCTGCCTCTCCTGCCATGTAGTACCTCCCTCGTGACTCACCTGCCAGGGACACCCTTCCCCATGGATTGCCCTCTGTGGTGGGGTCAGGGAGGGAAGGTTATCCTCCCACCCCCGAGACACATATCCAAATGGTCAGTCGGGGGTCCCGAGTGGTGGCATGGGCAGAAGCAGGCAAGTAAGACTTCATATGCCTGCTCCCAGTTTTCTGCGCTCTGGTCCCTCCCCTGACTGGCAGTGTACAGTGGCACCAGGTGTGCATAGGGGTGGATGAACACCTGCACTACAGCATCCACTGAAGGCTGTCCCCAGATGAGCTGTTTCCACTGCACTACCAGCAGGTCTCCACATGGTGGCAGTGTTGGAATGGTGCAGATGATTCCTCCTCCTGAGGAGAGAACAGCAGTCAAAGCAACGCTCAGTCCTTTCCCAGCCAAGCCCCAGTGTCCTGAGTCTGGTCTTGAATATGGGTCACCGGCATAGAGGGAGGTGTGGAATCACCTCAACCCTCCACTCCAGAGGTCAGCTCTAGTATGGAGTTTAGTTTTCTATTACCTTATGCCATGGCATGTTTTCATGTATCTTTCATTCTACATAATACTGCACTTGTGTTGTTGATGCATAATCCATTATTGCTAGTCCATACAACTGCTGTTGATGCTGCAACTCTTCGCTTCAGGACCCACTGAAAAATGAGGCCCTAGCCTAAATATGGCTCTCCTGGAAGGCAAAACAATAAATAAATAGATCTATAAATGAATATGTATGAGGCAGCTGGGGTCTTTCAGCTAAGAAGGGGGGGCACCAGGGGGCATGGGCTAAGAAGAGAGAGGGAAGGTTTAGGAGGGAAATGAGGAGACACTATTTCACAGAGAGGGTGGTAGCAAAATGGAATGCATGACCAGAATAGGTGGTATCATGTAAATCTGTGAACAGCTTCAAAGGGACATGGGACAGGGAACAGGGGAGAGTGAGGGTGGGGGAGAAGAGGTGGCAGCGGCTTTCACAAAGGGGAGGGGGGGGTACAGCTGCAAACTAGGGGTGCTAGCTGCGCATTTGAGCAGACTTAGCTAGACCGGGTGGTCTATTTCTGCTGGCATATTGGTATGTTCATATGAGTCTCATTACTTAATGCACCGCAAATCGGAGGCCCTTGGGATTGCCTGCTAGCGCAGCAGTAGCGTTATCGTGTACAGTGCCAATGACCCAAGTTCTGGGCAGACTAGATGGGCCAAGCGGTCCTTATCTGCCATCAAAGTCTATGTTTCTATGTTCTGGAATTAGTTTAAACTGTCAGAAGGTCAGCCGGGGTGGGGGCAGGATTGACCATCTGCAGAAATGCTCTCCTCTGGGGAGCTGTGGGTTGCAGAGCCCAGCACGTGCCTGGCCCCAAGCAGTTCCACGGCATAATGGCGACACCTTTATGGCGCAGAGTCAAACCAGCACCAGTTTATGGTGACTGATTCAATCGCTGAACTCTCTGTTTGTGGGAGGCTGTGCCCCCCACACCTCCCCTAACTAAATATACCAATTCCTGTGGGGGGGGGGCGGACCTCGAGAATGGGGGTACAGAGAGTTTGCCGATTGTATTAGTGGCCATAATCTGGCAATGTTTTGACTCTGCACCATAAAGGAGTCACCATAGTGACAGTATGCAGTCCCAAGCAAAGGCAAGGAGGCAGGCAGCTCAGAACTACAGACTGCACCATAGGAGTGCCAATCATCAATGCATGACGCACGGAAGCATGTGCCACATGTCATGATGACATTGCATGTCTGTGCCTATGTGGGGGGGGTGAGAACAAGTGGAAAAATGTGGGTTGACAGGATAACTCCCACTACCCTCAGACCTGATGATCCAGGCCATGCCACTAACTGGACCCTTGATGCGACAGGAGTTGGGGGAACCATGTTGACCTCACAAGGAAGGGGGTAACTCCTGAGGGAACAAGTAGTAGGTAGGTCCTGGGAGAAGTCAAGGTAACGTGGCTGGGGTTGCCAACAAGAACGGGGTCACTCTGAGGAAGGGAGAGAAATAGAATAACAAACAAAAAAACTGTAACTCAGTGGACCTCTCAACAGTTTGAGAAGAAAGCCAAAGAACTCACGGTTTTCACAAGAGTTACCAGACCAGTTTGGGGGACACTGGCAGACAGATCCATAATAGCACCAGCCTCCGTTCTGACAGCTCTTTTGGCAGGTAGCTGATAAAAAAAAAAAAAAAAATACTTTAGGCAAGAACGTCCGTCACCTGAGCAACCCCCACCACCACCACCACCATCAGAAAAAGAGGGATTTCTGTTGTCCCCAATTTTGCACACTGGTGACTTCATGTTTTTAGCCCCTCACTCACCGTCACCAGTAAAGCCCCCAGTAAAGTTACACACACATTTTGAATGCTATTTACAAGGTGACACTTATGTGGTTGCAAGAGGGTAAAACTGTATTTTAAGGGCCCCCAGTAAAGTTTCAAAAACATTTGGGGTCATATTTACATGGTGCCACTTACGTGGTCATCAGAGGGGGTGACTTTGTGTCTTAATGCTCCCCCCCAGTAGATTTACAGACACGTTTGGGTCGTATTTGCAAAGTGACACTTGTGTAGTGATGAGAGGGGGTGACTTTGTGTTTTTAGGGCCCCCAGTAAACTTACAAACACATTTTGGGTTGTATTTACAAAGTGCCATTAATGTGGTGATGAAGGGGATAACACTGTGTTTTTACGCGCCCCCACACTAAAGTTACAAACATATTTTTGGTTATATTTACAAAGTGACACTCGTGTCATCATGATAGGGGGATGACTGTGTTTTTAGGTCCCCCCATAAAGTGAAAAACACATTTTGGGTCATATTTACATGCTGCCACTTACATGGCAGTGAGGGGGATAACTGTGCTTTTAGTTCCACCCTCAGAGGTGTACTCCCTGTGGGATTTCCCCATATGGCACCCTGTGATCATTTAGGTAAATCTCAGGTGTGTATTCCCTGTGGGATTTCCCCATGTGACACCCTGTGATCATTTAGGTAAATCTCAGGTGTGTATTCCCTATGGGATTTCCCTATGTGACACCCTGTGACCAGTTAGGTAAATCTCAGGGGTGTATTCCCACCGAAATTTCCCCATGTGAGACCCTGTGACCAGATTGGTAAATCTCAAGTGTGTATTCCATATGGGATTTCCCCATGTGACACCTGTGACCAGTTAGGTAAATCTCAGGTGTGTATTCCCTGTGGCAGTTACCCATGTGACACCCTGTGACCAGTTAGTTAAATCTCAGGTGAGTATTCCCTATGGGATTTCCCCATGTGACACCCTGTGAACAGTTAGTTAAATCTCAGGTGTGTATTCCCTGTGGCAGTTACCCATGTGACACCCTGTGACCAGTTAGTTAAATCTCAGGCATGTATTCCCTATGGGATTTCCCCATGTGGCACCCTTTGACCAGTTAGGTAAATCTCAGAGGTGTTTTTCCTGTGGCATTTCCCCATGTGAGACCCTATGACCAGTTAGGCAAGTCTGTGGGGTGTATCCCCTATCAGATTTCCCCATGTGAGACCCTGTGATACTAGTTAGGTAAATCTCAGGTGTGTATTCCTTACGGGATTTCCCCATGTGGCACCCTGTGTCCATTAAGGTAAATCTCAGATGTGTATTCCCTGTTGGATTTCCCCATGTGGCACCCTGTGACCAGTTAGATAAATATCAGGTGTGTATTCCTTGTGGGATTTCCCCATGTGTCACCCTGTGATACTAGTTAGGTAAATCTCAGATGTGTATTCCTTACGGGATTTCCCCATGTGGCACCCTGTGACCATTAAGGTAAATCTCAGGTGTGTATTCCCTGTGGGATTTTCCCATGTGAGACCCTGTGACCAGTTAGGTAAATCTCAGGTGTGTATTCCCTGTTGCATTTCTCCATGTGAGACCCTATGACCAGTTAGGTAAATCTGTGGAGTGTATCTCCTATGGGATTTCCCCATGTGACACTCTGCGACTAGTTAGATAAATATCAGTTTTGTATTCCCTGTGGGATTTCTCCATGTGACACTCTGTGACCAGATAGGTAAATCTCAGGGGTGTATCCCCTGCACTTACAAACACATTTGTGATTCAACCACACATAACCAGGCCTATCACATCTTCGATGTCGCGTCTCTTCATCTGTGTTATTTTCATCATCCTCACTGTTTCCTCCATCACGGGGCATCGGAGTCCCTGAAGATCCAAACAAGAACAATGGAGTTAAGTCGCGTCTTTGGAATTCTTTCATGGGCAGTGAATTGAGGGTCTAGTTGGATATCTCCACCACTGATGCTGGCCTGGTGGCATGGGGGGATGAGGTGCTTAACCCATTACACGCTGCCATGCCGATGACCCAGGTCTGAAAATGGACTATGGTAGCTCAAGTGGTAGCTGGGAGAAGAAGGACTAAGGGTCCACAGACAGCTCTCATCCTTCACGGAGGGGGACAGCATGTGTCACTTCATAGCTGCCCCCTGTGAAGGCTGGGTGGCAAAGCTTGTGGCCACTTCTTGGAATGCTAGGCACAGTGGAAAGAGTACAAGTGGCCTCTTCATGCCACATGCCCACACCAGTGCTCACACGCTGACCTCAGAGAAGTGAAGAACACAAGAGAAAATTGAAGGGCCCTGTAGCAAGAAGCCCTGTTCCCCTGCTTCGGCTCATTCTATTGCCCTTGGACTCTGCTTTCAAAACCGGATCCAGACTCCAGTGGGAGGGATCGGCCTCCCCATATGGAACCGCCATTGGGGGGGGCAGGGCAAGCCATGGAGAATTCCTAGGCATATGAGTCCTGGGGGAGATGGTGGCTGGTCGGCAAGGTGAACAGGGGCTGAGAGCCCAGTCATCACCCTGGAGCAAAAAAGCTATTTATTTTCATTTTATTTAAAACAAAGATCTATGGACAAAATATTGCCCACTTTCGTAGGTGACCATAGATAAAACAGGTACATGTACAAACAATTGACGAGGATAATTCAGCAGCTCACACATAGCATGTACAGGAATACAGCCTGTTCAAGTGTGTCTTCAAAATTTGTGCAAAGTGCGAATAACAGTCAGCGCTGGTAATTTCATAAGATAGTGAATTCCAAAAGCAGCCTAACCTGTATTAGAAAGAATCTTGGTCTGTCTGTTTTTTTTTTAAAATGGCAATTTTATTTAGCACGCTTTTTGTCACAGCCACCAAGCATTCAGCCCCATCTCCTTCCCCTCTTCCTCCTGGGACTTACCTCTGTGTGATACCCCCAGGCTTACCCCCTCAGGGCGGGGCCATCTGGGAGGTGTAGACACCCAGGATGCCTGTACAAGGATGCTGGCAGGGAGCACCTACCAGCATTGCCTCCCTGACTTACCCCCCCAGGGTGAGGCAAGGTGCCACGCTACATGGGTGGACAATGGTGCTAGGTCACCCAAGAGTGCCATGGTGGCGATTGGGACTGGAGGAGCAGGGCATCATACATGGCAGATGCGAGAAGTTTTTCTAAAATCCCCATGGGAGGAGATTGACATGCAATGACGTGGGGTGCCACAGCGCCAACATCCAACACCCCCCCCCACAGCATCTTGGCAGTCAAGAGCCGCTGATCCCTGGCCTCTGACAGCAGTCAGACCAGCACCGAGTGCACTCCCACCCTCCCCACTGGAGAAGGAGAGCAGTCCTAGGGACACTCAATCCCCCGGCCGTCCCTCCAACTCTTGGGTCCGTTCCCAAACCTGAGATATCAGTGTCACAGATAGATGCTCTACCACTGTCCCAGCGAGCTGGCCAAACATGCAATTTTAAGGCTGACCCAATTGCTGATATATTTTCTTTTTTATTACGTAGTATTTTTTTTTATTTCTGGCGCTGGATCCCCCTACAGCTGCCCCACCCTGTAAGAAAGATCCAGTGTCCATCCGCCTCAGTGTCCCCTGGATTACCCTCCCAGAGTAGAGCCCTCAAGCCCTTCAACACTAAGTCCGGGGGTGCCAGATAATGGATGGGTGGTGACCCTGGGTTGCCACAGGCAGAAGGCATAAGTCGCATGCCAGAAGATTTTTCTTCTGGTGCTGTGTTGCAAGGGGCATGTCTGATGGGCGCCACGACACAGCCACGTCATGCATCAGACCCCCCCCCAGAATGGCTCTAGTCAGTGCTTTGGTATCGGTGCTTCTCGAGGTCACCCAGAAGCACTAGACTGAGGTCACTCTGCCCCCTCCCGGAGGTGGAGAGCGTGCCATGGCCGCTCAATCCACCCCTGCCCTGGCCGGTCCTCAAGCATCCTGAGTCCGTTCCCGAACCCAGGGTGCCTGTGTCACAGTGGTAAATCTTTCCATTGTGCCAGTGGGCCGGCCCCCCACTGTTGTTTTAGTAGCCACTCGACAGCCACTGACTCGCTGTGTGACCCTGGGTAAGTGACATCATCCTCAAGCATTGCATTACTGGAGTATGTGCAACTGTGCTTTCTTTAAACTTTGGTTGTACGGCCAGTATCCTCCGGGATAACCCATGCCTCAGGGCATTTGCTGTGGGGTTCTTTTGTAGTTCTTTTCCTTCTCTATTTTCTGCTCCCCATGCCTCAAACAAATAACAACCCCCTTAAGGGGTGCCTGGCTCCCTCTCCCTGGGTAAGACACAGATATGGTACACTGATGAGTCCAAATGAGGACAAAACATGTGTCTGTGTCTGCTGTTCTTAGCCTTTGCTGATTACACTGTGAGGCCTTCTGGCACCATGCAATTCTGCTTAAAGTTGAGCCAGTCCAAATTCTCTCATGGGGATTTGCATATGTTTTGCATGATGCTTTGCATTATTGGGGTATGTGCAATCATCCTCATGGTTACTTCAGTCCCTTCCCATCTATGTAATGTGGATAGAAGCAGGAATGCTCACCCCTGATAACAAGACATTGTTACTGGCAAACCTTTCTCTGGTGTGATGCAATACCTCATTTTCTGTGGGGTCCTACTTGTGCAGCATTTCACAGATGGCAGGCCCTGTAAAGTTACATGAATTGATCCAGATCACACAGTAAGTGGATGCTGTGAGATTTGAACCTGCATCCCCTGGTTCCCTTAAATGACTTGCTCAGGGTCACAAAATGAGTTTGTGACTGTGGCAGGATTTGAAACTGGGTCTCTAGGCTCTCTTAAGCCTCTGCCTCCATAGATACATAGAATTTGTTGGCAGATAAGGACCACCCGGCCCATCTAGTCTGTCCATTTCTTTCCTACCTTTTCTGACGTTGGAGGCTATAGCTGATCTGCAGCTTTCCCTCCCTTCCTCATTTCTAGTATTCCCACGTGCCTGTCCCACACATTTTTGAATTCCTTCACCATGTTTTCCCCCACCACCCCTGCAAGGAGGCCAATCCAAGCAGCCACCACCCTTTCTGTAAAGAAGTACCTCCTCACATTGCCCCTTACTGTACCTCCTTCCAACTTCAAGACAGGTACCCTAAGTTTTAATGCACCTTCTTTTCTGAAATATGCTCCCCCTCCTGTACCCTATTTATCCTCTTTAGGTATTAGAATGTCTCTACCATGTCCCCTTAACCTCCTCATCTCCTGAGAAGACATATTGAGGTCTTTCAGCCTCTCAACCATTGTTGTAGCCCTTTTCTGGACTGCCTCCACCCTGTCCATGTCCTTTCTGAGCACTGTATTCCAGATGGGGTCTCACCAATGATCTGTACAGGGCAATTTTTAAAGGAAAACTGTGTAAATTGAAAGCCCCCCACCACAAAACTACCCCCATCAGCTTTTGGGTAGAAAAGCAAGTTTTCTAGGTATTTGCTACTTACTTTAATTTTGTTGCAAAATGTCCACGAACCGGAATATGGCAGATGCTGGGGCTCCATTTATAGCAAAGGGTGGCGCCACACTGCTCACTTAACTACATTCAGCAGTCTGGCGCCGCACCTTCACGTTAAATGGAGCCCCCCACCATCCGCCATATTCCTGGTTCGCAGACTTTTTGCGATAAAATTGACTAAGTAGCAGTGTGAGAAAAATGCGCTTTTTTATGTAAAAAGCTGGATGGGGGTAAGCTTTTCAGGGGCAGGGGGCTCTTAATTTACACAGTTCTCCTTTAAAACAATTTTAAGCCCCTCAACCTCCCAGGCATCTGCTTATGGTCTACCACGGTGCCATTTGTGCAGGCGAGGGCTAGCATCAGAAGGTCACAAATGATATCCCTGCAACAGCACTCCCTGCCATAGGACGCACTGATAGAGTGGGCAGCAGCAACCTCTCCCTAGAGTCAGTGGTCATTGTCTCCGCATCCTGTCCGGCCCAGAGCAGAGGGAGCCAGGCTCGGGACTTGATCCTAAACTTTCCAGGTGTAGCATCAACTGGTGCCACCAGGCTGGCTCCCACAGTGGCTCACTGTCATTCCTTATCCTGCACTGCCATCTAGTGGACATGACTGCAAAGTGTAGTACATCCCATTCACAGCCTCTGGCTGGTCACATTTCCCATAGGGAAACAGTGACAGCACAGCGTGTTCTGTGGCAGGGCAGGGGACTGGGCAGATGGGAGAAATACTCACAGGCAGAAATACAGGGACACCAGTTT
Source organism: Neoceratodus forsteri (assembly GCA_016271365.2). Lineage (NCBI taxonomy): Eukaryota > Metazoa > Chordata > Ceratodontiformes > Ceratodontidae > Neoceratodus > Neoceratodus forsteri. The sequence goes on along the minus strand of JADMNL010000033.1, from coordinate 18,656,486 downwards.
AAATGAAAAACAAAATAGCTTTACAGCAGCCAAACAAATATAGCTTACAGTCGGTGTAAGAGGAGTCTCTTGCAGAACAGTTCTGTTTTAACTCGTCAGTGGTCTCCTAGTTTCAGCCTTCTCTCTCTCTTTCTCTGTTTCATGGGCTCTGAATTAATGACACAGGCAGATTTATGACCGCCTCATGTCACATTACCCCCCCCCCCCCGAGGGTGATTAACAGAATGTCAATCTAACCCCTGGTCATACCTTATTGCTTAATGAGAACATCAGGCAAGTCACTGAGTTAGGATAGAGAAAAAAGCAAAACAAACTTTACCAAATACCCCAAAGCAACAAAAATATGAACTTTTAGGCTTAGACAAGAGAGATCAAAGACCCCGTTAACACCGATAGATGATCAAGGAACTGCAGACCTAACAACAGATCCATACAAAATATGATGGATCACTGGAGCATCCCCGGCCAATCACAGCACCTCCTTCAGTTGTGCATGAGACACGATTATTGCTGTAAGAGTACCGCACGGGCTCAGCACCGTAACGGGCTTCTTGATGACCACTCATCCTGCCAACTTTATTAAATAAAAGTTGTTGTTTTTTTAATTTAATAAAGTTAGCGATCTATAATAAGTTTATGGGTCCAGTTGGAGGGCCTCTTACAGCTATAAAAGTGTCACCTCTTGCATCATTAGAGCCACAGAACTGCTCACCTTCAGTTCGTAGACCTCTGGTCATAAAAATGCTCAAAGTGATACTCTTATAACCATGAGTGGCCCTCAAACCAGACTCATAAACTTATAAATGAGAACTTCCTTGAACTGTGCTAGAAGCTATACAGAACAGAAGGCACAGGATCTAAAGAAGATATGTAAAACTCCGTAAATAATATAAGTATACCGACACTAACAGAAGATCAGGCTATCTCCGCAAGGACATAGACAGGATGGAGGCAGTTCAGAGGAGGGCAACTAAAATGGTGCAGGGTCTGCACCAGAAACCATATGAAGAGAGACTAAAGGAGCTTAATATGTATACCCTTGAGGAAAGGAGGGAGAGGGGGACATGATAGAAACATTTAAGTACCTCAAGGGAATCAACAAAGTCCAAGAGGGTAGCATCTTTCAGGAAAAGAGATGTGCAAGAACAAGGGGGCACAATTTTCACAGAGAGGGTGGTGGATACATGGAACGGCCTTCCTGGTGAGGTTGTGGGGTCAAAAACAGCGGGGGAAATTCAAGAATGCATGGGACAGACATAAAGCAGTTATAGTGGGGATAGGAGGTAGTAGGCTGTTGGTTAACTAGAACCTGCAGCTTGTCCATTAGGTAGGAAATGGGCAGATTGGGTGGGCCAAGCGGTCCTTATCTGCCGTCAAAGTCTATGTTTCTATGGGACCGATTCTAGAAGCACCCCTATGCATGTCGCAAGTTGCGACATGCAAGGGTGCAGTTGCGCCAATGACCCTGCACTCGATTCTGTAAGAGGCAGGGTCCCGGCAGCTCAGTCCTGTGACTTGCACTAACCGCACAGGTAGCCCAAACAGAGGGCGTACCTGAATGATTGGCGGCATGCCTGCAGCATGCACACAAGAATGGCTTAACTGCCAGCCCCTGTCCCCAAGCCTGAAAAGCCCCTCAGGGCTAAGTGACCCCCTGCCCCGATCCCTCAATAATGACCCCAAAAAGCCCTTGGGGCTATCAGACCCCCTCCCAAGTCCCCAATTCAGTGTAAAAAAGCCTCTCAGGACTATAGGACCCCCCCTCACTGAGTCCCCCAATACAGTGTTGCAAAAAACACCCTCGGGGCTATCAGCCCCACTGAGTCCCAATCCCCATAATGTATTAGTAATAGCCCACAAGGCTGATCTCACCCCCCCAAACCCTGACTCCTGATCCCCAAACCTAAGTCCTGTGGTATTAATGCATAAAACATCCGTTATCCCTGGTAGTCTAGTGGCTCCCCACCCAGTAGTGCCAGACCACCCTGCTTCCCCCCAACCCATCCCCAGCTGGCAACTGCCAAAGCCCACCTCTCACCACCATGGCCAGCCGCCAACTGAACTCTGTATGAGTGGGTACTACTGTACATAGCATGTGCTCAATGACTGACAGCTCATTCGTTGAGCTTGTTCCGCACTCATATGCAGCTCAGTCGGCAGCTGGTCATGATGGTGAGAGGTGGGCTGTGCCAGTCGCCAGATGGGGATGGGTCAGGGAAGGAATGGGGTGGTCTGGCACTGCCAGGTGGAGGGGTGGAGGGGCACTAAACTACCAGGGATAACAGGACATTTTATGCATTAATACTGCAGGACTTGTGTTCGGGGATTGAGAGTCAGGGCTTGGGGGGTGCGATCAGCCCTGTGGGGATATTACTAATACATTATGGGGATCAGGACTTGGGGAGTCAATAGCCCTAAGGGGCTTTTTTTAAACACAGTATTGGGGGACTCAGGAAGGGGGTCCTATAGCCCTGATGGACTTTTCTTTACTCAGAATTAGGGGAATCAGGGAGGGGGGTCTGATAGCCCCAAGGGGCTTTTCTTAATCTTTATGGGGGGATCGGGGGCAGGGGGTCACATACCTCTGAGGAGCTATTATGGTAGTTTTGGAGAACTGGGAGCAGGGAGGAATTCAATAGGATTGGAAGGCAGTATAGCGCAGTGGTTTAAGGCTCTGAGCTGCAAATCTGGTGACATCCAACAGACCAGACCTGGGTTTAAATCCCACAGCTTCCACTTGCATACTGTGTGACCCTGAGCAAGTCACTTAACCTCCCAGTGCTCCCAGGTCACTCCTGTAAAAAAGCTTTCAGCTTAGTGTGTTACTCCTGGTTAAATAACTAAAAAAAATATATATATATATATATAGCCCTGTGGGGCTTTTCTACTGACTAGGGAATAGGGAAGGGAGTTGCATATACTGGGGGATTGGGGCTGGCTGCACAGTGGAACAACCGCTGATGGACGCAAAGTACACTTACACCAGCAATTAGCTGGTGTAACCATACTAAGACAGATGTTATCCAGTGGTTGTTTTAGAATAGCAACATCAGGGACTTGGAGGCTGCCCTTCCAGAATAGGGTGCAACTGCTGCCGTAAGCCCCCAGCACCATGTCGCAGGGGCGTTGTGGCATAACTGGTGACGTAAGTCCACTTTGGTGCAAGCAGCCTGCAACATGTCGCAGGCTGCTTTGCAGAATGCCGAATGTCTCATCTCCTGGCGTAAACTGCTACTTGCACCATTTTTTTGCCGCAAGTCAGTTTACGCCAGGCATAACCCTTTGAGAATCTGGCCTTATGTTTCTAACTTAACATAGAAACATAGACTTTGACGGCAGATAAGGACCACTTGGCCCACCCAGTCTGCCCATTTCCCTACCTGCTGGATAAGTTGCAGATCCTAGCTAACCAACAGCCTACTTCCTGCCACCGCCCACTACAATTGTCTTGTGTCTGTCCCATGCATGTTTGAATTCCCCCACTGTTTTAGCCCCAACAACCTCCCCCGGAAGGCAGTTCCTCCTCTCAAAGGAGATCCTCTGAAGAAATAACAACAGCAATAAGCAGTTTGACAAAAGGGAAGACTCCCAGAGAAGATGGTTACTCTGCAGAGTTACCAAGAATTTGCAAGAGAGAGAACTCCAATACTGAAAGCAGTAATCGCAGAATCATCAGAGGATGGCAAGCTACCACCGTCTATGATGAAGGGGGCTAGTACTCTCATACTTAAGCCAAACAAAAATAAAGAAAAGTGCATGGGCCACAGGCCAGTGACTTAGCTCAAACTCAGTGCAAAGATGTTAGCTAAGTTACTAGAGATTAGAATGCACCACTCTTACCATCTCTCATCAGCCATGTGCAAACAAGAGTTAGGAGTGGGAGACATATATCAGATGGTGCACAAAAGAAATCTCATCTGTTAGAGACAGCAAGAGACCTGGAGATATCTGCGGCTTTCAGAACTTTGGAACGTGAGAAAACACTTGACTAGGTGGAATGGCCCTAGAAAAGTACAGCATTCCCCCAGAATTAGTTCAAATGATAAGGTGCCCCATCACTCTCTGCTCCCCAACACATTACCTCCAAAAACCATATAAACACTACAAACAGGTATCTGCCTCTATCTCTGAAATCAAATAAAGAGGCAGAAGACACTGCAGAGCAGGACACTGCGGCACAGGAGCTAGCACAACAAAACTCACCCAAATCAGGAACCAAAACTAAACAAGCACAAAGAAATCCAAAACTTCTGATCATAGGAGACTCCATGATTCGGGAGTTGATACCCATCTCCAGCTAGGGGTGATGGTCAGATGTCTCCCAGGTACATCAGCATGGAGAGACACTGACCACATTGCTAAAATTGTTCACAAAGCAGGAGAAAACATTGATGTCCTAGTACACATAGGACTAATGATCTCACCAGCCGGTCAGTTGTGGAGACCAAGGAACACCTGACTAGGCTGGGTGACAACTATCATCTGTTTCGTCCGGCATCTCCTTCTCTGAGATCCTGCCAGTCTGGGAGAGGGGAGCAGATGGACGGAAGGTCAGAGAAGGGGAGATAGGGGAGCTAAACACATGGTTCAAGGACTGGTGCCAGGAAAAAGGACATAGATTTGTAGGGAACTGGCAACAGTTCTGGGAGCGAAAGTTCTTTAAATTTGATGGACTGCATCTGACTAAAGAGGGAGTCAGTGCATTGGGGCAGAAGTTTGACGTCTTTGCAGAATATTTAAACTAGCAAATGGGGAGAGGGGTGCAGCACCCCATACGTCGAATGGGAAGAACACCTCCCCTCAGCTAGTGGTCAAACAGGAATTCAGCGTGTTTGCCGTTCACTTGCATCACCAGGTAAGAAAAAGCTTTGTCTCCCATACGATGCACAGGGTAATGCCAAACTTCACCCAACAACTAACACACCAAAATCTGGCCAATGGAAATCATGTACAAAATGCTCACAGCCTGGGAAATAAGATCCCAGACCTGCAGGCAATAATGTCAGAGGCTAAACTGGACATAGTAGCGATTAGTGAGATGTGGTTTTACCAGTAACCACACTTGGGAGACTTCAGTACCGCAATATGTATTGTTCAGAAGAGACCAAGGTGCAAAAGGAGTGGCCCTGTATGTTAATGAAAATATCAAAGCTACAGAAATTCAGAATACACATAAGGAGCCAGAAGAACTGTGGGTCACCCTGGAAACAGGAGATGGGACAGCAATAAGAACTGGGGTTGTATACAGGCCCCCAGACCAGAGGAGGACATAGACACATTACTGTTAGAAGATATACAAAACATGACAGCTAAAGGAGGTTCTGATAATGGAGACTTCAACATGCCAGATACAGATTGGTCAATACCAGCAGGAACATCTGCCAAAACTAGACTCATAGTGGATTCCCTGCAGGAGAGGGCCTCAAACAACTGGTACACCAACCCACAGAGACAGGGCTATCCTAGATCTAGTACTGACTAACAAAGAAGGGATCACAGATCTCCAGGTAGAAGGTAACCTGGGGGCCAGTGACCATCACATGGTATGGTTCAATTTGGCTACTACATCTAAATCATCCCATTCCAAGGCAAAAATATGGGACTTCAGAGGAGCTGACTTTGATAAGATGGCCAACAGAGTTAAGCTAGCCCTGGTAAAAAGAAACACAGGTGAGGGGTACAGGCAAAGTGGGCAAGCATTAAGGATGCAATACTTGAAGCAACATCCCATTATGTTAGACAGAAAAGGAAGTGCAAAAGAAGAAGAAAACCACTTTGGTTCTCAAATACAGTAGCAGAAAAGGTCAGAGCCAAAAGGCTGGCCTTCAGGAAATATAAGGGAACACAGCGGGATGAAGATAGGGAGGCATGTACCAAACTTCCTAAGGGAAGCAGGTAAGGCAGTAAGGCAGGCAAAGTCCCAAACTGAGGAAACACTAAGCACGAACAGTAAAGAAGGTGACAAGACTTTCTATAGATACATTAGTGAAAGGAGAAAGTCCAGAGGGGTATTGCTAAGCTTAATGGAGAAAAGGGAGCATGGAGGAGGAGGACCTGTAAAGGCATCTAATCCTAAATAGATACTTTTGCTCAGTATTTACTGAAGAGAAGGTAGGGCAGGGCCCACAGCTCAGCATCATGGACACAGGGGAGGGAGGTGAGCACTACTCCCTTCACAAAAGAAAGGGTCCTACAAGAGCTTTGCTAAGCTCAGGGTGGATAAGGCAATGGGACCTGATGACATACATCCCAGGGTACTTAAGGAGCTAAAGGAGGAACTAGCAGAGCCATTAGCAGAATTGTTTAGTGAGTCTCTGAGCACAGGAGAGGTTCCAGAAGACTGGAGAAGGGCTCATGTGATCCCGCTCACAAAGAGTGGTAGCAGGGGAGGCGGGGAACTACAGACCGGTCAGTCTTAACTCAGTAGTGAATGAGATTATGGAGGCACTTCATGAAAGGATAGTGCAACACCTGGAATCATAGGGCACAGGATCCAAGACAGCATGGGTTTACAAAGGAAGGTCCTGTCAAACTAATCTCATAGATTTCTTTGACTGGGTAACCAGAGTGGTGGACCAAGGGGAGCAGTTGATGTTGCCTACCTTGACTTCAGCAAAGCTTTCGACACTGTTCCACATAGTAGATTGATAAATAAGCTGGGTAGGCTCGGGTGGGTCAGAAGTTGGTCAACTGGGTGGCAAACTGGTTGTCGGGCAGAAAACAGAGAGTGGTGGTAAATGGTATACAGTCAGAAGAGATGCAAGTCACAAGTGGGGTACCTCAGGGATCAGTCCTGGGGCCAGTCCTCTTCAACATCTTCATTAGTGACCTTGCAGATGGACTAGAGGGTAAGGCTTGTCTGTTTGCAGTTGACACCAAGATCTGCAACAGAGTAGATGATCCAGATGGGGTGGGCAGAATGAGAAGAGAGCTGGATAAACTAGCAGAATGGTCAGAAGAGTGGCAACTGGGATTTAATGCAAAGAAGTGCAAAATCATGCACATAGGGAAGAGAAACCCTGAAGCCACTTATAGGCTGGGAGGAGTTGCTAGCAGTCACAAAGGAAGAAAGAGACTTGGGCATCATCATCACTGATGACCTAAAATCATCCAAGCAGACCTCTAAAGCAGTAGGTAAGGCTAGGGGGTGTTAGGGGTGATTGGTAGGTATCACAAGTCGTAAGAGGGAGGTAATAATCCCTCTGTACAAGACACTGGTTAGGCCCATCTGGAGTACTGCGGTAGTATTGGAGGCCACACCTCACAAGGACATTAACTGAAATTGAGGCAGTCCAGAGAAGGGCAACCAAAATGGTGCAGGGACTGCATCAGAAGACATATGAGGACAGATTAACGGAGCTCAATATGTATACCCTTGAGCAAAGGAGGGAGAGAGGTGATATGATCGAGGCATTCAAACACCTTAAGGGCATAAACAAGGTGAAAGAGTCTAACATGTTTAAATATAAGAAAATAGCAGGACAAGAGGACACAGCATGAGATTAGAGGAGGCCGATTAAGGGGAATGTGAGAAATTCTTTTCACAGAAAGGGTGGTGGATGCATGGAATGGCTTACCACAAGAAGTGGTGGCTATGAATACAGTGCAGGGCTTCAAACAGGCATGGGATAGGCATAAGGGAGCAATACAAATGACTATGAATAGATAGGTCACTGACAGAGCAAAGGCCGATGGCACATTTATAAGGTAGAAAAAGAAATGGGCAGACTGGATGGGCCTTGAGGTCCTTATCTGCAGTCAACTTCTATGTTTCTATGTTTAAAACTATTGTACCAAGAACAAGTGGCAGCAGTAAACACAAAGGGCTTGAAATCCACAATGTTCTTCCTAGAGAGAGGGACATGTCGAGGGTGTTCTCTCTCCTCAGTGCTATTTAACCTGGCTCTGGAACCCCTATTCCTGAAAATCAAGATGGTGCTAGGATTACTGAAATAGAGTTTGGGGATGCACAGCACAGATTAACCACTTAGAAACATAGACTTTGACGGCAGATAAGGATCGCTTGACCCACCCAGTCTGTCCATTTCCCTATCTAATGGATAAGCTGCAGATCCTAGTTAACCAACAGCCTACTTTTTCCTACCCCCCACAACGTAAACATAGAAACATAGAATTTGATGGCAGATAAGGACCGCTTGGCCCACCCAGTCTGCCCATTTCCCTACCTACTGGATAAGCTGCAGATCCTAGTTAACCAGCAGCCTACTTCTTCTTACCCCACCCCCAGAATTGCCTTTATGACTGTCCCATGCATGCTTGAATTCCACCACTGATTTTGACTCCACAACCTCCTCCGGAAGGCCGTTCCATGCATCCACAACCCTCTCTGTGAAAAAATACTTCCTTAAATTACCTCTGAGCCGCCCCCCCCCATCTTCAAATTGTGCCTTCTTGTTCTTGCACACCTCTTTTTTTGAAAGATGCTACCCTCTTGGACTTTGTTGATTCCCTTGAGGTACTTGAAAGTTTCTATCATGTCCCTCCTCTCCCTCCTTTCCTCGAGGCTATATGTCTTCCGGTGCAGACCCTGCACCAGTTTAGTTGCCCTCCTCTGGACAGCTTCCATCCTGTCTATGTCTTTGCGGAGATTGGGTCTCCAGAACTGCACACAGTACTCCAGATGGGGTCTCACCAGCTGTCTGTACAGAGGGATAATAACTTCCTGTTTGCTACTGGTGATGCCTCTCCCTATGCATCCCAGTATCCCCAGCCCTCCTTGCTGCCCTCTCTCACATTGTTGCCCACCTTTACGCCATCTGATATGACTACCCCAGGTCCCTTTCCATTTTTGTTGTTGTTAGTATCTCACCCCCCATTGTGTACTCTTCCCCTGGGTTTTTGTTTCCCAGGTGCATTACCTTGGACTTCTTAGCATTGAATCTAAGCTGCCATACATTTGACCATTCCTCTAACCTTGCCAAGTCCCTTCTCATCCTTTCCACCCCACCCTGTGCATCAACTCTGTTGCAGATCTTAGTGTCATCTGCAAAGAGACATACTTTTCCTTCCAGTCCTTCCCTGCGTGAATCCATGCTACCTAGGGTCCTGTGCCCTCTGGCCTCTAGATACTCAACAATTCTTTCCTTCAGGAGTGATTCCATCTATTTTCCCTATCACTGAGGTTAAACTAACAGGTCTGTAGTTTCCTGCTTCTGCCTTGCTCCCACTTTTGTGAAGAGGAATCACATCTGCCCTCCTCCAGTCCTCAGGTACCACCCCATCCTCCCATGATTTGTTAAAAAGGGTAGTCAGTGGTGTCACTAGTTCTACCCTTAGCTCTTTTAGAATTCTGGGATGAATCTCATCAGGTCCCATTGCTTTGTCCACCTTCAGTTTTAAGAGTTCTTTCAGAACCCTTTCTTCTGTAAATGGGCTGGTATCAACTTCTGTATCAAGAACTGCCTTGTGTCTCTCCCATGCATTCTTGAATTTCCCCACTATTTTTGACCCCAAGACCTCCTCAGGAAGGCCGTTCCATGCATCTGCCACCCTCTCTGTGAAATAATACTTCCTCACATTGCCCCTGAGCCATCCCCTTCTATCTTCAAACTGTGCCCCCTGTTCTTGCGCATCTCTTTTTCCGAAAGATGCTTCCCTCTTGAGCTTCGTTGATTCCCTTGAGGTATTTATTTATTTAGCCTTTGTTAACAGGGTAAGTGCACTAGCCATAAAATGACTATTTTCAGGCACGACCCGGGAGAGTACAGACATGCAGAAACTGAACAGGATAACAAATTATAAGTGCTTTACATACAGTGAGTTAGAGGATACAAGATATCAGAGACATAAAGAGTAGAACATTCATAAGTTCATAGGTGCCTATCTATGCAATGAATAGAGAGGACCTTGGACAATAAATTATCAGGTGACATATCATATGAACAGAACAAGGTACACAAAAACAAAAACAGGTAATACAAAAGGAAGAAATAACCATTGAGAGCAGGGGGTGTCATTAAGGAAAAGGTCGGTAAGTGAGGAAGAGGGGAGCAAGCCATGAAATTAGATTATATGAGTGCATGTAAGTGTAAGAGAGATGCCTGCAGTGCAAGATTGTATATGGGCGGGGAAAGGGAGCCGGGACAGGCTGAGGCAGTAAGAGGGTTATATAGAGGTGAGGAAATGCTATTATATGGCCAGAGACATCAGTCATTAGGTAGGCTAAAAGCAGAAACAGATATCAGCAAACAGTAGATTCGAGCGCAGTTTTCTCTTAAAGCATGTGTGGGAGTTAGAAAGTCTAATGTCGAGAGGAAGGGAATTCCACAGCTGTGGAGCCGCAAGCTCAAATGCAACAGTTCCTTTCCTCGTGCAGCACCTCGGCAAATTCAGAAAGGATTTATCAGCTGATCGTAGACCATGGAGTGTGTCCTGAGGAACAAGCATAGCTGCAAGACACCTAGTGGTTTGATTTCGCATTATCGAATCAATAAGAGAGCCAAGGTAGTATTTCCTACTAGGTAACGGAGAGAGCGAACCAAGATCATTATAATGTTGACAGTGGTATTTAAGCTGAGAAGCAGAAGAGGCATAGCAACATATGTTGTTATACGTAATATCCCGTCTGAGTAGGTCAGTTTTATGAGCAGCCCCAAATAAGGGAGCCCCGTAGGTTAGGGTGGGGAGCAGAATCCCCCTCGCAATGGCCATTTTAGCTGATGGCATGAGCATATAGCTAGTCTTATATGCAACACCCAGTTTGGAGTTGACAGCTCTGCAAACAGACTGTACATGAAGATTAAGATCAAGAGATTGATCTAGCAGGATGCCCAGGTACTTGAAAGAGGTCACACATTCCAGTAATTGACCTTCTAAGTCCTGCACCGTCAGTGCTGCTGTTGTGCAAGCCCGGAGCTTTGGGGCCGATCCAAGCAGCATGGCTTTAGTTTCGCTAGTGTTGACAGCCAGTTTGTGGTCGTATAGCCAGTTTTGGATACTGTTTAAGTCAGAGGAAAGGGTTGTGTTGATAGTGTCTATATTAGTAGAACTTGTATAGATGACAAGATTGAAAGTTTCTATCATGCCCCCCCTTCCTCGAGGGTATACATATTACCCTTATATACTTATATAAATGATGTCATCATATCTGCTGCTCATCCCATAAAGTCTATACAAACAATATCTATTGAAAGTAGAAAGTTTTGAAAAGTTTTCCAGATACAAATGAAATGTTGAAAAATCAGAAATACTAACCATTAACCATCTGTGCCAGAAGAGATCTGTAGAAGAACTGGGTCTGCAATGGAGAGCAGAAGTGTATCTTACCTAGGAATTGACTTATGTGGACTGGCACTGCCACAGTGACTACAAATATAAAATTCATTTTGCAGCAGCTAAAGACTGTTACTGAAAGATAGAACAAGCTTCCAATATCCGTCGGACAAAGAATCCAGCTTCCGATATCCGTTGGACAAAGAATCCAATCAATCAAACTGAAGTTCTTACCAAGAGTGCTTTTTGTAATCAGCATGTTACGTTATAAGATACCAGCTGCATGTATTACTTGAGTATGAAGAACCCACAGCAAAGTCACGTGGACTGGGGAAAAAAACAGATACAACCTGCAAAGATTAACAAGAACCACAGAGAATGGTGGTCTCTAAGTGCCCAACATTAAACTATATCATTGGGCCACACAGCTGAGGCACATTAATGAATGGTTCAAGCTGAAAGAAGGAGGAGCCCAAAACATATATGTTCCAACATGGATAACTACAGGAAAATACATATTCCACAGGACTGTTATTGATGCATCCTCAGTGTTACACAGCTTCTTACCTGCATCACTAAAAAAAGTGGGCACTAGCATCACCAATGACACACGAATTAAAATATTAAAAGAAACTGGAGGTACACACACACATACAGTGTGGAACAACCTATATGAAACAGTAACAGCTTCAAAATTAATAAAAATGTCATCTGTAACAAAAGATTGACTGAATTGAGAATAATAAAAATAGCTAAGCTGGTGGTAGAAACTCGGCTTATACAGTATACAAGGAGCTCCATAGCCACCTCATCTCCTCTAATCGATGCCCTTGCTTCAAACCCCCCCCCCCAGCACCACTCCTACTTTCACTTGATCTTCTTTCTACCTAATGCCTTGCACTTAATCCTCCCCCCTGTCTGTCTACTTGTCTCCCCTCCCAACTTGATGTGCTTCTCCTCTTTGGCCTGTTATCGCAAACCCTTTGCCCTGTCTTACTATACCTCATTCTCAGCTCCTTAGATCTTTGTAATCATTGTCGAAAAGCTCCTACTTGCAATACTCTGTGCCCCATCTCCCAATCCGTGTGAATGTTTCTCCCCTAAGGATCTGCCTACCATATGTAATTTTGTAATTTCCCCTGCTCATTATACCTGATAGTTCCTTGTAAGTCTGTGGTTGTTTGTTTTCAATGAACCTCTTGCTGAACTTTGCATCATGATAATTTCTTGTAAATATGTGAGCTATGTCCTGCACCTGCCAACAAATTGCCTTATCACATGTTTTGTCATGAATCATACTGGTTGTACCTTGCTCTTATCACCTTGCTTGTGTTTTTACTGTCAAACCTTGTTTTGTTTCTGTGTTTTGTGTAATTCCACTCAGTAACCTCCTGGGTTGTGCCTGGAATAGTCATTCCTATGGCTAGCACACCTACCCACTAAACGAAAATGAACTAAATAAATACAACTTAGGTCACTACAGAATAGATACAACCTGAGAAGAGGTGAGTTTTTTGTCATACTACAAATACAGCCTGTGATCCAACAATACTGGGGCAAAACAGATGTCAGAGAGAACGAGGATCCATGGATGAAGGAATTTATAAAGAACCTATCAGTAAACAGTTCAGTATCACAATGGTACATACGTCAGATGATCAAAAAACATGGCAAGGCAGAGGGAACAAAAGAGTGGCAGAATAAGGTCTTAAACAAAGACACAGTGCAGTGGAAGTGAAAAGCCCTAAAAATGCAACAATTTAAAATAATAAACAACTCATAGTGTAAGGTGGCACATGATTCTAACTCACTTTCCATCTCAGCTCAAACCTTGCTGTACTACAATTTAAAAGGTCATGGAATGCGATTGTGCCCTTCTGGGGTACAGTCGCATTCCATGACCCTTGACCTGTACTACAACAAGGTCTGAGCCGAGGTAGGAAGCGCATGACCACATGCAACAGAAGCGGTAGGATCAACCAAATAAGAACTAACAACAGCGGCGTGATGACCCAAACCCGTGACTCGGGATCAACCAGCTACAACTAACAAATGCAGGATCAACCAGATATTTAATATACACTCCCAAATGAAACAACAGACTTCCAGCTCTTGCTAAACGAGGAATATGGCCACCATTTACATTTTTTTGAAAATCCCTCCCACACCCAATTGGCAACCAATAGAAGGTTGCACTACAAATGTAGGGACGCCTGGTCCCTAGCAACCACACATGTCACCCTAGCAATAGGACCTAGCTATCGGAATGGGACAGGCAATGAACCACCTCTTTTCTGTAATTAAAACATAAAAAATGCTAAAACTGTATTTTCTTTAGGAGGACACACCATACACTATAAAAATACTGGATGGGCAGCACTGTGCCCACCCAGTGCGATGTGCCAGTTCAGGGTTCTGATTCCCACGGATGTCTTGAGCTTTGCTCTCAAGGTCAGAGGGACTCAGAAGCCCTCGGTGGCACAACACACTGGTCGTGCATAGTTGCCATCCAGTATTCTCTATATCGACATGTCTCACAAATTTTTCAGGGTGAAAAGCATTCTTGCACCTTTATGTTGCAAGTACAGAAAGGAAGAAGGCAGTTTCATGCACATATTATAGGACTGCGCAGAGATAAGAACTTTTTGTTTGTGAACTTTGCTGTTATGTTTCTTGTATTCATTTATATATTAATATGTCCCACAGAGCCACTTATTGTGGAACAAGAGTGGTTTCTCACACATTCTGCCTAAGAGAGGACAACGAAGTGAAGCTGAGCTGTTCTGACCTGAGCAGAACGCAAGTGAACCCACTCTTATACCGTAAGGAGTGGCAGCGTAGGACATATTGATATATTATAGATCGATGGATCAATGTTACTATTTTTTTGTTTTTAAACTGCCGTGGAATGTGCCCATTTCCAGGGCATCTGCGTGTGAGACGCTCATTACAGAATAAGAGTGTCTCGCGCGCTTGGGAAAGGAGCACTCCGATTGGTCGGGCTCGCTCTCTCGATCTATTATATATTATAGTCTGTATGTTTGTATTTATATGTTGAAACTAAAGAAAATATTTAATTACAAAAAAAAGAGGGAGAACTTTTTGGAACGAAATCAAAAGCAAACTAAATGATCTGCTTGGTCTACGAAAACTATCTACACCAGAGATATGTGCTGTCGGTCATGTTAGTACGAAAGAGGTGGGCAGTAAGCGGAAGGCATAACATATATCTAATGGCTAACATGGTCAAATGGCAACTACTGAAACTGTGGCTGGACCACAGAAGGCCAGCCTAGAAGGAATGGCTGCAAGACATGTTGGAAGCACTGAAGACTGAGACAGCAGCCCATGGTTTGAAGACTTTCACCAAATATCTCAGATAATTTGGACAGCTGGATGCAATAATAGACATCCCTGAAGAAAAATTAACAACTGTACAATAAATAGTGACCAAAGGTACTTACCGCCCTAGAACCAAAGTGAACTACCCCTAAAACACCAATAAGATAAACAACTTGCCCAGTATTTACTACAGGAAAGACAACATATGAAACGCAAAACGAATACCCGAGACCTAATATCAGTGATATTTACCTCAGGTTATGCCTCGTACAAAACAAATGTTAACAGTCTATGCTGTCTATGAAACAGAACTTCAGATGTAGGACGCTATACACAAAGGAACATTATATACTGTATTTGTTGTTTAGGTTTCCTAATGGGTACTGTTATATGTTATACAAAGTCGTGCACTTAAACAAAATGCAGTCAGTTAGACATGTAGATATTGCTTCTAAATGAAATAATCCAGATAAATCTGTAACTGTCACAACTTTTAATATCGTAGTATGTACGAAACAACACGATTTTGAATGTAGAAACACAGATACACTTATCTAACCATGCATGATTGCAGTACTATATGTCTTGACTGTACAAGTTCAATGTCGTGTAATGTTTGTTGTGTATTTTACACTCGTCTGAAAAGTAAACAAAAAAATAAAATGAATAAAAAGGAATGTTTTGCTTCGTCACTAAATTGCCTCAGTATCTTTGTGCTTCCCTGTGTACCCCTCTCCAGGGTGCCTCTGGGAACGAGCTGTTTACAGCTCAGTAGGGCTTTCCTGGTAAAAAAAAAATCAATCCATCAATCAATAAATGCTCCTCCCCCGGTGACCACAGGTTGTAGTGCAGTTGGAACCACTCCAGCAGCAAACCGATAATGCAGGCTGGTGCCGCACGTAAGCACCCAACTGCGTGAGGATGTGCATTTGGTATCCTTGCTGCTGGCATCCTGGGTGGGGGGGGGGCCAAAAGAAACAGGACATCCCAGAGTGCAGCAGGAGAAAACCAACACTCCTTTGCCCTGTTGTTCCCACAGGTCTCCTCCTTCCTGCAAGAGATAGACCTGCAGGAGATAGCTGCTACCCTCTCTTCCCTGTGAAATCCACCACAAAATCATAGTTCCGTGGATTCCATGGAAGGAAGAAGGGTAAGTGCCTGGGGTGGGGCTGGAAGGCATGTGGTAGAAGGGGGCAGCATCCATGAAGGGGGCAAAGAAAACATTTATTTATTTATTTTATTTAGCTTTTGTTTACCGGGTAAGTACACTAGACAAGTTTTATGCCTATTTTCAGGAACGACCCGGGAGAATACAACATGAGGAACAACAGTCAAGGAGACATGGCAAAGAGAGTACAGTTTTTTGTCACAGTAAACAAACATGTGGGAAATACATCATTTGACGCTGGGGAAACATATAGTAGTAAGCACATTTCAGATTATACACTCTAGACTAGCTAGTTTAACTGACAGATATATACAGATCATCATACATAGGAGTGGAGCATAGTGCAAGGACTGGATTGGTCATAATATAACTTATAACATTGTCGTATACACCCCCTAAGCTAGTTGGATCACGGACAGGTATATACAGCTCATCACATTTTTCTAAATATGCACAATAATGATCACCCAGAACACATTCAAAATTAAAAATGGTCAAATAATACATAACAAGGCTGGGTTCCTATTGCCAGCATCCTCATGACATCACTTGAGCTTCACTCTCCTGGATTAAAGTCCAGGGCCTACAATGTATGTCTATAAGCAATGAAGGGGTTAACACTGAATGCTCCTCCTACCTGTCTGGCATTGGGCTCCAGTAAACCCCGGCGGGCATTTGCAGGTGTTGGGGCTGATGCAGGTACCACCATTTTGGCAAGCTTGGTCGCAGACCGCTAGAAGAAGAGGAAGTTAAACATGAAAGCAAAAAAAAAACATGGTCTAACGTCAGCTGTTTTGGGGGCTAAAAGGTACTGTGAAGCATTATGATACATGATACCCGGTTACTAAAGACTAAAATAAAAATAAAATGATCAACTCATCTAAATAATAGGGAAAGAATGACATTCAGATCAAAAAATACCATTCAAGTGACATCAGAAGTTGAAAATACCATTGCACTGACATCCGATCAATGGTATTATGGGATGGAATGGTCAGAGAGTGCCCTGTGTTACAAAAAAATAGCAGCTAAAAAACCATAACTTTTTTTCTTTTTTTTTGGTAGAACTTTTTGCTCTCCATTGCCACCTTGCACCTGTCTTTGGGATGTAACTCAGGGACTCCCCGTCCTGTCTACCACTCCCCCTACTATCACACTAGTGGGGATATGTACAGAATGGGACTCAAAAGTCCCAAGGGCCATCATATATAGCAATGGGGGGACATGGGACATGCTGTTTTTCCCCTTGTTTTTTTTTCTCCCCTTTACTCCCTGGGGCTTCAACAAACACAGTTGCACATGTTCGTAGAGGTGTGCATGTGCGCCAGAACCGGCTGTCCCACTCCACCCGCCCAATCTAGTGCCGCCTGTCCTCCATTTGCTTGGCGCTGCCACCAAGCCTCCACTTGGTAGCAGCCAAGAGCCAGAAATGCTCACCTGCCCAATCCAGGAGAGAGTTGGCGTCTGCTCAGCCCTCTCCCAGCTCTCCCAACCCCGGGCAACCTGAGTTCGGACATGAACTTAGTTTGCTGGCATGGCACAAGGTAAGGCACTTCACAGCACCTCAGCCCTCAGCGCCACCAGGCTGGCTAGGAACCATGATTCTGAACTGGACAAGAAAAATCCTGCCAACTGATTGTTCAATCAGGGTCATTACACATGAGGAGATCTCACAATGTACAGACAGATAAGGTCCCAGCTGGTCATTTTAATCTAATTACAGGTTGTTTTGCTTTTTTTTTCTTTAAGTCTCTTTAGCATTCACAGTAATGCATTCCAGGGCATGTGATGTTGTTACAGTTATCCGTTCCCCATGTGGGTTACAGCAGCTGCACCCTTTGCACCACACCAAACAAGGTGTGAGTAAACCCCACAGTAACGCACACCCTGTTGTGCATTATCACCTAAGTAACAAGGCCTGTACTTCCATCTTGGGATTTTGGTAACAACACAAGTCACTCAAGCTTTGCTGTTGAGGTTTACAATGTCACCATAATCCTTTGACGGAATTTAAGATAATAGAACAGCAGTCTATCAATAACAGAGTTGTAACTGTATGAAGGCATTCCGGTGATATCATAATCCGTGAGAGGGAAGTTCGACTGACTTGGCTCAAATGATTTGTGATGTCATCAGAATCCATCAATGGAATGACTAGATCAGTTACCAGTGTTTTCCGATCTGTTATTTTCTTCTAATACATGGAACTCTGAATATTCCATCTCCTGATACTCTTATTCTAATGTCAGAGTAATGATACGATGAGTTTTTGGCATCACTAATTCTCTATGAGAAAAAACAATTACTCACATTTTGCAGCCTTGTTATTAATGGTTCCCTATCCATAATTGTATTGATGATATATGGTTGGTAATTCACAGATAGTCCATACACTTTTTTTTTGGTAATTCACAGTTGTGACATCAGAAATGCTATGACTCATTGTCATGATGTCAGAACAGTGATTGTTTTTAGAATGTCAATCACTACTTTTTTATCAGTTAAATGGTATATTATTCACAGCACTATGATCATGCCCCTCTCTGTTTTCTGCATCTGTCTACACCCCACCCTTTCGATCCCTTTTGGAATTCAGAACACTGTGATCATGTCCCTCTCAGCCTTCTGTATCTGTGTATACTCAAACCTATGTATCTACTTTAGTATTCAGAACACGTGATTGTGTCCCTCTCAGCCTTCTGTATCTGTGTATACTCAAACCTATGTATCTACTTTAGTATTCAGAACATGTGATCGTGTCCCTCTCAGCCTTCTGTATCTGTGTATACTCAAACCTATGTATCTACTTTAGTATTCAGAACACGTGATCGTGTCCCCTCTCAGCCTTCTGCATCTGTGTATACTCAAACCTGTGGATCTACGTTAGTATTCAGAACACGTGATTGTGTCCCCTCTCAGCCTTCTGTATCTGTGTATACTCAAACCTATGTATCTACTTTAGTATTCAGAACACGTGATCGTGTCCCTCTCAGCCTTCTGTATATGTGTATACTCAAACCTGTGTATCTACTTTAGTATTCAGAACACGTGATCGTGTCCCTCTCAGCCTTCTGTATCTGTGTATACTCAAACCTATGTATCTACTTTAGTATTCAGAACACTGTGATCATGTCCGCTCTCAGGCTTCTGTATCTGTGTATACCCCATCCTGTCTATCCCCTTTAGTATTCAGAATGCGTGATCGTGTCCCTTCTCAGCCTTCTGTATCTGTGTATACCCCACCCTGTCTATCCCCGTTAGCATTCAAAACACTGTGACCGTGTTCCCTCTCAGCCATCTGTATCTGTGTATACCCCACCCTGACTATCCCCTTTAGTATTCAGAACATGTGATCATGTCCCTTCTCAGCCTTCTCTATCTGTGTATACTCCACCCTGTCTATCCCCTTTAGTATTCAAAACACTATGATCATGTCCCTTCTCAGCCTTCTCTATCTGTGTATACTCCACCCTGTCTATCCCCTTTAGTATTCAAAACACTATGATCGTGTCCCCTCTCAGCCTTCTCTATCTGTGTATACCCAATCCTGTCTATCCCCTTTAGTATTCAGAACACGTGATAGTGTCCCCTCTCAGCCTTCTGTATCTGTGTATACCCACCCTGTCTATCCCCTTTAGTATTCAGAACACTGTGATCATGTCCCCTCTCAGCCTTCTGTATCTGTGTATACCCCACCCTGTCTATCCCCTTTAGTATTCAGAACACTGGGACTGCTGTGTACACCCCACCCTGTCTATCCCCTTTAGTATTAAGAACACTGTGATCATGCCCACTCTCAGCATTCTGTATCTGTGTATACCCCACCCTGTCTACCCCCCTTTGTTATTCAGAACATGTGATCATGTCCCCTATCAGTCTTCTGTATCTGGGTATATGCCACCCTGTCTATCCCCTTTTGTATTCAGAACATGTGACCATGTCCCCTCTTAGCCTTCTGTATCTGTGTATACTCCACCCTGTCTATCCCCTTTAGTATTCAGAATACTGTGACCGTGCCCTCCTCATGCCTTCTGTATTTGTGTATACCCCACCCTGTCTATTCCTATTAGTGTTTAGAACACTGTGATCGTGTCCCCTCTTAGCCTTCTGTATCTGTGTATACCCCACCCTGTTTATCCCCTTTAGTATTCAGAATACTGTGATCATGTCTGCTCTCAGGCTTCTGTATCTGTGTATACCCCATCCTGTCTATCCCCTTTAGAATTCAGAATGCGTGATCGTGTCCCCTCTCAGCCTTCTGTATCTGTGTATACCCCACCCTGTCTATCCCCTTTAGTATTCAGAATACTGTGACCGTGCCCTCCTCATGCCTTCTGTATTTGTGTATACCCCACCCTGTCTATTCCTATTAGTGTTTAGAACACTGTGATCGTGTCCCCTCTTAGCCTTCTGTATCTGTGTATACCCCACCCTGTTTATCCCCTTTAGTATTCAGAATACTGTGATCATGTCTGCTCTCAGGCTTCTGTATCTGTGTATACCCCATCCTGTCTATCCCCTTTAGAATTCAGAATGCGTGATCGTGTCCCCCCTCACCCTTCTGTAGCTGTGTATACTCCACCCTGTCTATCCCCTTTAGTATTCAGAAAATGCAATCATGTCCCCTTTCAGCCTTCTGTATCCATGTATACACCCACCCTGTCTATCCCCTTTAGTATTCAGAACATGTGATCATGTCCCTTCTCAGCCTTCTGTATCTGTGTATACCCCACCCTGTCTTTCCCCTTTAGTATTAAGAACACTGTGATCGTGTCCCCTTTTAGCCTTCTGTATCTGTGTATACTCCACCCTGTCTATCCCCTTTAGTATTCAGAACACTGTGATCATGTCCCTTCTCAGCCTTCTGTATCTGTGTACACCCCACCCTGTCTATCCCCTTTAGTATTCGGAACATGTGATCATGTCCCCTCTCAGCTTTCTGTATCTGTGTATACCCCACCCTGTCTATCCCCTTTAGTATTCAGAACATGTGATCGTGTCCCCCCTCACCCTTCTGTAGCTGTGTATACTCCACCCTGTCTATCCTCTTTAGTATTCAGAAAATGCAATCATGTCCCCTTTCAGCCTTCTGTATCCATGTATACACCCACCCTGTCTATCCCCTTTAGTATTCAGAACATGTGATCATGTCCCTGCTCAGCCTTCTGTATCTGTGTATACCCCATCCTGTCTATCGCCTTTAGTATTCAGAACACGTGATCGTGTCCCCTCTCAGCCTTCTGTATCTGTGTATACCCACCCTGTCTATCCTCTTTAGTATTAAGAACATGTTATCATGTCCCCTCTTAGCCTTCTGTATCTGTGTATATGCCACCCTGTCTATCCCCTTTTGTATTCAGAACACTGTAATCATGTCCCCTCTCAGCCTTCTGTATCTGTGTATACCCCACCCTGTCTATCCCCTTTGGTATTAAACACACTGTGATCGTGTTCCCTCTCAGCCTTCTGTATCTGTGTATACCCCGTCCTGTCTATCCCCTTTAGTATTAAGCACACTGTGATCGTGTCCCTTCTCAGCCTTCTGTATCTGTGTCTACCCCATCCTGTCTATCTCCTTTAGTATTCACAACATGTGATCATATCCCCTCTCAGCCTTCTATATCTGTGTATACCCCACCCTGTCTAGCTCCTTTAGTATTCAGAACACTGTGATCATGTCCCCTCTCAGCCTTCTGTATCTGTGTATACCCCACCCTGTCTATCCTCTTTAGTATTTAGAACATGTTATCGTGTCCCCTCTTAGCCTTCTGTATCTGTGTATATGCCACCCTGTCTATTCCCTTTTGTATTCAGAACATGTGATCATGTCCCCTCTCAGCCTTCTGTATCTGTGTATACCCCACCCTGTCTATCCGCTTTACTATTCAGAACACTGTGATCGTGTCCCCTCTCAGCCTTCTCTATCTGTGTATACCCCACCCTGTCTATCCCCTTTAGTATTTAGAACACTGTGATCATGTCCGCTCTCAGGCTTCTGTATCTGTGTATACCCCATCCTGTCTATCCCCTTTAGTATTCAGAACGCGTGATCGTGTCCCTTCTCAGCTTTCTGTATCTGTGTATACCCCACCCTGTCTATCCCCTTTAGTATTCAGAACACTGTGACCGTGTTCCCTCTCAGCCTTCTGTATCTGTGTATACCCCACCCTGTCTATCCCCTTTAGTATTCAGAACACGTGATCATGTCCCCTCTCAGCCTTCTGTATCTGTGTATACCTCACCCTGTCTATCCCCTTTAGTATTCAGAACACTGGGACTGTGTCCCTGTTAGCCGTCTGTATCTGTGTACACCCCACCCTGTCTATCCTCTTTAGTATTCAGAACATGTGATCGTGTCCCCTCTCAGCATTCTGTATCTGTGTATACCCTACCCTGTCTATCCATTTTAGTATTCAGAACATGTGATCGTGTCCCCTCTTAGCCTTCTGTATCTGTGTATACCCCACCCTGTCTATCCCCTTTAGTATTCAGAATACTGTGACCGTGTCCCTCCTCATGCCTTCTGTATTTGTGTATACCCCACCCTGTCTATTCCGATTAGTATTTAGAACACTGTGATTGTGTCCCCTCTTAGCCTTCTGTATCTGTGTATACCCCACCCTGTCTATCCCCTTTAGTATTCAGAACACGTGATCGTGTCCCCTCTCAGCCTTCTGTATCCATGTATACACCCACCCTGTCTATCCCCTTTAGTATTCGGAACATGTGATCATGTCCCTTCTCAGCCTTCTGTATCTGTGTATACCCCATCCTGTTTAACCCCTTTAGTATTCAGAACACGTGATCGTGTCCCCTCTCAGCCTTCTGTATCTGTCTATACCCCACCCTGTCTATCCCCTTTAGTATTCAGAACATGTGATCGTGTCCCCTCTCAGCCTTCTGTATCCATGTATACACCCACCCTGTCTATCCCCTTTAGTGTTCGGAACATGCGATCATGTCCCTTCTCAGCCTTCTGTATCTGTGTATACCCCATCCTGTTTAACCCCTTTAGTATTCAGAACACGTGATAGTGTCCCCTCTCAGCCTTCTGTATCTGTGTATACCCACCCTGTCTATCCCCTTTAGTATTAAGAACATTGTGATCATGTCCCCTCTCAGCCTTCTGTATCTGTGTATACCCCATCCTGTCTATCTCCTTTAGTATTCAGAACACGTGATCGTGTCCCCTCTCAGCCTTCTGTATCTGTGTATACCCACCCTGTCTATCCCCTTTAGTATTAAGCACACTGTGATCATGTCCCTTCTCAGCCTTCTGTATATGTGTATACTCCACCATGTCTATCCCCTTTAGTATTAAGCACACTGTGATCGTGTCCCCTCTCAGCCTTCTGTATCTGTGTATACCCCACCCTGTCTATCCCCTTTAGTATTTAGAACATGTTGTCGTGTCCCCTCTCAGCCTTCTGTATCTGTGTATACACCACCCTGTCTATCCCCTTTAGTATTCAGAACACGTGATCATGTCCCTTCTCAGCCTTCTCTATCTGTGTATACCCCACCCTGACTACCCCCTTTGTTATTCAGAACATGTGATCATGTCCCCTCTCAGTCTTCTGTATCTGTGTATACCCCCACCCTGTCTATCCCCTTTAGTATTCAGAATACTGTGACCGTGTCCCTCCTCATGCCTTCTGTATTTGTGTATACCCCACCCTGCCTATTCCGATTAGTATTTAGAACACTGTGATTGTGTCCCCTCTCAGCCTTCTGTATCTGTGTATACCCCACCCTGTCTATCCCTGTTAGTATTCAGAACACGTGATCGTGTCCGCTCTCAGCCTTCTGTATCTGTGTATACCCCATCCTGTCTATCCCCTTTAGTATTCAGAACACTATGATCATGTCTCCCCCTCACCCTTCTGTATCCATGTATACACCCACCCTGTCTATCCCCTTTAGTATTCATGTGAACATGTGATCGTGTCCCTTCTCAGCCTTCTGTATCTGTGTATACCCCATCCTGTTTAACCCCTTTAGTATTCAGAACACGTGATAGTGTCCCCTCTCAGCCTTCTGTATCTGTGTATACTCCACTATGTCTATCCCCTTTAGTATTAAGCACACTGTGATCGTGTCCCCTCTCAGCCTTCTGTATATGTGTATACTCCACCATGTCTATCCCCTTTAGTATTAAGCACACTGTGATCGTGTCCCCTCTCAGCCTTCTGTATCTGTGTATACCCCACCCTGTCTATCCCCTTTAGTATTTAGAACATGTTATCGTGTCCCTTCTTAGCCTTCTGTATCTATGTATACGCCACCCTGTCTATCCCCTTTAGTATTCAGAACACATGATCATGTCCCTTCTCAGCCTTCTCTATCTGTGTATACCCCACCCTGTCTATCCCCTTTAGTATTCAGAACACTGTGATCATGCCCCCTCTCAGCATTCTGCATCTGTGTATACCCCACCCTGTCTACCCCCTTTGTTATTCAGAACATGTGATCATGTCCCCTCTCAGTCTTCTGTATCTGGGTATATGCCACGCTGTCTATCCCCTTTTGTATTCAGAACATGTGACCATGTCCCCTCTTAGCCTTCTGTATCTGTGTATACCCCACCCTGTCTATCCCCTTTACTATTCAGAATACTGTGACCGTGTCCCTCCTCATGCCTTCTGTATTTGTGTATACCCCACCCTGTCTATTCCTATTAGTATTTAGAACACTGTGATCATGTCCCCTCCCCTCCTTCTGTATTTATGTATACTCCTGTCTATCCCCTTTAGTATTCAGAACACTGTGATCATGTTCCCTCTCAGCCTTCACTTTTCTAGGCCAAATATGCTGATGATGTCCAAACTCTCCTCCTAGCTCTTGCTTCCTACACCACTAACCAGCTTGTTGACCTTGTGCTGGACCCTTACAACATTGTCCATGGCCTTTCAGTACTGTGGTGGCCAGAAATGGGTATGTTACCCCAAGTATGCTCAAACCAATCCCTTGTAGAGGGGGAGGATCGCTTCCCATGAACTGGTTCTTGCTTCCTTCTCATGAATCCCAGACTTGCATTTTCTCTCTTGACTGTGGCAGAACACTGCTTGCCTGGCTTCAGTTTACTGCCTGGCTTCAGTTTACCACCCACAACTGCCTCTAAGGTAATGGAGTTTAAGATAGTCATACGTACGTATAGGGCATTCATCTCCATCCTCTGACCATCCTTTACAGCATGTGTACTCTGGCAAAGTCACCGTAATGGTACGATTTCTAGTCTTTTGTGTCTCTAGAAGTCTGGGAGGCAAGCAGAGAAGAGGGAAATGACAAAATGCATGTTACTTTATATGACTGATTACAGTAGGTTGGACTCAAAATACCTGTGCAAGGACAGCGGTGGAAATTTTGATTACATGGATAGTTTTTAATGATGAGGATAAAGGCAATGTTGATCACGATATAATGAAGAAGGTGTTGGCAAAGATGAAGATAACAGCCATGGTGGCGGTGAAGATGAAAAGGAGGGACGATGATGAACATGGAGATTGTCATTGAAAGATTTGAGAGTAGTAATTGGAATGGTATTAGTGGTATTACTGGCAAAGATAGGGGCGGTGAAGACGAAGATGGTAGCATAATTGCAATGACGGTGAGGATGAAGATGATTGTGGTAGTGTTGAGGGTAGAAAAAGGAATGTTTGTAGTGGATTTACCAGCAGGAATAGGGATGGTGAAGATGAAGATGATAAAATGTTCAATGATGGTGAGGATGAAGATAACTGAAATTGTGAGAGTGGTGTGGAAGATGAAAAGGAAGATTATTGTAATGATACTGATCCTAGTGATGATGAGGATGGTGATGGCAGTGAGAAGGCTCCCCGAGATCACACTGACAGTGTGAATGACTGTGATATCACTAGTGCCAATTATGCTAGTGAGGATGTAGGTGATGGTGATAGGTGATGATGTTAAAGGTTATTATGACAAGTGCAATGATAATTGGAAAACCAATGATGACGTCCTTAAGCCTTCCCATATTGTATACAGTACAGCTTCGGATTCAGAGAAAAACAGTGATCACTGAGAGCCAGCAACAATATCTAACTCTTCTAAGGTGAATGCATGTTTGGTTTGTGATGACAAGGCAAGTAATATGGTGACACAAGATGTGTCTGCTTCTGATCAAACACCCTTTATGTGCACTGCTCTCTTCATCTATATAAAAACACAACAAAACTCAAATAACTCAACCAGATCATATGAACATGCGAACGTATGAAGAAGCCAGCAGAAAAGGCCATTTGGTCTATCAAGTCTGCTCATATTGCAGGCTCCACAGCTTGAGCTGATGTCCCTCCTCCCTCCCCACTCCTCCCATCCTCCCTACCCATGATCCTTACCTGCTCCTATGACTATCCCATCCTTTCTTAAAACTGCCCACTGTCTTCGATGAGATGATCTATTCCAGGAGTGCATTGCAAGTGTCCACCACCCTCTCTGTGAAGAAGTGCTTCCTGACCTCCCTCTTAAACCTCCCGCCCTCCAGCTTAAGACTTTGCCCCCTCATGTTATGGTTGCCACTCAGCTTAAAGAGACTCTCCTTATCAACTTTATTTATCCCTTTCAAGTACTTCAAGGTCCCAATCATGTCCCCTCTCTCTCTCTCTCTCTCTCTCGCTCTCTCCCCTGTCTTCCCGGGAGTACATGTTCAGTGCCCTCAACCTCTCCTCATATGCCTTACCCTGTTGACCTACTATCATCTTTGTAGTCCTCCTCTGAACCTTCTCCAGCAGGTTAATGTCCTTTTTGAGGTGTGGGCACCAATACTGAACTCCATACTCTAGATGCGGCCTTACCAGTGACCTGTACGAGGGCAGTATAACCTCCTCTCTCCTACTACTGATCCCCCTAGATATGCATCCCAGCATCTTGTTTGCCTGTGCTGCTACTTTCTTGCACTGCCTGGAGTGCTTCAGGTCACTAGTGATCATCACTCCCAGGTCCTTCTCCTCATCTGATGCAGATATTCAGACTCCACCCAGGTAGTACTCTGTCTTTGCATTCATGGCTCCAATATACATAACTTTGCATTTCTTGGCATGTCCACTCTCCCACAGAGCTTGGTGTCATCCATGAATAGACACATGTTGTCCTTAATGCCATCCCCAATGTCATTGATGAAGACATTGAACAACACCGGCCCCAGCACAGAGCCCTGTATAATAATAATAACCATAATCACCAAGATGACAGCCTGGGTAAAGAATTGGCTGGAGAATAGGACACAGAGAGTAATAGTAAATGGAGTTCACTCTGAAAAAGGGGTTAAGTCAGGGGTACCGCAGGGTTCAGTATTAGATGGTCCTCTTCAATGTCTTTATGTTTACATTGCAGAGGGACTGGAAGGAAAAGTATGTCTCTTTGCAGATGACACAAAGATCTGCAACAGAGTTGATGCACAAGGTGGGGTGGAAAGGATGAGAAGGACTTGGCAGGTTAGAGGAATGGTCAAATGTATGGCAGCTTAGATTCAATGCTAAGAAGTGCAAGGTAATGCACCTGGGAAACAAAACCCAGAGGAAGAGTACACAGTGGGGGGTGAGATACTAACAACAACACAAATGGAAAGAGACCTGGGGGTAGTCATATCAGATGACCTAAAGGTGGGCAAGCAATGTGAGAGGGCAGCAAGGAGGGCTGGGGATACTGGGATGTATAGGGAGAGGCATCACCAGTAGAAAACAGGAAGTTATTATCCCTCTGTACAGACAGCTGGTGAGACCACATCTGAGTACTGCATACAGTTCTGGAGACCCAGTCTCCACAAAGACATAGACAGGATGGAAGCTGTCCAGAGGAAGGCAACTAAAATGGTGCAAGGTCTGCACCGGAAGACATATGAAGAGAGACTTAAGGAGCTTAATATGTATAGCCTCGAGGAAAGGAGGGAGAGGGGGACATGATAGAAACGTCAAGTACCTCAAGGAATCAACAAAGTCCAAGAGGGTGAGCATCTTTCAAAAAAAGAAGTGTGCAAGAACAAAGGGGCACAATTTGAAGATAGAAGGGGTGGCTCAGAGGTAATTTAAGGAAGTATTTTTTCACAGAGAGGGTTGTGGATGTATGGAACAGCCTTCCAGAGGAGGTTGTGGATTCAAAACAGTGGTGGAATTCAAGCATGCATGGGACAGTCATAAAGCAATTCTAGGGGGTGGGGGTAGGAAGAAGTAGGCTGCTGGTTAACTAGGATCTGCAGCTTATCCATCAGGTAGGGAAATGGGCAGACTGGGTGGGCCAAGCGGTCCTTATCTGCCATCAAATTCTATGTTTCTATAATCGTCCAAAGAAGTTTTTGGGGAGGGGTGACTGCCATTACAATATGATGGGTGATTAGAAAAATGTATCCCCCCCCCCACCATTCTAACTAATGTAGAAATATGTCTTTTAAGCACTACAGCTGAATTTCTGAACAATATTGCCAATGGGAGCATCCGTGGTGTTCAATTTTCATTGCTATCTGAGAGGACATTGGTGTTATGGAATTTTCTAGGGTATATGAATTAAACTTTTTTGAGTTCACATGTATTATCCCCCTTTCCTTAGGTATCTGGTTGTTTTGATTGAACTTGTAATGTGTTATTTTTCATAACTTTTTACTGTTTGTTCATTTTTTATTATGTATTTGTCTTTTTGCTTTATCAAGTTTATTTTATTTTAAAGGGGAAGCAACACATTACAGCAGTCCTCATTTATATTTGCTTACATCTGTTCCCTTTCTGCGCATACCTCACGCTTGTTCTTTTCTGTCTCCCTCATCTTTAAAATCAGCTGTGTACTAAATGTAGCACCTCCTATCATGCCATTATAAATGTTCCAGCCAGTGACATCACAGTTCATGGCCCCTGGTGCTGATACCACTGCCAGTATGGGCTGCTATATTTGTTAAAATGGAGCTGCTCCAAGCTGACCCAGTAGCATGGAGGGGTGAGATGTTGGCGTCTCACCTTCTGCTGCACCAGCAACCCGGATTTGGGAATGGACCAGAGCCACTCAGGTGTTGGAATACTGAATATCCCAGTATGGCTGTCCTGCCTCAGGAAGGGGGATTCTGAGTCATACAACTTGCCTGCCACCTGTCAGAGGCCAGGTGGTTGCACCAATGGGCTAGCAGAGATGGCGGGAGGGGTGTGCTGACGCAGCACACATGTGCGAGTGTGCATCACAAGCAGATGCCCTGGGGAGAAAATGGAGAATGGTGCCTCTGATACAGCTTGGTGTAGACAGGGATGGGGGGATGCTACTGACACTGGGGGTGGCAGGCAGAGAAGGAAACTAGGGAAAACAAAATGGAGCCATTCCCCAATTTGTGCCACTTTTCATGGAAGTAGTAGCCCATGCAGGTAACAGTACCAGCACTTGACACTGAGCCTGACTGATGAAGACACTGGTTGGAAAAGGACATACTACAGGGGCTAAATGCAGAGCTGGTTTTAACGATGAGAGTAACAGAAAACAAAATAAGATTTGGCCGGTGTCGACAAGGCTGGTTTTGGTTTTTAATTTTGTTGCCTTTGTTTATTTTGTAGCGGGTGTTACTGTCTCACCCATCTCACTATTATAACTGTAGGTGGTACGATGTACAAGGACCACATCCACCATCAGTTTTATAGATTGCTTGCAAACAGTGTGCCTACAGAGAGGACTTTGTCTGAAGTGTCAGGGTAATTATTGGGTCCGGTCCCCTGACCAGACTTCCAAGGGTTGTTCCATGTTCCAGAAAAAATCTCTCGGAACTCGGGGGAAGAACCATCATATTCAGAATTTCAATTAGAATAGGGTGAAGTTTAGCCGAGTGTGCTGATGGCATGCACATGGCTGTGAGTCCAGTTATAGCCACCCTACCTCAATCATGGTCTAATCTAGTTGCCTGATTAAAATGACCTTATCATAAACCTTTGTAGTTATTTTTTAATATTTTTGTATAGCTTATATACCAACACTCACAATTAAGTTTTGCCCCTGCACTGTAAGTCAACAACTTTATAAATAAAAATATCTAATCAAAAAAAATACCAGGAAATATCATGTTGTCTTAATTCTTTAGTTAAAACTTGTATACAAAATTAACATTATTTTGAACAGCAATGCAAGTAAACAATATATTTTTCAATTGGAGCGGATGCCTCTCCTACTTTCAGATACAATTAAAAAAATACAGATAAAATGCCAGGATTGTCCTTCTCAACTCCTAATGGCAGAGATAAAAACAATAACTCCACTGCTTGTACTTTTCTAAAAGTGTGGTAAGTGGGTTTTATATTTATCCTGCTATGTTGTCATTTCAAATTATGCAATTTATGCCATAGTTACACTTTTCAGACACGCAATAAAAACTTACATTTGCAATAGGTGGCAGAAAATGCCTTATTTTAGAAGTGAAATGTCACATTAGAGTCTTACTTCATAAAAGAGTGGTTTGTAACATTTAAAACTCTAGCTAGTTTTAACGCTCTTGTTGCTATAGAGAACGTGCTTTGTGGTTAGACATGCATTCTGTTTAACAGGAAGCTTTGTGACTCAGTAAAAAATGTGTTCTCTTTTAATTCCTCAAATAAAATTTCCCCATTCTACACAAGTTCCAAACAAGATATTTTTTAAACTTTAAAATGTTAGTGATATAACTTAATATTGTAAAGGAGTGTGATGTGATTTTGAAGTTAGTCTTCTAAAAAAGATCATAAACAACATATACTTTGAAAAAAAAGTACATAAATAATCATTGTTGTTTTAAATGTATCTTTAAACTATTTCAAAGTAAGACGCACTTTATTATTGGCTAAACAGCAACTTAAATCTAAATTATGCTTGGCGATAAGGTTTTATTTAATTTTATTCAGAAAAAACAGAAGTAAAGCATTTTTTAATTATCATAGTTTAATTCAGAGAAGAGACAATAAGTCAGACCTATTTGTTGATTTGTCTCTGGATCAGGTAGTCCAAATATGAACTTGGGGAGACTGCAGATTCTGCATGAGGCAGTAACGCTGCTTTTCAGTAATGCTCCCTACCCTGTACGCGGTTCTTCAAGTCCAGCCAACACCAGGCAATTAGTTTTATCCACCCGGCACCATAACTAGGTAGTTTGGGAGAGGGACAGAGTTTTTTTTTTTATTCTCTAACAGAGGCTTGGGAATTGTCAGGTTGTTGAAGGGAGAGGGACAGGTTGTTTTTAATTTCTTGACAGTCCAGGTTTGGCCCTGGGCTTTTTAGGTATTTGGATGGAGGAAGAAGGACAGATTTTTTTTTTTTTATTCTATAACAGATTGTGTTGGGCATTGCATCCATTGGGTAGCTGAGGGGCAGATTTTTATAATCTCTGATGGGCCAGGCTGGCCACTGGATATGTCAGGATGTTTTTTGGAGGGGGG
This sequence comes from Neoceratodus forsteri, assembly GCA_016271365.2. NCBI lineage: Eukaryota > Metazoa > Chordata > Ceratodontiformes > Ceratodontidae > Neoceratodus > Neoceratodus forsteri. The sequence goes on along the minus strand of JADMNL010000033.1, from coordinate 18,625,358 downwards.
AGTGGGACATATTTATTATTTTCTGACAGGCTGGGCTGGGCACTGGATATGTCAGGATGTTTTCAGGGGGCATATTTATTATTTCCTGACAGGCTGGGCTGGGCACTGGATATGTCAGGATGTTTTTCGGAGGGACATATTTGTATCCCCTGACAGGCTGGGCTGGGCACTGGATATGTCAGGATGTTTTCGGAGGGAGGGACATATTTATTATTTTTGACAGGCTGGGCTGGGCACTGGATATGTCAGGATGTTTTTTGGAGGGGGGAGTGGGACATATTTATTATTTTCTGACAGGCTGGGCTGGGCACTGGATATGTCAGGATGTTTTTCGGAGGGGGGACATATTTATTATTTCCTGACAGGCTGGGCTGGGCACTGGATATGTCAGGATGTTTTCTGAGGGGGGACATATTTATTATCCCCTGACAGGCTGGGCTGGGCACTGGATGTGTCAGGATGTTTTGAGAGGGACATATTTATTATTTTCTGACAGGCTGGGCTGGGCACTGGATATGTCAGGATGTTTTTCTGAGGGGACATATTTATATCCCCTGACAGGCTGGGCTGGGCACTGGATGTGTCAGGATGTTTTGAGGGGACATATTTATTATTTTCTGACAGGCTGGGCTGGGCACTGGATATGTCAGGATGTTTTTCCGAGGGGGGAGGGGGACATATTTATTATTTTTTGACAGGCTGGGTTGCATACCGTACCCATCTGATAGTTTGGGAGAGAGGGACATTGTTTTCCCTGATGTACTGGATTGGGTATCAGACCCATCAGATAGCTGTAGGGCGGGAGGAGAGAGACAGTTTTTTAAATTCCCTTGGGCACCGGATCTGTCCAGTTGTTGGGTGGGGGGGACTGATTTGTTTTGTTCCACAGTGGGTTGTGTTAGGTTCTTGACCTGTCAGGTGGAGGGGGAGGAGGGAAGATTTATTGTTTAATTCCCTGATTGGCTAGGCTGATCATTGGACCCATCAGGCAGGTGGGAGATGGGGACAGATTTTATTTTATTCCCTGTATTACCAACATTTAGAAAACAGTGAAAAAACAAATTCTAAAAATATTGTTTAAAATATTTTTGTTATGTATTGATACAAAACAGTACAAAAGAATAGTATCACTACAGTCTGTTGATACAAAGACATGGTATTGATACTATGTGTTTGCCATTTTTGGGCTGTGTTGCGACTAAAAAAACATGTATCAATAATATTCTCAAAAAGTGTTTTGAAACCGTATTGATACATATAAAATAATGTTGACACATAACAAATGTATCAGTAGGACAGATTCTGAACAGCCATGCTCTCAAGCTTTCATTAAAAAAAATATTATGGCCCAGCTATTCAAACTGCACCAGGCTGTGGCGCAAGCTTGGGCGCAGCGCAACTTGGCTGCGCAGGGGCGTTGACTGGGCGATATTCAATGGAGCTGCCCCATGGCACAGCATCATTGAATATCGCATCCTGGCCGCCCGCAGTGTGCATGGCACAGTGGCACTGTACCAGTGCAAGTGGCCAGAAGTGGAGCATGAGGATGCGCTAAGCGCAAGTTTCATTGCGCTATGTGCAGCAACGCGATATTCAAAAGTGTACATGCATCAAGGGATATAATATATGCAAAGCGTAAATGGGGCAATTGCATGTCATTATGGCCCCATTTGCATGCAGGTGCGCCGATCCCCGGCGACTTGCACCTGGCGCCCTGCCAGGCAGCAGCCGTTGGGGACCGATGCCCCCTGCACAGTGTGGCAACGTGCCCCACAGCCTGGTTGCGGCCTTCAGTATAAATAAAAATAATCCAATATCCCCGGTGATCTAGTGGACCGCTGTCAGCATGATCGCGGGCTTAAGTATAAATAAATAAATAGATTCCAATATCCCTGGTGGTCTAGTGGACTGCTGTCTGCCCAATCGCGGGCATTTGTAATAAAAAACAGAATTATGTCCAATATCCCTGGTGGTCTAGCAGTACCCCCCTCCCCACCTGCCCACTGTGCCCTCCTGCCCCACTCCCCTGGTCAGCCAGCGGTGGCAGCATCCACCACCTGCCACCCGCTGCCCGCCGACTGATACCGTAGGTAGAGCTGTCGTCCATTGGTCCACAGCATGAGCCAATGGGCATGGAGCCTATACCGTACTACACATTCCAGATATGTGAATGGATCCATTCACATATCTGGAATAATATGGCTCTGTCTGAAGCTACCCATTGGCTCACGCTGTGGACAATGAGCATACAGCCTCCCGTATCAGTCGATGGGCAACAGAAGCGACAGGCAGGTGGATGTGCTGCCCGCCGCTAACCGGGGAGCGGGCAGGGGACACAGTAGGTGGGTGGGGAGGAGGGCACGCTAGACCACCAGGGATATTGGACATAATTCTGTTTTTTTACAAATGCCCGCGATCCGGGCAGACAGTGAATCCACTGGACCACCAGGGATATAGGGTTCTTTTATTTTACAAGCATCGCGTCCCGGGCATGAGGCGCTGCAAGTGCAGCTGGAGCTCAGGTGGCCACCCACGAGGTGGCAGCTGCCGTGTTGCGCCCTGCAATGCGGCAGCTCACCTGTGGGTGGCCATCCGTTGTTCCTTTTTGGGGATCAACTTTGTGCTGGCACAGGTAAGGGTTGCGCATGCATGGCTCCACATCCCGGGCTGAATATCGGGCTGTGCAGAGTATGCATGGGCACACACCCCACCTGCGCCTGCATACATTACTATGCGGCTCCAGCGGACTGGATTGTGCCATGACTTTTCCCTTTGAATATCATGCCAAGATTAGTAGCTGCGATGGCACAACACTGCTGCTTCATGTGCAACCTTTTGAATATCTGGGCCTATGAGTCTAGACCCAGTGGTTCCCAAATTACCCCTTTCCAAATATAATTTCTTTATACTGAGATCATTTTGGAACCATTACGGCAAGAAATATATTTTTTTTAAATAAAACCTTGCAGTCAGCTAAGCTGATATATTGCTATTTGATGCTACTATATCTTCCATATATCAATATATAAACAAAAGCAGTAGCTCAAAACATTTTTAAATCCGGTTCATTTTAGCAGCATATTATCAACACATGAGAACTGTATTTATTTATTTATTTTGTTTTTGTTAACTGGGTGAGTACACTAGCCAAACAATGACTATTTTCAGGCATGACCTGGGAGAGTACAAAAAGAGTGGTAAGATAAGTACATTACATAGTGCAGGACCATCAGGTACAGTGCAGTAGTTACAAGTATTGCTGAACAGTAAAAGTAAATACAAAACAGTAAACGTAGCATACAATCCGACAGGACATTGAACACTCACACCGGAGTAAACAGCAGTTAACAAGGTGACAGATATAATGGAAAACATAACACAGTGCAACAGTAAATATAGGTAAGGCAGCAAACAATAGAAAGCGATGCAGATTGCAGTTACAGCTAAAATAGGAAAAAAAGAACCATAATTAGGAAAGAACTCTCCAACAGGGTGCTATAGGTGAAGATAGGAGGGTTATAAATGAAAAATGCCCATGAGGGCAGATAAGATAGGTTTCACAAGTTGAGGGAAAAGGGGGCAGGGTATAGAAAGAGGGTATGCATGAGACGAGGATGCAGAGAGGAACTGGGGGGTCAAAACAAGTGCAGGAGTCAACTAGAGATAGATGCCATCGAAGCTTTCTTTTAAAACTGAGATGGGATGAGGTCTGATGAAGAGCCTGGGGAAGGGAGTTCCGGAGCTAGGAGGCAGCATGGCGGAAGGCACTGGAGCCCTTAGATGTCTGGCACCTTGGCATGTAGAGTAGAGACTGATCACCTGAGCATAGTCCATAGGAGGGGGATGGGCTACAAGCATCATTGCAAGAGAAGACGGAGGTGTGTTTCTGATTACTGAGTGAATAAGCGAGCCAAGGGAGAATAGTCAGCAGGCAGAGGGGGAGAGACACCCCAAGGCACTGCAGAGTTGGCAGTGGTGCTTTAGCCTAGGAGACGAATTACCTGCAGGCATACCTGCAGATGTGATGATAGGTAACATCCCACTTGTACAGGGTAGTTTTATTGGCTGAAAGAAAGATTGGAGCACCATATGTGAGGGCAGGGATGAGGATACCCCTGGAAATGGCCAGCTTAGCAGAAGGGGTTAGTATTTAGCTTGTTTTGTAGGCAATTCCCAGCTTCATGTTTACGGCCTTACAGACAGATTGAATGCGCAGACTGAAATCCAAGGATTGATCCAGAAGGACTCCAAGTTACTTAAAGGAGGATACACATTCAATGAATGAGCCGCCTGAGTCACATATCATCAGGGAAGTCTGACTGTTCCTGAGTCTGGGGGGCAGAGCCTAAATAGCATGGCTTGAGTTTTCTTTGCATTCAGGACAAGTTTATGAGTTGCCAGCCAGTTTTGTACATTGTTGAAATCAGAGGAGAGTGAAACATTTGTACAGGAAACATTATTGGAGCTGGAATAGAGGACTAGATCATCTGCATAAAGTAAGGCAGAGCATGAGTGAAACATATCAGTGATATTATTAATGAAAAGGGAGAAGAGTAGGGGTCCCAGGATGGACCCCTGGGGAACACCAATATTGATAACAGCTCTGTCAGACAGAGAAGAGTTAAACTTCACAATTTGAGACCTCTTTGACAAGTAACTGCTATACCAACGGATTACAGAAGGAGAGAAGTTCATATTTTTGAGAGTGGAAAGGAGCAAGGGGTGATCAACAAGATCAAAGGTGCTGGCCCGTCGGCGCAGCGGTTGGATTTCTGCTTGCGACGCCGGCGACCCGGGTTCGGGAACAGACCAGGGTCACTGGAGGGCCGGCTGGGGAGAGAAGGATGGAGCATCCTAGGGACTGCTCTCCTTCTCTGGGGGGAAGGTGGGGAAGTGCCTGGAGCATTGGCGACCCCTGGCGGAGGCTAGGAGTTGCATTGCTACCGGCGCTCGCACACTCAGGAGGTGGGGCAGACATGGGTGTCATTGCTCGACCCTGCCTCCTTAAAGGAAAGCAGACTGCCGGCTGCAGCTAATGAAGCTTGCCACGGCACTAGCTCCCGGCCTGTCCCCCGACATCTGCGGCATGTAGGGGAGAGTGCCGGAGCCCCGCCGTGGGGGGCAAGCCACGGGTATCGGGGGGGGGATCAATGGCTTATTCGGGGAGTGGAAGCTTGTGGCCCGTGACCGGGCTGAAATACATCAGGTGGCTGGCAGCTCAACAGAAGGAGGAAAAAGGAAAAATTAAAAAAAAAAAACAAGATCAAAGGTCTTGGTAAGGTCTATGAAAACTGCCCCCGTGGATAATCCAGCACCCATATGTGAAAGCACAGCCATTGTGAATTTAAGGAGAGCCGATGACATACTATGTCCTTTTCTAAAGCCATGCTGTGCATCAGAGAGAAGGTTGTATTTTGTTAGGTATTTTATAGTTTGGTTGGCAACAAGTTTCTCGAGAATTTTACTAAGGACCGAGAGGATGGTTATGGGCCTATAGTTAGTTATCTCAGCAGGGTCTCGTTTTTTTAAAAGACAGGTGTGATGCAAGCAATCTTCCAGAGGTCAGGAACCAGACTGGAGGAGAGTGACATTGTGAAGATTTTGGCCAATGGGGAGGCAAGAATAGGTGCAGCTAGCTTTAGGACTCTTGGTTCAAGGGTATCAGAACATGAGCTGGTATTATCCGAGATGGACTGTAGCAGTTTTAGGACCTCAGTCCTTGATATTTTCTTGAAAAGTAATGGAGGTGTAGAATGCTGTTTGCTAAGAGGAGGGTCTTGGGTAGGTGAATCAGTCATAAAGGAGGACTGTGAGCCAGTTGGAGGTGATAAGAAGGATGAGGTGTATGGAGACAGATCCAAGAATATGCGATTAAAGGAGTTTGCAGTGGTTTCTGAGTCATTACTGTGTACTCCATTTAGTATCATGTCTCCAGGAGTAGTCTTTTGAGAAGCCCCTAGGAAAGTCTTTACGTGCGCCCAAAATTTCCTGGGGTCCCCAGTAGAACTTTGTAGTAGGTTCCTGCAGTAGGTACTCTTGGCAGTGCAAACTCGTTTTTTTGCAGGAGTTCTGCTGTTCTCTGTAAGAACTGTCATCAGCTTGGAGCCCCAATGGTTTGAACTTTTTCCAGCATTTATCACATTCCCGTAGCTTTGCCAGGTGTTCTTTGTGAAACCATCTAGATTGTTTAACCCATACCCTCCGGGTTACCTTGGGGGCATGTTTATCCTGAACAGCCAGGAATTTGTTCAAGAAAGTACCGAATGCAGTCTCAACATCATGGGAATGATAGATGCTAGAACAGTTTCTGCTTGAGACATCACATACCTGTAGGAGTGCTTCTGCATCCAGATTAGCAAAGTTTGTAAATGTTACATAGCAAGGTGTAGGGGAAGGTGTTGCTGTATGGCTCTAAATGCAGAAAGTAGGGTTATGATCTGTAACAGCGTCAGCCAGCATACCTGCTATGGGTATGTGGTCCAGACAGTTAGTCAGTACCCAATCAATGAGAGAGGAGGAATTCAGGGTTGGGGTAGTTCTAGTTGGTTCAGTTAATAGCTGGTGCATGTTGTAACTTTGTATCAGAGATATGAATGAGCTTTGAGCCGACCCTAGTCAGTTTAGGTTTAGGTCTCCGAATACGAGGACCTCAGTCTGCTTAGAGCCAGCAGATATTTGGTTTAGTAGTTCTTGTAGGCCTGCTGTGCCCCCAGAGGGTGGGTTATAGGCACAGATAATGTGCAGTTTCCTTTTTACCCAGGGCGAGGATTACATGTAGCAATTCACAGCAGGAGAGGGCGGCAGAGACAGGTACAATTTTAATGTTAAGATGGGTATTGTGGAAAAAGGTAACCCCATCACCGCACTTAGATGAAGACCTATCTCTGTGAATTAGGGAGTAATTAGCCAGAGAGCAGATGGAGTCAGGAAGCACTGGTTTGAGCCAAGTTTCAGTTAGCCAGAGAATATCTGGCTTATAGACTTCAACCTATGCTTCTAGATCTGGGAGGTTACGGGTGATGCTTTGAATATTCGTGTGGGCAATTAAGAGCCCTTTGATTGAAATTGCGGATATGTCAGCTGGTGAGTAGTGGACTGAGGGGTCCGGATTTAGTTCTGCTGTACATCACCTGATAGAAGGATGGCTAGTAGGGCAACAAACCAGAGCTGACCCTTAGGCAAGAGCTGAGGAACTGCAGGCTTTGGAAAAGGCTTTATAACCACTGAGACAGCAAAGTAGGTACCTCCATTCCGTGACAGTAGGATGTGATATTAGGCAGTCTGTGTTTGAGAATTGGCAATCAGATTGGAGAAGCAAAAATCTGTGGGTGGTGTTGTGGTTGTGCCAGTAGAGTAGTGCACTGGAGATGCTAGGGCTAATACATCGAGAAGCAGTAGAGCAAGAAACGTGGAGAGTGGCCATACAAAACTGCTGAGGGCCATGCTTGCCCGAGGTCACTGGGGTAGGAGTAAGGTAGCTAAACCAGGGAGGCCAGAGTATGGGACAGGCGGTAGAGGGCAGAGAACTACTAAGTAATTATACCCGTGGTTATTTTTGGTTATCTTGGTTTTTTTTTTCTTAAGTACAATATACTAAGAGTAAAAAACAAGGAGGGGGATAACTGTGATTAGAACAGAAGAGAGGCAGCGGCTAATTGGACAAGTGAATTGGAGGATAAATAGGAAAAATAAGATGCCTCTAGTGGCAGATCTGTATAAACTGAGAATGGGAAAGTGGACACCTAAAAAAAAATGACATATTCATGTTAATAAGACTTAAAGCTTTTGTTAAGAAAACTGAACTTTCTAAGATTAAGATTTCAAATGTTACAGCTTTCTAATTATACTTTCAAGCATTGCAACATATCATAAAATTATTTTTTGAAGGCCGGCCTGTTGGCACAGCAGTTGGATTTCCATCTACGATGCCGGTGACCCAGGTTCAGGAGCAGACCTGGGCCGCTGGAGGGCCGGCTGGGGGGAGAAGGTTGGAGTGTCCAACAACAGCTTGCCTTCTCCAGGGGGAGGGTAAGGACATAGCTCGGCGTGTGCTGACTCCTGGCAGAGGCCAAGGGCACAGCAGCACATTGGTGCTTTGAGCTTGACTGTCCTTGGACATAGGGCAGGGGTTTGGCAAGCTCCAGGATTGATGCAGTGACAGAGGACATTGTGGATGTCAGCGCCCGCACCTAATATCAGGGCAACTGCGACATCGCCAAGAAAACAAAACAGAAAAAGCCCTCCGGTACCGGGTAGATGGAGCTCTGAGAACTAGCCCTCACGTGCCTCCCCCTGCTGGTCCACCTCAGGGCTGACAAAATTCAGATGTGTTTGGGGTGTAAGGGCCCCACCTCGATCCCCACCCAGGGGGGATAGCCGTGGCTCCATGGGGGACCGATGGATGGATCAGGTAAGGCGGAGAGCAGGGGTAGTATCCAGGGGCCTCCTGAAGAGGTGGAGTTGGGGGTGTGTGTGGGGAGGAATTATTTTTTGAAGTTATCAGAAGATATTAGTGGTTGTTCTCTCATAGCCATGTCTTGGTCATTTGGTTTTAATAAAAACAGAATCAAGGGCCTGCCTCTTCCAGAGAATAGAGGCACAAACCCTCTCAGCACTTACTGAGGAGGTGGGCACCCTGACTCCTCGCAAGGACCGCCATCCACCACAGTTTTTTCCACATACTCCTCCACGTAGCTCTCAGAAGTGTTGACTAGACTGGAACAGACATTTGTTCTAAAGAAAGAAAACAGAAATTAATTTGCATAAATTTAGTTGTCAGCATCAGATGTGAACTATCAGTTATCAAAGCCACCCTGCAGGCACAGCGCTAGTGCTACTGTGTACTGTGTTGATGGCTCAGGTTCAGAAGCAAACTCGGTGTTGTAGGGTCAGCTAGTGGGAAGAGGTTGAGCATGGAAGGGGACTGCTCTCTTTCTCCGGGGAGGGGTGGCATGGCACCCGGTTTATACCTTGCCCCTAGATGTGGCAGGGGTAAAGAATGCTGAGTCCGCAAAGTGGGGACAGACGAGCAGCAGATGTCTGGTATACTGTGTATCAGAAAATGTGCAGCCTCACGGTTGCTGTCACTCCACACCACTCCTGTGAGGGAAGACCATAGAACCTTTGACCCCTTGCAAGCCCTGCAGCGGTGCCCAGGCTCAGACAGAGACAGGATCTGTGTTATGCAGGTAGAGTGAACTCCCCATCATGGTGGGGATGCAATCTGTGGGGGAAATGGACCAGGTAAGTCTAGGGAGAAGCCGTGTGACAGGGCTGGGGGGTTGGTGTGAGGGGGAGGGCAGCTAGGACTGAGTTTATAAACAGATAACGTGAAAAAAGATGAAGGTTACAATATACCAGTGTAAACCCCACCTCAGGAGGAGGGATTACCTGGACTGCCTGCTTGCTGCCTTCTTGTGGTCCCTGAAGCTGCTGCCACACAGATACAGCATGGCTCTTGCTTGAGCACATGAGTGGCATGGTGAGAGAGCTATACTGCGAGGAACTTCTCTGCACCTCGTGCATCTTTGGCCACTGTTCAAATCCTGGTCCCCTGATCCAGGCAGAGGGGAGCAGGAAATCAGGGATGCCTTCCTTATTGGTGCCTTCTGTACCACTACGCTGCCACCAGTGGCATGAGAGAGGCATCGTGTGCTGCAAGGGACTCCTCCCAAGTGCACTCTCTCCTCCCATCCAGTGACAGGCAGATCCACTACTCCACCACCAAAATGGATGGACTGGATAACAGACCAAAGGGGCTGCTACAATCCCAGGGAAGCAGTACAGTTTTTAGTAGGCAAATAAACCTCCAGCAAAACATAGTGGAACATGGGGGAGCCATCTTTGTGCCCCTTGATGTGATGCCTACCCTATCAGAGAAATAGAAAGCCCCACCAACAAACAGCAAGGATTGTGGGGAGGATGATGCACTCGAAACCTCCCTAATGGACAGTCAGGCTATGAGGGCCAATCAGAGGGCATGACAGGACCGAAGGATTGATGGATAGCCCTGCCTGTCCAGTGAGACACTGAATTGAAGGGAGAAGTTTCTTGGCTCACAAGGAGCTCATGTCAGTCTGAGAGAGACACTGAAGTGTTCAGATCTGCTGCTGGTGGAACCAGTTGGGAAGCCTAGCCAGGACAACAATCCTGCAAGCCCTCACCAGGGTTCATACACCAGATTCACTGTGAGCCTTATCCTGGGGTCCCACTGCTCAGAGACTGTGCCCCCTCGCCAGGGTTCATACACCAGCTTCACTGTGAACCTTATCCTGGGGTCCCACTGCTCAGAGACTGTGCCCCCTCACCAGGGTTCATACACCAGATTCACTGTGAGCCTTATCCTGGGGTCACGCTGCTCAGAGACTGTGCCCCCTCACCAGGGTTCATACACCAGATTCACTGTGAGCCTTATCCTGGGGTCACACTGCTCAGAGACTGTGCCCCCTCACCAGGGTTCATACACCAGATTCACTGTGAGCCTTATCCTGGGGTCACACTGCTCAGAGACTGTGCCAGATGAGCACCAGTTGGAAGAAATGATTGAGAGTTTGAGCCTGTGGGCCATTACTGCTGTACCGAGCGGAGACAGGGACCAGCATCCTACCAGTTCACCCATACCAGTGCGACAGGCATGTTGTCGACGCAGATTATGGCACAGGCAACATGCCATCTGGCATCACACCTCCCAGGAGTTACGGCACCAAAGCTCTGTCTCAGAAAACAGCTTTTTCAGGAGGCTTCACCCCCCCCCCACATCCCCCAAAACTAAATATAACCTCCTCCGGGGTGGGCGTGCTGTGAAGGGCCAAATTGTGTAGGTGTCCAACACAGTTTGAGTGGGGGGAGACCTACAATCAAGATTGCCCCTGTCACCTATGCCCTTATTGAGGTGTCAAGTATTATGGTGACACAATGAAGTCACCGTTCTAACGGGATACCCATCCTACCCAGGTTGCTTCGGATCCATGATCCTGTTCACATCAGCTGCTATCCCACTCAACAGGATGACCCTGGTGATGAAATATCTCTTTCCCAGCTGGTACATGCTGTACACAGTTGGCCAGTAGTGGAGTGGATGACCCCCCCCCCGCCTCACCACCAAAAACTGAGGAAGTCCCAAGAAGCCGTGTCATTTATGTCTGAAATGCACAAACTGCTATGTTTAGTAATTGCTGTTTAAACTAAAAATGTGTTGTTCAAATTCTCTTTCTACCTCTGCCTTCTGTAAGCTCTCTTTGCTCTCCCCTGCTAGCCCACCCCCATTCCCACCTATTCTACCTAACTGCACATTTGATTGCCCTCCTTTTCTAAACCCCCCCCCACTTAGCTCTCCTATTTGTCCCTGGCCCTCCTGCTTATCTCCAGTCTCCTCTCTGTCTCCTATGCCCCCGATTCCCCTCAGCTATAATCATTTGTGTTTTTCTTTCTCCCTCCCCAGTGTGAGGCCCCTGATCAGGTATTCAACACCACTGGTATTGTGGCTTGTGATTCTAAGCCACTGCCCACCTCACCGGACACAGGAAACAAAGCCACTACTGGAGCCTGCTTTCACCCGGTTCCCTAGGGATCCCCAGACAACTTGAGCAAGGTACAGTAGACTGATCCACTGCTGCATCTCAACTGCTGGCATCCAAATAAGACTTTTACCCATTTGGGTACTTTACTGGGGCCGCAGCCACTAATTGGCTAGTTTCACCAGCCCTCTCTGTTTTCTTTGCTCTACTTTACTCAAGCGTTACAGCTGTTTTGGACTTTGCATACTGTTAAACTGCATTTTATGGGTACAAAAGCTGTTTAATAATTGCTGTTTAAACCAAAAATGTGTTGTTAAAATTCTCTCTTTCTACCTCTGCCTTCTATAAGCTCTCTTTGCTCTCCCCCTGATCAAATAAATTCAATAAATCTCCCCCCAAAACAATTTTCAGCAGGGTGCTAACGTGGGGACATCTGGAACCCCTGAAACAACACCTCTGTAGTATTGACTGGTCATTTCTTGATGCCACAAAGGATATAAATATAGCTCTAGACCACTTCATCAGGCACTTTATTGAAGCTAGCGATATCCAGGCCCCCTTGAAAAGGATAAAAATCCGGGGCACCATCAATCCCTGGTTATCCACCAACCTCATTAGTCAGATGAATCACAGAGATCACCTCTGGTGTCGTGCAAAGGCTTCTGGCAAGCATGCAGATGGACAAGAATATGAAACTGCCAGGAATAAGTGCATCTGGGCTATTTGCATTGAAAAAAGCAAGTACCACAGGGAACTGCTTGCTAACACTTGGGGTGATGGTAAGAACTTTTGGAACAATATAAAAGATGTAACAGGTAAAGATGCTAAGGTTGCACCCACCTTGCTAAATATTAATGGAGCCCCCACCCTTGACCCATTGACCACAGCCAATGCTTTTAATAACGCATCCACTGACTTGGGCAGTGTCCTCCCACCAGACTTCTTCAAGGACATCACTGAAGACACTGAATAGTGGTCAGACGATTCGCTTCCTGCACCGCCTCTTTTCTACTTCAAAGAGGTCCCGCTGTATATGGTCAGGAAATACCTAGTAAAAGTATTCGGGAAGTTAAGGCATGGCAGTGATTCCTTAAACCTCAAATTAGTTGCCCTTACCATTGAAGAAATACTGGTGCCCATTGCAAAGATTCTAAACCTCTCGCTAAGACTGGCACAATTCCCCCAAATCTGGAAGTCAGCCCTTGTTACCCCTGCTCACAAAAGTGCAGACCACACTATACACACAAACTATAGACCTGTCTCTATACTTCCACCTCTGTCTAAGGCACTTGAGCACATAGTTGCAGATCAGCTGGTGGAGTATATGGAAAAATACTCAATCCAGTGCCCCCAGCAGCATGGATTCAGAAAGCGACATAGCACTACCACAGCACTGCTAGAATTCACTGGGTTCATTCAACAGTCTCTGGATCAAGGTAGATTGGTGGGTGCGGCCGTCATAGACCTCACAAAGGCCTTTGATACAGTGAACCACGCTCTACTTCTCAAGCAACTGTCCTCAGTTGGTCTCTCGGCAGATACTGTGTCCCAGTTCAAAAGCTATCTTGTAGGCCACTCCCAACAGGTGAAGATAGCTAATGTCGCCTCTGACCATCAGCATGGTACCACAGGACTCCATACTGGGTCCATTTCTCCTTAACATCTTTCTTAACAATCTCTCTCGCTTCTGTCACCAGCAGATCCTCCTCTATATGGATGATGCGGTCATATACACTAGCAACACTGACCCTAAACTAATATTAAGACAGGGTTACTCCATAGACATAAACACAATCTAACACCTGAAGCCCTTATACTAGCTATCTAGAGTTTCATAGTATCCATTGTTGACTATGGTCTGGTTATCTATGGCTCAGCTTCCACCACTACCCTCCGCAGAATATCAGTGTCACTTAATAAAGCATGCCGATTTCTTACTGGAGCAGCACACCTTACCCACACATGTGAACTGTATGTGCAAACAGGCTGGCTTCAACTAAATGGCAGGATTCACTATCAAACCTGCTTGCTAACTAAAAAGGCACTTTTCGGGCTCCTGCCTTCTGGTGTTACAAACTTACTCAACCCATCTTGCAGCTCTCAGCACACGCATAGCTCAAGTCAACCAACTCTTCTCTGTCCCAAGATGCTGAACTACACAAGGACAATGATCGTTTGCATATAGAGCACCACTATGGTTTAATGCGCTACCCAGTGATACCTCTTCCTTACCAAAATTGGGACCATTTAAAGGCACTCTTCATCAGCATCTTACAGCTAACAGTTCCTGTGACTGTTTCAACTGGCATGGCACTACCTCAGCAATATTAACACATCCTTGTGTACCTACTTCTTCCCCTTTCTCTGCGAATGACCGCTTTCACCCTAACCGCTCTGCCCTATTTCCTGCCTCTTTCCCCGATCCTTCTTTCACCTCACTCCTTTCACCCTCCACCTTCTTTCCACTGTTTATCTTCACTTACCTGAACTTTTGTTCACCCAAATCTACCTATACCTATTTGACAAAGCACCTTGGGCTGCTTCCTTTTATTAGGTTATTTTTGATTTCCTACTGATTCATAGTTTTAATTTTAGTTGCAATGTTAATGTCATGTTGTCATTTTAAATACTTTCTTGTCAAAATGTTATGTAATACCATCCGTTGTATGTCTGTCACCCTTCCCACTGACATGAAATCTTTGTAAAAGAGCTGTTATGTGCACAAAGGTATTGTAATTCAAGAATGAATGGATAAATAAATGAATGAATGAATGAATGAAATAAAAATGGCATACCACGAGATTCTCCCTTCTGCAGTACTGTTTAGAAACTCCGCAGTGGGCAGAAGATGTGTTTCTACAGCAGCTAGACTATGGGAAAAGATATGTGCTTCAACTCACCCATTATACTTTAACGGCAGAATCAGACCCCTGAAAATGAAAAATCAAAATAGAATCACTTTTAGCAGAACATTACCAAAGAAAAATATTCCAATTTCAATGACTAAGCAATGAGTCACAGAGAGGGGGTGGGAAGGTAACTGACATGTTAGCAAACTCAAGAGGGGTGTCATGTGAATGTGAAATGAGAGATTCCTGCAGGGAGGAACCACCTGAGTGCCCAGTGCTGTCCTGCTGGTGGCCCAGGTTCTGGATCAGACTTGGGCACTGGCAGTCAGGCATTTAGCTGGGAAGAGTGCTGCCCCTGTGGGATTTCTCCAAGGTAACCAGCAGTGAGGTTAGATGTACAACAAATGCTCTAACTGGACCACACTGAATGCAGGAGTACTACAAGGACCCAAGCCAGGCCCACTCCAGCGTATGACCAGGACTGATGACATGAGCACGATCGATGACATAGATGTTACATGAGAAACAATACCATGAGTATGATCAATGACATAGACATTACATGAGAAACTAGACCAACAACATGATCGATGACATAGATGTTACATGAGAAACTAGACCAACAACATGATCGATGACATAGATGTTACATGAGAAACAAGACCATGAGTATGATCGATGACATAGACGTTACATGAGAAACAAGACAATGAACATGATTGAGAACATGAATGTAACGTTTTCTTTATTAATTCTTTTTTTTAGGGCTCTCCAGCCAGGGTGGAGATGTAACCCATGTAAGCCCATGACTCCTTCAATCCACCCACCACCCCAGCACTCCCCTCAAACTGCCTGGTCTGGGAGGACCCTGACTTGCCCCTCACAGCGGGGTTCCCCAGAGGGAAAGACCTATATGACCCTTGGTTTCTGGCCAAAACTTACACTGTGGTATCATTTCAGTGTGGAGGCATCCTGGGGGCTTTCTCCAGCCTCATGGTGCTTCCTGCCAAATGTTTTTTCTTGTTAGTCCCCCCCCCAAAGGCTTAGGCATGCAGTGATGTTTGAGGCACGCACACTCCTATGCATGACCATGCCAATGCCCGCAGAGCCCCAGACTCACATGTGCAAGAGGTGTCAGGCACACTTACTCCCAGCCACAGCCAGGAGTCGGACTGTTGCCAACCACCTCATCTCACCCACCCCAGAGGGGGAGAGCAGTTCATTGGATGCTCATTCTCCCCCCACAGCCGATCTTCCAAGCTTCCAGGCTCATTCCCAAACCAGGGTAGGGTAGTCAGTACTGCAAGCAGTAGCACTATCGTTTCCGCCAGCGGGCCAGCAGCACGACATATTAAACAGGACCATGAGCATGAGTGATGGCATTGATGACTGGATGGATGAAGGGTCTTTCTCTGCTGACATTGTCTGTTTCTATGAGACAAGCATTATCGATGACATAAGCACAATGGATCACATCAGTTTCAAAGCCCCCTGAAACCTGTAAATTTCAAGGTGACCTTGATACATTAATAAATTTGACAACTTCTTTGTAAGTTTATGGGTCCGTTTGGAGGGCCTCTTTTTTTTTTTTTTTTTTTCCAGTTCTGTTTACCCTCCTCTCTCTGGTCCCATAGATCTCTCTCCAGTGGGGGTATTCAGGGCATCTGTTTCCTGCCCAGCCTGAGGTCCTCCTGTACCAGTCCGCTGCTCCCAGGAGCTCTCCCCCAACTCCCAGGACATTTACTCCTCCAGCACTCAATCTACAGTCTAGAAGGGTGGTCTGGGAGTGGAGGAAAGAGACAGTGACCGGCCAGGTAAGATCCAGCTGTGGGTGTGGGGGATGTCTCTTAGTCCCACCTTTGCCTGTCCGGGTGCCAGAGATTTTCAGTGTGTTCCATTCCCTGTAGGTGTAGACATGTAATGATGGCCAGCACATGACAGGCACGCTCCCGCACCCATCCGCATGCCGTCTGCCTCTAACCCATGTGCGTGTCTCCCGCATGTTGCGATGCCCCCCAGTCTCCACTGGAAACTGCTGTCACAGCGGGAGACACGACCCACCCACCAACAGGAGAGGATAGCAGTCCTCCAGATGCTTAATCCTCTCCTGCTGACCCCTGATGACCTGAGCTCATTCCCGAACCTGGGTCGCGGCGTGGCACAAAGTGTGATGTCCAGCACCTCAACCCTCAGCACCACCAGGCTGGCAGTTGGAGGGCCTCCTATGGATGCAAGATTGTTGCCTCACATGTTCTTAGGACCAGAGGACTGAGAATCAAAGGTAAGCATACAAGTGGTAACACCCCTATAGCTATAAGAGTCCCTCCAACTGGATCCATAAACTTATTATAGATCGCTAACTTTATTGAATGAAAAAAAACCTTTTCTCTTTAAAATGCCGACAGCACCAGCGCTCAGTGAGAAGCCCATTACACTGGCTTGAGGTACTGTTACAGTAATAAAGAGTACCTCACGCGCAACTGAAGGAGGTGCTGTGATTGGAGGGGGACTATCCCACGATCTATAATATGGTAATTAAACTCATTCAGCCTGGATGGCACCTGGAAACAGCACATATGCAGCCAATGGGCTGAGTGAGTTAATATATTTCCAAAACAAAGG
This sequence comes from Neoceratodus forsteri, assembly GCA_016271365.2. Taxonomy (NCBI): domain Eukaryota; kingdom Metazoa; phylum Chordata; order Ceratodontiformes; family Ceratodontidae; genus Neoceratodus; species Neoceratodus forsteri. The sequence continues at coordinate 18,608,371 of JADMNL010000033.1, read as the reverse complement.
AGCTCACGGCTGGTGTTGCAGCACTGATTAAGGTCCCCTGTTCACAAAGGTAGAGGAACCACTGAAAGGGTTAATGAACCCAAAATTGACTCATCAGACTGTGAGCTGAATCAGCCACATCAGTATGGAGATTATGAGGTAGCCTCCCAGTGCTGTTTTTACTGGCCCAGTGTAGGGTTTTTAGACTGGTTCTATGTGCTTTTTGTCCTTTACTGGTTTCACTTCATCATTACCTCTGCACTTCCTTCCACTGTAGGGGTAGGCATTCACCCACCTAAAAGGGTTTCTGGGCTGACACAGTTTTGCTTTCTGCATGCTGTGCTTTGCTGCTATTTTTTGCACTGGTGTATGTATTCCCCATTGTACCGCGACCGCACTTTATATTTGTGCAATCTTTGTACCAATTAAATGTTACTGTGCACTGTACTTCTGTTTTCTCCTGTTCACTTCCACCGGGTCGCACACAGAAACAGGCCTTGGCTCAGTGTGCCTTTCCTGGTCACCAATTTTTAAATGAATAAACAGATAGATTTGCTGGGCTGTTTTTTAATATTCAAGTTATTGTATGTGCTATAATATATTTATTGTATTGTAAGGCACTCTGGGCCGGATATTCAAACTGCGCCCAAAATGTGCGCAATAGCAGGAGCAAGCACAAGTCCATTGAGCACATGCGCAATAGACGCGATATTCAAACATGAAGCAAGACAAATTGCGCAACCAGCCAACGTCTGAATATCGCATAACCTGTGCCATAGCGCAACCAGGAAGGGGAAGCTGAGCAGATATGATGCGCATAGCACAACAAGGCCAGCCCAGCTGAGCAGTCCAGAGACCCATGCAGCCAAGCAGAGAGCCCCCAGCAGCAGAGCAATGGAACTGCACAACCAGGGAGGTAGGCAGGGGACCCACCACCCATGCCACAGATGGGCACAGGAACACACTGCAGAACTAACAATGCACCCCCCCCAAGCACAGCATAAGTGGGGGAGGGACGGAATATCCACCGGCCCATGGGGACAAGCCAACAAAGCACAGCCGGGCCATGGTGCCCCAGCACACCCACTGGCAAGCTGAGACTGCCACACAAAGGGGGCGGACCACCCCAGTGCACATCAGCCCCCCCCCGTGCACACAACACCCTGCACTGTGACCCCAAGACACCACCCATGAGCAGTGAATGTCACTGCAGGAATCCCCATGCATCCCCCCCCCCGTCACACTGCAACCTCGTGTACCACAGAACCATACAAGCCAGACCCACCATGAGCACCCAGCAGTGGGTGGCAGCACACAGCAAGACCGACTGAAAGACCAGAGACACCTCCCCATGCACACACACATGCCCAAGACAATACCACCCCAGATGCCATGCACACCACTGCAACTGAGCACTTATAGCCAGCTGCAAATCAGAGACCACCACAGTATTCATAACAAAATATATAATTCTAATTAATATAATAACAATAACAATACGAACAACCAGAACTATATACAAATATATACAGTACAAGGGTGGGGGTATAGGTACAAGGTAGGGGTGGGTAAGGGGCAGGGGTGAACAACTGGGAGAGGGAAGGCAGGGTATGAGGGATGGGTAAAGGGGGGAGGTGATGGGCAGCTACTGCCTGCCAGCCTGTTCATCATCCGCCTGCTGCTGGTCCCGGGGCCTCCTCCTGCGCCTAACGCCATGGTGCTGCAGGTCCCTCAGGATGTCGAGGGAATCCATGGCCACCTGAATGAGCTGGTGGACTGACTGCTCTAGCCTCCGCAGGATCCGGACACCTAGGACAAGGGAGCATAATCAATGGCTGTGACTGTCCATATCCCTGAATCCCACCCAACATGCATGGCATACAGCCAAGTGCCCTGCTCCTGTGATGGTGTGCACCCACCCACAGTGACCGTGCACAAGACATGCCCAACCAGGCAGCAACAGCCATGTGTGCCACTGCACACACACACCACCCATGTCCAGCACAGCACAACCAAGGCTGTACAGTGACGTAGCTACGCGGTGGGAAGGCAGTGCCACAGCCATGTGCCCAGTGCATGCATGGACCACCATTGACGCACTCCCAGACATGCAGTGCCACTGGACAGTGCTGACTGTCACATGTCGCGTGCATGGCAGTGGTGTCCATGGATGGTGGCCATGCTCTGCCCCCACCCTGTCACACAGCCTGCAATAGCATTCATGATGTCATGTCACTCACCCTCATCGTACTGCTGCTGCTGCTGCTGTCGTGGTTCGTCACCACCACCACCACCAACACCACGCACAGCCACCGCTGCCACCCCTTGCTGCGCCTCAGTCTGGACCCTCCTCCGCTGCGCCACGTCTGTGGGAAACAAAAGGTGAGAAACACATCAGTGAAATCCCAAAGCAGACATCCCCCTGCCCCAATGAGTGTGCCCACCCACCTAGCCAGACCCATACATCACATATCCTGTAAACACCGCCACAGCCAACCACAGACCAACCCTCTCCCATGTGCTGGTCACAATACACAGTGTTACCCATACGGACAATACAGGTGCATAGACGGCTCACCCACCTGGCCGAGGCACCAGGCGACCACGTGACCGAAGTCATGCCAGTAGTGCCGGCTCCCTCCTCCGTAGGTCACCGTACCGGTGCCTGCACTGCTCTGCCGATCACCGCCAGCCAGTGGCCTCCTCAAGGGCAGTGGCCACCTGCTGCCACACATGGGTCCTTGCCATGTTGAGGGGTTCATCCCCAAATAGTGGGCCATGGTGAGGCTCCACTATGGCCACTAGGTTGGCAAGTTCCACGCTTACCCCATTGTGGGGCTCTCCTGCGTGCCATCCCTGTATGTATATCAGTAGGCAATATGGTGCTCCGCTTGGCGTGGCAGCCCGCGATGGAATTGTGCCAATGCAAATCCGCTATTCCCTATCGTGTTAGGTATGCGCGCCCAGTCCCTATCATGCTGTTGCGAACAGCGTGATAAGCTACTGAACATGCCATCATTACAGCGCCAAGGGGCAAAGGTCGGGCACAGGGTCACGGGTCTCTGGTGCAAGGCCACGTACAGCACCATTGGACGTCTATACGTCCAGCGCGATTGGTCGCCTGTGTGTCATTGCCACAGTGGACTATTGCGCAGTTGTGCCACAGTGCCATGTAGTGACCGTCGCTGTAGCGCCACTAGCACAATGGTGGCCATGTCCTGAATTGCCTATCGCGTACAGCACATCATCAGCGCGGCAGACGCCTACGTAAGCTACCTGGGCATGCACAGTGCAGTGTACTACGCAGTCACAGAACTGCGCCATTGGCTCAGCCGGTACAACCATATTGAGCAAAGTGCAACAGCGCGAAATTCAGCTGTCATATGCAAATCATCCGATCAGCCATTCAATGGTGCAGCGGCGCGATTTGCATCTCATTAAAGTTGCTCCAGTCCTAATTTGCATGCATTGCGCTATAAATATGTGACTGTTCTGCAGTGGCCATATTCAGTTACTGCAATTGATAGGTGAGTTGCATGCATTGTGCTGTTCTGGACCATGGCCCCAGAGAATTGCTGTGTAATGCACAGTCACAGGTGACCACTCTCACCCATACAGGCTGTGCAATGACCCGGCGAGGACTGGGTGAGGAGGATGATGGTGGGGGAAGAGGAGGCCCAACTACGAGCGGAGACAGAGGCACTGTTTGAGGCCTACCTGGATGAGAGCCACTCCTCAGTGGAGACGGGGGCACCCCTCAGACCCGCTGCTGCATGGGAGGGGTTGGCGTGCCGATCAACCTGCAGCAGCCACCAGCGCTCTGTGCAGGAGATAAAAGAAGATGGGGACCGACAGGAGGAGGTGAAGGAGAAGGTTGCAGCCATCAGGGCGTACGTCCTGCAACAGGAGGGGACAGCCGGTGGTGCAGCTGACCCGGCGGAGGACATGCTCGCTGCAAGCATGCAGCGCAGTGCCATTGAGGGTGTTCCTGGAGGTGGCTTCCAGACAGGTGGTAGCCCATCACTGCATGGTATGTCATGGTCGGGGGGGAGGTAGTTCACATGCACTAACGGGTCCTTCCTTTCTGTTACAGATCCTGTGCGTCTGCAGGGGTCAGCAGTGTAGGGCCTGTCCACTGCAGACAGCCATCCGGAGTTGGAGGAGGGACCATCCACCTCCGCAGATTGCCGGCGTGCACTGCGCCAGTGTGCATGCCTGGCTACCTTCGCTGATGTTGAGACAGGTGTGGGGAGTGCCCTTCCTGTGTCTCAGTGGTCTAGCATGCAAGCATGCCAGCACGCTGTGGCTGTGGCACAGACCTGCACCATCGATGATGCACCGACCACTATGGGCATTGGCATGTCTGTGTCACAGAATGGACACACAGCAGGACAGCTCACGCCCATGGATCTAGCTGGTTCCGACATGTGTGCCAGCATGTCAGCACAGTCCCAGGCTGAGCCTGTCAGCACCGGTGGCTGTGCAGGTCACTGGCACTGTTGCGGCCACAGCAGTGGAACCACTGATCCCATGGGCACAGCAGGCGAAGGGGCAGCAGCAGCACTCACCCACCGGGACTGTGGGTACAGGGCTCAGTGGTGATGTAGGTGCACTGCCTGTGGACATGCCCATATCAGGTCCTGGTGAGCAGCGTCTACCCTCAAGGGGTGCTGTACATCAGGCCCTTTCAGACTCTGAGGGACAGGTTGCCGACGTGGCAGACGACCTCTTTGATGAGCACACCCGCCTGCTGCAGGCATCAGTACAGCAGCAGATGCGGGTTGCAACATCCGTGGAGGTACTGTGTGTGGCTCTGGAGCAGCACAGCAGGGACACCGAGAGGATTTTGTCCCGGATTGACCATTTGCTGGTGGATGTGACCACCACCATCGACAGGCTGACACAGGCAGTGGTCGGTGTTGTGGCCACATTGGGCACACAGTCAGGTGCCCCTGTGCCGCTCACACCGCGCAGTACACTATCCATTCCCCATTCCCGGCGTCATGCGACACCCACCCTGTCGACGCTGGGTTCAGCTGTGGGCATCCCGAGCACCCCTGGTGCAGGTATGTTTGGTATGCTGCAGACCCCTGTGCGGACAAGGTCTCGTTCACACAGTGGGACCCCTAGTGGTCCATCGGTGCCACCCCATGTGGCCCGTGCTCAGCCTGCCAGTGCTGCTGGGTCTCGGCGGGGCTGCCCACACATCCGAGGTGGCCGTGGCACTGTGACGCATGAGTGAGCTGTCTCCCAGTGTGGGCCCTGTCTGGTGCTACCCTGTGTGCAATGTGTGTTTCGGTGGGCAGTGCACCAGTGGGTGCCCTGCCCTACACGCAGACACACGGACCACCTGCACACCCTCCCGACTGCTGTCCACAGGTGCATGTGCATGATGATGCCTGCATTGCGCTGTACACCAAAGTGCAAGGGTGCTCAGCATCTGACACACATACATGGACAGTACAGGTGATGGTGGTGGTGGCCTGTGGATGTGTGTGTTTTGAGTGTCTGTGTTCCTGCTCTGTTGTGCACCTGACCCCTGTGCACTTTGTGCCTGTTGTGTGTGTGTGTCTGTCCATGTGGCGTATTACTGTTCACCCCTCCCTGGTTGTGTGTGTGTGCTTCTGTGCCCTGCCACTTCCCTCGCCGTCATGCACCCCTGGTGTGTTTCCCTGTGTGTATGTGGGTTGTGCCCTAGCCACTGTTGGTTGCACATGACCCCATGACTTACCTGTGTTGGGTGAAGTGCTCCTCTGTCATGGTGTCCCGGTGCAGCTGGGCCAGCCGGATCAGTCGGGGGTCACGCCGTCCAAGGGGGGGGCTGCTCATCCCCATCATCACTGGTGTCACCAGCGTCCCCATCGCTGTCCCCCTCCTCGACCTGTATGGCTATCCCACAGTCTTTGGCCATGTTTTGCAGGATACAACAGGCCAGGAATATCCCACAGGCCTTTGAGGGGCTATACTGCAGGGCACCGCCCGGAGGTGTCTAGGCATGGCAAGCATGCCTTCAGCATCTAAGCACCCGCTCAATGATGTTGCGTGTGGCAGCATGTGCCTTATTGAAGCGTTGCTGCGATGGGGTCGTGGGCCGCCGGTAGGGTGTGAGCAGCCAGGGACGGAGTTGGTATCCACTGTCACCTGTGTGGAGATAGTGGAGGTTAGTGTCATGTTCAGGCTCATATTACCCCTAACCCTGTGTGCCACTCCCATGGCACCTGTGGCTTACCCATCCTTGCCCCCGATTTGCCAATCCTACATGCATACTCACCCACTAGATGTCCTGTGGGGATGTCCCCACTCTCAAATCGATGGCACAGTACTGATTGGTACCATATGAATGAATCGTGTGCTCCGCCAGGGTGCGTGGCACAGACATTGATGATGCACCCACTGGCATCACACACCACCTGGCAGTTGACACTGGAAAATACCTTCCGATTCCAATAGGCAGCCCCATCGGGGCCAGGTGGTGTGCAAATGGCCACATGGGTGCAGTCTATCGCCCCTAGCATGCCAGGCATACGTGCTACCCTGTGGAACTCCTGTATGTTTGCTGTACGCTCCGCCGCGGTGCTGGGGAAATGGATGTACTCTGCAGCATGTGGCAGCAGTGCGCTGAGGAGTTGGGTGAGGATGCATGATGTGGCCGACTGTGTTATGCCTGTGGTGTCCCCGGTTGGTCTCTGGAAGGTACCTGTGGTGAGCAAGCACATGCAGGCTGTTACCTTTGTCTCCACTGACAGAGCGTGACTCCGTCGTGAGGGTGCCTGCATCACATCACTGCACAGCTCACAGAGCCGCCTCAGTATTGCCCTGTTCAGGTGGTACCGGCCCACAATCTCGACATCTGAATACAGCTCAAAGCTGATACGGGCTCGGTACTGCCTGTTGGGGGTGTACCGCCGTCGGGCCCTTCCATGGCCACGTCCCCCTGCAGCATGCCTTCTCACCCCCCTCATTACAGCTTCCATGTGGAAGCTGGCACTGTCCATGTCCCTGGCTTGTGTTCCCCCCCTGGCTGTTGTTGCTCTGTTACCCCCGCTGTCCTGACTGCTACCTCCATTGCACTGGGTACACCTCCTGGCCTCTGCACTCTGTGGCCCCACACACCTTCCCTTGCCCCTCTTCTGTCCTGTGCACTCCCTGGCCTGCACTGTTTGTTGCTCTGGCCTTCTCTGTCTCCCTGCCTCATGTGGCTTCCCTGTCGCGTTCTTGCGTCTCTTCCTTGAGCCTTTTTATTTTGGCTCATTTCCGCTATGGCGCTACTTCTGCCTGCTCCACTCTTGCGCATTGCACAAGCTTTTGAATATCGTATTGCGCACTTTATGCATGGTTCCACCCCCTTCGGTTGCGCATACCTTCATTAGCATTGTGCTGTTGCTCAGCATGTTTTCTGTGGCACAACTGCCTCCTGCTGAATATCGCAGAATGGCGCAGTTTCGGACTTGCGCTGGTGCAACCCTATTGCGCATGGCGCAACCCTTTTGAATATCCCACCCTCTGAGTTTGCGAAGAACACCTAAAACAACATCTATCTACGCTACTTACCTACTTGTAAGGGATAACGCAACACAGGGTGTGCAGCTATACAACAATAATGAACACCTAAAGTGGCTGTTTGGCACATGGCATAGCAGAGTGCTGCTACCACCCCGAAAAAAGTGCCTTATTTCCTTATGATCGCACATCCTGTGTTGTGCTATCCCACTAATAAAAGAGGCTTTTATTTGTTAAAATAAAATGTAGTTCAACTGAAGCATGTGGGTGTGAAACGACAGTCAACGGTCATGTGACGTATTTGGACCAATGACATTACAGGATTTTCATGGCCCATTTCATTTACCTACAGTAACTGACAACATCTGCTGGGCAGACGTGCTGAGCTACAGAGCGTAAGGCCTGCAAAAACAAAGATACCCTAACAGGAACCAGGCTGAATGAGAACACCATGGCCAATGTGTGGGACCACTGTTTTAGCAGACCTCCCCTTGCCTAGCACAACAGCCTCACACAAGTTCAAACAGACTTACTCACAGCCAGTCGGCCCGTCAGCACTGTGGCACAGCTACCAAATGTGACGGCGGTGACCTTAGTTTCGGCATGAGCATGAAAACACTTGAAATCACTCACTGTCAGTCATATGCAGCTGAATGAGCAGGTGAGTGGAGGGCTGTACCGGTTGCTGTCGTGGGCCATGAGTATGGACCATGTCCAGGGTTAGGTGTGGTGCAGGGTGGTGGGTACACAGTGGACAGGTCAGAAAGGGGATTGGAAATTGTTCGATGGGGACCATTAGCCACTGGGAACAATCAAGTAATATATAAGCATGGGTGATCGGGGGTTGGGGGACACCACTAGCCACCAGGAACAATAAAAGAATACATATATATATATATATATACACACACACACACATGGGTGATCGGGGTGGGGGGACACCACTAGCCACCAGGAACAATAAAAGATATATATATATATATATATACACACACACACACATGGGTGATCGGGGTGGGGGACACCACTAGCCACCAGGAACAATAAAAGAATATATATATATATATATATACACACACACACATGGGTGATCGGGTGGGGGACACCACTAGCCACCAGGAACAATAAAGAATATATATATATATATATATATACACACACACACATGGGTGATCGGGGGGGGAGATTAGATGCCAGGTACAATAAAGTAATATATCAACATGAGTGGTCAAGGGGGGCCACAAGATGCCAGGAATAATAACGAAATCTATCAACACTGGAGATTGAGGGTGGGGGGGGGGAACCATAAGCTGCTAGGGACAATAAAGTAATATATTAATATAGGTGATCGGGGTTGGGGACCACTCGATGCCTGGGACAGTTAACATGTGTGATCTAGGGGGGTCTTTAGACACCAGGGAATACATATTCTAAAGCCCAGTGTGAGTGCTAAAGGGCTGCGCAGCTTGCTACTGAGCTCCTAATGGCTATGTGAATGGCTCCTTGGTGCGTTGCATGCCCTATGGGCCCTTGAGCATACTTGGGGGAACATGGCCCACAGGAACCCTGGTGCTTGGACCTCTATGGCCCAGAGATCCTTTTGCTAGTGGGCTCCCTCCTAGTTCAATTACCTCCCAGCCAACATAGCTGACTCCACTAAGCTTGGTCCTTTCAAGGTCTCCCTCAGAAGCCATCTGACAAGCACTCGCTGCTGCAACTGCACATAATCCCCCACCTGCCCTTCACCCTCACCCCTAGGCTGGGTCTGCCCCATCTACTTTTGTTGTATATACCTGGGGTCTCAGGCAACATCTGCTGACTAATGTAATAAAATATCTCTGGTTGCTACCTGATGTGGTACTCGTGTACCTATATTATGACTACTGTGATCTACCTATTACCAAGCGTGTACCACCAGTGAATGCCTGTAACACTGGTTGCTTTTTTAATCTGAGCATTATGTACTGTGCTGTTTGTTTGCTGTGATGTATTGCCCTCTTGACGAGGTGCCTTTGTAAATGAGTCTTTGACTCAAAGGTCTGTAAAGTGATGACCTAATAAATAAATAAATAAAATGCTTTCCCCTTTGGACAGTGCCATCTCAAATAGATTGCCCTGTGTGCCATGTTTAGCCATGGGGTGTGGCAGCAGCATGTATAGTCACTGTACGCTGCAGTGACATGGCCCATATTCTGGCAGTTAGCACAACCCATGGACCACAGTAACTGAATATAGCACAGGTCTGGGCGTGCGCTATTTGCTTTGGCTGCGCAGTGCTGACTGCTGAGTTTGAACATGGGGGCCTACATCACTGCAGTCCTGAAATGTTCCTTAATCCCAGTGCGTACATCAGAAGCACCCACTGAATTTACAAAGGAGTCCAGTTAAGATAATATTGAAAGGCAGACTGGTGGCTACAACACAGGTCTTACGAAGACACAATTATTTTAACCTTATAGACTTTTATAATGGGTCTTTATGACAAATCGTCACCTGGTTGTTAGATGGATCTATCCGAGAGAAACGGCTTATGTTATTTTAAACCCAGATAGCGACATGGATTGATTCTATTTCAGATGAGCTTCGTAAGTTCAGAAACATCAGATTAAAGGCAATATCGGTTAGAATATGCACTCATTGTTTCAGTCCAAACATCTTTTACATTTATTTGTAATGTTTTGCTCAATATTTTTTTATCTCAGATGACAATTAATGATTCATATTTTATTTCTTTGTGATTTATTTATTCATTTCAGAAGTTTTACCAGGAAAGATTTACTGAGCAACTAACAGCTCATTTCCTGATGCGTCCTATGTCGTATACTTGTGTATTTCTGTACACTGTTGTACATTACAGTTCTGGAAAGTTACCCACTCCCCTTTCTCCCGACCAACACATCCTCAAGGTTGGCAACTCCACATCACTGTCCCTGCTGCCGTTGCTATTTCCTTCAACTCCTTGTTCACTGTCTGCTCCCTATCTAGCCTTCCCCCTTCCCTTCACCACTTCCTTTACACTCTCCCTTCTTCTCTCCCACCACTTCCTCGGCCTCTCTTAAGGCCCTTCTATGTATTAACCCTCACAAGTGTGAGTACAGATGGGCTTCACCCCAAGCTTCTGTACTCCTCTGTGCCAACCATAGCCTTCCCTACTTCCCTCCTCCTTTACCGCCCTTTCTCCTCCGCCTCTACAAACAATGCTTGGATGCGGGCTGTTGTCATCCTCCTCCCAAAAGGGGATGATCCTTCTACTCCTGGAAAATATTGTCCCTTTTCCCTTGTCCCCATACTGGCCAAGCCAGAAACATCATGTCCTCTTACAACTCATGCCGTTCCTCAACTCCTCCTCATTTTTCATTTGCTTCCAGTCTGGTTTCAGGAAGTCCCATTGCATATCTATCTCTCTCTCTCTCTCTCTCCTCTGGCTCACTGACTCCATCCTGTCTGGTATGGACCAAGGCCAAATTACTTCTGCCATCTTTGTCAACCTAGCCAAAGCCTTCATCTGCTCCTGGACAAGGTTAAGGCAGCGGGGCTCTCTGTCTCTTCAGTCAGCTGGTTCTGCTCCTATTCAGAGGACAGATCACAAGCTGTCCAAACTGGAGACATCCTTTCCCCATCTCTCCCTGTCTGCTCAAGTATCCCCAAAGGATCTGTCCGGGGTCCCGTAATCTCCATTTTCCTAAATGACATCAACTTCACTTGTTCCTCTGCATCGGTATACATGTATGCCGATCACACTGCTGTTTGCCTCTGGTTCCTCTGCTGCTGATTTTGCTGTCCCTCTCCAACAGGAGTTTGACAGTGTGCAGCATTCTGTTCAAGCCTTCTGTCCCTCAGTGCCAAGAAAAGTGTCCCTATGACCTTTGGCTCCAAGCAGAGGCTTGCTAGACTCTCTCCCCTTCCTTGCCTCATTCCACACCCTTGATGGCTGATGTCCCCTCCTTTAAGTACCTTGGGATCTGGTTGGATCAGCACCTCGACTTCTCAATGCACACTGATGCAATCTACCACAAGCTTCACCCCAAAATGGGTTCATTGTATCGGAACAAAACTAGTATCCCTCTCCCTGCCTGCAGAGAGCTAGTCACAAAGATGATCCTTCCCATGTTCAACTGCGGTGACATTGTCTACAGTGCAGCTCCCAAGTCCTCCCTTGCCAGACTGGACCCACTCTTCTTCTCTTTCTACTGCTTTGCCTTGGACTGCCCCCCCCCCCGTACACTGCACTGCTCTCTGTACTCCTGCCTCCCTACCCTCAATGACAGATGCCTCATACACTGTGCAACTTTCACGTCCAAATTCTGGTTTGGCTCTCTCCCCCTACCTCTCTGCCTTGCTTTCTTCTCTCCTCCTTCCTCTTACCCACTTCAGAACATGGCTTCCTATTACCTCTTCCTCCCCCAAGAAAACTTCCAAGGGCTCAGCTGATTTCCAATATAATTTTCCTAAACTCTGGTCCCACCCCCACCTATTCATCAGTCTAATTCTTCTTTTCCCTCAAATCCCTTCTTTGTGACTTGGCCACCCCCTCCTGCGACTGTTCCTGATCCCTTTCCCTTATGCCCCCTCCTGTATTATTGGCATTTTACTGCCCCCCCGCCCCAGCAGTAAGTAACTTTAACCCCCTAAGGCTAGCTGCCCTTTAAAGAGCTAGCATACTGCCTAAAACTAATTTTAGATTTTAAAAGCAACCCATCTTTACCTTTTATATCTGAGGTAGTTTTTCTTTTCTCTTTAGTTAAGTTAGAAGATTGTTTGCGTGATGTTAGTCAGTGTGACGTGTGGAACAGCACTCTGCCTGGCAGTTGACATATCTAGCTCTGTTCCTCTCATTATATCATCAGCATTGTGATCTCACTGACTGTGATATATCTGCTGCTTAGGAACCAGTCACTCAGCTGCTGCCAGGTCATTCACCTGTGATGTCACTCTCAGGGAGATCACAATGCTGATGAGGTGGGGGGGGGATAGAGACGTATGTCAGCTGACAAGCTGAGAGCTATTCCACACAACCAGCACAATATTATCACACAGAAAACTTTCTAATTTGAAAAAAGGAAAAAAAAAATACTTCGGAAATAAAAAAGTTACAACTGACTACTTCTTAAACTTCTCTTCCCTCAAATCCTGTGTTTGTGACTTTGCCGGCCCCTCCTGCAACTGTTCCTGATCCCTGGCCCTTGTATGCCCACCTCCTGTGCTGTTGGTGTTCCCCTGACCCCCCCATCCCCTGCTGGGAGGCAAGCTGCTACTGTACTAAATCACAAAAAAAACAAAATCTATGATATTTGCCAGACAACAGAGGTAGAATAAGTTTCTACCCCTCCATCTGCAACCAGGATGGTGAGGTTTTGAAACAGGTTAATTCCTTTAAATAGCTGAGGATACACCTCGACAGCTCACTAACGTATACTCAACATATAGAGCATATAGTTGGAGCAGTACACAAAAAAACTGGGGATTCTATTTAGACACAAGCACTTTGTGACACCAGAGACCAGGAAACTTGCTGTAGCTTCCTCAGTCCTCTCCATCCTGGACTATAGACTGGTAATTTATGGAGCTGCTGCAGACAGCAACCTCAACAGAATCAGCATCATCCTAAATGAGGCTTGTCGCCTTGTCCTTGATGCAGACGGACTCACACACACACATGCAACCTCCGCCTGGATACAAAATGGCTTCCACTAGACCTCAGAATAAAATTCCAAACATGCCTAATTGGGAAGAAAGCCCTACTAGGGCTTACCCCCACCTCCAATCCTTACTGCATACCACCATTAACCACACTCTACCAGGAGTCTAACCAGAAATTCCCTGTACGTCTCACGTTGTAGCACCAGCCAAGCCATGAGGACCTTCCTTTACCAAGTGCCAGCTCGGCTAAATGAACTCCCCACCACACTGCTAGAGCTACCCAAACTGAGTCACTCTAAATCACCCCTAAAGAAATACATTGCCCAACAAAGCATATGCCTGTGCAATCATTAGTCAGATACTACTAACACCAACTCCCCTGGCTGTGTTTATTAAGACATACCTGGCATACCTTTGACAACATTGCACTTCCACAACTGCCCTAAACTCTAACCATCATAGACAAGGCCACACCTGTTGCTGCTGCACCTCTGTATTAAACCTGTACATAGGAACCTGTTTACTGTAAGCTTGTGCAATGAACCTCTGAATATTGTAAATACTTGGGACCTTGTCTTGTTGTCTCTGAATGTCTCTCTTGTTACTGTACCATTCACTGTATTTACTGTAATTGTTTTGTTCTCACTCTGATGGGGAACCTTTGTAAATGAGCTTGTAGCTCAAAGATTGTAATCTGAGTCTTAAAATAATTAAATAAATAACATTTGTATAATTTTCAAGTCAGCTACTTGTGGTTCCACTAGCTGTTTAAGTAGTAATCCACCTGGTAATACCGTGCTCCTGGGCCACTTCCTGCACTGGTGTTGTTAGCTGGCACCTTAGCAGTCTGAGCGGGTGCCAATCCTGCTACTGTCTGGCATCATTCCTTGTACTGTACAGTACTTGTATCTTAATTTGCATCCTGTCTTGTCTGTATTGTTTGTAGCTCTGAATATTCTGCCTGTAAACTGTGACTGAACACCGTTATTTTTACTTGTGTTTTATTGTCTGTGTTGTTACTGTGCTCACTTGTATTACTACTGCACTTTACATCATGAATTTCCATATCAGCCCGGAATGTCTTTACTGGTGAAGCCTTTGAAATAAATAAATAAATGATTTTCAAATTCAATACTTCAATATAAAAACTGAATAAAAAATGAAACATTCTCAAAATATGAGGACCCTATTTTTCCTTTGGCTGTGAAATTATATAGCTTCACATTCTGACTCTGTAGAGTCGCAGGATGAGTAATGAAAGGTTGGATAGCAGTTAGTATAGATGGATCAGTTACAGTTGAGTTTTTTTTATTCTTACTGTTATATTAAAATTGCCTGTTCCATGTCTCTCCTGATTATTGACATTTAACTTGGGTGCCAACGTGGCTCAGTTGGTAGCACTTTCATCTTTGGGCCAGAAGGTCATGGGTTTTGGGCTCACACCATAAATGCTGGCACCTGAATGCAGTACCAGCTTAATATGTATAGCCTGGAGGGAGAGGGGGAACATGATAGAAACTTTCAAGTACCTCAAGGGAATCAACAAAGTCCAAGAGGGTAGCATCTTTCAAAAAAAGAGGTGTGCAAGAACAAGGGGGCACAATTTGAAGATAGAGGGGGGCGGCTCAGAGGTAATGTAAGGAAGTATTTTTTCACAGAGAGGTTGTGGATGCATGGAATGACCTTCGGAGGAGGTTGTGGAGTCAAAACAGTGGTTGAATTCAAGCATGCATGGGACAGTCATAAGGCAATTCTGGGGGTGGGGGGGTTGAAAGAAATAGACTGCTGGTTAACTAGGATCTACAGCTTATCCATTAAGTAGGGAAATGGGCAGACTGGGTGGGCCAAGCGGTCCTTATCTGCTATCAAATTCTGTGTTTCTATGTTACTATCAGGGTGTGCTGTCCTTTGGATAACACATTAAACCAAAGTCCTGTTTGGTGGTTGCTTAGGTTAACATTAAAGATCCCATTGCACTTCTTAAGAAAAGGGTACAGGAATTTCCCCAGTGTCCTGGCCAGATTTCCCCCAAACACTAAAATTAAATTAACAGCCCAATAATCTGGTTTAATTTCAATTGGTTTCCATCTGTATCCTCTCTTCCCGCAGGGCAAAGGAAAAAAAATAGACAGTATTGTCTAGCCCTCCCTTCCTGTCCAACAAGACTAGATAAGCACACGTTAAAGATGCAGTGCAACACAAAATATCTTCCAAAAAGCTATTTTTTGCGAAAATTAATAACATTATCAGCATATCTATAGAATCTACTTTTCTAGGTACCACCTCTGCTGTGCACCGTGATTTTTTTCTTTCATTTCCTCGATCCCAAGTTTTGCCAAATCTACAGTACTAGTTCAAATCCAAATGTGGCATCCATTTTTCTTGAGAAAAAAAAACCTAAATGAAAACATTAATAAGTACTCAGAGTCTGGTGTAACTAGAAAATGGTACCACCAAATAAAACTGGAAGATGCCTGAAATCTTTAATAGTAACCAAAAAAAAGATAGGGTAATTTTTTGCCCCGAATTTCACTGCACTGCTACTTTAAGGAGTAGCTCTGCACTTCAGCATATACTTACATAAGCAGGAGAATTGTTTAACCAAGAGAGACACACTAAGACGAAGCTTGTTTCCAGGTGCGACCTGGGAGCACAAAGAAGTTAAGTGACTTGCTCAGGGTCACACAATATGCAAATGGGGCTGTGGGATTCAAACCCAGACTTCCAGGTTTGCAGCTCAGAGCCTAAATCCACTGCCTCCCACATAAATAGGATGTTTGACTATTACACTTTACTAGATAGTATTGCCTACTTTTCTTATTTTTCAATGTTCTTTCCAAGGTTTGCAGCACATCTTGGTAGTCTCTCTAAAATGTCTGTAGAAAGAACTCGTGCCCTTCCCCAGTGAACCTCGTAGTGCCTCTCTTTATGACCTCATACTGCTTGCCATGACAACAGACGGTGATATCACAAACAACAGTTGAGTGGTTAGCAGAAGAGCATCAGATGCATTTTGAAAGACTCAGTGCAATACGTACTGCTTTATCTATGACATTTAGTAGGCGAGCAGGAGGAAAAGTAAAATCAAATAATTAATGAGAAAACGGTAACGTTAAAACATGACTGGTGGAAATCTAGGGTTGTTAGGGTTTTCATTATATTAGAGAGCTGCTATTCAATTACAGATTTGCATATTGAATTCTGATTATCTTTCGTTTAACATGCTGTTTATTGCTAGTGTTTGTATGTCCCTCATCAGGTGGACTGCAGTCTGAGCAATGCCTTCTCTGTTTACTTTTGTAGCTAACGACAGCATGTAATATTATGTGTGGTGCTATTAGAAAAATTAATTCAAAGTATGAGAAAGAAAAAACAAGTTAGCAGGTTTAAGGCAGTTCCTCTTTAAAATAAGAGTGTTACCCCCTTCCCTTACCAGAGCAGAGTGGAGATCAGGGAATGGAGTAGAAACATTTTCTGAAGGTGTCTTCTTTTCCCTTCTCAGTCACCGTCTTCTCGACTTCTCAGTGTACCAGTGCCTGGCAGGAGGAAGCCCAGGGTTACAAGCTGCTCGCTGGCATCTGCAACAGCACAAACACTTTAGGGAATTTGGAAAACCTGTTGTCTAACAGTTAAAGAAACAGTGTGAGTCACATGATGACATTAGCAATAGAAAACCAACAAGGAAACGTGAGACTCTTGTGTATCAGGTACTTTATGTGAAGTCTAGAATCATAGGAAAGAGAAGGACAAAAAATGACCTGAGCAGTCCGTCTGCTCTCTGCCAAGCGTTGCTACTCTGAATCTTTTCTATTTTGTATATAGTATTTTATTTAACATTTTGTGGACAGGCAAAACAATGAATGGATTTTGACGTTCAGTATACATTGACTGCAGTTAGTACAATAAATACTTTTTCACCTTATTGTGTCTGTGTTTTTGTTTTTTGGTTACTTTTTATGCAAAAACAGTACCAGCCTGTTGGTGGATTTTGTCTTAGGCAAGTAGGGAAATGAGTGTCCCTCAAATCGGACCTACTGGCCTATTTGGAGATCAATATATAAGATTTGTTAAGGAGTCTCAGCATGTCCTTTGCCTTTTCTCTCTAATATTTTTTTTAGGTGGATGTGCCATCTCTACGTCCTCTGACTAGGTGTGCATGCAGTGAAGAAACTTTGCATTTTACGTAGTGCTATGCTAAGTGCGAACTTCATGTAGGAATACGCTTCATGAAGTTTGCACTTGGCGCCTATGTGGAACATGAAGGTTGCACTTCACGTAGTGGAAGGCTATGCAACGTGCACTAATTTGCACACTTTGTGGTGTTTTTTGTCAAATTACTGTGCAAATTCTGGCATAGTGTTAAGTGGGTGATTCCCCTGCACTACCCAAAGTGTGTAGTGGGATATTTCATGCTAACTTCACAGGTGAATTTAAAAATCTGCCCACTCCTACATCTGACCAATCTTCAACAGATTTAGCTTCCTCAACAGCCTTCACTTTGAAAAGGCTTATTCTCAAAAACTGGAACTCTCCAAATCCCCATTCTTTGAGGGAGTGGTTTGAGTGGATGTGATCAGTTTGCTAACAGTGAATGAATTAGTTATAGACTTTCAAACAAAACTGATATATTTGAAAAAATCTGGAAGTCCTTTCCAAACTTATCTTTCTTTAATTTATATTTTATCACCTCGGCCACGGTTTTGCCCCGGATTGCCCCAACACCAAAGCATGCTCCAACCATGGGACATTGACCCGTGAGGTCACCCCCTCATGGTGGGACCGTCCCCAGGGATGGTTCCGTAACACAGTGTTCCCATGGCAACCATGCCAGGGGGTCACGGGAGATCACCAATCCTGGAGGTCCTAATGCATGGGGGGGGGGTTCAGCTTCCTGTAAGGTTTCTCCAAAGATGACACTGTGCACAGGAGCACAAGGAGGCGTGCACATGCAGAGATGTGATACTGCTCCAGACTTCCGTCAACATCATCCCCTCCCTTGTGGCATCCCTAACTGTACTGTCACCCGTGGTCATCAGGTGGCAGTAATGCAGTGGGTATGGCAACCCTCCCTCCCCAGAGGAGGACAGTGTCTGTTAGGTCACTCAATCCTCCTTCTCCTGGCCGGCACTCCAGTGACCTATGCTTGTTCCTGAACCCGGATCGCCGGCGTCATGAGCGGTAGCTCTATCATTGCGCCGGTGGTCTGGCTGCCATTCCTGGACTTTAAAAATTCTGTATGATCTCCCCTTGGATTGGACTTCTGTTGTCATTATCTATACTTAGGAGCATAATTAAGCCTTTTCTTATTCCTTATTATGTAGTATTGTTAATTTTCAATAAATCATTACCCTTTTATTTTTATGTTGATGCAGTGTAATGTCGCATTGATGTACTGTTATATTTTCATGAAAAAAATAAAACTATACGGAAACAAAAATCACATCTACTTGCCAATCTTCATATTAATTCTCCCATGAATGTTGCAGGCTCACCTTTGTTTCTACCCAAGGAATGTCCTGAGCCATGCTGACAGGTAAACATTTCAGTCCTGTACACATTAAATGGTTTAAAACATTTTAAGAGGCTTAACATGTTTTAAACCCTGTAAAAATGGTTTGCATCTGCCTTTATTTTCAAGTTTAAATGTTTTACCAAAACTTTTTTAAATCATGCTATTAAGAGGTGTTTAAAAAAATGTCCTTGACGCCAGTGACCCGGGTTCGGGAATAAGCCCGGGTCACTGGAGGGCCATCCGGGGGGAGGAAGATAGAGTGTCCTATGGACAGCTCTCCTTCTCTGAGGGGAGGGTGTGGGATAGCTCCGGCACCTGCTGGCTCCTAGCAGAGGCTGGGAGCTATGCAGGATGCATGGAGTAACTGGCAACAGGAAGGAGGAGCGGACGCTGGCGTACGCCTTGCTGTCACTACGCTGTCCTCCACAACATAAGGAGGAAAATGGCTGGATGTTTGCTGCATGACAGCCTCCGGATCCTCTTCCTGTCTGCTTCCTCCAGAGAGCTGCTCCCTGCAGACCTCAGCAGCACCCCATGGCCTAGAAAAAGAAGTGCTGGTGTCACTTCTCCACTGGTGCATTCCCCCTCGGAGGAGGGGGACCCATCCTGCAAAGGGAAATGCCGGTATACCATGGAGTAGGCTGCTATGTGGGACCTGTGGAGGGGGTCAGGACTCGAGAGGGGAGTGCAGAGGGCAGGAGAGATCCTAGGAACGCCCAAAGGAGTGGCAGCATCTGAGCGAGGAGGGGGAAAAAAACAAATAATGCAAAAAAAAAAAACGTCCTGCAGTAAGTATAGTTGTGATGACTTGTCTGGACAGTGCAGAGCCGGCCTTAGCATGGTGCATGGGGTATCCTATGACATGCATGACCCGCAAGTGGGTGCCTACCGAAACGGTGACCCACTCACAGCGCATGTCGACAGGGCGAGACACCAGGGAGGGCAACCGGATGGGGGAGGGTTCGCAAATAGCGACAGGTGTCACTATATGTACGTGCGTGGGGGAGCGAGCACGCTGAGCGAGGGGGGGCGGAGGGTTTGTGAGGGCGGTGCCACAGTGAGCTGTCAAACTGGCTCCATGGAGTGGTGGGGGTGCTTGGCCCGGGCCTGGGTGCAGGTATGTTTTGTTGCACCCGGCCCGAATAGTTTTTAATTTTTACAATTTTGCACCCCCCTGGAGTTGAGAATCCTATAGTAGGGGGTGCGGGGGGCACAGGCCCCCACATAACATTAAAAATTATGAGTCCCTGGCACACTTTTGGTTTGTGCTGGGGGTGTACATTGCCAAAATTGATTTTCGGCAATGTACACTAACCATAACGATGATCAACTTTCCGCGATCGCTGTTATGACATAGAACTGGTGCGAACTGTGCATTTGCACAGGGCCTGAAGAGCAGGGGGCCCCAAAAAGTCTCAGTTGGCCAGTTGGCTTCCTTTCTTGGTCCTCTATGTTCTATTTCAAGTAAAGTGTAAAAAATGGAACAAAAGACACGGAAAATGAAGATATTGGGAGGCCATGGTAGGGATGAGGATGGTACTTCGGGGTTTCATGATTGTGATATGGGGCCACAGCAAGGAGGTTCGCACTGACCCACAGGACAGCTAAAGCCAGCATGACAGGGGTACTGCTGCTGAATTACATGGCATCAGTGAGTAGTGCATCATTGTAAACACCCTCCTCCTAAAGGTGTGCCAGGAACCGGACCACCTAAACTTGGTAGTTCACTCTTGTCTGTATCCTTCGACACGGTTTTTAAAACCCTTCTCAACACACTTTGTGAGCTGAATGCTAGTGCATGTCAGAATAAAACCTTGCTCAAAAATGGTTTCTAACATGCAGCTGCAGCATGTACGGGACCTTAAACAGTGAGCCACTACAGGGTTGTATAGCTATAGCTCCTTAAGGTATCGGCAGACACTGAGGGCACTCAGGTGACTAGGGGGGCTCCGCCCCACTCTAGCGTATGTGTTTATGCATGTCGTGGAGATCCCCCTGCCACAGCTAATCTGGTGGCGCCTGTATAATCCAGTGGATACAGGTGGGTGGGTGACAGGGGAGGTAGGCAAGGGGCACCCCCCATGAGTACACTGAAACCGGATTCAGAATCTTTCTAATGTTATTTCCTTCATACTCCCCTCTCCTTTGCACATCATCTTGTCTGATAACTTTATCAGTGACTCAGCAGATTGCACACTTGCCTCTTGTACCAGAAGATCTGAAGACTGTGGGTTCTAGCCCCATGCCAGGAACTCTTAGTGAATCCCAATAGTAACACTGTACTTTAGCATAAGGTGGGAACTGCACTCCCAAGATGCCATCTTTTGGATGAGATGTTAAACTGCGGTACCATTGGCCTATTCTGGTGGTTCTACAGGTGGACATTAAAGATCCCATGGCACTTCTCGAAAAGATTACAAGTATTTTTATTAAAAGAAAAATCATGCTAGACAAACACAAACATCTACACACAGAATTAATGTAAAGGAGAAAAAAATCGAAAATCACATTAGAAAGAATACGATCATTTTACTTCCTTACCCTGCATTCCAAGTAATACAATAATGTACCTGATTCATACTACTATAATACACAGCTAGCGGGTCTTTACGGTCATTCTAGGTTACTGGGTGTGCAATATTATATTATAATGTATGGTAGAACGCTGTTAACCTTAGGAAATCATCATTTCCTAAGGTTGTTAACCTATCGATGTGACGTAGACATGTTGTTAACCTATCGATGCTACGTCACATCGATAGGTTAACAACAGCGATTGGTCTGAGCATGTGCGCACTTTTTTTTTCAGCGGGGAACCGACGGATGAACAGCAGCGGTTAGGAAGGACTGAACGGCCTCGGCGGTGACAAGTTAGCAAAAAGTAAGCAGCCTTTTTATGTGGGACCATACACTATAAAAAATAATGTATGGTCCCTCTTTCGGCAACCGGTCAATGTTAACCGTCTCGAGGTTGCCATGGCGACGTAAATCTCTCCAGCTTCGCTCACGAAGTTTACACGGTCGCCCTGGCAACCTCTCGACAGTTAACTGACCGGTTACCGATAGAGGACCATACATTATCCTCTATATATTGTATGGTGGAAGGTTGTTATGGATGGATATCCATCCATTCAAAAACGTTGTTATGCTGCACTAGCTACGTAACTAGTGCAGCATAACAATTTAGAACGTGGTCACAGATGTGCGGTCCGGTGACCTGCGATCTTTGGGGAACAGCCATGGTGGTGAGAGCAGTCCCTGGAGGTGAAAATGAGCTAACAAACCTTAAAAGAAAGGACACCAGCTGAATGTATGAGCAATCATACACTATGAAAGACTGTGTATGATCGCTCATGCACGCCAAGGATATTTTTTGACTCTCGAGGTTTCCATGGTAACGAGACCTCTCAAGCTGCACCCTCAAGGGCACTGGTTACCACAGAAACTTCTCGAGTGAAAAATAACCTTATTTTGTATGGGTCTGCAGAGTTCTTGAACCTTTGAGTACCTTTTACTAGTGAGATCTTTCAGATATACCTTTCGCAATACAGTACAGACCATTCTAGCTAACACTTCCTGTGGTACAGGTTTTTGCTGCAATGTCCACACACACCCAGACTGCCATAAATAGTATTTACACACAACTAAACTTTACTGCAGCACTTCCTTGTGGAATTTAGTCCAAGACTGTGTATAGATCCCCAGTACCACAACAGCATGCTTGTTGGAATCTCCAATCTCAGACAGTAGTCCATTTTTGATGTCTTACACGGCAGCAGCTGCATCACTATCCTCAGCAAGGGAGAGATCTCTGGCATATGAAAGGCAAGGGAGGAGACCAAGTCCCCAACCTGAGAAACGTCCAGCCTCTCGTCTCCAGAGGCAGCCATCTTGGCAAGCTGCCAAAATGGCCAGAGGTTCCCGCTACTGGAAAAAGTAATGTCCTGGTCGGATTTTCTCCATTCACTAAAAAATACTGCCAACAAGCTGAATCCGATTCCTCGTATCTGTTTGCATCTGTCTCTCTCACCCCCCCCCCACCCACCTCAGCCCCAGGACAAGGCTGAAAATAAGCAAAACTGTCTAGCTCTCTTTTCAACAATAAATAAAGAAACACACAGACTTGACTGAACAAACTGCAATGGCCACATCCCGATTTATTTTGAACCTTGATATTTTTCTGCTTTCACAACCTTGTCTGCAGGTTTGTTCTACTCATCCCCCACCCTTTCTGTGAACTAGTACATTCCAGTGTCTTTTCTGAGCCCCCTTCCTGTTCATTTTAAATACATGATCACCAGAAGAAGTTCTGCTTTTCAGATTAAACTTGCCATGTACTCGGTACACCCTATTGAACACTGTCATGTACTTGAAAGTCTCTACCATGATCCCTTTGCCTTGTATCCTTTGATGAGTACACTGAGATATGTGTGTGTGTGTGTGTGTTTATTTGTGAAGTTGTGCAAATGCACTCATCTGACTCCAGACATTTCATCAGGCTCTCATTTCTTGGGGAAACAAAACCTTCTTACAATAAGCTCTGTCTGAGTGATTCCAGTTTCTAGTGACTTTATCATTCAGATGGCACTCCAAATAGGAGAGTCTGGGTATTTCTCCAGTGACAAAGGACTAGACACTTGCCCGCTAGGAAGGCAACCATCAGCCATAGTTTCTGCTTCTGTGAGGCAGTGTTACCAGAAAGGAAGATCCCTAGGAGAGCTACCTCTCAGGGGCTTTGGGTACTGAGATACGGTGCTGGGGTAATGGAAGGGTTGGCCGCCTGTCCTGTCATACGTCACTGACTATATCCAAGGTTTTCTGCCTTGAAAGGAAAATTCCTAGGAGAGCTACCTTTCAGGGGCTTTGGGTACTGAGATACGGTGCTGGGGTAATGGAAGGGTTGGCCACCTGTCCTGTCACACGTCACTGACTATATCCAAAGTTTTCCACAAAGGTTTTCTGCCTTGTGATGACTCGGGGTGGCTACCCAGTCATCTCCCACTTCCCTGGACCAGCAAATACCTCCACCAGGATTCACCAGGTCATGTAGGCTGCCTCACAGATTCCCCCCGCAAGCAAGACTGGAGGGAGGAGGGCTGTCCCCACCCCCCAAGATATTATCTAGCACTGACCAGTGTCCTGGGTAGAAGCACAGATCCAGGGGGTGAACAGGCAGGGCTTCATTAAGCCCCCACTGCCATTTTCATGTTTTCTCACTTCCCTGGTTGCAGTATGTGAGTGCACACGAGTAGAGGTACACAGGCATCATGCAACTGCTGCCCCCTCCCTTCATGCCACGTGAAGCTGTGTTGCCACCAGGCCTCCCCCAGGAGGCAGTCGAAGGCTGGGCCAATGAGCCCGCCCCCTCCCCAGGAGAAGAGAGCAGGCCCTTGGGTGCTCAGTTCTCTCCTTTCTTAGCAACCCTTGATGACCAGAGTACATTCCCGAGCCACCTGTCACCAGCGTGGTGGGAGGAAACGCGCCCAGTGCCTCATTCCTTCATGCCACCAGGCCGGCTGACTATATCCAGTTTGAACTTATCAACAGGAATACTGTGCAAACCAGGGTTCTGCAAACAGGACAACACCTTATCTGATGTGGCAGGCGATCCAAAGACTCATCCTGATAGAGCAGGAGCCAAGAGTATCGAATCTTTTTCAGCCGGGCACTGGATTTGGTCATTACACTAACAACTTTGGATCCACTGATCATTAAATAGAGAGAATCCTGCAGGCATAACCCCAGTTCCAAATGTTCTGGTCTGCGTCCAGTCCATTCAATGGAGTGTTACTGTCCTGTTACATAGGCAACAACACACCTCCAGACTGTGCATTGACTGGGACACGAGAGGCACTCCTCTGCTGTGTGGAGGCATGAGGGCTCCTCAGCTCACACCAGAGGATTATCTATAAGCAAGACAAAACACATAACCCAATGTGCAGTATTACTGTTGTATGCTCCAGGTGTGCTGTGAGGCAAGAGGTGCAGCTGAGTGGTAGTGCGGTAATAATTGGCATCACTGCACACCCTGGACTGTTTTACTGCACTTTTAAAATGGTCTAATAAGCTGAAAACTTGAAGTAAAAAAAGAAAGAGAAACCTGAACCATGCCATGATGTGAAATTTAATGCACTGTCATGTGGTCGTTTTTTACCAATCAGATTGCTTGTTTGATAGATCATTCTATAACCTCCAATGAACAAAACACCCAGGCGCGTGTCATTACATTTACAAAATGGGCTGGTAAATTATGGCTTAAGCTGGCACGCTGGTGTAGCGGCAAGGTATCTGCTTACGGTACCAACATCCTGGGTTTGGGGAGGGACTCAGGAGTCAGTGGGCTGGCTGGGGGGAAAAGGATTGAGCATCCAGGGGACAGCTCTCCTTCTCTGGGGGGGAGGAGGTAGAGTGATCAGCACTCTATGGACCCCGGGCAGGAGCCGGGGTTCCTCCGCAGCCAGTGCCATCAATCATGGGGATGGGGCAGACGTAGTACATCATTGCATGTCCTGCACCCCCCCCCCCCGGGGAGCAGCATTCAAAAAATGGTTGGGGATTCTGCTATGATGCCCAACCCCTGTCCCACTATCTCCCATTGTGCCTCCCAGTCCTGGCCAAGACAAGTATTCCACCGGTCAGTTCACCCCCATGGCTCCACCGAGGGGGGGAAGCCCAGGGAGCCCTGTCAGCAGAAGTGATGATGCGTAATCTGGATGAGTCTCCAAGGGGGAGGCCATCTTTGCAGCCCAGCCTTCTAGGGGCAAGCCAGGGTGGTGAGTGGCCATGGAAGTTATAGTGGGAGGGTGAGATTCAGTGGGGTAGGGGCTGAAGCCTTGGGATCCCCAGCCACCCAAAAAAAATGTATGGCTTAGAAAATGCAGCTCAGGATGGTTCATCAGCACAGCAGTAGCGGTAACAGGTACTCATGTACTGCGACCAGGAAAGGGAGAAAACATGAAAATGGTGGCGGGGGATCATCGGGGATCTGAGTTCAGAAGCAAGCTCAAGTTATCAGTGCTGGCAGGAGCTGGGGGATTGACTAGATGGTCTTCTCAAGGGAGGGATATGCATCCTACTGCTTTGATGCTGCGTGGGTGACCACAGGTGGTGGTGCAGGTCTGGGAGCATCCTACTGCTTTGCTGCTGCATGGATGACCACAGGTGGTGGTGCAGGTCTGGGAGCATCCTACTGCATTGCTGCTGCGTGGGTGACCACAGGTGGTGGTGCAGGTCTGGGAGCATCCTATGCTTTGCTGCTGCATGGGTGACCACAGGTGGTGGTGCAGGTCTGGGAGCATCCTACTGCTTTGCTGCTGCATGGGTGACCACAGGTGGTGGTGCAGGTCTGGGAGCATCATTTGCTGCTGCATGGGTGACCACAGGTGGTGGTGCAGGTCTGGGAGCATCCTACTGCTTTGCTGCTGCATGGGTGACCACAGGTGGTGGTGGTGCAGGTCTGGGAGCATCCTACTGCTTTGCTGCTGCGTGGGTGACCACAGGTGGTGGTGCAGGTCTGGGAGCATCCTACTGCTTTGCTGCTGCATGGATGACCACAGGTGGTGGTGCAGGTCTGGGAGCATCCTACTGCATTGCTGCTGCGTGGGTGACCACAGGTGGTGGTGCAGGTCTGGGAGCATCCTATGCTTTGCTGCTGCATGGGTGACCACAGGTGGTGGTGCAGGTCTGGGAGCATCCTACTGCTTTGCTGCTGCATGGGTGACCACAGGTGGTGGTGCAGGTCTGGGAGCATCATTTGCTGCTGCATGGGTGACCACAGGTGGTGGTGCAGGTCTGGGAGCATCCTACTGCTTTGCTGCTGCATGGGTGACCACAGGTGGTGGTGGTGCAGGTCTGGGAGCATCCTACTGCTTTGCTGCTGCGGGTGACCACAGGTGGTGGTGCAGGTCTTGGAGTATCCTACTGCTTTGCTGCTGCATGGGTGACCACAGGTGGTGGTGCAGGTCTGGGAGCATCCTACTGCTTTGCTGCTGCGTGGGTGACCACAGGTGGTGGTGCAGGTCTGGGAGCATCCTACTGCTTTGTTGCTGCGTGGGTGACCACAGATGGTGGTGCAGGTCTGGGAGCATCCTACTGCTTTGCTGCTGCGTGGGTGACCACAGGTGGTGGTGTAGGTCTGGGAGCATCCTACTGCTTTGCTGCTGCGTGGGTGACCACAGGTGGTGGTGCAGGTCTGGGAGCATCCTTTGCTGCTGCATGGGTGACCACAGGTGGTGGTGCAGGTCTGGGAGCATCCTACTGCTTTGCTGCTGCGTGGGTGACCACAGGTGGTGATGCAGGTCTGGGAGCATCCTACTGCTTTGCTGCTGCGTGGGTGACCACAGGTGGTGGTGTAGGTCTGGGAGCATCTTACTGCTTTGTTGCTGCGTGGGTGACCACAGGTGGTGGTGTAGGTCTGGGAGCATCTTACTGCTTTGCTGTTGCGTGGGTGACCATAGGTGGTGGTGCAGGTCTGGGAGCATCCTACTGCTTTGATGCTGCGTGGGTGACCACAGGTGGTGGTGTAGGCCTGGGAGCATCCTACTGCTTTGCTGCTGCGTGGGTGACCACAGGTGGTGGTGCAGGTCTGGGAGCATCCTACTGCTTTGCTGCTGTGTGGGTGACCACAGAGGGTGGTGCAGATCTGGGAGCATCCTACTGCTTTGCTGCTGCGTGGATGACCACAGGTGGTGGTGTAGGTCTGGGAGTATCCTACTGCTTTGCTGCTGTGTGGGTGACCACAGAGGGTGGTGCAGATCTGGGAGCATCCTACTGCTTTGCTGCTGCGTGGGTGACCACAGGTGGTGGTGTAGGTCTGGGAGCATCCTACTGCTTTGCTGCTGCGTGGGTGACCACAGGTGGTGGTGCAGGTCTGGGAGCATCCTACTGCTTTGTTGCTGTGTGGGTGACCGGGGTGGTGGTGTAGGTCTGGGAGCCTTCAAGCTGTGCTAGGAGGAGAAAGCATGCATCTCAGTGAATCTGGCTTACCGGCACCAATGACGCATAGGGCAAGCACATACAGTGAGGAAAATGCCTGCCCCCTCCATGACCAACTCAGGCTGACCTTACCTTGGGGATTAGAGACCCAGCTCTCAAAAGGAGCCTCTACTGGGGTGATCAGATAAAAGGACTCTGCTGCCCCAGGTGCTGTAAAGCAGGACTGTAACTTGTGGGCAAACTCCACTGGTGTGTTGTAGGCACCCTTGGAGTCTTGGACCTCTCCCATGGAGAAAGGCTTTGATGTCGACCAGGTGGAGGAAGGAGGTCTGTAAAAATGCCAAAGGGTGATAAACAGAATTTAAACAAAAGTGCATCTCATGGCCAGCCCAGTGTCATAGAGGGCTGGGGCACTTATCGCCTTACCTCTCACCACACTGATGACCTGGGTTCAGGAATTAGTTCAGGCCACCAGGAGTTGGCCAGCGAATGAGAGGATTGAGCTTCTGATAGACAGCTCTTCTCTCCCAGGGAGGGGGGGGGAGAGCTTGACGACTTGGCTCTTGGCTACTCCCCGGATGGAGGCCTTGGGGTAGTGCCGACAGCCCGAGTGACACACTCAAGGAGGGGCCTGGCTGTTTGGCATGCACATGCCTACACGTGTGCATGCTTCCATGCCACTGTGGTGAGGAGAACTACAGGAGAAAATAGGCTGGTGTAGGCGATATGAAGCCCTGCCAACCCACTTCCACCCTATGCCATTGCCAGTTCACCTGGCCCAACCTGGAGGTGCAAATAGGTGGGTGGAGGATGGCCCACCCCTTCCCGGCCCTACCATGGGGGTATCCATGGGGGATTACAGGGCTCGGTGGACTGGGAGGTGGGTGCCAGGTGAGAGGGGGCTGGGACAGGGCTGATAAGCCCGCAGCAACTTGCCAGGAAAAAAGGAAAAGAGGTTCCATGTATGAGTACCTATAGGCATGGCAGGTGAACTGTTTTGTCCAATCAAGGAGCAGTATGCCTGGCGGTCATCTTGAACTGTTTTATGTGATGAAATCAGAGCTTCTTACACCAAATTATGGTGGAGAGAACGTCAGTTTATAGTGAGAGACACAAACCACATTTACACCAAACTCAGATTAAGGGAATTTCTGTTAAGGAAGTGTAACCCTGGCACCAGGTATCTGAAAGGCTACACTACCCCTGCTTGGCTGGCCAAACCAGGCTGAGGAGCCTGGGTTCCTACTTTACCTTAAAACTGGTTCTGTCCCAAGAATAATACATTGCGCAGTGCCTCCACCCAGAGTATTCTTTACGTGGGCTAAATTAAACCTGGTACAACCATCTGGGATGCTGTACCCACCTCAGGCGTGACCCAATAACAGTTCCCTACAATTCAACACATTTCATAATTATTGACTCTCTACTAATAATATGCTCACTAGATAGGTAGATGCAAAAACCATCAACAACAACTTATTTACATGGGGAAGGACTAGGAAGGTGAAACTGGAGTAGAGGTTAAGCTATCTACAGTAATTTTGTTTTTGTTTTCAGTTTTGATTGGCATGAAATCACAATAATCATCTGGCAGCTTTAGCAGAAATCAATCACAGTGGCCACCCACCAATCTCTGAGGCATTCACATCCCTGATTGCTGTCCAAACTAGCTGCCCTAGAAAAGATGACACAGTTATTTCAAACCCACATTCTACCAGTCCACAAACTGTATTAGGACCCTGCAATCTCATACTTTTAACCTGGGTACTCAGCACTGAAGTTCTTAAAGTTGCAAGCCTGTTGTTTGTTGGCTGGTTGGGGCCCTTAAAGAAAATAGGCAAATTAACTTTCCTTTTAACACACATTCTGACTGTGGATTGCAGAACTTGGCAACACTCTGAACTATCCACAGGACACTCTAATAACAGGGTTGTTCCCTGTGTACTCACCGTTTAGAAGTCTTCCTTAGTAAGTCACAATCAAACTGTACAAGGCAGAATTAAGTGCTTTCAGCAGGTGGGCTCTGACTCCGGAGGCTAAGATGCAGGCAAAGGCTACCGCCAGCCACACTATACAGACTGCATGGGTCTTACAGCTTTTGCAGATGGAAACAACACTTTAACTCCTTTTGAAAGTGCCCCTCTCTGGGCTAAAATCACTCACTGGAAAGGCCCGGCTGGCCCGGGGCCGGCACACTTAAAACCCCACATCTAGGCTGTACTACGCAGGGGACGCACATGTGGCAGCGCCCTAGGTAGCACACTGCCAGGCTGTGTCCCAGACCAATCTGCAATGGGTGTGTGGCATGCAGCACATTTATACTCTGTTCCCAGTCACTTCAACCATGGGCTAGCATGGCCGCCATAGTCCTCTTAGCTCTTGGATACGGACTCTCACACAGGTGGATGCTTGCTCCTTAAGGCTAGGGTGACTCACTTCCTCACAGTCTGTATCAGACCAATTTACTTTCAAAATGCACTTTACTTTGACTTGGTAGCTCAGAGTAGTTACTGCAGCTTCACTAAAACATGAATCACTCAGGCCGGCCCATCGGCACAGTGGTAGCACTACCACTTGCAACACCAATGACCCAGGTTCAGCAGTGAGCCTGGGCTGCTGGAGGGCTGGCCGGGTGGGGTGGGGAGAAGGATTGAGTGCCCAACGGGCTGCTCTCCTTCTCCAGGGGAGAGGGCTGCAGTTTCACAGAGTTTTCAAAGTCTGCTGCTTGGCGGTACCCTAACATGCCACATGGTAACGTAATGACTTTAACAGAGCAAGACTGCTCCGGAGTGATAATGGTATTTGCACAGGGGTTTCTTGTGTCACGTGGTATTAAAACCTTTAGACTGCATGTTTGGGGCAAATCCTTTACTGTGCATATGTGATAGATTTGCCCCAAACATGCAGTCTAAAGGTTTTAGTGCCACGCTACACAAGAAGCCCCCATACAAATACCAATATCACTCCATAGTAGTCTCACTCCATTGATGTCATCATGTTACCACGTAGTGGCCATCTTAGGGTGCTACCAAGCCGCGGACTTTGAAAACTCTGCCAATTTGTTTGCATTCTTAAGAACATGACGAAACTGTATAAAGTGGTGATTTTGGATTATATGAAGATCAGCACTAAAAGGCAGGGGATTATACTACTACCCTATGAGTTCCGATTTTGGCAGTGTCATTTTGTAAAATTAGCCTGTTCACTGTCCTTTAAATCATTTCCCCTTAAATGCTAGCCCCTTTAGTGTCCATTGCATTGCTGCCCTTCTAGTATTACTGTTTATATTTTTCACAGTCGGCAGTAGCCGAAACTTGCAGCCCTTAATTACAACATGGGCCTGCTTATAAATATTAATGCACCACTCATTAATATTCATGAAGCTGGGCCAGGACATACTGTATAGAGCACAGTGTTCTTTATTTAATTAAATCAGTGGCTCCCCCCAGTCCACCTGAGTCACCAACCCCCGCCCTTTGTCTTATGGAGACCGGGACCACCCCTGTTGACCGCAATTGCGGTCCGAAACCAGAATACATTTCTCTGTGCTCGCATGGACTCACCAGCCTGCCTAAATGCTGGTGGCTCACAATCCTGCTCTGTGAGTCCACCAGGAGCTGAAGAGGCACAGGGGACATTCAGGGAACCTAGGGGCATCATTTTGGACCTGGGCTGTGGTGGTGAGAAATTTGGGGACGACATCGGGGGGGACCGGCAGGCATTGGGAGGTGCTCCAAGACTGAAGCAGAAATGGGAGGACCGGAAGCAATAAAGGTAAGCCCCCATTTGGAGGGGGGACGTTACAGATGTTTGGCTTCTATTAGCTAACTGAAATCCCTCCCCCTTCACATCCCTCACTGTGGAGTCAGTTGCTTCATCATGCCTTCAGACATGTCTCGGCTGCTGTGGGGTCAGGTGCTTCATCATGCCTTCAGATGAGGCGGTCTGTAGCGTGTTGTGTTCTGTGTATAAAAACAGTTTTCCTAGTTTAATTATTCCCAGCAGATTCAGCTGCTGACGGCAGCAGGGTCGATTGCACTCCCGTTTGGCAACTCAGATTCGCTGTTGCAAGAGCAGCCTCTGAGCAGCATGAGCACAGGATGCCTCGCAGCAAATTCGACTCAAACACAACAAGACACAGCTGTGCAAAGCATCAACACAGTGAGCTTAATCAAGGGTTTCTTTCACACATATTGCAGGTAGAACTCGAATAGCCTTCTTATCCATGGAGCCCTAACTGAACAGTGTAGTTCTGGAGACTGAAGCCCTCTGTTTATCCACAGGGACAGGTACAGTGTGGGGCAGGGACAGCGCAGGCTCCCCACACTGTGATGTATTTAGTGTTGGTAAAAGGTGAGGGACTGACAGCACCGGAGACTGAAGCCCTCTGTTTATCCACAGGGACAGGTACAGTGTGGGACAGGGACAGTGCAGGCTTCCTCACGCTGTGTTGGATATAGTACTTGTAAAAGGTGAGGGACTGACAGCACTGGAGACTGAAGCCCTCTGTTTATCCACAGGGACAGGTACAGTGTGGGGCAGGGACAGCGCAGGCTCCCCACACTGTGATGTATTTAGTGTTGGTAAAAGGTGAGGGACTGACAGCACTGGAGACTGAAGCCCTCTGTTTATTCACAGGGACAGGTACCGTGTGGGGACAGGGACAGTACAGGTTTCCCCACACTGTGATGGATTTAGTGCTGGTGAAAGGTGAAGGTTTTATCGGTTTTTATCTTAATTTGAATAATGCAGTAACAATATCACTATTCCATCACAAAACAGTGTTACACTTAGTAACATCAAATACAAACCTTCTGTACCAAAGAAAACCAGGAAAATAATGTTCCCTAATAATTTACAGAATTTGTAGGAAAAGGACAAAATAAACAGAAGAAATTGAGCGTTCCTCTTTTGTTTCTGTTTCTTCTCTCTCCATCCTCTCTCTTTCTTGCTCTCTCTCTCTCTCCTCCTCTCACCTTCTCTCCTCTCTCTCTCTTCCCACCTCTCTCTCCTCTCACCTTCTCCCTCTCTCTCTCCCCTCCCTCTCTCTCTCTCTCTCTCCCCTCTCTCTCTCCTCTCCCCCTCTCTCCTCTCCCTCTCCCTCCCTCTCTTCCCTCTCCCTCTCTCCCCCTCCTCTCTCTCCCTCCTCTCTCTCTCTCCTCTCTCTCCCCTCTCCTTTCTCTCCCTCTCTCTCTCTCTCCCATGTCTCTCTCTCTCTCTCCTCCACCTCTCTCCCCTCCCTCACTCTCTTCCCTCTCTCCCCCTCTCTCTCTCTCTTCCTCTCCTCCCTCCCTCCCCTCTCTCTTCCCTCTCTCTTCCGTCTCTCTCCCTTCCCCTCTCTCTCTCTCTCCTCCCCTCTCCCTCCCTCCCTCTCTCTCTCTCTCTCTCTCTCTCTCTCTCTCTCTCTCTCTGTTACCTTCATATGCAGTGGATTCTGAATTACAGTTTTAAAACCTTTTTCCATCAGAGACAGAAAAGAGTCCAAATTGCCTCAAACTGGCTGCATTTGTTTTGGATTGCAAAGCTAATTCTTTCATTGCCTGCAAGCTTCCCCTTTTATTTAGTCCAGTCTTGTAACACCGGTGCATTTTTTTATCCTTTCAGTTGGCCAGAAGAATCTCTTTAAAGAGAAGGTCCCCTCAGCCTTTTATTCGGTTTCCGTGTGTAGTTTGTAGGCATGCACAATGATTGCCTCTGTTGCACCCTCCTAATTTCATCAAGATTTAAATGTAAATCAGATACTTAAATCTGGTGTGAAAACCTGCTTAACTCCTTTACAAATGTTATGACCTGACTCATAAGGGCATCCTGGAATTTTATGATGTTTTGGTGCTAAAGCCTGCAGTAGTTACACTGTGTGAGTCAGTGCTGTTGCTGTCCACTTCAGTCTCTATGTTCTTGTCTTATGCTGGCCATGAAACATTTTGTGTAGCAAGTGCCCTGTTGTTTTCTGCAGTTTAAGGTGTATCTGAGTCAGAAAAAAATGCTTTTAGAGAATATAGGGACTTTACAAGATGTAACAGAACTGAGATTATAACTTCTGCTAGCTTGTAGATGTATGCATCATCAACACCCATGATGCCTTGCATGAGTAGGGTCATGACATTTTCAATGGAGTCAAACAGGTTTTCTCACCAGGGCAGAACAGAATAAAGCAACCTCATTTATATTTAAATTAGGATAAAATGAGGGGGATGCAAGAGAGGGAATTGTTCATGTCTACAAACTACACAGGTATACAGAAAATATGTTGAGGGGAGTTCCCTTTAAGTCCCAGAGCTGCTGCCAGAATCCATAGTTGGCTGTTCCAGTCTATCTGGAATAAGTCTGAAGTGTCCCCTAAAATAAGCAAGATAGGGTCTAATGAGACTTTATTATTAACTACCAGAGAACATATATTACAGATATCATTCCACATACTATGTGGTTTGGGACAGTCCCATAACATATGTGAAAAGATGAGGGATTGACAGCACTAGAGAATGAAACCCTCTGTTTATCTGCCAGAAAAGTTACAGTGTTGGGGGCAGGGACAGTGCAGACTACCACACAATGTGATAGTGCTGGCGAAAGGTGAGGGACTGACAACACTGGAGACTGAAGCCCTCTGTTTATCCACAGGGACAGGTACAGTGTAGGGCAGGGACAGTGCATGCTTCCCCACACTGTGTAGGATATATACTTGTGAAAGGTGAGGGGCTGACAGCACTGGAGACTGAATCCCTCAGTTTATCCTCAGGGACAGGTACAGTGTGGGACAGGTACAGTGTAGGGCAGGAACAGTACAGGCTTCCCCACACTGTGATGTATTTAGTGCTGGTGAAAGGAGAGGGACTGACAGCACTGGAGACTGAAGCCCTCTGTTTATCCACAGGGACAGGTACAGCGCGGGGGCAGGGACAGTGTAGGCTTCCCCACACTGTGTTGGATATAGTACTTGTGAAAGGTGAGGGGCTGACAGCACTGGAGACTGACGCCTTCTGTATATCCACAGGGAAATGTGCAGAGCTATGTAATGATTGATGCTCAAGTACATGCCTGAACCACTTTCAGTCCTGTGAGCTTCACTACAGACATGCAGTAGATTAAAACAGCAGTAGCGTGATTGCAGTGAGAATTTTGACCGATACTTTTCTTATTCTGTTTTAGATTGCCCCTTAGCTCCTGGATTGTGTGGTATTCGTCTTTCCCCGCTTTGAGTTTGCTTTTCCACCTTTTTTCACAGCTGGAATAACAAAAGCAGTGCTCCCATAACATGGCTGAAGCCTGCTTCCCATCCGTGTTTGCAGCTGTTTTGTCCGCCTGTTGTCCAATGAGATCAGGAAGCAGTGTCTGCTGCGTGCTAGCTCAATCTAGGCCCTGTTAAAACTACAGCACGGTAACTTCAAATGTTTTTAAAAACAGATAAATTACCATGTTGTAACATCCATGCTGTAGCAGCTGCACTACCGCCAGCGTGTTGTAACATTATTAAAGAGGTTTACAGCATCTGCACTACTGCTTCCAGACCGAGTTAACTAGCAATCGGTTCCCGTGCATGGACAGCCTGCTGCACAAAGTGGAACCATGCCCGACCGTCCAGAAATCTGATTCAACTCCTGAAATGTTTTAAAAACTATGTTTAAGCCTAGGTCTTATCAGGGTTTAAGCACTTTTTTTAAAAACAGACTACAAGGCATGTTAGGTGGGGACACGAACCGTGCTAGGGTGTTTTAAAATGGTGTAAGCTCCTTAAACCATTTTGAACACCCTAGTCTGAATGGTTCTATGTGATAATGGCAAGCACCAAAAGGCCACTCGCATTATCGCGACGTCAGGGCGGCAAAAACAATTTCGCCACCCTGACATCCTCGGCGCACGGAGGAACAACGCTGGGGACTAAAATCCCTTGCTTTCTGTGGGGGGCTGCACCCTCCACCCCCACCCCCATGTGGGGCGCTTTGCCCCAGGCCACGCTCGCCGTGCTCGATCCCCCCTCCCATGCAACTGTACATATAGCGACATCTTGTCGCTACAGTCACCCGCCCCACTACAGCCGGTCGCTCTCCCTGCCCTTCACCATTCGGGCTTTCACCCGCATCGCGTTGCTGTTTTAGACTGCGCCTTCATTCAGGCGCCAGTGTCACAGACTACTGTCTGAACAGGGTCATAGTCACAGGGAAAGTGATTTCAAATGACGGGTGTTCAAAAACGGTGAGAATACCAATGAAAAGCTGACATCAGCCATGTTAGGAGGAGCGCTCCTTCCATTATTTCAACTGTAAAAAACAAGAAGTAGTCAGGCAAACTCAAAATGTGGAAAAAGAGGGTATCATACACAAGCCAGGAAGGAGTTGTCAATCTAACAAGTAAAAAGTGTAGATCAAAATTGTCACTGCTATCAAGCGATGCTGCTTTATGGGAGATAGGAATGATTTTTACATTGTTAACTGCCCTGCCATCGTCCTGTCCATGCCAGTAATGTATTCTGATCTGCTTGGACCACATTTTGATACAGAAATGATTGAGTTTGGGGTGCCCTCATGTTTGCGTGGAGTTTCACTCTTGTCACCAGCTCCTGCTCTCTGTTTACATATTTCTAAGGGCATTCCATGACGTCAGTAACATCATTCCATGCTGTTCATCTGGATGGCCTGGAATTGTGTTATCGACGTCAGGGAATGTTCAGGCAGCAGGAAAAGAGAGAGCAGCAACTGTTGGGGAGAGAGTGATTCAGGGTAGTTACAAAAGCAACAAAATTAGATTATTAATTTAACAAAAAAGGTCAAAAACATATCAGAATATTGGATCGGCACTAAAAGGACAACAAGAGGGCATCTAGATGTGTAAACAACTGTTTCCTATCACTACTGCCTGCCTCGATAATGCTGTACAAACCCAGTGCTTTATGAGATACCATAGAGAAAACCCTTCGAGTTTCAACTCAGTAAGTGTCCACTTTATCGATGGCACACAGTTTTTTTTCCTGATACAGATCATTTTTTATGTCAAGCTCATTCCATGATTAGACACAAGCAGCTGCTAACTGCCCTCCCTGGAAGAGTAAGATACAAGTGCAAGGTGACATTCTACCCCCCGGTGTGGCAGTGGACAGCATGGGCCTGAGAAGGAAGGTACTACTTAACGGTTTAGCACTTTTAAATCATGTAATGCTTCTGTTTTGAGGAACTTATGATTCGTAACCTACATCAAGTTTTTTTTGGTTATCTCTTTCTGCTTGGCCTACCTGATCTGCTCCCATTCCTAACAACTCCTTGGGCCACCATCCAACAACCCCCGAGCTCCAGTTAGGGTCCTTGCCCATTTCTCTGTGGCTTATCCCCACGCAGTGAGGTGGTGGGGAGCCCCCAACTAATGCACCCTCTCTGGATCCAGAAACTTCCCCCAGAGCCGGTGTTCCATTGGATGGCCATCAAGCCGCTCGACCAGGAGGTCTACCCTTTTTTCACTTTGCTCCCCAGAGCTGAGGGCATGCCATGATGCCAGTGGAGGGCAGCGTGCACATGTCCGCACACGCTCCCTCCTGGCATCTGCCCCCAACTCCTCCCCTGAAGTACAGGGCAGTGCCTTGCCCTCCAGCCTCCACCAGGGTGCAATCTGGCACTGACTGTCGTGGACCCCCCCTCCCTGGGAGAGGAGAGTAGTCCAACAGATACTCAATCCTTCTCCTCCCCTGCCAACCCCCGGCATCCTGTGCTCATTTCCGAACACAGGTCGCCGGCATGACATGAGGTTAGGTGACCAGCGCCTCAGCGCCACCAAGCCAGCACCTACATCAAGTTTTTATTTATTTATTTATTTTAATACTTTCTCTTTATGCCCCTTCTCTCTGTACTGGTTTCCTTTCTTCAGGAATCCCTAGGCTGTGTAATCCCATAGTCCCGCCCCAGGTACCTCCCTCTGGGTGCTGGTTAGTCTTTCCCCATCCTGCCTCAGTTTACCCCCCCCAGGCAGGGAGGAGAGGGACTCCCCCCTTTAGTTCCCCTCTCACACCTCGAGTGTACACCGGAAGGCATCACCAGCCCCATCTATGGAGCCTGGTTAAGGGTTATCTCGGGACAACCGGGTCCCGTCTACAGGAGCCCAGCACAGGGTTTTTCCATTTTCCTGGTCCCAGCCCACAGGACGTCTGCACGCAAGGGGGGGGGCCATGGAGTGACACACATCACGACGCGCTAATGCTCCGGCTCCCAGCAGACATCCTCCCTTCCCTTATATGCTGTCTCACTGCACCTCCACCTGTGGCCACCCACGTGGGTATCGCAGCAGGACCCACATCCCACCCCACCTGGAGGAGGAGAGCAGCCCCTGGGCATTCAATCCTGCTCCCCCCAACTGGCCCTCCAGCCGCCCGAGTCCGTTCCCGAACCCGGGTCGCTGGTGCTGCAAGAGGTAGCCTCATAGTCATACCGCGGGCCAGCCTACATCAAGTTTTGAAGTTTTTGAACACATTATAAGTTCAGTAGCAATTCAGGATGTGTGTGATAATCATCGATAATCACACACCTCTCTCATGTGCTTAAAGGCACTCCGCGCAAGTGCCTAATAATACTCTCAAGAAGCATGAGATTATTGACCCATAATCACACACCATGTCATACATTATTACATACAAATTCTACTCCATATTACAGTCCCTGCACTACCAGTATCTAACTCATTGCTTTGTAAAGCATTTTGGGATACAGTGTGTATGAAAGGTGCTATATAAATCCAAATTCTGTTCTATTCTACAGCCCCTGCACTGCCAGTATCTGACTATGTGACTATTTGTGTTTACATAGGCTCTCACCACTGGATATACAGATTCTGCTACTGATGGAACTACAGGATTCTTTGAAGGCACAAGGTGGGCTCTAGAATTACCTGTCTGATAACATTCCTACCGGAATTACTAACAGCTCTCAGGTGATCTGGTTTTGTGGGTACATTGTTATGCTATCTGTGCATGTCTCAAACATAGCACAGCTAACACTTATGCATACAAAGCATGGTATGTATTGACTGATTTCCTTTATCTGAAAATAGTTTCCTTTTTTACCAGTGACGCAGGTGGGTGTCGTTGATCACAAGTTTGTGCTGCTGACTGAAACAATGTCCCAATTCACTTCCAGGGTGTGTTTACAGGATGTTCATACTGACACCGTACACAACACAACACAACACAACACACTGAACCATACGAATCACACTATGAGAACACAGAAATGTACCTACATATATAGGTACTTAGAATGAAATGCACTGTGCAGTCTCAAACACCATAAGGGCATGATGTACAGAAACTATACATTCTTTACCACACAAAAACAACGTGTGGATATATGAACAGTAACAGTAACACACAACAGAAGGTTTATTTTGTGGGAGAAATTTAAGCTCGAGGCTTCAGGTACAATTATACTCACAACACTCCCGGGGGGGGGGGGCAGTGTGCCTATCCCTATATCTCTGTGCTTCATCCCTCCGCCACTTCACCACCTCCAGTTCCCTCAGGTACTGGCTGAAGCTCCTCCCACCCACGACCTGCTCCTGTTTCCCCATAGAAGACAAATGTTTCAACCATCTTTTTTTCTTGACAAAGTCAGCAAGTGCACTCAGTGACTTGCACCCGGGGGGGGGGGGGCCTACCATGGGCTGCTATGGGGTCCTAGCGCCTCAGGCACAGACCCATCACTCGGAATCTATGGAGAAGAGTGATTCTTGGATGATGAAGCACTCCTGTAGTTGATAAGACATACTAACACACTAAAATGCCAGCAGAATAGGCCTAATGGTCTCTCAAGTCTGCTTGATTTTCAGCACCCACACTGAGGGCCGATTTTGGTGTCCCCCCCTTGGGTTATACCATCCCCAGTCCCAGATATTCCACCGGTATTGGGCCTGGTCAGATTTACCATCCCACTGTACCTGTCCCATCCCCTCTTAAACTCGTTCACAGTCTCTACCTCTAGCAGCTCCCTGGGCCGTGCATTCCATGGCTCCACCACCCTTTCAGTGAGATAACATCTCATCCTCTCCCCTCTGAGCCTGCTCCCTTCCAGCTTACACCTGTGACCTCTTGTTGCCCCACCCTCCTTCCTTTGGAGCACCCTGACTGGGCCTCCTTTTTTTTATACTTAGTCTATTATCTTTCATTTGTCAGCATTTGTTACATCATTTTCATGATTCACATGTTGTTCTTTGGGGTAAAAACCCCTAGCACTGACAACATCACAGAAATATTACAGTACTTCTGGTTCATAGTAGTCAACTTTACTACAATCTAGGCCTAGCTAGAACAGTAACAGTAGGTGCTACTGTCTGGGATGTGTTCCATCCTTTCACTATCTATAACTAGTTATCTCATATCCAGAAAATACCTATAACAGGAGTTAATCGGGGGACATTCTCTAACTCCGGTGTAAAAGGTAAATATCTCTTTTAGTACAGTTCAGGCATCTCTCTCTTAACCACTGTCATGGAGTAACCATCTGGTCCATTTCTGTTGATGTATCTGTGGCTTTTGCTTAAGATTGATCGTTAACCTTTCCATCAAATGTATGGATTCAACCATATCCTTCCATTCCCCTACCCCCAGGGTTCTTGGCTGTAACCAATTCTTTGTGATAATTTTTAAAGCTGCCGTAACCAAGATCTTCCATAGGTATCTGACATCCTTATCTTTAACCTCCCTTGGGATTAGTCCTAAAACCAAATGTTCAGGTCCTAACTGCGTCTTAATTCAAATATCTGTTCTAGATGTTTCCTAACCTCCCTCCAATATATGGTGATACCTGGACATGACCAAAAAACATGTGCCTGTGAGGCATGTTGTTCTCCACAAGCCCTCCAGCACCCAGCTGTGGTCCCTCTCTTCACATGAACCATTTGTGTTGGTACTAATGGGCCTCCTTTATTGATCCCTTTCATGTACTTAAAGACCTCTCTCTTGTCCCCCTGTCCCTCCTCTCCTCCAGGGTGTACATATTGAGCTCCTTGAGCCTCTCCTCATAGGTCCTCTCCCTCAGGCCCCAGATAATTTTGGTTGCCCTCCTTTGGACCCTCTCTAGGAGTGTAATCTTTAAATGTGGTCTCCAAAACTGTACACAATACTCGAGGTGTGGCCTAACCAAGCAGTTGTACAGTGGAAGGATCACTTCCACCTTTCTGGAGGTAATCCCCCGGCGATGTATCCCAGCATCTTATTTTCCCTTGCCGCTGTCCTCCTACAGGTCTCCGAGTTGTTCATTTTGACATCTATCACTACCCCCAGGTCCCTCTCACCCTCTGTGACTTAAACCATGTCTCCTCCCAGCGTATACCCCATGCCTGGATTTCTGACTCCCAGGTGCAGAACCTTGCACTTCCCCGCATTGAATTTTAGTTTCCATTTTTCTGACCACCTTTCCAGAGACTCCAGGTCCTCCTGCAAGGCCACCCTCTCCTCCTCCCCATCCACCACTGCACCCAACTTTGAGTCATCTGCAGAGAGACTCATCTCACTCCTGATCACCCTCCTGATGTCTGAGATATAGGCGTTGAACAGGCGTGGCCCCATCACTGACCTCTGGGGAACCCCACTAGTAACCCACCTTGGGGATGAGGCTAACACTCCAACCACCACCTTCTGAGTATGCTCAGAGAGCCAATTTCCTATCCACCTTAACAACTGTCTCCCTACCCCCATTTCCTTCAGCTTAGCCAGCAGGCCACTGTGGGGTACCGAATCAAATGCCTTGCTAAAGTCCAGAAAGAGGACATCCACTGGCCTACCCTGGTCCAGGGCCCTCATCACCCAGTCATAGAACTCAACAAGATTTGTCTGGCATGATCTTCCCATGCAAAGCC
Organism: Neoceratodus forsteri; assembly: GCA_016271365.2. Taxonomy (NCBI): domain Eukaryota; kingdom Metazoa; phylum Chordata; order Ceratodontiformes; family Ceratodontidae; genus Neoceratodus; species Neoceratodus forsteri. The sequence goes on along the minus strand of JADMNL010000033.1, from coordinate 18,566,976 downwards.
ATGCTGCCTATCGTCCAAGTACTCAGTTTGCTCCAGTAACCCCCCTAGCTTTTCCTTGGCAATACCCTCCATCACCTTGCCGACCACTGATGTCAGGCTAATAGGCTTGTACTTTCCCACCTCCTTTCTTGATCCCCCCTTGTGGATTGGCATGACATGGGCCACCCTCCAGTCTTGGGGCACCCACCCAGTCCTCAGAAAGATGTTGAAAAGCTCCGCTAGAGGGACTGCCAGGACATTCACCAGTTCCCTCAGCACCCTGGGGTGTATCTCATCTGGCCCAGGTGCTTTCTCCATCTGAGGGGACATGAGGGCTTCCTTTACTCTCTCTACTGGGATTTCAGCCTCCACATCCTCCCCCTTGTCACCCTGCACTGCTGGGCCCCCACCTGTCTGTGGTGGCCACTTCATTTCCCCAGACCCATCAGGGCTCCTGGTCTCTACTGGTCCCACCCCTTGCTCTGGTTTGACCCCGCTCCCCTCACAAGACCTAGCCCCTCCATCCCTCCTGGTAAAAACTGAGGCAAAGTACTCATTTAGGGCTTCTGCCTGTTCCCCCGCCTCCTGTGTCCAACCATCCCCTATCCTTATCTTGCTGATCTGCCCCCTTACTTTCCTTTATTCCCCTATGTATCTAAAGAACCGCTTGTCCCCTCTCCGGATCCCACTGGCCAAGGACTGCTCCTTTTTTGCCTTAGCTGCTCTCACCACCCTAGTGACTCTCTTGGCTGTCAGCTCATATTCCTCCTGATCTCTTTCACTCCTTAAGCACTTGAAGCACCTGTAGGCCGCCTTCTTGTCCCTCACCACCTCCTGTACATCCCAGATTCACCAGCAGGGTTTTTTGGCTTTACCAAACTTACGCTTTTCCCTTGCGCAGGATCGGTAACCTCCTGTATTCCCCTCTAATGATCCCCCACCTGCTCTCAGCATCCATATCTGGCCTTATCCTGTCCAGGTGATCTTTAAGGATCTTTCCCATCTCCCTAAAGTCTGCACTCCTAAAGTCAGTTACTACCGTCCTTGTTTGGCTTTCCTTCCCACCCAGGTCCAGGAAGAACCAGACTGTGGCATGATCACTCCCAGCCAATGGGTCCCTCACCTCTAGGCTCCTAATCTGATCACTGTCCGTCAGGACCACGTCCAGTATCCGGGCCTCCCTAGATGGCTCACCCACCAGTTGTGTCAGAAACACACCCTGGAAGACATCCAGCAGCCTCTGCTCTCTGGCCACTGGTGATGTCATAGTCCCCCAGTCTGTTCCTGACATGTTGAGGTCCCCCATTACCACTACCCTTCCCTTTCCCAATCTACAGTGTCCCTCAAGATTTGCTACCCAACTTTCTTCCAGGACCTCCGCCAGTGCTGGTGGTCTGTATACCACTCCGACCTTTACTCTTTTACCCCCCCTGCATCAGCAAGGTGACCCAAATAGCCTCCACATTTCCTCTCTGCCTCCTCTACCCCTCCAATACCCATGCCATTTCTGACTAACAGTGCTACAACCCCCCTTCCCTCCCCCCTATCTTTTCTGAACATAGTGTAGCCCTCCAGATTTAGGTCCCACTTGTGCCCATGAGTGGCCCAGGTCTCACTGACTGCTGCCACGTCTACCTCCCCCTCAACTAGCATCGCCTGGAGCTCAGGCATTTTATTTCCTAAGCTCCTGGCATTTATCAGGACCATTCTCCACCGCTTTTCCCTCCTCTCCTTTCTCCCCCTTGAGCTCCCATTTCTCAGCTCCTGCACCCCACCTGATGACCCAGTTCCATATCTCCCTAGCCCCCTAGAGGAGTGGAGACCATGTCCCTCATTTATCGTACCTGCTGGCACTGCCCCTTTTTTGATACCTCCCCCCCCTTCACAAGTTTACACAGTGGGCTTGATTCTTGAAAGAGTTAGAATGCTGCGAGCCCCCGGAGCACCAAACACGCGGTGCATGGGCCTTGTGGCATTCCTTGGCTGGCAATCGAGATTCTCGATCCTGTGCGCCATATGCCATGAGTTACACCAACTTTTGCTGGTCTAACTTTGTCATACCGGGTCATAATGTTGCATGCTTAATAGCGTTCAACATTATGGCTAACCCGGTATAGCGCTGCACTAGTGAGCGAATGGTGCAATACCGTGTATACTGCTGTATGTGGTATTGCATCATTCTCACTCTCCCAGGCAGAGGATAAGACCTCTGCTGGGAGTGGGGTCTGCCCACCAGCTGCTGTGTCTCAACGGACTGAGCCCTGGCAGCAGGGAACCCAGGCAGTGCTTCTGGGACCGGGGTTTGATTCCCGGTCCCAGAAACTTTTATTTATTTTTTAACTTTGTGCGCTCCCTGACTTGAACCCTCCCCCCTCCGCCGGAGTTAAGAATCGAATCTATATTGGGGGGGTTCAGGGGGTGCAGACCCCCATAACAGGATGTGTGATGGGCAGAGCCCCCCACAGAAAACAGAGATATGCCGCATGGCGGAAATCACGCTGTATTGGCTGTGCAATTTTGACATGCAGCACAATGTCATGCGACATTATGATCCCGTGCCTAACTTTGTGGACCTTTTTATGGGGTTTGTGTCAAATATTTGGTACAAGCCACCATAAAGGGAATAAAGTATCCCAAATGCAGGCGTGCCCTTTGTGAACTGGGTGCATACTGCGGCAATGTGTTCGTGGCAGCGCAGAGTTTGACGCACAGCTTGTGAACACCCTGCGTCAACCTTTCAGAGTCTAACACAGCGTGTTTAATTCATATCATGCAGCACTGTGCAGAATCCTTTTTTTTAAATTAATCATATCGATGGACTAACAGCATCTCACCTTGGAACATGTCATCACAGGGGGACACTGAAAGGAGACTCTGAGTACACCTTGGCCACTCCCCCTGATGAAGATGATGAAAAGGTTTTGATAACCCCAAAGCACGGGGACTCATTTTTTCTGGACATGTGTGTTGTAAATTTTGCATAATGGTGCTTTATATGAATTAAATACACTGTTTTCTTATCAACTACAGAAGTGCTGATTAATTTTCTCTCGTTCGACATTACTGCAGTCCTGATAAGGGGGAGAGGGTATCTATGGAAGTACGGCAGGTGTGTAATAATCAGAAGCGTATGTCTGCACAACCCTAACAGATGTGCATTCTGGGTATTGCTCCTGCTAGCTTCAATCCATGTGGCCCAGCAGGGATGGTGGCAGCTCAAAAGTTTGTTCCCAGATGGCCTTGTTGCTATGTGACAGCACTAACATAAATACAAGCAGGACAAAGAGGCACAAAGCCCATAGCAGTGGATGACACACCCCATCTCACACCACACAAAGATCAGCTTTCATTCTTTTCCCGCATTTCCTTATATACTGTTGTATTAGAGGCAGAAGTTACGGGTAAGTGGTGTATTTTGTTTTCCTTTTATCGTGATTAAATGGCCTTGTTTGCTTATAAATCTACAACAAAAAACTAACATGTTCTCCAGGTTCCAAGTTGTTAAGGTGTGTGATACAGTGAGTGGATGGTGTCTGCATATATATTGTGTGGTCCTTTGTCGTGAAAGACAGAGCAGTAGGACATGAGAAAATCAGTACATTCCACTATTCCTGACCCTGCAGTTTTGGACCAGCCATAAACATATCCAACTGTAATGTCAGCTGTAGCTCCTATACCCTGTACCCACTCCCCTCTATCTAGTGCTCTTGTACCAGCACTCACAGTGACACCCACTGATAGTGACAGGGCTGCAACACTGCTGACAGCTTCCCCACAGCAGTGCCCTGTCGATGTCAGCTATGGCTCCTATACCCTGAGCCCCCTTCCCTGTATCTAGTGCTCTTGTACCAGCACTCACAGTGACACCCACTGATAGTGACAGGGCTGCGACACTGCTGAGAGCTTCCCCACAGCAGTGCCCTGTCGATGTCAGCTATGGCTCCTATACCCTGAACCCCCTCCCCTGTATCTACTGCTCTTGTACCAGCACGCACAGTGACACCCACTGGTAGTGACAGGGCTGCAACACTGCTGAGAGCTTCCCCACAGCAGTGTCCTGTCAATGCCAGCTTTGGCTCCTATACCCTGTCTCCATCTGCTGGCACCCTCCAGCCCCATTACACACCCTCTCTAGGATTTCTTTCACCACTTGCACGGGAACAGCTTCTGGTGGGGGAGTACCATGATCAGTGGTGCTGTGGTCATAGTGCCACGTGCGGTCGGTGATGCTGCGGTTAGTGCTGATGCAGTTTGTGGTGTGGGGGCCTGTGGGGTGCCACAGTCAGTGGTGCTACTGTCAATGGTGCTGTGGTCAGCAGAGTGGGGCCTACAAGGGTGCTGCAGTCCGTGGTGCCACAGTTGATAGTGCCACATTTGGTTGTGCCATGGTCAGTGGTACTGTAGTCAGTGGTGCTAAGGGTGTTGGTGCCATGGTTGGTCATGCCGCTGTTGGTAGTACTACAGTCAGTTGTGCCGTGGTTGGTGGTGTGGGACCTGTGCAGGTGCCGTGGTCAGTGTTGCCACTTTCAGTGGTGCTGTGATCAGTGGTCCATGGTTGGCAGGGCTGGGCCTGTGGGGGTGCAGTGATTGGTGGGGACGGGGCCTTCGGGGGTGCTGGTATCTCCTGCCAGTAGCTTTTCACCCTTACAATGCCAGTGTGGAATGGTGCATCTGCACTGTTGGTGTCTGAGGGGGGCCTTCACAGCAGGACGTAGGGTCCCTCCTTCCCCCAGCCACACCATAGTGCCTGGAGGGCTGACATCACTGGTCACTGACCAAACACTTCTGCTGAGCTGCCCACAGAGGCTGGCCACCCAAAGTATAAAAGGAGAAAGGTCATTCTGTCATATGTTTGAATAAACATTTATGGAGGCTTATGACGAGCAGCACACAAGCAGTGTCTCCTGGACGTAGCTTGTTTGCTATTAACCTTTGAGTCTCCATAAATGTGTATTTCAAACCTTATCCCTGCTGACAGAGCTGACCTTTCTGCTTTCCCCCTCCCCTCACCAACCCTTGAGTGAGCCAAGTCATTCTCAAACCCAGGTCTTTGGAATAGCAACTGATAGCATTACAGCAGCGCTAGCGGAACAGCTAGGAATAGTGTGGGTTTTTTTGAGAGCTTTTTCTGTCCGCAGCCTGTAGTGCCTCTCAGGGATATACCCTGTTCACAGGGATGTACCCTGATCAGGCCAAACCCGGCAGTCATTTAGATGACTACCAGGGTTTTTTCCTCTGTCTTTCCCACCCTTCTCCCTTGGCGAGGGCGCTACAGCCATTGACGTCGCACAGCCCCAGCCGCAAAGGTCTCTGTGATGTAAGAACGCTCCATCAACTCTCCCAGGCTGAGATGCCCTGCCGAGCAGCAGCTGTCTCGGCTTTGGCCTACCTCCTGACACAATTTCCTGGGTCTGCTTCTGAACCCAGGTCATGCACACGGCAGCACTACGCTGCCACCGTTCCATCCAACAGCCTATGAATATTGTTTTTTAAATCAGGTGGCATCTCTCGGTTACCAGAATTTCTAGATTTTCTTCTTTCCATTTTATGTTTTTTAAATATTTTTTTACATGCCACAATTAGTGTTCCAGGTCACGGCTGTTGCAATGGTGGAGCCTAGGACAGCATGGATGTTACATCAAGATTCTCCAAGATTACAGCATTTACATGTACCTCCTGTGCTGAGGCAATCTCCCTTATTAAAGGTACGATGTCCATAATGATTGTAGAGGAGAGATTCAAAAGTAGTATTCGTTAGTTGGCAAAAAATCCCATCATATAGGTTTTTAGTATTAATATATTTTTGATATAATGAGTCATCATCTGTGTATTTTTAATTTCTTTGAACTGTTTTTAAAGGTGAGCTGTTAAGTTTATCTGCAGCCTGTTCCTGTTCCCACATACCTTGCCATGCCGCTGCGGGAGTCAAAGGCTGTTATAACCAAAATTTTCAAAGCTGTATTTATATTTTAAATCACTTCCGAACTATATCACTGAACCCGTAAGTGCGGAGCAGTTCCTGATCGAGCACGTGCCCATTTAATGATGTAGGTACCACCACTGCTGTGAATGTAACGGTAACAGCTGGAGCTTATTATACCTCGTTTGTTTCCACAGCAGTGTTGATGCACAAAATAATACAGCACGGCCTGGTGGTGCAGAGGGTTGAGGCACTGGCTTCTTACCTCGAGCCACGCCAGCGACCTGGGTTTGGGAACGGACTTGGGACTCCGGGAGCTGGCAGGGGGAGGAGAGGACTGGGCATCCGTAGGACTACTGTCCTCTCCTGGGGTGGGCGACAGCATGATGTCGCTCTTCAGCGTTCCCCAGTGGAGACTGGAGGCACTGCAAGATGCAACACAGGGATTGCCAAGAAAAGTGGAAATACCCGCTCCATGCTCAACCGGATGACGGCTGCCTGGCTGTCTGAGGCCATCAATGTCCCACGAACCATCCATTCCAGCAGCACCCTGGAGCCAAGTATTAGCACTGGTTCATCCCCCCGGCCAGTGCCTTTCCCCCTGGAGGAGGGGGACCCACCCCATGAAGGGGTTACGTCAGGGTTACCCCTTGGGTCGGCTGCTAATGAAACAGTGACTCAAGAAGTGAGATGGGTCGGATTCAGCCTTGGCTCACACCTGAAGGAGTGGCAGAGATGGGGTATGTAGGAGGGGTAAAAAGATAATACAAAAAAAAAATAAATAAATAATACAGCAACACTAGGACAGGATGTTGCTGTCAGTAATATTTTAGGCATCAACCCCCGTGGAAGCAATAAAATAAATACAATAAGCTCCAGACACTGCTGTTACATTCAGAGCAGTGGTGTTATCTGCAACACTAAATGGGCTGGAATACCCATCAGGCCTTGCACATGCTCGATTGGGACCCATGTGACTCTGCCAAGGCTTCCAGGTTCAGCGATACAGTTTGGCAGTGTTTTAAAACTAAATATAGCTCAGAAAATGTTGGTCACATCAGCCGTGGACTCCATGGCAGCATAGCAAGGTATGTGGGACTGGGAACAGGCTACATCTACACTTAGCAGGTCACCTTATAGAGCTTCTGTTACCAATTACATAATTAATGACTAAGATCATTAAAGATGGCCACCAAGTGCAGTTTTTAATAATCCCTTCTTTCAAGGTTACTTTCGGACTTTCCATGCTAGCTGTGTACTGAGAAAGTATTAGGAGGGTTGCTAGCACACCGTTCTGATGGCAAACAGCACAGCGCCACGCCAAAATGTTTAATTTATTCCTAGTGGGCATGGCCAGAGAGTGGAGCCTTTTAAAAACTTCAGAACCCCATATCTCAGCTCAGAGGTACAATACCATGAAACAAAATGGATATATTGATGTTTTTGTCAGAAAATGAAACTTACGTACTCACCGTAATTCTTGATTTTCCAGAATATCTTCACCATTCATCACTAAGGGTCTTAAGCTGGAGGCACTAGGACCCCGCTGGAGCGTATGCCTTTAAGAGTTTTGGAGGAAGGGAGCCGATGTTGGGCCCCTGCCGCCCATAAGGCAGACATTTGACGTGGTGCTCGTGGACTGGCCACGCGGCCCCCTTTCCTCCTCAGTTCTGTTCGCCTAGAAGAGAAGGAAAGGTAAAAAGATAGAAGGGTTGGGGCAATGATGCCCAAGGGATAGGGAAAAGGATATCAGATATGACATGAACAGATTAATGAAAACCAACCAGAAAAGAGAGGAGGAGAAATTCCGGGCAGAGGGGCTCAGAGTAGCCAAAGATGACCAGGACAACTGGGCAACATAGAGAGAGAAAGAGAGAAAAGGTGAGGGGGGGGAGAGAGAGCGAGAGAGAGAGAGAGAGGGAGAGCCCCCCCCTCCCGAGTTCTTGGTCAAAAAAGGGAGTGTGTCAGAAGAGCTGACTTACTCTCAGCCTAAACTGAGGCATGGCTGACACCCCCTGACGTTGCTGACTCACAGCAGAGAGCCTGGTCCTCAAAAAGAAGGAACAGCTAAGGAACGGGTTGCAAGGAAAGGAGTACTTTTCTGAGTTGAAAAAACTGGAGAAGAGGCTACGGGCCCGTGGGGAAAGACATAGCCAGCCCTAGCTGTCCGTCCTAGGGAGAAGGACCATAACAAGTTAATTATTAAGTGCCCCATATGACCAAATCGTAACACGGAAGAAAGCAAGCCTCTGATTTCGAAGGTCTGAGGGCTAACCCAGGACTCAAGTGGCTTAAAGAGACTCAGTTTAATAAGTAGAAAAAGGAGCAGAGAGAGAAGCAACTCCTAAAGGCAGTGACCAAGAACAGAGGGCCCTCACTAGGGCAAGGGCAGGGATAGGGATCCAAAGGGAGATCCTGAAGCCCAAAAAGGGAATGAAGAGAAAGACAGGTGCAGCAGGCTGCCAAATAAAAGGAACTGGACATCATGGGGAGGCTGAACTGATAAGGAAGTGGGCTACAGATAAAAAGGACATAGCCCCTAGAGTACTAGGTCCCCTTGCCGAGCTACATCCTACGAGGGACCAGAAAGATAGTCCAACAGCAAAAACCTAGACAACCCTCACAAGGTTGAGGGGGGAAGGGGTGCTATAGTAACTTGCTGAGAGATGGAGGTCTCTCTCTCTTTGACTCTCTACTATTCTCATATATGTCAGTCTTTCACCTTTCACCAGCACTAAATACATCACAGTGTGGGGAAGCCTGCACTGTCCCTGCCCCACACTGTACCTGTCCCTGTCCCTGTGGATAAACAGAGGGCTTCAGACTCCAGTGCTGTCAGTCCCTCACCTTTCACTAGTACTAAATACATCACAGTGTGGGGAAGCTTGCACTGCACTGTACCTGTCCCTGTGGAAAAACAGAGGACTTCAGTCTCTCACCTTTCATTAGCTCTAAATACATCACAATGTGTAAGGAAGCCTGCATTGTAAGTACTCTGTACTGTCCCTGTGGATAAATAGGAATTCACTGTCCAGTGCTATCAGTCCCTCACCTTTCACCAGCACTAACTACGTCATAGTGTGGGGAAGCCCACACTGTCTCTGCCTGCATGGTAACTGTCTCTGTGGTTAAACAGGGGGCTTCAGTCTCTAGTGCTTGCAATCTGCAGCAGATAAGTCACACTGTTGCAGTCCCTCCCAACCCTGTGACTTAGACCCTGTCCACACTACGCCTCTGTAACGTTACAGAGTGCCCAAACCGTTACCGCAACGGTTTGCGTTTACACCTGTAACATTACAGAAGGCGTTTTCGTAACCGTTGTTGAAACCACATATGAGGTGGTTTCAACAACTGTTATGAATCCGGTTACGACTCGGTAACGTTACCGGGTGAAGTGTGGACACGTGGTAATGGTCTCCTGCAGGGCCCGTAGCGCAGTGCGAGCTGCATCTTGGGAACAGGTGCCACCATAACGGTCGCCCGGCACCCCTAGTGTGGACCAGCGGTACCGGTCCCATAACGGACACCGCCGCATTGTGGACACACTGCATCGCTCCCCGGCCATAACGGATTGCATCTGTTACCGGACCGGAGTGGTGTAGTGTGGACAGGGCCACCTGAGAAAGCTGAAACAGTTTCAAACCGTTACAGATTCTAAATGTTACAGTGTGTCCACACTGGCAGGGAACAGGCGTGAAAATGGTTTGAAACTGATACAGCCTGTCCACACTGAACTGAGAACAGTGTGTGAACCCAACCCCTGAGATGTACAGCGCATCCCATGGTGCACTTGGTGATGACCCCTGCGATGACAGGCACCCACCCACCCACCTGTCTATCTGGCTGTCAGTGTACACAGAGCATGGCATGGTGTCCGACAGCAATGTGTGCTCTGTGGCAGGTGTGGTGGACCGAAGGTGTGATGCAGCAGAAGGTGTGGAACTGAAAACAGAGAAGGATCCTGATGTGTAGCATGTAGGCATGCATTGATGCACCAACATGAGCTGAGATCTGTGACCCTGCTGCATGCTACAGTCAGGTATGCGGTGCACCACCAGGACATGGCATGCTATGTACAGCAGCCACACACCGGAAGCATGCTGCATGAGTCCAGCACATACAATGCAGCCAGGCAGCACACCCAGGTTCCCCACACCAGTGCCCCATGGTATTGGAAGCCCCACAGTGCCCCCGTATAGCAATGTAAGCATGCATGCAAACTGCACAAGCAAAAGAACAACACAGTATGGAGTCACATGACAGTCTTTATTCCAACACCGCCATGGCCTCTGGTGGCAGTATCACATGTAAAACAATGTCAGGCATCAGCATGTTCGTGCAGCAGACTTTGTGCATTGCTGTGGTACCCCAAGACCCCGAAAGAAACATACATTGTCCCGCATCACAACACCATGCAGTACTGTACCCAATACATTTGGAACACTGTAACAACAACGTAAACACCGCAATAGTCCTGTTGGACCCAAAACAGTAAACAGACAACACCACCCTCCAAGGACCTCCACGGCACTGAGTGGAAACCGGTAGATGCAGGACACCCACAAGACACAGACCATGTCATGTGACCGAACTATGCAATACACTTTGCTCATCTACAATATGGGCATCAGTGAACATCCATAAAGTAACCAAACGATGTGTGGGTCACTGTTTCTGTGACCCGTTACAACACAACACTGTAACCACCACAGGGTGTGCAAAACCCCCATCATCCCTGTGGCCCTCATGTGTCATAATCCCTGACAGGACATGAAGTATATAGGCCTCACAAAACTGTAGAACACCTCATGGGTGTCAAGGTGTACACATGTGCCAACGTGAGCACATACCACTGTGTCAACACAAACAAGGCACTGCTGTCACTGGGCTACCCCCAGTGGTGTCACCGAATGAAGAACGTAAACACAATGGGCGTATCAGGTGACATCCTGCGAGACACACTGGTCAGCTAACCTCTGCAGCTGTCAAATGGCATCACAGTGTGATCCACTGGAACTCGTCACTGTACAGGTCCTGTGTGAAACTCGGCATGCCCTTTGTGGGGGCCATTGGGGTACCACAGTGCCAGTCAGCAGGCATGCCTGTTGTGGGGGTCATTGGAGTACCACAGTGCCAGTCAGCAGGCATGCCTGTTGTGGGGGCCATTGGGGTACCACAGTGCCAGTCAGCAGCACCATGCATTGGGATGGGGAGTGGTGTGCAGACTGGCAATGGCAGTTGTGCCACCTGTGGAGTACTGCTGCACCATGCCGACACCATGTGGTGTTGCCTGGGATGTAGCTAGCAGGGTGGCAGGGGTAGTGGCGCCATCTGGGAACACATCACCTTTTGGAGGGGTTGCATGCCTGTGGGACACAGCCATGGTTGGGGGGTTGTATACCAGTAGTGGCTGGCATTGGCATGAAGCCTGCCTGCCTCTCAGCAGGGGTGGAATGCTGAAACATGGCACTGGTGGACACACCAGTAGGGTAAACCATGGCCATGGGCATGGTGGGAAAACCACAGGTGATGGGCACTCCGGGGCACAATGTGGCTGTGCTGGGAGTGGCAGTGCCAGCTCCGCTTGCAGTGGCATGTGGCATGGTGGTATCACCCACGCAATGTGTGGCAGCTGCAGGGGGTGCCTGCTGGCATTGCATGGCTAGCAACTGAAACATCTGGGTAAAGAAGTGTTGTGTCTGTTCTGCCTTCTGCTTCTGTAAGCGCTTCTCCAATACCCTCTCCTCCCTCTCCAACAACTCCCTATGGCGGTCCTGCAACATTCTAGGTGTTGGTTCTAGCACTTCCCCCGAGTACTTCTGCCATTCATGCTGTTTTGGTTTTCTTTTTCCAGAGGTTCACCAGAGGTGGCTGTTTACTTTCTCGCTTCACTGGTCTGCCCCTTCCAGTGGTGGAGGTGTCACTTGAGGTTCCTGGTGTCTCATCCTGCATGGCAGAGGGCACTGAGGATGTCTCCACTGTGTTGGTGTCTGCAGATGTCGCCTTCCCTGGGTCTTGCTCTGGAATGGCAGAACACACCTATCAGAATGGTACACATGCATACACCTCACCCCATCCCCACACTTATGTCCCCCCCACACCTGAAGGCCTCCACACACCTCAGCTGCCACAGGTGTGTTGTACAGCCATGACCACTATTCCCACTTGCACCCAGGCACACGCATGCTACCACTGATTGCTGCGCTATGCCCATCACCATTCACCACATGCCCAGACACCTCCACCAGTATGCCATGTTGTGCCCCCCCCATATCCCAGCCACCACACAGCTGCAGTGCACATTGCACATACCCGTGTCAGGAGCCTCCTGTGGCACACTGTCTGCACTGTCTGCACCGTCATCCCCATGGGGTTGACACGGGTCCCTGGTGGCGTCCCCATCATCCTCTGACCCCAGTTGTGGGCTTTTGACTTGTGAGCTCTCAAGGACGAACTGTGGTTCAGAGGTTGGTTGTGTACCAAGTATGTTGTCCAACTGGTCATAGAAGGGGCACACCATGTGTGCACCCCCCCCCGAGCATCTGTTGCTGTCCTTGGTCTTGTGGTACCGCACCTTCATTTGCTTGATTTTATCGCGGCACTGCTTTGCCATCCTCTCTACGCCATTCTCAAACAAATAGTCCGCTATGTTTTGGTACACCTTTGTGTTGTGCCTGGCACTGGCTAGCTCTGCCTGCACCAACTCCTGTGATCAGAACTCCACCAGCAATCAAGTGGCCTCATCCGACCAGGTGGCGCCACGATCTGTCATGGTTCTTGCTGGCACATGGCACAGGGTGGGTGATGGCGAACTGCTGGGGCATCAGTGACAGGGATGCAGGGTGTGATACTGTCACCATGGTCACAGGCGATGCTTGGGGGACAGGGACTCTATGCAGTGGTGCAGGGGTGGTGTGTTCTGGCATGTATGTTTTCAGAGGGCACGTCAGACACCTGGGCACGTGCACATCACAGCTGCTATCTCACTTACATTTTGAGGGCTGCACAGGTCTGCGATGGCAATCGGTCACCTGACTTGTAGCTCTTGTGGTCCATCATGCTATGGCACTGGCCCACTGCTCACCCTGGGCACCGCCACCTTCATGTCACAGCGGTCTGTGTAGTGCAGATTCAGGCAGCCACCACACTGCAGCATTCAGTGTTTCCTCACCACTGCACTTTCCGCTTTTGTGCCGCGGTCTGTATAGTGCAGATTCAGGCAGCCACCACACTGCAGCATTCAGTGTTTCCTCACCACTGCACTTTCCACTTTTGTGCCGCAGTCTGTGTAGTGCAGATTCAGGCAGCCACCACCCTGCAGCATTCAGTGTTTCCTCACCACTGCACTTACCACTTTTGTGCTGCGGTCTGTGTAGTGCAGATTCAGGCAGCCACCACACTGCAGCATTCAGTGTTTCCTCACCACCGCACTTTCCGCTTTTGTGCTGCCAGTCGTTGTGCACTGGCTGCGGTGCTGCACATGCACTCAGGGGCATACTGTCATGGCTCCACTGGTGGTTCCAGCGCTATATGTGTGTCCCATTCATGCACGCTCCGTGCTGCCCTCTGTTGACTTCCTGGTTCCCCTGCACTCCCAGCTTGCATTACATTATGCACTGCATTCTGGTATCGTGTGAGACTGGGGGCTACACAGTGGGGCATTTAGACATGCACTGTTAACATTACAGGGCTCTAACCATTACAGAAACCGTTGTTGAAACCACCTCACAACAGGTTTCTGTAACAGTTACGAAAATGGCTTCTGTAACACTACCAGTGTAAACGCCAACCGTTGCAGTAATGGTTTGCACTCTCTGTAACGTTACAGAGGATTTTTTTCAGTGTAGTGTGGACAGGGCCTTAGTTCTGTATCAGTCTGAGTCTTACCCAGAGCACACACTTGAAAAAAACAGTCCAGCAACCTCTGTGTTAGTATTGCCTCAAAGTCCAATTATTTTGCCAACTGTAAAATAGCCATACAGACCCACACTGGGTCGGAGAACCACACGCCAAACTTTTAACATTTCAAGCCATCCGAGTCTTTGTCAAAGATAGCGCCCCCTTATGCATGACTTGCTCAAATGACACATAAGAAAAGTCACATGTGCATTGCTTCAATACATTACTGAAACATACAGTGCAGAGGAAAACACTCGTAACATGCCAAAGAAACCAATTACTAATAAATAGACAGCAGTTAGAAAAATGTTTTGATATATATACATAAAGTGACCATTCATTAGTGTATAAAGTGCAGAATAAAAAACAGTGCAAACAAAACGTGCATAGTATGGAGACATATTTAAAAGCTCACTCTACTAAATCACACATAGTCATAATCAGCTTCACACTGTACCACTAACTTTGTGTCTGTTTATATTTAAACTTGATCAAGTCTGATTAAGAGTGAGTGTACAGAGAGTAAATTAATTCCAGAGAATTCTCTTTTATGGTCCATACTGGAGCATGGAGTCAGTGGGATGTGACTAAAGGGGAACGTTTTTTCATATGATTACTATGACCAGAGAGGTCTGGGGAAGGGGGAGTTTAATAGACTATGAAAGATAAAATAAATTAATTTATTTGGTACTAGGGTTAGTTCAACTGATATAAAACTCCAGATGTTAAATAGTGGATGAAAGGTAACTATGGGGGAGGGGGGGACTGGCGTGGCTCTTTTTTCTGTACCAATCTGAGTCTGTCGACTTCACAAGCCTGTGCTTGATTTCACTGCAGGACCTTCGATATGGGCAGAAATGCTACCTGTACAGCATCATGAGAACCTATGAAACCCAAAGCCAGCGCACACGTCTCCACGTGAAATACACTACTGACCTCCAGCGCCAAAGCATGCTGGGTAAGTAGGGAATTGGTGGCCTTCTGTTCAGATGAGGGTGTCACATTTTGGCATGGAATCTGGCATAGCAGTGTTGCAGATCTTGTAGGATACTATAGGGAAAAACCACAGAATGAGGATTCACCAAGCTAGCACAGCAGGAGAGAACTCTGCCCTCTGGGTGAAAGTCTCAGTGAGGCTGAAACTGGATTGGTCTGAATCTCGCCACACTCAGGATCCCGTTGAGTGGCCCCATGCAGGATTATCTGAATGGAAAGATTTAAGCTATAATGACCAAGAAGCCAGTAATTTCCAAGAGGTTAATGACCGGTTGGGGGGCCCGAGTCGAAGCGGAGGGACAGCTTCCCCGAGCCAATCAATAATCCAAGGAAGTGACTGGCTGTGAGGTTATTATTCTGATTAGATGTCTAATTGCAATAACTTCTGTTTATGCCTTTTTTTTAAACTTACTTTCAGGTTTTAGCTTTGTGGCGTGAGATGTGCATGTCGCATGTCGCACAGAGTCAGCTGACAGCCAGATTGGTCATTTCTAAAATGCTGACTAATCCAGGAGCCAATTAGGAGTCTCACAGGGCTCATGAATATTTAATTAGACTAATGAATAAGGGACTCGAAATCTCAGCACTGGTACACGTGCACACACCTCATCTTCCTATAAGGGTGGGGAATTGTTTAACCAGGATAGGCACACTAAGCTGAAAGCTTGTTTACAAGTGCGACCTGGGAGCACAAGGAAGCTAAGTGACTTGCTCAGGGTCACACAGTATGCAACTGGGGGCTGTGGGATTCAAACCCAGGTCTCCAGGTCTGCAGCTCAGTGCCCTTAACCTCTGTGCCATACTGCCTCCTTGATCTGGGCATTCCCCTGATGGGCACATTCAGATCCCTATTTCAGTTGTGGAGCAACACTGCCACTCTCAAACATCATCTCCAGGAAAACTCTGAAAATAAATAAATAATGTATAGCACACAACAGGGAGTGCAGTTCTAAAAGAATAATGCATGCCTCAGGTGGTGGTTAGGCATGAGGTATAGCCGAGTGCCTCAACCACCTGAAAAATGCTTTATTGCCTTATGACTACACACCCTGGAGTGTGTTATCCCACTTATAAAATGGGGTTTTATTTATTTAAAAAATCTGTAGTTCCTTAGGACCATACAACGTGGAGTGTGTTATCCCACTTATAAAATGTGGTTGCATTAGTTAAAAAACTATATAGTTCATCTGAAGTGGTGTAATATACAAGGGATATCGTCACAATGGGGTTGCATTTTGAGTCATGAGGCCGAAGGCTGAATAACTCATGCTCCTGAGAAGTAACACTATCTCATTATATGACACACCCTGGAGTGTATTATTGCTATTATACAGTGAAAAAAGGGGACTTGGAACAGTCAGGTGTTTTTTTTTTTAATTCAATAGAATTTATTGGAGAAAGAATAATCCCAGTTTTAAGTTACTAGGTTAAAAAAAACTTAGTTAGCAATTGAATATTACCATTCACTTCAGGAATGCCTGGTATGTTGTAACTCTCAGCCTTCTAAGGTAAATTTCTTCTGCAGAGAATGGCAATGTAGTGATTTATTGTTTGAGTTGTGCCCAGTCAACAAAATTCAATACATAAATAAATAAAAGTGTCAGGCTGGAACGCATATGCCCTGTATTTATATTTGTTTATTAAAGCAGCTTGAAAATAACACCCATGACCACTGGAAATGTGCCCTACTGTGCTGCAAAATGCCTGTTGTGTTTGTAGCAAAGTCTGTGACTCGGTCTACATTTTTTCATTTGTGTTTGTCTGGGGTGGGGCTGACTCTGCTCATACATGATTTGAGCCTCGTCCCTCCAACATCATCTGCTTCTGTGCTTAGTCAGTCTACACGTGATGTCGTAATCCTGTTTATGAATCACACCTGGTTGCCATGGAAATTATTGAGATGTCAAAAGAAGGAGATTATGACATCACATGTAGACGAGCAGCAGAAGCAAAGGAAGTCTTTAGGAAAAGGATCATGTTTCCATGCGAACATCCTTACTAGTAAAGGATATGGGGCAGTGCCAGCTGGTGGGGCACTCTTCTACTATGTGCAAGGCCCTGGATTGATCCTCAGTCCTGACTCGCTCGCATGAGCTGATGGGGTCTGCAACATGATGAGGGGGCGTTGCGTTCCAACCCTGGGAAGAAGGTGCTGAGCGTCACACTCGCTGAGCACCACCTGCAGCTGGTAAATGGGACTGCCTTGGTGCTGTGGGGAACTGTGCAGCACTGGCAGGTCCCCGCATTCAGGTTGGTGGCACAGGTGCTTCCTGGCTGCATGCCGGAGAGGTGGGAGTGCCTAAGACTGGAGTGATAGCCAGCACCCTGTAGATAATGCCAGCAGAGAGTACAGTTATGTAGAAATTTACCATAACAGTAGATCTTCAAGAGAGGTTCCTTCAGTAGGTCATCACATATAGGACTAGCTCCAACTGGCGTCTGGCCGCACGGCAGACTTTTTCTAGTAATACCTGATGAGACTGCCCACTCAATGTCATGCGACCGACGTCGGTGTGATGCTATATAATGGACTGTCCCCACGCCCGCCCTCCAGGTCTCCCGCCGGAGCCTGGAATTGGCCTGACAGCAGGAGGAAACTGAGTCTGGAGTCCCTAAATAAAAATAGAGGAGAGAGGGGAAAAATATGACCTACTGAAGGAACCTCTCTCGAAGATCTACTGTTACGGTAAGTTCCTACGTAACTGTACTATCTTACTTCCAAAGGGTTCCTTCAGTAGGTCATCACATATAGGACTGAATCCCAAGCAGTCCCTCTGCAGGGAGACCGAGGGAAACAAGGGAGGAGGAAAAAACTCCAACAACTAAGGAAAACACAGAGTGGAACCAGCCTAGGACAGAAGGCCCTGCAGGACAGCTAGCTCAAAACCTGCCCTCCGCCTAGAAGCAATGTCCAGACTGTAGTGTTTGGTAAAGGTATGGACAGAACTCCACGTTGCTGCTGCACAAATATCAGCCGCTGAGACGTTGCACAGAAAAGACGCGGAAGCAGCCATGCCCCTTGTAGAATGACCTCTGACTGGTCCCGGCAGAGGCTTGTCATACTTCTGGTAGCAGAAGCGAATACAATTGCCCAACCAATTGGACAGGCACTGCTTAGAAACAGCTTTGCCTAAAGATCTGGGAGCAAAGGAGACAAACAGTTGATCATCCTTATGGAATTCTTTAGTACGATGCGTATAGCATCAAAGAGCACGATGCACGTCCATGGTGTGCAGGAGTGCCTCACCTCTATTTGCAGGGGGCAGAAAGTAAACAGGGAGCTCCACTGATTGATTCGGTGTGACCTCCGAAACCACATTAGGCAAAAACCTAGGATTTGTCCTGAAGACCACCCAGTCCCTATGGAAAATTAAATAAGGCTCCTTACAGACCAGGGCCTGAAGCTCCGAAATTCTTCGAGCTGAGGTAACTCCAACTAAAAACGTCTTCCAGGACAGAAAGTATAAATCACAGCTCATCACTGGTTCAAAAGATGGGAGAGTGAGCTTCTCCAAAACAAAGTTTAAATCCCAAGGTGGAGTGGGGCTGCGGATGAGAGGTTTCAGATGGAGAATCCCTTTCAGAAAGGTTTTTGAGACTTACAACTGAGCCATGGGTTTACCATCCACCAGCTCATGGTACACCGAAATGGCCAAAAGATGGACCTTCAGGGAGGAATAGGAAAGACCCGAATCTGAAAGATGAAGGAGGTATTCCGTGACTTGTGGGGCAGAACAACAGAAAGGGTTCCAATCTTTGGAAGCCGGCCAAATGGAAAAACGTTTCCACTTCATAGCATAGGTGGAATGAGTAGATGGCTTTCTAGCCTCAACAATTAGCTGGGTGACCCGAGAGGGGACCCCAAAGCAGGAGACCACTATGTCTCCAAGAGCCACGCATGAAGGTGCAGGGTCCTGAGCACTGGATGAATGAGCCGACTTTGATTCTGTGTCAAGAGGTTGTGAGTCACAGGAAGTAGAACCGGCGGTTCTTCCGCCAACTGTTGCAGAAGCAGGAATCAAATCTGTCTCGGCCAGAGGGGGGCAATGAGGATTATCTGCGCCTTCTCTGCCTAAAGTTTGAGGAGAACCCTCTGGAGAATGGGAAACAGAGAGAAGGCATACAAAAATGTCCCTGTCCAAGAGAGAGACAATGAGTCATGGCAGAAATCGCCATGCCCTGGAATGAGTGAGCAAAAACTGTAAAGTTTTGCGTTGAATGGGGAGGCGAAAAGGTTGAGTTCCGGACACCCCCACCTTAGGAGGAGTGACTCTGCCACTTCCTAACTTAGTTCCCATTCGTGACTGAGGGTTTGAGATCTGCTGAGACTGTCCAACAGGACGTTTTGAATGCCTGGAACATGCACAGCCACTAAAGAGATCATGCTGGATTGCCCAGTTCCACACTCTCATCGCTTCCCTGCAGAGAGGGTACGAGCTAGTTCCTCCTTGTTTGTTGAGATACCAGACTACCAACATATTGTCTGTCTAAATGAGCAGTGATTCCTTGGGGAGAAGGGTCTGGAATGCCTGAAGACCGCTGTCATCTCCAGAACATTGATGTGTAACAATGCCTCCGAGCTGGACCAAAGTCCTTGTGCTTGGTGTTCCCCCAAATGTTCCCCTCAGCCCATATTCGATGCATCTGTAGTCAGAGATGCCGAGGGGCCAGGACTCCTGAACGGGAGAACCAAAGAAAGGTTGCAGGGATCCTTCCACCAAAGCAGATCTTTCTGGACTGCTGGCGATACCAGGACCGATCCAGATAGTCCAGGAGTTGATTCCACTGCACCCGCAAGGACCACTGAGTGATTTTCATGTGGAGCCTCACCAGGGGAACAGTAGTGATAGAGGCTGCCATCAGGCCAAGAAGGCGAAGGATCTCCCTTGCCGGGATGGTCCTGGATGAGGCCACCACTGACGCCTGACGGACCAGGGTTTCCACCCTGTCTGGAGGCAAGACGGCCCTGCTCTGGATGGTGTCCAAGACTGCCCTGATAAACTGAAGTCTCTGATTTGGGGAAAGAGACAACTTGGGGGAATTGATAGCAATCCCCAACTTGGAGAACAGATCCAGACTGAAATGCAGAGCTTCTGAGAGAGAATCCCTGGAAGGGGTTGAAATCAGCCAGTCGTCCAGATAAGGGAAAACTGCTATGCCCTGGTGATGCAGAAAGGCCGCCACTATTGCTAGGCACTTGGTGAAGACCCGAGGTGCTGAAGACAGACCAAAGGGGGAGGGCCCAGAACTGGACATGCTCCCCTGGAAACAAAACTGCAGGAACCAGCGGTGGCTGGGTAAAATTGGAATGTGCAGGTAAGCATCCTGCATATCCAGAGCACAGAGCCGTTGGTTCTCCAGCAGGAGAGGGAGAAGGCTCTGGAGGGTCAGTATTCTGAATTTTTTGTACTCGACGAACAGGTTGAGACTGAACAGGTCAAGAATGGGTCTCATGTCGCCTGACTTTTTTAGTACCAGGAAGAATTGGGAGTGGAACCCCCTTCCCCTTTACCAGAGGGGAACGCTCTCTATAACCTCCTTGAGCAAGAGGGAGTTGATCTCTTTCTCTGACGAGAAGAGCCTGGTCCCGAGAGTAGGACAACCAGATTGATGGAGAGTCTGGTGGAATCTCCAGAAACTCTATGGTGTGTCCAGCGGACACCAACTGCAGGACCCATGCATCGGAGGTAATGCCCTACCACTCCTGCATGTGGCGGGTGAACCTCCCCCCCACGGCTCCTTGCACAGAAGCTGAGGAGGGGGTGGAGCGAGGGAGTCAGGAGGTGGCAGGACAGTCAGGGGGAGGGCCCCTGAACGTCTCTGATTCTTGGAGGCAGGAGGGGTGGCGGAACCCGTGGACTTACACTTGCCCTGGTGATGAGCCGGGGCTTGCTTCCTCTGCCTCCAGGTCCTTTTCCAAAAGGGCTGCTGCTGTTGGGCACCTGATCGGTACATGGACCGTACTGAGCCTGACCTTTGTCCCGGAGATCGGTGATGATGTCTTTGGTGTGGACGCCAAAGTGCACCAAGCCCCGAAAGGGGGCATCCTGAATTGCAGATTGGACCTCATTTGCAAGGCCAGAGATACGAAGCCAGGCCTGTCATCTTACAGCAATGGCAGTCGCTGAGGCGCGGGCTACTGAATCGACAAAGTCTTAAGTTGCCCGCAATGCATGCCTGCAAGAAAAATGAGACAGGCGGAGTTCCTTGGGAAGCTCCTCCTTGAGATCCGAAGGTTCCATAGATTGAACTAGGGTATCGAGCCTGGCCAAGGTAGCTTTTTGGTGTGACACCATGTGGTCCACATAATTAAGGGACCAAAGCGCACATGTGGCCGAAGACTAGACCTTCTTACCAAACTGGTCCATCTGCCTTGACTCCTTGTCTGGAGGAGAGGTGCTCATGTGCTTGGGTGCTGAAGAGCGATCATGAGCTACTGAAATCATGATGGAGTCCACCTTTGGATGAGTGTTAAGAAATGAAGCAAAGCCGGCCCGGTGGCACTGAGGGCTGAGGCGCTGGCGTCTTACCTTGCGTTACGCCGGTGACCCATGTTCTGGAATGAGCATGAGCTGTCGGGGGTCGGCAGGGGAGGAGAAGGATTGAGCATCTGATGGACTGCTCTCCTTCTCTGGGGAGGGGGGTTCTTGGTGGTCGGCGCTTGTTCTCCCCCCCGGAGGAGACTGCAGGACAGGGCACCGCACCACAAGTAGGGGAGGAGTTGGGCCAGACGTCTGGAAGGAGCGCATGTGGACATGTGCGCGCTCTCCTCTGCTGATGTCATGGCATGGTCCTGACTCCTGGGAGAACAGGAGAAAAAGAATACTGCAATGCAGGATGGTGGAGGGCGCCTCGCAGGCTCCGCCCCCAGCTAGCCATGGCACTGGCCAACTAAATCCGGTCCTCGGTGTAGGAGTCTGACCCCCCCACTGACCCCACTGGGGGGGTTAAGCCCTGAGGTCAGGTCAGCGTTGGCTTTGTGGATGCCGGGGGACGGGGCTGGGGACACCCTCCTGATGATACAAGCCGGCGGTAGAGGAGAGAAAAATAATATCTAAAAAAAAAAAAAAGAAAAGAAACAGAGCATCCTTGGGCACCTGGTAAACCCTATCCTCCCTCTTGGGGACAGCCGGGATGGAATGAGGCATCTGCTAGACCATAGAGGTGAGGTCCTGGTGAGGTCCGAGCCATGGGGGGACAGGGACCGGGGACAGAGACTCCAAGTCCAGGTGTTCGGCGAGTCCCGGCCACTTTGGATCCTGTTCCTCCAACTTCCACTCGAAGTAGTTCTGCATGGACCTCAGGAGGTCTGAAAAGGCAGGGTCCTCTGGAGGGGATTTGGTGGAACCTTGCCCTTAGGAACCATAGACTCGTGATCCAAGGGCTCCTCTGGCGACGCATCACCATCCTCATCATCATGATGCCCCCTGTCCAGATGGTCTGGAAGAGTGATCTCCTTGCAAGAAGTTCCCAAGACATGAATCGTAGAGGGGGATGGAGACCTAGGAGAGCGCAGAGGTGGGAGTCTGCTCTCCTGGTCAGAAACCAGCTCTGAGCATGCCCCCTGCCACCAAGACTGAATAAGAGTCTTGAAATCCAGTTGAATCAGAGCCTGTGGAGGAGGAGGTTGAGGTTGAGGGTTGGGGAGGAGGGATTACCGGGGGAGTAGGGTAGCAGCACCCCATGTAATCTGGGTACTGACCATAGCTCGGGAAATAAAGCCCCATGCCACTCCAATCTGAAGGGGGACCAGTCAGGAGGTGATCCCTGGGATACCCCAAGGGGTAATGCGGGACAGTCCAGGGTCTTGAACAAAGGCCTAATGTCAGAAGATCTGACGGAGAGGAACCCACATAGGGCCTGCCATCGTGTAAATCGGCAGCAGGTCCGGCGTCGGTGCCACCGATGTCGGGACCTGCACCACCTGATCCGGTGCTGGAATGGGGTCTGGCATCAGAGGGGCCGGCGTCGGAGCCAGATGAAGGGGATCCAATGGAGGGACCGTGTCTGACACTGGAGCCGAAGGCTGGGGCAGATGACTGGGCCCAGGCTCTGAGACCAGCATTGGAGGTACTGTCACCAGATCCGGTAGAGGGATCTCGACCAGAACAGATGTCAGGTCAGGAGTGATCCCCCCCAGAAAGGATAGGAGATGCCTCTTGAGTAGGACCAGATGGCTGTGGAGGAGCCTCCATCCCTGAGACCCCATCAGGGGAGTGTGGAACGGACCTGGGGGGTGGACAATGTCCAGTGGTTCTGCACTGTCATCGCTTGAGGTAGTGGCCTGAATAGGGGGAAGCTACCGGTGAAGAAGGGGGGAGAGGGACAGTCTCCCCTGGGCTATTGTGGACATTGGGTAGGGTGCCGTTAGGCCCCAACAGAAGAGCAGCATCTGAGTGCCCATTAGGGAAGGACGTCTGACCAGACGGAGATGGGCAGAGGAGCCCCCTGCCGACTTAGCGGCTGGTGCCGTGCGGGTCCCCAAGGCCTGGGGAGCCATCTTACCGACTTAACGGCATGCGCAGTATGGCCATCGGAAGGGCTGGCGGCCAACTTACTTACCCATGGAGGAAGACTTGTCCGATTTACCTTTCGGCATTGGCTTGACCTTCGGTGGTGGTGGCTCGAAGAAGCCTTACTGGTCGAGGGCCGAGAGGCCTCGGGCTGGGACACCTCCGCGGAGTGCTCCCGCTCCCTGTGTTTCTCTTTCCTATGTTCTTTTTTGGAAGGAGATGAAGAAGAAGAATGGATCTGCTTCATCTGTTTCTCTAAAGATGCCAGCTGGGTCTTCAAAAGATCGGCCTCCAAAGCCTGCTGCCTCCTTTTGCGTGTGGCCTGGTTAAAAGGTTGGCAGTCCGGGCAAGGAGAAGACTGGATGGTCTGGGCCTAGGCAGATCACACACTTCACGTGGCCGTCTTTGTGTGGAATTTGTATGCCACAGGTGGAACACTTCTTCTTTGGTGAAGACAGAGAAGAAATTCAGTGAATGATAGGAAAAAACGTGGCGAAAACCAACAAGAAAAAAACTCTTCAGACAACGATCGCTTGAGCAGTCTGCAATGCGACTGACATGAGGCGATGGTGGGAAAGAACTGGAGGGCAGGTGTGGGGACCATCCACTGTACAGTGTCACGCTAACGTCGATTACGTGACATCGAGTGGGCGGTCCCCCATCAGGTATTGCTAGAAAAAGTCTGCCATGCGGCCAGACATCAAGTGGTGCTAATTCTACATGTGATGACCTACTGAAGGAACCCTCTCAAAGTAAGATCTGAAGTGATAGCCAACATTTGGTGGAAATTGCTTGCACAACTGGAGTGATAGCAAATCCCCTGTAGAAACTGCATGTACGGCTGGAGTGATGGTCAACACCCTGTAGAAACTGCATGTACAGTTGGAGCGATAGTCAACACCCTGTAGAAACTGAATGTACAGCTGGAGCGATAGTCAACATCTTGTAGAAACTGCATATACAGTTGGAGTGATAGTCAACACCCTGTAGAAACTGCATGTACAGCTGGAGCGATAGTCAACACCCTGTAGAAACTGCATGTACAACTGGAGCGATAGCCAACAGCCTGTAGAAACTGCATGTACAGCTGGAGTAATAGTCAACACCCTGTAGAAACTGCATGTACAGTTGGAGCGATAGTCAACACCCTGTAGAAACTGCATGTACAGCTGGAGCGATAGTCAACATCTTGTAGAAACTGCATGTACAGTTGGAGTGATAGTCAATACCCTGTAGAAACTGCATGTACAGCTGGAGCGATAGTCAACACCCTGTAGAAACTGCATGTACAACTGGAGCGATAGCCAACACCCTGTAGAAACTGCATGTACAGCTGGAGTAATAGTCAACACCCTGTAGAAACTGCATGTACAGCTGGAGTGATAGTCAACATTCTGTAGAAACTTGGTGCACCCCTGCATGTCGACACCCTGATGGCGAAACACGAAAAAACCCCATTATGGCGACATTCGAAGCAATGGTCCTTTTCGGTGCTTCGCTTTCTGCCAGTGTTCGTGTCCCCTCCCCGGACCAACTACAACCTGGAGTTGATAATCCTAAAAGTACACAGGGGCGGGGTTGCGAGTGAACCCCCCACAGAAAACACTCGCTGCATGGGCAGCACAATACCTGCATCGGTATTGTGCCGTCGCCATGGGGGAGGTCGGCATTTTCACTGTTGACCTCCCTTGGTGCTTCCATAGAAATTACATGTACAGCTGGAGTGATAGCCAACACCCTGTAGAAACTGCATGTACAGCTGGAGCAATAGTCAACATCCTGTAGAAACTGCATGTACAGCTGGAGAGATAGTCAGCACCCTGTAGAAACTGCATGTACAGCTGGAGCGATAGCCAACACCCTGTAGAAACTGCATGTATAGCTGGAGCGATAGTCAACACCCTGTAGAAACTGCATATACAGCTGGAGTGATAGTCAACACCCTGTAGAAACTGCATGTACAGTTGGAGCGATAGTCAACACCCTGTAGAAACTGCATGTACAGCTGGAGCGATAGTCAACACCCTGTAGAAACTGCATGTACAGCTGGAGTGATAGTCAACACTCTGTAGAAACTCGGTGCACCCCTTCATGTCGACACCCTGATGGCGAAACACGAAAAAACCCATTACGGCGACATTCGCTCTAAAGGTCCTTTTTCAGTGCTTCACCATCCGGCAGTGTTCTGCCCCCACCCCCCCGGGACCAACTGCAACCTGGAGTTGATAATCCTAAAGTATGGGGAGTGCCGGGGCAGAGGCCCCCACAGAAAACACTCGCTGCATGGGCGGCACAATACCTGCATCAGTATTGTGCCATCGCCATGGGGGAGGTCGGCATTTTCACTGTCGACCTCCCTTGGTGCTTCCATAGAAACTGCATGTACAGCTGAAGTGATAGTCAACACCCTGTAGAAATTGCATGTACAGCTGGAGTGACAGTCGACACTCTGTAGAAATTGCACGTACAGCTGGAGTGATAGTCAACACTCTGTAGAAATTGTATGTAAGGCTGGGTGATAGTCAACACCCTGTGGAAACTGCATGTACAGCTGGAGTGATAGTCAACACCTTGTAGAAACTGCATGTATAGCGGGAGTGATAGTCAACACCCTGTAGAAACTGCATGTACGGCTGGAGTGATAGTCAACACCCTGTAGAAACTCTATGTACAGCTGGAGTGATAGCCAACACCCTGTAGAAACTGCATGTACAGCTGGAGTGACAGTCAACACCCTGTAGAAACAGCATGTACAGCTGGAGTGACAGCCAACACCCTGTAGAAACTACATGTACAGCTGGGTGATAGCCAACACCCTGTAGAAACTGCATGTACAGCTGAGTGATAGCCAACACCCTGTAAAAACTGCATGTACAGCTGGAGTGATAGCCAACACCTGTAGAAACTGCATGTACAGCTGGAGTGATAGCCAACACCCTGTAGAAACTGCATGTACAGCTGGAGTGATAGCCAACACCCTGTAGAAATGCAATGTGCAGCTGGAGTGATAGTCAACAGCATGCAGCAGTTGCCAGGAGAGCTAGAATGATAGCCAACATGCAACAGAAGTTGCCCGCACAACTGAGCGATAGCCAACACCATGTAGAAATTGCCAGCACAATTAGAGTGATAGCCGACACCCTGTTGTAGTTGCCAACTCAGTAGGAGTTATAGCCAATTGGATTGCCCATTTTAGTGAGTTTCTTTGGAGAAGCAGGCTGTGGTCCATGGATAAATAGAGGAAATACTGTGTTTTCCTCTGGGAATGCACTGAGATAATTTCCTGTCCTTGTGTGTGTCTGTTCAAGGTTATCTGACTCCTGAAGAAGCTGAACGGTATCTGTCCTGTCTGAGATCTGCCAGGAGAAGCCATGGTAGCACCTCTTCCAATGGCCCTGCATTCTGCGAGCGAGCAGAAGGTGGTACTAGACATGTGAAAAAGAAAACCACAGCAGCATCAACATCATCGCCTTCCTCTGCCATGGGGGCCAGGTCAGTGACGAATCCACTGGGGATTAAAGGAAGAGAGGACTGATCAAGAGGACTCAATGCAAGTACCGATAAAGTGTCTGCAACGACACCAGTGCCACAAGAAAAAGACAGTGGAGTCTGTGAGGAAACAAACTGCAGCCCTTGAAATGGCCTTCCTATTATATATAACTGAGCATTTACTAAGCCGTAAGGTATGCCCAGGAGTTATGTAAATTGTCTATTAATCACCCTCTAGGAGTATGTGAGTGGCATAAAGGCCGAATGCCACATGCTCCTAGAGGGAGATTAACTGCCCATTAACATCACCCCTGGGACTGCATTAGTGCTATTGTAACAAGCATTTTTCTAAACAGTGCTAAACCTTGTTCAGTCTATGATTAGGCTCTACATGTATATTAATAAAAGATTACCATACGGTTGATAGAATGCTTACAGCCAATCAGAAAGTTCTATTTCTCAGAGCCTGTTTATAATTTTGCTTATCCACTGTATCCTCACCCAAGCCCCATCCTCTCGTACTGCAGAGATCCTGCAGCAACTGACTCCCTACACCACCCCATGTGCAGTTGGAATGTTTTTACTTAATTTGTACTGCATTTCATGAAAAAAATAACAATACATAAGTAACAAATGAGGTGCGATCATTTGGACATACTCAAGGATCAGTGGTAAAACAAATGACCACAGTAAGCACCCTGTGATGGTGTTAAGACACTGAGTACATATCCTGATGTAAAAGCAAGTTATAAAAACCTAGAGGGTGCAGATGGCTGCCCACGCTGTGGACACATTTCAAAGAAGGAAAGTCTCTGCTGACGCTTCAGTTTAGTGTCCATGTAACACAGTCTCTGCTGACGCTTCAGTTTAGTGTCCATGTAACACAGCCCGTTATCAGTTCTTCTGTTTTTTTCCTTTTGCTCCTTCCAGGCTCCCCTGGTCAGTCACTCCTTCGAGCCGCCTAAGCCTACCTGCTGCCACTCCACCCCATCGCCATCCACCGCCCCGTAATGCTGCAGCCCCCGGGTAACCCGACATAACCCTTCATGGGGAGAAGCACTCAGGCGTGCAGATACGTATCCTGGGCGTGGCAGGGTCGGTCTGAACACTTCGTGGTGATGGGGACCGGCAGATGTCGTCCAGTCGATGGGGGTTCATTTTCTGCCCTCCCCACTCCCCGCCTTCCCTGGGCCAGTCACGATGGCAATCTAGGGCAGGAATGTTCAGCGGCGTGTCACGGCACCACGCCGCCTAGAACATCACCCAAGCCATCTCCAGGAGCCTGAGGCCCACCCATCCCCTGGAGGAAGCATCCCAAGGTCACTCTAAACTCCCTCCCTGACGGTTTCCATTCCCGACACCTGGGCTCGGGGTGCAAACCTGGGTCGCCAGCGTGGCAAGTAAATCCCTTTGCTCAGCGCCATGGAGCCAGCCCCCATTATCAGTTATTTTGCACGGGAAACACAATAGGGACAGAGAGAGAGAGAGAGAGAAAAAAATTCCAATGGCATCTGCGAGAAAACACAATGCAGATCCTCATTCATTGTGTATAAGGATTGCGGGGGGGTCATTTTTCTTTATGCGTATCCTCTCTGTCCATGTCCTTTCTAGAACTTCATCGTCTCAAACTGCACAGATCCTGCAGTGATAGACCTCCCATCTCCGGCTCCTCTGGAGTATATTCCATACCACCCTGCACCCCACCTCAGACCATGCCTAGAGTTCAGATAAGGAGAGATGGCCTGACTACTACATGCAGAGGGGTGGAGACAAAATGTTCCCTGGGTTGTCCTGGCTGCAGAGTCGGGATATGGGGCTTCGTGCAGTGAGCCCCCCCCCCGCCTTTTTCATTTTGATTTCTATTTATGCCCCCGTCTGCTGCGGCCCCCACCCACTGCACTGGCAACTTCCCAGCCTCACCCATGCCTCCTTTGCTGCTTACCTCAGCAATATGTCCAAGGGAGAAATGGGAGCCAAAGAAAAGTACTGCACAATGGAGGAAAAAGAAAGACATCAGGGCTTTCATTTCAAAAGGAAGGTACATCAGCGACACTAAATAGGTATGCAATGAGACTCTTGTGCTGACCCGGTGTCTCGTCATTTGTGGCTTTGTTCCACTCTGTCATTCTGAGGTCAATGCTGTCAGCACAACTTGCTTGGATAAACGATTTATCCAGCACGCCCTATTGTATATCCCCTATTGATCCTTATTCAGAATGCTTCGTGGCTATTTATCTGTAAGGCATGACTCTCACATATGTGCCGAGAGAGAGAGAGATGCTGTCTGTAGAGATAGATACAGTCAATAGATAAAGGATAACCCACTTGCAAAAACATTTTTGCTACTGAATGTTTGAAAAAATATTTATGAGCCATGAGGCTGGAGTGAACTTCACATCAAGACTAATGCTTACGTAAGCAGTGTTTATCCGGAAGTTGTCTGTATTAGTTGGACTTGTGATTCCGACAGTGCTCTGTGTTCTTTGGCTGATCCTGCACAAAGGGTTAGACCTGGGATCGCACAGTGCTGTCTCAATACTGCTCAGTTCTGCAGCCAAGAGGGGTCTGTTTCAACTCCTCCGTGGAGCAGTGTGCAAAGTGTCAAGACCTGAGTGGTAAGAACTTGTATTTAAGTTTAGTTTAGCGCTTTTCCTGTTTTGTACTTCTTTGTATAAAACCTGTTTATATTGATTTCCCTAGTGTGTTCTGTATTTCCCCATTTTTGTCTGTATCTCTTATACGTTCTATTGATATTAAATATTGTATATTTAATTCCTTTGTGACTATTCAGTGTTTTTAAAAGGTAGAGGTAATTTATTTTACTGGCAAATTCTGTGTTTCATCTCTGATAGCACGTTCCGAAGCTAAATTGAGACTGCTACAGGTGCATGCTCATAAGTGCCGGGGTGTATGGTAGGGTGGGAAGTTACTTTCTACATCATTTTTACAGCTGAAAGGGAGTAAATACCAGAAGGGTCATGGGACTTGCTCAACATCACACAGTGAGTTGGAGATGTGGTGGGACTTGAACTCAGGAATCTCTGCTTCACAGTGCTGCCCTTGAATCACTATGCACTGCCTGCACCACATATAAACCCAGTTCAGCTTGCATATAGTACACCTTCTGTAACTCTCCTTTCTTTATTCTGGGGTACCAAAGAACAGTTCAGCACACATTTTGCTCACTTTCTGTATTTCACCTCCCCATTCTATGTTACCAAAGGACAGTTCAGCACACATTTTGTACACTTTCTGTATCCCTCCCCATTCTGTTACCAAAGGACAGTTCAGCATGCATTTTTTTGTACTCTTTATTTTTCACCTCTACTTGTCCTCCATCCTCCACTCAATCGGGCCTCTAAGGTGCTTCGCATCCCTGACCCACCGACTCACAGGGTCTACCACTAGAGTGCCTCACCCCCCCCCCCAAGACTCTTGATGGCCCGGATAACCCTCCAGGCGAGGTGAGGAAAGATCCCCCTTACTTCCCTCCCTCCATTCTCGAGGAGTGAGCTGCACAGCATGGTCTGCCCTGCTTTCTGTCGGTGGGTGACGAGCTAACACCAGAGGTCATCACCTAGGAGGCGTGGAGGGACGTATTTCCTCCATGTATGGATCCCCGATGCTGGCATGCAATGAGGAGCAAGGCTTCTGGCCTGCGCAGAGATGCATGTCGAATCCAGTCCTCTGCCAGCGTCAACCCCTGCGCAGTGGCGTCCCCCAGCCACACCGACATCCCCTGAGTTACCCCAGCAGGCGGCGGTATAGCGGCAGAGAGCGCATCCCCTCCCACCCCGGAGAAGGAGAGCAAGCCATTGTGCACTCGATCCTTTCTCCCTCCCAGCTGACCCCTGGCACTCCAAGTCTGTTCCCAAACCTGGGTCGCTGGCATAGTTCGAGGTGTGGCGTCCAGTGCCTCAGCCCTCTGCGTCACCAGGACGGTGTTCAGCATGCATTTTGCACACTTTCTTTATACCGCCATTCTGTGTTACCAAAGTACAGTTCAGCACATTTATTTATTTCTTTATGGATGACTTTGATAACCGGGTGAGTGCACTGATCCCAGGGACCGTGTTCAGGCACGACCCGGGCCATAACGCATGGCGCAGGGTGACAGTGGAGTACAAGGTAACAGTAATACACATGAAACAGATTTGGTACAAGCAACAATAGTAAGCACAATATACAGGCTTAATGCATAGGTGCATTGGAGAACACTGAATACAAGATTTCAATATTGGACATGAGGAGACTTGGTACAAAACAAACAAATCGTAGGCACAGCGTACAACGTGTGACTGCATCATCCAGTGAGCAAGTAATACACAGAATACTCCGTAAAACAAAATGTACATTTTGTACACTTGCTATATTTCACCACCCCCATTCTCCGTTACCAGTTCAGCATACATTTTGTAACTTTTTCCATTTTGCCCTCCCATTCTACATTACCAAAGAACAGCTGAGCTCACATTTTGTACACTTTGGGTGGGATATTCAGACTACGCCAGGCTGTGGCGCAAGCCTGGGCGCAGCACAACTGGGATGTGCCAGGGCACTGACAGGCGATATTCAATGGTGCTGCGCCATGGCTCGGCACTGTTGAATATCGCTCTGTGGCCACCCGCATTGGGCATGGCACAGTGGCACTGCACCACTGCAAGTGGCCAGAGAGGGGCAGGAGGATGCACTAGCGCAAGTGCCGTTGCGCTAGGCACATCAACCATGATATTCAAAGGTGCACATGCAAATGGGGCCATTTGCATGTCATTATGGCCCCATCTGCATGCAGGTGCGCCCATCCCTGGCAACTTATGCCTGGCGCCCTGCCAGGCTGCAGCCTTGGGGGTCCGATGCCCTCTGCACAGGCAGCAAAGCGCCCCACTGCCCAATCGCGGGCATATGTACAGAATTTAAAACATCCTATATCCCTGGTGGTCCAGTGGACCACTGGCAGCCCGATCGCGGGCATATGTATTATATTTAAATCGTCCTATATCCCTGATAGTCAGTGGACCGCTTGCAGCCCGATCGCGGGCAGAAGTCTAAAGGAAGAATAATCCCATCCCTGGTGGTCCAGCAGTACCCCTCCCACCCTCCCACTGGGCCCCACCACCTCCCCCCAGTAAGTGGCGGGCGGCGTCCCCACCCGCAAACCCGCCTGGCGCCCACCGGCTGACTGCATACAGTACAGCTGTCGCCCATTGGTCCCGGCGTGGAGCCAATGGAGTACTGCTAGTACTACCGATCCAGATATGAAGTGGACCAATGGCTACAGCTGTACTGCGCAGTCAGTCGACAGGTGGCCGGGCGGCTTGCGTTAGGGAGCTGCCGCCCGCCACTTACTGGGAGGGGGAGGGGTGGCGAGGCGAATGGAAGGTGGGAGGAGATACCGCTGGACCACCAGGGATGATTTATTCTTCCTTGAGACTCTGCCTGCAATCAGGCTGCGAGCGTCCACTAGACCACCAGGGATATAAGACGATTTAAATATAATCATATGCCCGCGATCAAGTTGCCAGCAGTCCACTGGACCACCAGGATATAGGATGATTAAATTATATACATATGCCCGCAATCAGTTCAGGGGGCTACCCGGATGGAAGTGCGCGCTGGAGCTCAGGGTGGCCACCTACTGCTGGCAGCTGCCGTAGTTGCCCCTGCAACACGGCAGCACCTATGGTGGCCAGCTGTTGCTCCTTTATTTTTGGAACAACAGTATGTGGCGCATGTGGGGTTGCCTGCATGGCTCCACACATCCTGGGCTGAATATCGGGATGTGCGGGGATGCATGGGCACACACCCACTTGCACTGCGATACATTACTGATGCACCCGGCAATCAGGATTTGTGCCATGCACTTTCCCCTTTGAATATCGGCCCGAACGATTAGTGGGGTTGCGCATGGCACAACTGTGTTGCTCCATGCTAACCCTTCTGAATATCCCACCTTTCTGTATTTCGACCCCCCATTGTATGTTACCAAAGGACAGTTCAGCACATATTTTGCATAATTTCTGTATTTCACTACACATTCTATATTACCAGAGAACAGTTCAGCACACATTTTGTACACTTTCTTATTTCACACACCACTTCTATGTTACCAAGAACAGCTGAGTTCACATTTTGTACACTTTCTGTAGTTCACTCCCATTCTGTGTTACTAAAGGACAGTTCAGCACACATTTTGTAGACTTTCTGTATTTCACCCCCATTCTATGTTACCAAGGGACAGTTCAGCACACATTTTGTACTCTTGCTGTATTTCACCCCCCCAATTCTGTGTTACCAAAGGACAGCTCAGTTCACATTTTGTACGCTTTCTGTATTTCACCTCCCCATTCTATGTTACCAAAGGACAGTCCAGTACACATTTTGTACACTTTCTGTATTTCACCCCATTCTATGTTACAAGCACAGTTCAGCACATTTTGTACACTTTCTGTATTTCACCTCCCATTCTATGTTACCAAAGGACAGTCCAGTACACATTTTGTACACTTTCTGTATTTCACCTCCCCATTCTATGTTACCAAAGGACTGTCCAGTACACATTTTGTACACTTTCTGTATTTCACCTCCCCATTCTATGTTACCAAAGGACAGTCCAGTACACATTTTGTACACTTTCTGTATTTCACCCCCCATTCTATGTTGCAAGCACAGTTCAGCACACATTTTGTACTCTTGCTGTATTTCACCCCATTCTATGTTACCAAAGCACAGTTCAGCACACATTTCGTACTCTTGCTGTATTTCAACCACCCCCCCCCCATTCTGTGTTACCAAAGAACAGCTCAGATCACATTTTATTCACTTTCTGTGTTTCTCCTCCCTTCATTATTCATTACTACTATGGCTGAAAGAGTAAATCTCACTTACATTCCTAGGGCATCAGAACATCTCACCTTCCATTTGTGGTCCTGGTACCCTAAGAAAGCCTGAGACCTCTCTTACAACTGTGACGTGTTAGCATACAAAAGGGGAAACAGACAGACAACATTGACTGAGCTGAGTAAGATGAAGAGATTATGATTTCAGATTTTAGAAAGACAGAGTTCTACACGAGTCCCAAAAGAGTCTTACACCTTATACCTTGAGTTCCACGTGATGTACAGAACATTTTATTTATACAGTAATTTTATTTGTCATGACTGAGTTCAGTTTATTGCTCTGGGCTCTGACAGCTCTGGAAGGGACTGGGAGCACGAGGGGGAGGAGGCTGACTCAGTCTCTGCATTCCTAGGGAATTCATTCCCCCTTAGTGAATCCTAGGAATGGTCGGCCTTCCTTCTCAGGTACTCTTCCTTACTAGTTATCTGCTCAGTAAATCTGGGGTGGAACATGGCCAGGACTTTTTGAAGCCATAATGCTTGGCATCGTCTAGCGCAGTGTGATTCCAGTTATCTTTCATCTGTGAGGGGAAGACAAGGGGAGTCAAAATACAAGGAAGGGAATCAAGGAACAAAATCATTTTATTTTTATAAACAGTGAAAGATAATTCAGCACACAGTTTGAGACACAACAAGCGATTAGAAATGAAAGACACTCTTCATTAAAAATTGTGACAGCCTTGAACAGCAGCTGATACCCTTGGGCAGGCAGTTCCTGGCAAAAAAATAACTTCCCCAGGCATAAATTGGATATTTTTCTGCAGGCAATAATAAGTTATATACTTCACCTGCAGTTCAGTCGTACTTACTGAGATGATTTCAGTTGCTGAGCACCAGCTGCAGCCTCTGCCACAAACATCTTTTTTTTAAAACCTTTTACCTCCCTCACACTAGACTACTGGGGCATCTCTCCAGTGGAGCCATGGGGTCTCATGCCTTCACCGTCCACCCGAACCCTCCTTGTCTGACTGGAAAATTGGGTATGCTGGGTCCCCCCTCTCCCGGGCCCCATGAGAGAGAGTCAGGGGACCACAGAGAGCTGTATCGGGCTTGGGCCAGCATTGGGTGTGTAGGCACAGCCACAAGACTCCACCTCACCCCTGGAGCCAGGATTTTCACTTGTTCCAGTTTTCTGCCCCTCAGGTTCAGCTGCGCATGGCAGTAGCACTTGCCAACTCCGCCCCTTGCTAATGCAAGTGTGGCTCTGTAGTGACTGCCCCTAAGTCCTCCCTGAAGAGAGCAGTCCTCTGGACGCGCAATCTCTTCTCTCCTGCCAACCCCAATGACCGAGTCGCTTCTGAACCCGAGTCCCCGACATGGCGTGAGGTGTAGCATCCAGCATTTCAACCCTCAGTGCCACTGGGCCGGCTGACAAACATCACTTTTTAATGACATGAAGTAGGAAAGGGGCTGCAGGGCTGTAGATAGGATGACAGTGCACTCTGGGTCAGTGGTAGATTTTAGATGCTGTTTGTGTACTTTGAAGACAGTTGGGCATAACTGAGGGACTAAAGACACCACTAGTTATTCAGCAAACAATTATGTAACCCATCCCATGGTACTCACAGAACTACTAGAGTGTATATAAGTTCTATGGGGCCAGTTAGTAGATGTACATACTGTACTATGTTGCTATGTGCTAGCAGTTGTAATCACAGCAGAGAAAACTGACCTACAATCCAATTAAAGGGACACTATCAGCTTTTAGCTGCTTTTTTTAGTGTCCTATTAAAATGATTAATTTAGGCATACTGAGGAACAGCTACCGCACATAAAGTGCCAGCTAGACATCAAGGTATCATTTTAGCCTTTTTTTATATACGTTATTTTTATCATTTTGCCACCCCGATTGAAATCCCAGTTGACCTCTTCTAAAGCTTGTGCATATTAAACGTGGCGTTGAAGCGCCAGTAAAGTGGTGCTTTGCGGGTTTGAGTCCCCACCCCAAGTATTATGTTTGCAGGCATTTTGCAGTAGTATCCAGTGTCCTGAGTGACAGTAATCAGCTTGTTTAACAAAAAAAAAGATGGCCTGACCAGTGGCGGGAGGGCGGAGGCTTCGATGCCTTGCCTCCTGCCATGCCAGCGACCTGTGTTGGCAGTGCAGCAGGCCACTACGGGTGGGCCAGGGAGGGAGACGATTGAGCATCTGGAGGACAGCTCTCCTCTACCGAATAGGGTTACCTGGCTGTCCCGCCAAATGACTGCCCCCAGGTGGAGGCCTGAGGGCAGACCGGGTCAGGGACACCAGTGATCAGAGGGTACTGCGAGACTCTGCAGCATGCATATGCCTTTACATACACTACTGATGTGTCATGCCCCAGCAATGGGGAGGGAGAAAACCAGGGAAAACAGTGGCGACCAACAGGAGCATATCGATCTCCCACAGGCTCCACACTTCACCAACTAGACACCTCTGAGCCAGGAGGTGAGTAAACTAGGGGACAGGACTGGGGGGACCAATAGAAGGAGGAGTCTATCACCAAGCAGGAGCAAAAATAGAATGTGAAAAAAAAGGATCACTGTGACATGTCATTTTATGTGCAAAATGTGAAGTCGTGACTCTGGGTATGCATATTAGATACACACAAGGGCAGAAGAGGGGAAAGGATACCGAGGGGGGGGAGAGGGGCTGATCAGCCAGTAGGGGGAAACTGTTTAACCAGGAGTGGCACACACTAAGCCATAGCTTGTTTCCAGGTGCAACCTGGGAGCACAGGGAAGTTAAGTGACTTGCTCAGGGTCACACAGTATGCAAATGGGGGCTGTGGGATTCAAACCCAGGTCTCCAGGTTTGCAGCTCGGAGCCTTAAACCTCTGTGCTATATTGCCTCTGAGTAGAGATATCAGATCTTTAAAGCTAGCCTAGTGTTAGGCCGAGCATGGAGCTCAGTAGGGAACAGGACACACCGGAGGGACCGCTGCGTCCATTTCTGCTGACACAATCAGTATCTGTATGTTTTTACAATACAACCTGCAATTGTGCCTCCTCGTAAACAAGTTTGCCATTCTTGTGAATAATTCTGAAGATTATGTCTACCTTGTCAATTTTTGTAGAAACCTGGAGATTTCTATAATGTCCCCTTTCTGTTCCAGCTTCTAG
Organism: Neoceratodus forsteri; assembly: GCA_016271365.2. NCBI lineage: Eukaryota > Metazoa > Chordata > Ceratodontiformes > Ceratodontidae > Neoceratodus > Neoceratodus forsteri. Next base: position 18,530,182 of record JADMNL010000033.1, on the reverse strand, counting down.
AAATACATTTGCAATCTTTCTTCTATGTTTCTAATGTGCCAGGTGACAGCATTTAGTGTGCCAGGAGGGGGCAGCAGTCTGCCTAGTGTGACAGAGTAATTCTAGGCAGCCAGTTGGCATTCTTTCCTGATGTTTGTGATCATCGCTGGAATCCCTAGAAATGTCAGTCTCCAATAAACAGGCTTTTCTGTACAATCAGAAACGTGTGATGTTTTTCCACAGATGATGACCCTGTTACATTAGGGATGCTTTAGCTGGTCCCTACTCGACTTTCACATCTGCCTCCAACCCACATGCCTGTCCACAGCCCTCTCTGGAGGATGAGCTGAACTGCCTTCCCCCAAACCATACCACTGTATTGGTAGTAAGGTGTATGTATGTGTTGTGTTTGGTGTGTGTGTGTGTGTGTGTGTGTGTGTGTGTGGGTGTATGTGTGTGTGTGGTGTATGTGTGTGGTGTTTGTGTGTGTGGTGTTCGGTGTAGTGTATTGTGTTTGGTATGTGTGCGTGGTGTGTGTGTGGGGGGGTGTATGTGTTTGGTGTGGTGTGGTTGGTGTGTGTTGTGTTCGGTATGTGTGTGTTGTGTTTGATGGGTGGGTGTGTGTATATATATATATATGTGTGTTTATTTATTTATTTATATGAAAGAATCAGAATTACAACCTTTGAGTCAAGGACTCCTTTGCAAAGGTGCCTCGTCAGATATACATATATTGCAAGATTAAAAACAGGATATACAGTAAGAAATATACAGAGAACAAGTTGCAGATTCAAGGGTGGTATAGACCAACCCAAGTCAATAAAGGTGAGGTGAGTATATACAACAATATACAACAGTCAACTGGTTACAGTATCAAGGGTATCACGGGGAAAAGAAAAAAATAGGGAGACATGGTGTAGGGAAGAGATTTGGGGGGGAGGTCAAGCAGGTGCACAAGTGAGGAGGAAAGGACTACGCTCAGTCACAGCTGGAGTGGGAGAGGATTCCTGACTGGAGTAGGGATAAATGGACCTAGTCACTGTTCCAGGGTGATGGCCGATGGCATTTCATTCAAAAAGAGGGTGCTGTGTTTAGTATGTGTGTGTGTGGTGTATGTATTGTGTTTGGTGTGTGTGTATATGTATGTGTGTGCATGCACGTGTGTGCATCCATGTGTGTGGTGTGTGGGGTGCGTTTGGTGTGTGTATATGTACGTGTGTGCGTGCACGTGTGTGCATCCATGTGTGTGGTGTGTGGGGTGCGTTTGGTGTGTGTATGTACGTGTGTGCGTGCGCGTGCGTGCATCCATGTGTGTGGTGTATGTATTGCGTTTGGTGTGTGTGTATATGTACGTGTGTGCGTGCGCGTGCGTGCATCCATGTGTGTGGTGTATGTATTGTGTTTGGTGTGTGTGTATGTACGTGTGTGCGTGCACGTGTGTGCATCCATGTGTGTGGTGTGCGTTTGGTGTGTGTACGTACGTGTGTGCACGCGCGCGTGCGTGCATCCATGTGTGTGGTGTATGTATTGCGTTTGGTGTGTGTATGTACGTGTGCGCGCGAGTGCGTGCATCCATTTGTGTGGTGTATGTATTGCGTTTGGTGTGTGTGTATATGTACGTGTGTGCATGCACATGTGTGCATCCATGTGTGTGGTGTATGTATTGTGTTTGGTGTGTGTATGTACGTGTGTGCGCGCGCGTGTGTGCATCCATGTGTGTGGTGTGTGTATTGTGTTTGGTGTGTGTATATGTATGTGTGTGCGTGCACGTGCGTGCATCCATGTGTGTGGTGTGCGTTTGGTGTGTGTATGTACGTGTGTGCGCGCGTGCATGCATCCATGTGTGGTGTATGTATTGCGTTTGGTGTGTGTAGATGCAGTGTATACAGGCTGCCGCAAGGCAAGCGCGGCATCCATGTGTGGTGTATGTATTGCGTTTGGTGTGTGTGTATGTACGTGTGTGCGTGCATGTGCGTGCATCCATGTGTGTGGTGTGTGGGGTGTGTCTGTTTGTTGGAGGGGGAATGAGATGTGTCTGCTGCAATTAGGACAGTTTGGTAGGTTGAATTCTCACCAGAGGCGTGGCGCCATATCGGAGCAGGAGATCCACCATGATAGGAGAATTTATGCAGACAGCCAGGTGCATGGGGGTTCGGTTATCATAGTCGCCCTGATCCAGGTTCATTCCTGCCAGGTACCAGGCACGCGGCGCTTCCTGATCCTGTGCGGCGATGGTCCTGGAGAACAAGAGAATGAGCATTCTGTTAGTACACAATCTCTTGACTTTTGATGTCTCACACAAATCTTCCGTGTCCTCTTCCATTTTTGTTCTCCATTGTCTACAGTACCAGAACACAGTAACATTGTAATTTAAGGCTGGAAGTGACTCTTGCTCTATCATACCCCGACTGCTTCATACGTAGAGATGAATAACTAAGAAAAGCCTTCTCAGCTGATCAGTGGCACCTGTATGACCCCAGTTCTCCTGTAAAATATAAATATATCTATTGTAAAAGATGCCCCCACTGATAGCAGCGGAGCATGGTCCCCTACATCACAAAACAGCGGAGCACTGGGGAGGGGCTGGAGTAGAGCAGGATCAGGAAGGCGAAAGGATCGGGCCACCAGCTCTCATGTACAATCCCTTCCTCTTCGCAAAATCTCACAGGACACATTTATTCAGTCTCGGATTACAATACCTTTGAGCAACAAAACTCTTTTACAAAGGTTCCATGTCAGTAGGAATAGGGCATAGACATAGACTGGTACCAACAGGTAAACTAATTAAGGGAACATCAACACTTTAAACTGAACTAATACACTGACTAGACTTGATAAACCCTGGCAGGCACTCAATCGAACAGAACAGGGAGAAGGGACAGAAGAAACCCAGATGGGGGGGGGGCAGCCTACAAGGCCTTGTCAAGACTGAGAGACTAGGTAATGGGGACTAGGTAGGTAGAAGAGAGAGCAGAGGGAGGGAGGGGAGAGGGGAAAAGGGTAGGAGGCGGGATAAGAGTAGCATGGCCGAGGGACGGATCAAAAAGGGGAGGGAGAGGAAGCACTGAAGAGGGGGATGGAGTAGCGTGAGGGAAACAAGTGGACAAAGCATGGGTGGAAGGGGTGGGGACCAAGGCTCACAAGTTGGAGTAGGATTAAAGTGCTGGAGGTGGGTATAACACCGAGCTGAGGTAACTGCTATGGGAGACAATCACAGTTACTGTTAGCTGTTAGCTACGAGGTGCTGACGAGCTTGCATTTGAATGGGCCCAATTTTGATTTGGTGGCAATATCCTGTGCAGTGAGTTGAACCAGAGGGGTGCTCGATAAGCAAAAGACCATTGACCTTGTGTTGTGCACATCTGGGGACAGTGAAGATCTGGATTGCAGAGCTCCGAGTACATTACGGGTTGCAAAAGGGGCTGAGGAGTTTTTGGACCCCAGGAGTTAACAGTCCAAGGTGAGCTTTCTTAGCCAGCAGACAGATTTGGTATTGGATCCGACCGAATAATTGAAGCCACTTAGTTTGAGCATAAAGGTCACACGTGTGTGTGAGGCCGGCCACTCCCGTCAGGAGTCTGCATGCTTTATTAAGAGCAACAGTGGGGGGATTCAAGAGGGCATGGGACAGATTTAAGTGATTAGTCGGGCAAAAAAGAGAGTGGGGCAGGGAGGATGGGGTGTAATTACTGAGGGGAGGCAGACACGACGGGCCACTGGTTTTCTTGTCTGACGACAGCATTCTATGATTCTACAAGGGATGTGGTTGAAGATGACCACAGATAACCAGCCCCGAGTAGATTATGGAAATGGCAGAGCTGAAAATCGCTATTCTTAACACCTCTGGAATCAGACTGTGCTGGTGCCTGTGGAGTAATCCAGTCCTGATGCTGACAGCTTTGGCTACGTTCTCTATATGTTGCACATAAGACAGAGTGCTATCGACAGTGACTCCAAGATATTTGAAAGAATGGATCTGTTTGGGGAGGAGGGGCATGCAGTTTCTGATGGTCAAAGGTTTGGATTTATGCTTACTATGGGAGCTGTTGAAAAGCATTACTTTGATCTTTTTGTAGTTTAGCACCAGTTAATGAGTACTAAATCACCTTTCCACTTTCTCAAAACTGAGATGTAGGTTGTGCTGAAGAAGCTTTGGGTCAGGGTTACTTGTGTAGATTACGGAATCATCTGCATACAGCAGGATAGTACAGTTATCTATTAACACGTAACAGTAGATCTTTGAGAGGGTTCCTTCAGCAGGTCATCACATATAGTACTAGGCCACACAGCGTCAGGCCGCATGGCAGACTTTTCTAGTGATACCTGACGGGGGACCGCCCACCTGGCGTCACATGACAGACATCAATGTGACTATAAATAATGGGCGGTTCCCATGCCCACCATCCAGTTCTCCCGACGGAGCCAGGAAGAGGCCTGACAGCAGGAGCAAACAGGATTTGGAGTCCCTGTAAAACAAAAAATGAGGGGAAGGAGGGAGGGGGAAAAATATGACCTACTGAAGGAACCTCTCTCGAAGATCTACTGTTACGGTAAGTTCCTACGTAACTGTACTATCTTACTTTGAGAGGGTTCCTTCAGTAGGTCATCACATATAGGACATAGTCCCATGCAGTCCCTCCAAGGAGAGACCGAGAGAAACTAGGGAGGAGGAGAACTAACTCCAACAGAAAAAAACTGGGATCCAGAATGGACCCAGCCTAGGACAGAAGGCCCTGCAAGATGGCTAGGCCGAAGCCAGCCCTCCACCTAGAAGCGATGTGCAGTCTGTAATGTTTGGTAAAGGTATGGACAGAACTCCAAGTAGCAGTGGCACAAATGTCGGCCGCAAAAACGTTATGTAAAAGGCCACTGAGGCAGCCATGCCCTAGTAGAATGACATCTAACATGACCCAGCAGAGGCTTTTCATACTTCTGGTAACAGAAATCTAATGCAGTTGCCTAACCATTTGGAAAGGCCCTGCTTAGAAACTGGTTTGTCCTTCAATCTAGGGGCAAAGAAATGAACAGCTGTGTCGCAGGTACAGAATTCTTTGGTCCAGGGGAGAGTGTAACAATGGAGAATCGATGGAACATCCATCGTATTGAAGAAGTGCCTCACCTCTGTTAGAAGGGGACGGGTAATACACAGGAAGCTCTACTGATTGATTCAGCATGGCTTCTGACACCACCTTGGGGAGAACCTTTGGATGCATTCTGAGGACCGCCCGGTCCCTATGGAAAATCAGATAGGGCTCCTTGCAGAGTAGAGTGTGAAGCTCCAAAATCCTTTGGGCCGATGTGATAGCCATGAGAAAAAGCACCTTCCAGGAAAGGAAGTGCAAATCACAGCTCATAGCTGGTTCAAAAGGAGGAAGGGTAAGCTTTTCCAAGATGAAGTTCAAGTCCCAGGGTAGAGTTGAGCTACAGATGGGGGATTTCAGATGGAGAATCCCTTTCAGAAAGGTTTTTGAGACCTTCAACTGAGCCACGGGTTTACCATCCACTAGCTCATGGTACACCAAGATAGCTGAAATATGGACTTTCAAAGAAGAGTATGAAAGACCAGGGTCTAACAAGTGAAGGAGGTATTCCATAACTTGTGGGGCAGAGCAAGAAAAGGGGTTCCAACCCTTAGCAGTCGCCCAGATGGAAAACCGTTTCCACTTCATGGCATAAGTAGAACAAGTAGAGGATTTTCTGGCCTCAGTGAGGACTTGAGCAACTCGGGAGGAGACCCTGAAGCGAGAGATCGCTACGTCTGCAGGAGCCACGCATGAAGATGCAGGGTCCTGAGCCTCGGATGTAACAATCGACCTTGATCCTGGGTCAGGAGGTCGTGAGTCACTGGAAGTGGAACCGGTGATTCCCTGGAGAGCTGTTGTAGCAGCAGGAACCAGATTTGTCTCGGCCAGAGAGGAGCGATGAGGATCATCTTCGCTCTCTCTGCCTGAAGCTTGAGAAGGACCTCTGTAGAATGGGAAATGGAGGGAAGGCATACAAAAATTTCCCTGTCCAAGAGAGAAACAATGTGTCATTCCAAAAAGCACTGTGCCCTGGAACAAGTGAACAAAACCTGGGAAGTTTTGTGTTGGAGTCGGAGGCAAAGAGGTCGATTTCCGGATGCCCCCAACGTTGGAAGATGGATTCCGCCACTTCCTGATGCAGTTCCCACTCGTGAGTTAGGGTCCAAGACCTGCTGAGACTGTCTGCCAGGATGTTTAGAACACCTGGAACATGCACGGCCACAAGGACCAGATGGTGCTGGACTCTCCAGTTCCATACCCACGTCGCCTCCTGGCAAAGGGGGTACGACTGGGTTCCCCCTTGTTTGTTGATATACCAAACCACCGACATGTTGTTTGTTTGGATTAGCAGTGATCCCTTGGGAAGGAGGGACTGAAAGGCCTGTAGAGTGTACAGGACCACCCTCATCTCCAGAACATTGATATGCAAAGAAATCTCCAAGCTGGACCACAGTCCCTGGGCTTGGTGCTCCTGTAGATGTGCTCCCCACGCCATATTTGAGGCATCTGTGGTGAGGGAAGCTAAGGGCACTGGGCTCCTGAAGGGAAGCCCCAAGAAAAGATTGCAAGAATTCATCCACCAATGCAACTCTTTCTGAACCACTGAGGAGACCAGTACTGAATGGTCCGGGTCGTCCAGGAGCAGGTCCTACTGCACCTGCAAGGACCACTCATGTGAAGCCTTGCCAGGGGAATGGTCGTGATGGAGGCTGCCATCAGACCCAAAAGGCGCAGGACCTCCCGAGCCAGGATAGTCCTGAGGGAAGACACTTTGGAGGCCTGAGAGAGAAGAGTCTCCACCCTGTCTGGTGGATGAAAGGCTCTGCACTGAACCGTATCCAGGACTGCCCCAATGAACTGAAGTCTCTGGGCAGGGATAAGGGAGGACTTGGGAACATTGACTGTGATCCCTAGTCTGTTGAAGAGGTCCAGGGTGAAGGTAAGAGCCTCCTGTAGAGAATCCCAGGATGGGGCTGAATACAGACAGTCGACCAAGTAAGGGAAAACCGCAATACCCTGCGGCGTAAAAAGGCCGCGATCACTGCTAGACACTTGGTAAAGACTTGTAGTGCCGAAGACAGACCAAAAGGGAGCACTCAAAACTGAAAGTGCTCCTCCTGGAAGCAAAAGTGCAGGAACCTGGTGGCTGTGGAAGATGGGGATGCAGGTAGTCATCCTGCATATCCAGAGCACAGAGCCAGTGGTTCTCCATGAGGAGTGGGAAAGGGCCTGAAGTGTCAGCATCCGAAATTTTTGTACTCGACAAAATCGCTTTACTGACTTAAAGTCGAGTATAGGTCTGAAGTCCTCTGTCTTTTGGAACCAGGAAAAATGGGAGAAACCCTTTCCCTCTGCCAGAGGGAACGTTTCTATTGTTTCTTGAGTAAGAGCGAGTTAACTCTTCAGCGAACGAGAGGGACTGATCCCAAGTATGAGGACTTCTTTGGTGGAGTTTCAAGGGGGAATTTCCAGAAACTCTATTATGTGTCCAACGGACACTAGTTGCAGGACCCATTCGTCAGAGGTGACTGCCCTCCACTCCTGCCCATGGTGGGTGAACCTCCCCCCCCACCTGCTCCCCGTCGAGAGACTGAAGAGGCAGAGGGGATGGGGAGTCAAGAAGTGGCGGGGCATTCAGGGGGAGGATCCCCTGAATGTCTCTGATTTTTGGAGGCAGGAGGGGTGGCTGTACCTGTGGCCTTACACTTCCTCTGGTGACACGCCAGAGAGTTCTTTCTCTGCCTCCAGGTCCTTTTCCGAAAGGGCTGCTGCTGCTGGGAACCTGATGGGTACATTGACCTCACAGACCTAAGGGTAAGGCCCCTGTCCTGTAGGTCTGTGATAATGTCTTTGGTGTCCACACCAAAGAGCACCGACCCCCTAAAGGGGGCGTCCTGAATAGCCGACTGGACTTTGTTAGCGAGTCCGGAGAGGCGAAGCCAGGAATGCCATCTAAGGGCAATGGCAATCCCTGAGGTACATGCCACCAAATCGACAGTCATAAGTGGTGCATAAGGCGTGCCTACATGATACTTTAGAGAGGCGAAGATCTTTGGCAAGTTCCTCCTTTAAAGTCGAGGAGTCCATGGACTGGACTCGTGCTTCAAGCCTGGCCAAGGTAATCTTTTGGTGGGACACCATGTGGGCCACATAGTTAAGGGACCAAAGGGCGCATGTGGCCGATGAATAAATCTTTCTCCCAAACTGGTCCATCTGCCTTGACTCTTTGTCCGGAGGAGAGGTGCTCATGTGCTTTGGCGCTGAGGAGCGACCATGAGCCGAAGAGATGACCACAGAGTCAGCCTTGGGATGAGCCTTCAGGAATGGGGCATCCTTCAGCACAGTAAAGTCTGTCCGCCATTTTGGGACAGCCGAGAGAATGAGGCATCTGCCAGATAGTAGTGGTGAGGTCTTGGTGAGGTGCCATCCAAGGAGGAATGGGGATCGAGGACAGAGGCTCCAGGCCGAGATGCTCTGTGAGCCTTTGTCTCATGGGGTCCTGTTCCTCAGACTCCCAGTCGAAATAATCCTTCATGGACCTCAGAAGGTCCAAAAAGACAGGGTCCTCTGGTGGAGATTTCGAGGAAACCTTGCCTTTCGGACCCTCAGGCTCCTCTGGGACCTCCTCTGAAGAGTCGTCAGCCACCCCTGAGCTATCATCATCATCCGCTTCCTCGACAGGATGGTGTAGGGTATCGGGAAGGAAATATCTCTGACGAGTCTTCCCCAGACATGGACAGTAGCAATAGAGGAACTGTTCACGGAAGGGGACCTGGGGACCATGGATGTGGGAGCCTATTCTCCAGGTCCGAGACCAACTCCGACTGTGCCCCCTGCCACCAAGACTGAATTAGGGCCTTAAAATCTGGAGCAACTGGAGAGGGGGTGGAGTAGGCAGAGGCTGAGGGGGAGGAGGAGGAGGAGGAGGAATAACCAGTGAAGGGTAGTAACCCTGGAATCCCTGGCAGGTAGAGTAAGGATTAAATTCAGGGTAGAACTGTCCAAAATGACTCCAGTCCGGAGGGGGGCCCACCGGGTAGTGGTCCCCAGGAAACCCCTGTGGGACAGTTCGGAGTCTAGAGTAAATCCCCATCGTCAGATCAGGCATCGGGGGTACCCACACCAGACCCGCTGTTGTATATATAGGCTGGGGGTCCGGCATCGGGACAGCCCACGTCAGGGGAACCGATGTCGGGACCGACACCACCCAATCTAGTGTTGGAAGAGGATCCGGTGTCAGAAGGGCCAGTGTCGGGGCCGGATAAAGGGGCCCTTGTGGCGGGACCTGATCCGGTGTCGGGGCCAATGACTGAGGCCAGTCAACTGGTCCAGGCTGCAGGAGGAGCTGTAATCCCACCCAAAGGCAGAGGAGGGGCCTCCACGGTGAGACCTGCTGGCTGAGGAGGAGCCTCCTTCTCCTTGACCCCGAGAGGGAATGAGGAGCTGACTCAAGCATCGACTACATCGAGGGTTCTCCAGTATCATTGCCAAGTACCCACCGGAGAAGGGGAGGGTACAGGTGAGGGAAGAAGAGGAAAAGGGGCTTTCTCCCTTTGGTTCCGTCGGACATTGGGTGAGGCGCCTTTAGGCCCAGACGGGAAAACTGCACCCGTGCGACCATTAGGGATAGCCGTCTTAGCGGGTGGAGTCAGGCGGGGAAAGGAGGTGCCCCCAACTGGCTTACCAACTGGTGCCAGGTGAGTACCCACATCCTGGGTAGTCGGCTTACTGGCCGTCATGCAATTCCCAGAAGAGCCGGGGGACGACTTATCAGCTGAAGCGGTGTGTTCGTCGGTGGAGCAGATGACTGACTGAACCACTGCTGTCTTAACAGACTTACTGTCCGATTTTCTGGGCAGCAGCTAGGCCTTGCTTGTCGAGGGCCGCCCGTTGTCTGCAGAGCACTCCTGCTCCCTGGTGCTTCTTGGAAGGAGGAGATTTTTCGGTCGAGGACTGTCTTAACCGGTCCATCTTCTTTTCAAGGGAAGCCAGACGGGCTTTTTAAAGATGGGCCTCCAAAGCCTGCTGTCTCCTTTTCTTTGTGGCCTGATTGAAGGTCTGGCTCTCAGGGCAGGAGGAAACGGGATGGTTTGGGCCCTAACAGAGGACGCACTTGAGGTGACTGTCTTTGTGCGGAATCTGCATGCCACACAATGGGCACTTTTCTTGGGTGAAGACATCAATGAAGAAGGTATAAAAGATGAGAATTTTAGTGAAGGAAAGTCCGACGCAAGACACTTTCACGACGATCGCTATATGGAAATCTGCAATGCGACTGACACGAAGCGACGGCGGGAAAGAACTGGAGGGCGGGCATGGGGACTGCCCACTATATACAGTCACACTGACGTCAGTCATGTGACATTGGGTGGGCAGTCCCCCATCAGGTATTGCTGGAAAAGTCTGCCAAGCGGCCCAACGCCAGGTGGCGCCGGTCCTAAATGTGATGACCTACTGAAGGAACCCTCTCGAAGTAAGACTTGTTTTTATATACAGACTTTTTGGATGGACCACCAAGATGTGCTGTAAACCTTGGAAAGGAACACTGAAAATGCAAAGAAATACAGCCCGCCCATTGGCGCAACCATAGTGCTACCATTCATGAAGCTGGCGACCCAGGTTTGGAAGTGAGCCCCAGCTGTCAGGGCAGAACAGAAGGGGAAGGGTTGAGTGCCCCAGAGAACACTCTCCTCCTCCAGGGAGGAAGGGTATCATGCTCGCTGGAACATCACCCCTGTGTGTCCATAGGTGGTGGGTGGGCAGGAGCAGTGGACTGTGAGGGGACGCTACATGATGGAAGATGTCAGCATGTTGAGGCATGCACACTTCAAGCCATCAGCTCCATGGAGTGTCCAAGGGTTGGGGAGAAGCAGAAGGAAATACCACTGGCTGCAATACGATGATGCCCACGATTTCCTGCAGGCCCCACACCGCCTACTGGGCACAGGACCCACCAACCAAGCAAGGAATCCGGGGCGGGGGTTTGGGGTACCCCCAATGGCCCTGCCACAGGGAGCAAGTTGTGTAGGAGCAGTTGAATCAGCAGGTAAGTCCTCCGCTCTGATCCCTCCCTGATCTATAGATCTAGAAAGCCATCCACCCTGTCTTCCGAGAGTTCTACCTGCCCATTATTAGCCTCGCTGTGACGGGCGGCACAATACCTGCATCAGTTGCTGCCATCGCCATGGGGAGGTCCGGCATTTTCACTGTCGACCTCCCTTGGTGCTTCCATAGAAACTGCATGTACAGCTGAAGTGATAGTCAACACCCTGTAGAAATTGCATGTACAGCTGGAGTGACAGTCGACACTCTGTAGAAATTGCACGTACAGCTGGAGTGATAGTCAACACTCTGTAGAAATTGTATGTAAGGCTGGAGTGATAGTCAACACCCTGTGGAAACTGCATGTACAGCTGGAGTGATAGTCAACACCTTGTAGAAACTGCATGTATAGCGGGAGTGATAGTCAACACCCTGTAGAAACTGCATGTACGGCTGGAGTGATAGTCAACACCCTGTAGAAACTCTATGTACAGCTGGAGTGATAGCCAACACCCTGTAGAAACTGCATGTACAGCTGGAGTGACAGTCAACACCCTGTAGAAACAGCATGTACAGCTGGAGTGACAGCCAACACCCTGTAGAAACTACATGTACAGCTGGAGTGATAGCCAACACCCTGTAGAAACTGCATGTACAGCTGGAGTGATAGCCAACACCCTGTAAAAACTGCATGTACAGCTGGAGTGATAGCCAACACCCTGTAGAAACTGCATGTACAGCTGGAGTGATAGCCAACACCCTGTAGAAACTGCATGTACAGCTGGAGTGATAGCCAACACCCTGTAGAAATTGCAATGTGCAGCTGGAGTGATAGTCAACAGCATGCAGCAGTTGCCAGGAGAGCTAGAATGATAGCCAACATGCAACAGAAGTTGCCCGCACAACTGAAGCGATAGCCAACACCATGTAGAAATTGCCAGCACAATTAGAGTGATAGCCGACACCCTGTTGTAGTTGCCAACTCAGTAGGAGTTATAGCCAATTGGATTGCCCATTTTAGTGAGTTTCTTTGGAGAAGCAGGCTGTGGTCCATGGATAAATAGAGGAAATACTGTGTTTTCCTCTGGGAATGCACTGAGATAATTTCCTGTCCTTGTGTGTGTCTGTTCAAGGTTATCTGACTCCTGAAGAAGCTGAACGGTATCTGTCCTGTCTGAGATCTGCCAGGAGAAGCCATGGTAGCACCTCTTCCAATGGCCCTGCATTCTGCGAGCGAGCAGAAGGTGGTACTAGACATGTGAAAAAGAAAACCACAGCAGCATCAACATCATCGCCTTCCTCTGCCATGGGGGCCAGGTCAGTGACGAATCCACTGGGGATTAAAGGAAGAGAGGACTGATCAAGAGGACTCAATGCAAGTACCGATAAAGTGTCTGCAACGACACCAGTGCCACAAGAAAAAGACAGTGGAGTCTGTGAGGAAACAAACTGCAGCCCTTGAAATGGCCTTCCTATTATATATAACTGAGCATTTACTAAGCCGTAAGGTATGCCCAGGAGTTATGTAAATTGTCTGTTAATCACCCTCTAGGAGTGTATTGTGGCATAAGGCGTAGCCGAGTGCCACATGCTCCTAGAGGGAGATTAACTGCCCATTAACATCACCCCTGGGACTGCATTAGTGCTATTGTAACAAGCATTTTTCTAAACAGTGCTAAACCTTGTTCAGTCTATGATTAGGCTCTACATGTATATTAATAAAAGATTACCATACGGCTGATAGAATGCTTACAGCCAATCAGAAAGTTCTATTTCTCAGAGCCTGTTTATAATTTTGCTTATCCACTGTATCCTCACCCAAGCCCCATCCTCTCGTACTGCAGAGATCCTGCAGCAACTGACTCCCTACACCACCCCATGTGCAGTTGGAATGTTTTTACTTAATTTGTACTGCATTTCATGAAAAAAATAACAATACATAAGTAACAAATGAGGTGCGATCATTTGGACATACTCAAGGATCAGTGGTAAAACAAATGACCACAGTAAGCACCCTGTGATGGTGTTAAGACACTGAGTACATATCCTGATGTAAAAGCAAGTTATAAAAACCTAGAGGGTGTAGATGGCTGCTCACGCGCAGGACACATTTCAAAGAAGGAGTCTTGCTGACGCTTCAGTTTAGTGTCCATGTAACACAGTCTCTGCTGACGCTTCAGTTTAGTGTCCATGTAACACAGCCCGTTATCAGTTCTTCTGTTTTTCTTTTGCCCTTCCAGGCTCCCTGGTCAGTCACTCCTTGGCCGCCTTAGCTTCACCTGCTGCCACTCCACCCCATCGCCATCCACCGCCTCGTAATGCTGCAGCCCCCGGGTAACCCGACATAACCCTTCATGGGGAGAAGCACTCAGGCGTGCAGATACGTATCCTGGGCGTGGCAGGGTCGGTCTGAACACTTCGTGGTGATGGGGACCGGCAGATGTCGTCCAGTCGATGGGGGGGGTTCATTTTCTGCCCTCCCCACTCCCCGCCTTCCCTGGGCCAGTCACGATGGCAATCTAGGGCAGGAATGTTCAGCGGCGTGTCACGGCACCACGCCGCCTAGAACATCACCCAAGCCATCTCCAGGAGCCTGAGGCCCACCCATCCCCCTGGAGGGAAGCATCCCAAGGTCACTCTAAACTCCCTCCCTGACGGTTTCCATTCCCGACACCTGGGCTCGGGGTGCAAACCTGGGTCGCCAGCGTGGCAAGTAAATCCCTTTGCTCAGCGCCATGGAGCCAGCCCCCATTATCAGTTATTTTGCACGGGAAACACAATAGGGACAGAGAGAGAGAGAGAGAGAAAAAAATTCCAATGGCATCTGCGAGAAAACACAATGCAGATCCTCATTCATTGTGTATAAGGATTGCGGGGGGGTCATTTTTCTTTATGCGTATCCTCTCTGTCCATGTCCTTTCTAGAACTTCATCGTCTCAAACTGCACAGATCCTGCAGTGATAGACCTCCATCTCCGCTCCTCTGGAGTATATTCCATACCACCCTGCACCCCACCTCAGACCATGCCTAGAGTTCAGATAAGGAGAGATGGCCTGACTACTACATGCAGAGGGGTGGAGACAAAATGTTCCCTGGGTTGTCCTGGCTGCAGAGTCGGGATATGGGCTTCGCAGTGAGCCCCCGCCTTTTCATTTTGATTTCTATTTATGCCCCCGTCTGCTGCGGCCCCCACCCACTGCACTGGCAACTTCCCAGCCTCACCCATGCCTCCTTTGCTGCTTACCTCAGCAATATGTCCAAGGGAGAAATGGGAGCCAAAGAAAAAGTACTGCACAATGGAGGGGGAAAAAAAGAAAGACATCAGGGCTTTCATTTCAAAAGGAAGGTACATCAGCGACACTAAATAGGTATGCAATGAGACTCTTGTGCTGACCCCGGTGTCTCGTCATTTGTGGCTTTGTTCCACTCTGTCATTCGTGAGGTCAATGCTGTCAGCACAACTTGCTTGGATAAACGATTTATCCAGCACGGCCCTATTGTATATCCCCTATTGATCCTTATTCAGAATGCTTCCGTGGCTATTTATCTGTAAGGCATGACTCTCACATATGTGCCGAGAGAGAGAGAGATGCTGTCTGTAGAGAGATAGATACAGTCAATAGATAAAGGATAACCCACTTGCAAAAAACATTTTTGCTACTGAATGTTTGAAAAAAAATATTTATGAGCCATGAGGCTGGAGTGAACTTCACATCAAGACTAATGCTTTACGTAAGCAGTGTTTATCCCGGAAGTTGTCTGTGTTAGTTGGACTTGTGATTCCGACAGTGCTCTGTGTTCTTTGGCTGATCCTGCACAAAGGGTTAGACCTGGGATCGCACAGTGCTGTCTCAATACTGCTCAGTTCTGCAGCCAAGAGGGGTCTGTTTCAACTCCTCCGTGGAGCAGTGTGCAAAGTGTCAAGACCTGAGTGGTAAGAACTTGTATTTAAGTTTAGTTTAGCGCTTTTCCTGTTTTGTACTTCTTTGTATAAAACCTGTTTATATTGATTTCCCTAGTGTGTTCTGTATTTCCCCATTTTTGTCTGTATCTCTTATACGTTCTATTGATATTAAATATTGTATATTTAATTCCTTTGTGACTATTCAGTGTTTTTAAAAGGTAGAGGTAATTTATTTTACTGGCAAATTCTGTGTTTCATCTCTGATAGCACGTTCCGAAGCTAAATTGAGACTGCTACAGGTGCATGCCTATAAGTGCCGGGGTGTATGGTAGGTGGGAAGTTACTTTCTACATCATTTTACAGCTGAAAGGGAGTAAATACCAGAAGGGTCATGGGACTTGCTCAACATCACACAGTGAGTTGGAGATGTGGTGGGACTTGAACTCAGGAATCTCTGCTTCACAGTGCTGCCCTTGAATCACTATGCACTGCCTGCACCACATATAAACCCAGTTCAGCTTGCATATAGTACACCTTCTGTAACTCTCCTTTCTTTATTCTGGGGTACCAAAGAACAGTTCAGCACACATTTTGCTCACTTTCTGTATTTCACCTCCCCATTCTATGTTACCAAAGGACAGTTCAGCACACATTTTGTACACTTTCTGTATCCCTCCCCATTCTGTTACCAAAGGACAGTTCAGCATGCATTTTTTTGTACTCTTTATTTTTCACCTCTACTTGTCCTCCATCCTCCACTCAATCGGGCCTCTAAGGTGCTTCGCATCCCTGACCCACCGACTCACAGGGTCTACCACTAGAGTGCCTCACCCCCCAAGACTCTTGATGGCCCGGATAACCCTCCAGGCGAGGTGAGGAAAGATCCTTACTTCCCTCCCTCCATTCTCGAGGAGTGAGCTGGACAGCATGGTCTGCCCTGCTTTCTGTCGTGAGGATGAGCTAACACCAGAGGTCATCACCTAGGAGGCGTGGAGGGACGTATTTCCTCCATGTATGGATCCCGATGCTGGCATGCAATGAGGAGCAAGGCTTCTGGCCTCGCGCAGAGATGCATGTCGAATCCAGTCCTCTGCCAGCGTCAACCCCTGCGCAGTGGCGTGCCCCCAGCCACACCGACATCCCCTGAGTTACCCCAGCAGGCGGCGGTATAGCGGCAGAGAGCGATCCCTCCCACCCCCGAGAGAAGGAGAGCAAGCCATTGTGCACTCGATCCTTTCTCCTCCCAGCTGACCCCTGGCACTCCAAGTCTGTTCCCAAACCTGGGTCGCTGGATAGTTCGAGGTGTGGCGTCCAGTGCCTCAGCCCTCTGCGCCACCAGGACGGTGTTCAGCATGCATTTTGCACACTTTCTTTATACCGCCATTCTGTGTTACCAAAGTACAGTTCAGCACATTTATTTATTTCTTTATGGATGACTTTGATAACCGGTGAGTGCACTGATCCCAGGGACCGTGTTCAGGCCACGACCGGCCATAACGCATATGCGAGGGTGACAGTGGAGTACAAGGTAACAGTAATACACATGAAACAGATTTGGTACAAGCAACAATAGTAAGTACAATATACAGGCTTAATGCATAGGTGCATTGGAGAACACTGAATACAAGATTTCAATATTGGACATGAGGAGACTTGGTACAAAACAAACAAATCGTAGGCACAGCGTACAACGTGTGACTGCATCATCCAGTGAGCAAGTAATACACAGAATATCTAAAACAAAATGTACATTTTGTACACTTGCTATATTCACCACCCCATTCTCCGTTACCAGTTCAGCATACATTTTGTAACTTTTCCATTTGCCCTCCCATTCTACATTACCAAAGAACAGCTGAGCTCACATTTTGTACACTTTGGGTGGGATATTCAGACTGCGCCAGGCTGTGGCGCAAGCCTGGGCGCAGCACAACTGGGATGTGCCAGGGCACTGACAGAGCGATATTCAATGGTGCTGCGCCATGGCTCGGCACTGTTGAATATCGCTCTGTGGCCACCCGCATTGGGCATGGCACAGTGGCACTGCACCACTGCAAGTGGCCAGAGAGGGGCAGGAGGATGCACTAGCGCAAGTGCCGTTGCGCTAGGCACATCAACCATGATATTCAAAGGTGCACATGCAAATGGGGCCATTTGCATGATTGGCCCCATCTGCATGCAGGTGCGCCATCCCTGGCAACTTATGCCTGGCGCCTGCCAGGCTGCAGCCTCCGGGGTCCGATGCCTCTCTGCACAGGCAGCAAAGCGCCACTGCCAATCGGGTGGGCATATGTACAGACTTAAAATATCTTATTCAGGTCCAGGTGACCACTGGCAGCTGATCGCTGGCATATGGGTTATTTAAACGTTTCATATCCCTCGATAGTCCAGTGGACGCTTGCAGCCCGATCAAGGGCAGAGTCTAAAGGAAGAATAATCCCATCCCCTGGTGGTCCAGCAGTACCCCTCCCACCCTCCCACTGAGCCCCACCACCACCCCCCAGTAAGTGGCGGGCGGCGCTCCCCACCCGCAAACCCGCCTGGCACTTCACTCGACTGACTGCATGCAGTAAGCTTCGCCCATTGGTCCACAGCGTGGGGCCAATGGGGTGCAGACTGTACTGTACTACAGTCCAGATATGTGGTGATCAATGGGCGCACAGCTGTACTGTACGCAGTCAGTCGGCAGGTGGCCGGGCGGCTTGCGTTAGGGAGCTGCCGCCCGCCACTTACTGGAGGGGAGTGGGGTGGCGGGGCCCAGTGGGAAGGTGGGAAGGGAGGTACCGCTGGACCACCAGGGATGGGATTTATTCTTCCTTTAGACTCTGCCTGCAATCAGGCTGCGAGCGTCCACTAGACCACCAGGGATATAAGACGCATTTAAATATAATACATATGCCCGCGATCGGGTTGCTAGCAGTCCACTGGACCACCAGGGATATAGGATGATTAAATTATAATACATATGCCCGCAATCGGCTTTGGGGGCGCTACTCCGACGGAGGGTGCCGCTGAGCTCAGGGTGGTCACCTTATTGCTGGCAGCGTCAAGTTGCGCCTGCAACACGGCAGTCACCTATGGTGGCCAGCTGTTGCTCCTTTATTTTTGGAACAACAGTATGTGGCGATGTAGGGGTTGCCTGCATGGGCTCCACACATCCTGGGCTGAATATCGGGATGTGCGGGGTATGCAGGGCACACCCCACTTGCACTGCATACATTACTGATGCACCCGCATATCAGGATTTGTGCCATGCACTTTCCCTTTGAATATCGGGCCCGAAGATTAGTGGGTTGCGCATGGCACAACTGTGTTGCTCCATGCTCAACCCTTCTGAATATCCCACCCTTTCTGTATTTCGACCCCCCATTGTATGTTACCAAAGGACAGTTCAGCACACATTTTGCATAATTTCTGTATTTCACTACACATTCTATATTACCAGAGAACAGTTCAGCACACATTTTGTACACTTTCTTATTTCACACACCCCACTTCTATGTTACCAAAGAACAGCTGAGTTCACATTTTGTACACTTTCTGTAGTTCACTCCCCATTCTGTGTTACTAAAGGACAGTTCAGCACACATTTTGTAGACTTTCTGTATTTCACCCCCATTCTATGTTACCAAGGGACAGTTCAGCACACATTTTGTACTCTTGCTGTATTTCACCCCCCCAATTCTGTGTTACCAAAGGACAGCTCAGTTCACATTTTGTACGCTTTCTGTATTTCACCTCCCCATTCTATGTTACCAAAGGACAGTCCAGTACACATTTTGTACACTTTCTGTATTTCACCCCCCCATTCTATGTTACAAGCACAGTTCAGCACACATTTTGTACACTTTCTGTATTTCACCTCCCCATTCTATGTTACCAAAGGACAGTCCAGTACACATTTTGTACACTTTCTGTATTTCACCTCCCCATTCTATGTTACCAAAGGACTGTCCAGTACACATTTTGTACACTTTCTGTATTTCACCTCCCCATTCTATGTTACCAAAGGACAGTCCAGTACACATTTTGTACACTTTCTGTATTTCACCCCCCATTCTATGTTGCAAGCACAGTTCAGCACACATTTTGTACTCTTGCTGTATTTCACCCCATTCTATGTTACCAAAGCACAGTTCAGCACACATTTCGTACTCTTGCTGTATTTCAACCACCCCCCCCCCATTCTGTGTTACCAAAGAACAGCTCAGATCACATTTATTCACTTTCTGTGTTTCTCCTCCCTTCATTATTCATTACTACTATGGCTGAAAGAGTAAATCTCACTTACATTCCTAGGGCATCAGAACATCTCACCTTCCATTTGTGGTCCTGGTACCCTAAGAAAGCCTGAGACCTCTCTTACAACTGTGACGTGTTAGCATACAAAAGGGGAAACAGACAGACAACATTGACTGAGCTGAGTAAGATGAAGAGATTATGATTTCAGATTTTAGAAAGACAGAGTTCTACACGAGTCCCAAAAGAGTCTTACACCTTATACCTTGAGTTCCACGTGATGTACAGAACATTTTATTTATACAGTAATTTTATTTGTCATGACTGAGTTCAGTTTATTGCTCTGGGCTCTGACAGCTCTGGAAGGGACTGGGAGCACGAGGGGGAGGAGGCTGACTCAGTCTCTGCATTCCTGGGAATTCATTCCCCCCTTAGTGAATCCCTAGGGAATGGTCGGCCTTCCTTCTCAGGTACTCTTCCTTACTAGTTATCTGCTCAGTAAATCTGGGGTGGAACATGGCCAGGACTTTTTTGAAGCCATAATGCTTGGCATCGTCTAGCGCAGTGTGATTCCAGTTATCTTTCATCTGTGAGGGGAAGACAAGGGGGAGTCAAAATACAAGGAAGGGGAATCAAGGAAACAAAATCATTTTTATTTTTATAAACAGTGGAAAGATAATTCAGCACACAGTTTGAGACAACGCCGATTAGAAATGAAAGACACTCTTCATTAAAAATTGTGACAGCCTTGAACAGCAGCTGATACCCTTGGGCAGGCAGTTCCTGGCAAAAAAATAACTTCCCCAGGCATAAATTGGATATTTTTCTGCAGGCAATAATAAGTTATATACTTCACCTGCAGTTCAGTCGTACTTACTGAGATGATTTCAGTTGCTGAGCACCAGCTGCAGCCTCTGCCACAAACATCTTTTTTTTAAAACTTTTTACCTCCCTCACACTAGACTACTGGGGCATCTCTCCAGTGGAGCCATGGGGTCTCATGCCTTCACCGTCCACCCGAACCCTCCTTGTCTGACTGGAAAATTGGGTATGCTGGGTCCCCCCTCTCCCGGGCCCCATGAGAGAGAGTCAGGGGACCACAGAGAGCTGTATCGGGCTTGGGCCAGCATTGGGTGTGTAGGCACAGCCACAAGACTCCACCTTCGCACCCCTGGAGCCAGGATTTTTCACTTGTTCAGTTTTCTGCCCCCTCAGAGTTCAGCTGCGCATGGCAACGTAGCACCGCAACTCCGCCCCCTTGCTAATGCAAGTGTGGCTCTGTAGTGACTGCTCCCCTGAAGTCCTCCCTGGGAAGAGAGAGCAGTCCTCTGGACGCGCAATCTCTTCTCTCCCCTGCCAACCCCCAATGACCCGAGTTCGCTTCTGAACCCGAGTCCCCGACATGGCGTGAGGTGTAGCATCCAGCATTTCAACCCTCAGTGCCACTGGGCCGGCTGACAAACATCACTTTTTAATGACATGAAGTAGGAAAGGGGCTGCAGGGCTGTAGATAGGATGACAGTGCACTCTGGGTCAGTGGTAGATTTTAGATGCTGTTTGTGTACTTTGAAGACAGTTGGGCATAACTGAGGGACTAAAGACACCACTAGTTATTCAGCAAACAATTATGTAACCCATCCCATGGTACTCACAGAACTACTAGAGTGTATATAAGTTCTATGGGGCCAGTTAGTAGATGTACATACTGTACTATGTTGCTATGTGCTAGCAGTTGTAATCACAGCAGAAGAAAACTGACCTACAATCCAATTAAAGGACACTATCAGCTTTAGCTGCTTTTTTAGTGTCCTATTAAAATGATTAATTTAGGCATACTGAGGAACAGCTACCGCACATAAAGTGCCAGCTAGACATCAAGGTATCATTTTAGCCTTTTTTTATATACGTTATTTTTATCATTTTGCCACCCCGATTGAAATCCCAGTTGACCTCTTCTAAAGCTTGTGCATATTAAACGTGGCGTTGAAGCGCCAGTAAAGTGGTGCTTTGCCGGGTTTGAGTCCCCACCCCCAAGTATTATGTTTGCAGGCATTTTGCAGTAGTATCCAGTGTCCTGAGTGACAGTAATCAGCTTGTTTTAACAAAAAAAAAAAGATGGCCTGACCAGTGGCGGGGAGGGCGGAGGCTTCGATGCCCTTGCCTCCTGCCATGCCAGCGACCTGTGTTGGCAGTGCGAGCAGGCCACTACGGGTGGGCCAGGGAGGGAGACGATTGAGCATCTGGAGGACAGCTCTCCTCTACCGAATAGGGTTACCTGGCTGTCCCGCCAAATGACTGCCCCCAGGTGGAGGCCTGAGGGCAGACCGGGTCAGGGACACCAGTGATCAGAGGGGTACTAGAGACTCTGCAGCATGCATATGCTCTTACATACACACTGATGTGTCATGCCCCAGCAATGGGGAGGAGAAAACCAGGGAAAACAGTGGCGACCAACAGGAGCATATCGATCTCCACAGGCTCCACACTTCACCAACTAGACACCTCTGAGCCAGGAGGTGAGTAAACTAGGGACAGGACTGGGGGACCAATAGAAGGAGGAGTCTATCACCAAGCAGGAGCAAAAATAGAATGTAAAAAAAGGATCACTGTGACATGTCATTTTATGTGCAAATGTGAAGTCGTGACTTGGGTATGCATATTAGATACACAAGGGCAGAAGAGGGGAAAGGATACCGAGGGGGGGGAGAGGGGCTGATCAGCCAGTAGGGGGAAACTGTTTAACCAGGAGTGGCACACACTAAGCCATAGCTTGTTTCCAGGTGCAACCTGGGAGCACAGGGAAGTTAAGTGACTTGCTCAGGGTCACACAGTATGCAAATGGGGGCTGTGGGATTCAAACCCAGGTCTCCAGGTTTGCAGCTCGGAGCCTTAAACCTCTGTGCTATATTGCCTCTGAGTAGAGATATCAGATCTTTAAAGAGCTAGCCTAGTGTTAGGCGAGCATGGAGCTCAGTAGAGACAGGACACACGGAGGGACCGCTGGGTCCATTTCTGCTGACACAATCAGGTATCTGTATGTTTTACAATACAACCTGCAATTGTGCCTCCTCGTAAACAAGTTTGCCATTCTTGTGAATAATTCTGAAGATTATGTCTACCTTGTCAATTTTTGTAGAAACCTGAGATTTCTATAATGTCCCCTTTCTGTTCCAGCTTCTAGAAATACATTTGCAATCTTTCTTCTATGTTTCTAATGTGCCAGGTGACAGCATTTAGTGTGCCAGGAGGGGGCAGCAGTCTGCCTAGTGTGACAGAGTAATTCTAGGCAGCCAGTTGGCATTCTTTCCTGATGTTTGTGATCATCGCTGGAATCCCTAGAAATGTCAGTCTCCAATAAACAGGCTTTTCTGTACAATCAGAAACGTGTGATGTTTTTCCACAGATGATGACCCTGTTACATTAGGGATGCTTTAGCTGGTCCCTACTCGACTTTCACATCTGCCTCCAACCCACATGCCTGTCCACAGCCCTCTCTGGAGGATGAGCTGAACTGCCTTCCCCAAACCATACCACTGTATTGGTAGTAAGTGTATGTATGTGTGTGTGTGTGTGTGTGTGTGTGTGTGTGTGTGTGTGTATGTGTGGTGTGGTGTATGTGGTGTTTGTGTGTGGTGTTCGTGTGTGTATTCGGTTTGTATGTGTCATGGTGTGTGTGTGGGGTGTGTGTTGGTGGTGTGGTTGGTGTGTGTTGTGTTCGGTATGTGTGTGTTGTGTTTGATGGGTGGGTGTGTATATATATATATATGTGTGTTTATTTATTTATTTATATGAAAGAATCAGAATTACAACCTTTGAGTCAAGGACCTTTGCAAAGGTGCCCTCAGATATACATATATTGCAAGATTAAAAACAGGATATACAGTAAGAAATATACAGAGAACAAGTTGCAGATTCAAGGGTGGTATAGACCAACCCAAGTCAATAAAGGTGAGGTGAGTATATACAACAATATACAACAGTCAACTGGTTACAGTATCAAGGGTATCACGGGAAAAGAAAAAATAGGAGACATGGTGTAGGGAAGAGATTTGGGGAGGTCAAGCAGGTGCACAAGTGAGGAGGAAAGGACTACGCCAGTCACAGCTGGAGTGGGAGAGGATTCCTGACTGGAGTAGGGATAAATGGACCTAGTCACTGTTCCAGGGGTGATGATGGCGGCATTTCATTCAAAAAGAGGGTGCTGTGTTTAGTATGTGTGTGTGTGTATGTATTGTGTTTGGTGTGTGATATATATGTGTGCATGCACGGTGCATCCATGTGTGTGTGGGTGCGCTTGGTGTGTATATGTACGGTGTGCGTGCAACGTAGTGCATCCATGTGTGGTGTGGTGCGTCGGTGTGTGTATGTACGTGTGGCGCGTGCGCGATGCGGCATCCATGTGTGTGTGGTGTATGTGGTCGCTTTGTGTGTGTGCATATGTGGTGCAAGGCGCCAGCGCATCCATGTGTGTGGTGTATGTATTGTGTTTGGTGTGTGTGTATGCAGGTGTGCGTGCACGTGGTGTGCATCCATGTTGGTGTGCGTTTGGTATGGTGCACGTGTGTGCACGCGGTGGCATCCATGTGTGTGGTGGCGTATTCGCGCTTGGTGTGTGTATGCAATGCAGCGCGCGAAGCGCAGGTAATCCATTTGTGTGGTGTATGTATTGGCGTTTGGTGTGTGTGTATATGTATTGCAGTGCTATGCACATGTGTGCATCCATGGTGTGGTGTATGTATTGTGTTTGGTGTGTGTATATGCGTGTAGCGGCGTGTGTGCATCCATGTGTGTGGTGTGTGTATTGTGTTTGGTGTGTATATGTATGTGTGTGCGTGCAGTCGTGCATCCATGTGTGTGGTGTGCGTTTGGTGTGTGTAATATGTAGTGTGTGTGGCGTGCATGCATCCATGTGTGGTGTATGTGTTGCGTTTGGTGTGTGTAATGGATGCGGTGTATCAGGCTGCCGCAAGGCAAGCGCGGCATCCATGTGTGGTGTATGTATTGCGCTTGCGTGTGTGTGTATGTACGTGTGTGCGCATGTGCATCCATGTGTGTGGTGTGGGTGTGTCTGTTTGTTGGAGGGGGAATGAGATGTGTCTGCTGCAATTAGGACAGTTTGGTAGGTTGAATTCTCACCAGAGGCGTGGCCAATCGGAGCAGGAGATCCACCATGATAGGAGAATTTATGCAGACAGCCAGGTGCATGGGGGTTCGTTATCATAGTCGCCTGATCCAGGTTCATTCCTGCCAGGTACCAGGCACGCAGCTCCTGATCCCAGCGGCGATGGTCCTGGAGAACAAGAGAATGAGCATTCTGTTAGTACACAATCTCTTGACTTTGATGTCTCACACAAATCTTCCGTGTCCTCTTCCATTTTTGTTCTCATTGTCTACAGTACCAGAACACAGTAACATTGTAATTTAAGGCTGGAAGTGACTTTGCTCTATCATACCCCGACTGCTTCATATCAGAGATGAATAACTAAGAAAAGCCTTCTCAGCTGATCAGTGGCACCTGTATGACCCCAGTTCTCCTGTAAAATATAAATATATCTATTGTAAAAGATGCCCCACTGATAGCAGCGGAGCATGGTCCCCTACATCACAAAACAGCGGAGCACTGGGGAGGGGCTGGAGTAGAGCAGGATCAGGAAGGCGAAAGGATCGGGCCACCAGCTCTCATGTACAATCCTTCCTCTTCGCAAAATCTCACAGGACACATTTATTCAGTCTCGGATTACAATACCTTTGAGCAACAAAACTCTTTTACAAAGGTTCCATGTCAGAGGAATAGGGCATAGACATAGACTGGTACCAACAGGTAAACTAATTAAGGGAACATCAACACTTTAAACTGAACTAATACACTGACTAGACTTGATAAACCCTGGCAGGCACTCAATCGAACAGAACAGGAGAAGGGACAGAAGAAACCCAGATGGGGGGCAGCCTACAAGGCCTTGTCAAGACTGAGAGACTAGGTAATGGGGACTAGGTAGGTAGAAGAGAGAGCAGAGGGGAGGGGAGGGGAGAGGGGAAAGGGTAGGAGGCGGATAAGAGTAGCATGAGCGGGGACGGATCAAAAAAGGGGGGAGGGAGAGGAAGCATTGAAGAGGGGGGATGGGAGTAGCGTGAGAGGGAACAAGTGGACAAAGCATGGGTGGAAGGGGGTTGGGGGACCAAGGCTCACAAGTTGGAGTAGGATTAAAGTGCTGGAGGTGGGTATAACACCGAGCTGAGGTAGCTGCTATGGGAGACAATCACAGTTACTGTTAGCTGTTAGCTACGAGGTGCTGACGGAGCTTGCATTTGAATGGGCCCAATTTTGATTTGGTGGCAATATCCCTGTGCAGTGAGTTGAACCAGAGGGGTGCTCGATAAGCAAAAGACCATTGACCTTGTGTTGTGCACATCTGGGGACAGTGAAGATCTGGATTGCAGAGCTCCGAGTACATTACGGGTTGCAAAAGGGGCTGAGGAGTTTTTGGACCCCAGGAGTTAACAGTCCAAGGTGAGCTTTCTTAGCAGCAGACAGATTTGGTATTGGATCCGACCAATAATTGAAGCCACTTAGTTTGAGCATAAAGTCACACGGTGTGAGGCGGCCACTCCCCGTCAGGAGTCTGCATGTTTATTAAGAGCAACAGTGGGGGATTCAAGAGGGCATGGGACAGATTTAAGTGATTAGTCGGGCAAAAAAGAGTAGTGGGGCAGGGAGGGATGGGGGTGTAATTACTGAGGGGGGAGGGCAGACACGACGGGCCACTGGTTTTCTTGTCTGACGACAGCATTCTATGATTCTACAAAGGGATGTGGCTGAAGATGAGCCACAGATAACCAGCCCGCAGTAGATTATGGAAATGGCAGAGCTGAAAATCGCTATTCTTAACACCTCTGGAATCAGACTGTGCTGGTGCCTGTGGAGTAATCCAGTCCTGATGCTGACAGCTTTGGCTACGTTCTCTATATGTTGCACATAAGACAGAGTGCTATCGACAGTGACCCAAGATATTTGAAAGAATGGATCTGTTTGGGGAGGAGGGCATAGCAGTTTCTGATGGTCAAAGGTTTGGATTTATGCTTACTATGGGAGCTGTTGAAAAGCATTACTTTGATCTTTTTGTAGTTTAGCACCAGTTAATGAGTACTAAATCACCTTTCCACTTTCTCAAAACTGAGATGTAGGTTGTGCTGAAGAAGCTTTGGGTCAGGGTTACTTGTGTAGATGACGGAATCATCTGCATACAGCAGGATAGTACAGTTATGTAGTAACTAACCGTAACAGTAGATCTTTGAGAGGGTTCCTTCAGCAGGTCATCACATATAGTACTGGCGCCACTTGGCGTCGGGCCGCATGGCAGACTTTTCTAGTGATACCTGACGGGGGACCGCCCACCTGACGTCACATGACAGACATCAATGTGACTATAAATAATGGGCGGTTCCCATGCCCACCATCCAGTTCTCCAGCCGGAGCCAGGAAGAGGCCTGACAGCAGGAGCAAACAGGATTTGGAGTCCCTAAAAACAAAATGAGGGAAGGAGGGAGGGAGGTATGATCTACTGAAGGAACCTCAAGTCTACGGTTCGCAATCTACGTAACGTATATCTACTTTGAGAGGGTTCCTTCAGTAGGTCATCACATATAGGACATAGTCCATGCAGTCCCTCCAAGGAGAGACCGAGAGAAACTAGGGAGGAGGAGAACTAACTCCAACAGAAAAACTGGGATCCAGAATGGACCCAGCCTAGGACAGAAGGCCCTGCAAGATGGCTAGGCCGAAGCCAGCCCTCCACCTAGAAGCGATGTGCAGTCTGTAATGTTTGGTAAAGGTATGGACAGAACTCCAAGTAGCAGTGGCACAAATGTCGGCCGCAGAAACGTTATGTAAAAAGGCCACTGAGGCAGCCATGCCCCTAGTAGAATGACATCTAACATGACCCAGCAGAGGCTTTTCATACTTCTGGTAACAGAATCTAATGCAGTTGCCTAACCATTTGGAAAGGCCCTGCTTAGAAACTGGTTTGTCCTTCAATCTAGGGGCAAAGGAAATGAACAGCTGGTCGCAGGTACAGAATTCTTTGGTCCGGTGAGTGTAACAGTGGAGAATCCGATGAACATCCATCGTATGAAGAAGTGCCTCACCTCTGTTAGAAGGGGACGGGTAATACACAGGAAGCTCTACTGATTGATTCAGCATGGCTTCTGACACCACCTTGGGGAGAACCTTTGGATGCATTCTGAGGACCGCCCGGTCCCTATGGAAAATCAGATAGGGCTCCTTGCAGAGTAGAGTGTGAAGCTCCAAAATCCTTTGGGCCGATGTGATAGCCATGAGAAAAAGCACCTTCCAGGAAAGGAAGTGCAAATCACAGCTCATAGCTGGTTCAAAAGGAGGAAGGGTAAGCTTTTCCAAGATGAAGTTCAAGTCCCAGGGTAGAGTTGAG
Source organism: Neoceratodus forsteri (assembly GCA_016271365.2). NCBI lineage: Eukaryota > Metazoa > Chordata > Ceratodontiformes > Ceratodontidae > Neoceratodus > Neoceratodus forsteri. Next base: position 18,502,547 of record JADMNL010000033.1, on the reverse strand, counting down.
CTACAGATGGGGGATTTCAGATGGAGAATCCCTTTCAGAAAGGTTTTTGAGACCTTCAACTGAGCCACGGGTTTACCATCCACTAGCTCATGGTACACCAAGATAGCTGAAATATGGACTTTCAAAGAAGAGTATGAAAGACCAGGGTCTAACAAGTGAAGGAGGTATTCCATAACTTGTGGGGCAGAGCAAGAAAAGGGGTTCCAACCCTTAGCAGTCGCCCAGATGGAAAACCGTTTCCACTTCATGGCATAAGTAGAACAAGTAGAGGATTTTCTGGCCTCAGTGAGGACTTGAGCAACTCGGGAGGAGACCCTGAAGCGAGAGATCGCTACGTCTGCAGGAGCCACGCATGAAGATGCAGGGTCCTGAGCCTCGGATGTAACAATCGACCTTGATCCTGGGTCAGGAGGTCGTGAGTCACTGGAAGTGGAACCGGTGATTCCTTGGAGAGCTGTTGTAGCAGCAGGAACCAGATTTGTCTCGGCCAGAGAGGAGCGATGAGGATCATCTTCGCTCTCTCTGCCTGAAGCTTGAGAAGGACCTCTGTAGAATGGGAAATGGAGGGAAGGCATACAAAAATTTCCCTGTCCAAGAGAGAAACAATGTGTCATTCCAAAAAGCACTGTGCCCTGGAACAAGTGAACAAAACCTGGGAAGTTTTGTGTTGGAGTCGGAGGCAAAGAGGTCGATCCGGATGCCCCAACGTTGGAAGATGGATTCCGCCACTTCCTGATGCAGTTCCCACTGTGAGTTAGGGTCCAAGACCTGCTGAGACTGTCTGCCAGGATGTTTTAGAACACCTGGAACGTACGCGCCACAAGGACCAGATGGTGCTGGACTCCAGTTCCATACCCACGTCGCCTCCTGGCAAAGGGATACGACTGGGTTCCCCCTTGTTTGTTGATACTGCAAACCACCAGCATGTTGTTTGTTTGGATTAGCAGTGATCCCTTGGAAGGAGGGACTGAAAGGCCTGTAGAGTGTACAGGACCACCCTCATCTCCAGAACATTGATATGCAAAGAAATCTCCAAGCTGGACCACAGTCCCTGGGCTTGGTGCTCCTGTAGATGTGCTCCCACGCCATATTTGAGGCATCTGTGGTGAGGGAAGCTAAGGGCACTGGGCTCCTGAAGGGAAGCCCCAAGAAAAGATTGCGAGAATTCATCCACCAATGCAACTCTTTCTGAACCACTGAGGAGACCAGTACTGAATGGTCCGGGTCGTCCAGGAGCAGGTCCTACTGCACCTGCAAGGACCACTCATGTGAAGCCTTGCCAGGGGAATGGTCGTGATGGAGGCTGCCATCAGACCCAAAAGGCGCAGGACCTCCCGAGCCAGGATAGTCCTGAGGGAAGACACTTTGGAGGCCTGAGAGAGAAGAGTCTCCACCCTGTCTGGTGGATGAAAGGCTCTGCACTGAACCGTGATCCAGGACTGCCCCAATGAACTGAAGTCTCTGGGAGGGATAAGGGAGGACTTGGGAACATTGACTGTGATCCTAGTCTGTTGAAGAGGTCCAGGGTGAAGGTAAGAGCCTCCTGTAGAGAATCCCAGGATGGGGCTGAATACAGACAGTCGACCAAGTAAGGGAAAACCGCAATACCCTGCGGCGTAAAAAGGCCGCGATCACTGCTAGACACTTGGTAAAGACTTGTAGTGCCGAAGACAGACCAAAAGGGAGCACTCAAAACTGAAAGTGCTCCTCCTGGAAGCAAAAGTGCAGGAACCGGTGGTGGCTGTGGAAGATGGGGATGTGCAGGTAGTCATCCTGCATATCCAGAGCACAGAGCCAGTGGTTCTCCATGAGGAGTGGGAAAGGGCTCTGAAGTGTCAGCATCCGAAATTTTTTGTACTCGACAAAATCGTTTTACTGACTTAAGTCGAGTATAGGTCTGAAGTCCTCTGTCTTTTTTGGAACCAGGAAAAAATGGGAGTAAAACCCCTTTCCCCTCTGCCAGAGGGGAACGTGCTCTATTGCTTCTTTGAGTAAGAGCGAGTTAACCTCTTCGCGAACGAGGAGGGACTGATCCCCCAAGTATGAGGACTTCTTTGGTGGAGTTTCAAGGGGGAATTTCCAGAAACTCTATTATGTGTCCAACGGACACTAGTTGCAGGACCCATTCGTCAGAGGTGACTGCCCTCCACTCCTGCCCATGGTGGGTGAACCTCCCCCCCCACCTGCTCCCCGTCGAGAGACTGAAGAGGCAGAGGGGATGGGGAGTCAAGAAGTGGTGGGCATTCAGGGAGGATCCCTGAATGTCTCTGATTTTGGAGGCAGGAGGGGTGGCTGTACCTGTGGCCTTACACTTCCTCTGGTGACACGCCAGAGAGTTCTTTCTCTGCCTCAGGTCCTTTTCCGAAAGGGCTGCTGCTGCTGGGAACCTGATGGGTACATTGACCTCACAGACCTAAGGGTGGGCCCCTGTCCTGTAGGTCTGTGATAATGTCTTTGGTGTCACACCAAAGAGCACCGACCCCCTAAAGTCCTGAATAACCGACTGGACTTTGTTAGCGAGTCCGGAGAGGCGAAGCCAGGAATGCCATCTAAGGGCAATGGCACTTCCTGAGGTACATGCCACCAAATCGACAGTCATAAGTGGTGCATAAGGCGTGCCTACATGATACTTTAGAGAGGCGAAGATCTTTGGCAAGTTCCTCCTTTAAAGTCGAGGAGTCCATGGACTGGACTCGTGCTTCAAGCCTGGCCAAGGTAATCTTTTGTTGGGACACCATGTGGGCCACATAGTTAAGGGACCAAAGGGCGCATGTGGCCGATGAATAAATCTTTCTCCCAAACTGGTCCATCTGCCTTGACTCTTTGTCCGGAGGAGAGGTGCTCATGTGCTTTGGCGCTGAGGAGCGACCATGAGCCAGAGATGACCACAGAGTCAGCCTTGGGATGAGCCTTCAGGAATGGGGCATCCTTCAGCACACGGTAAAGTCTGTCCGCCCATTTTGGGACAGCCGGGAGAGAATGAGGCATCTGCCAGATAGTAGTGGTGAGGTCTTGGTGAGGTGCCATCCAAGGAGGAATGGGGATCGAGGACAGAGGCTCCAGGCCGAGATGCTCTGTGAGCCTTTGTCTCATGGGGTCCTGTTCCTCAGACTCCCAGTCGAAATAATCCTTCATGGACCTCAGAAGGTCCAAAAAGACAGGGTCCTCTGGTGGAGATTTCGGGGAAACCTTGCCTTTCGGACCCTCAGGCTCCTCTGGGACCTCCTCTGAAGAGTCGTCAGCCCCCCCTGAGCTATCATCATCATCCGCTTCCTCGACAGGATGGTGTAGGGTATCGGGAAGGGAAATATCCTGACGAGTCTTCCCCAAGACATGGACAGTAGCAATAGAGGAACTGTTCACGGAAGGGGACCTGGGGGACCATGGATGTGGGAGCCTATTCTCCAGGTCCGAGACCAACTCCGACTGTGCCCCCTGCCACCAAGACTGAATTAGGGCCTTAAAATCTGGAGCAACTGGAGAGGGGGGAGGAGGCAGAGGCTGAGGGGAGGAGGAGGAGGAGGAGGAATAACCAGTGAAGGGTAGTAACCCTGGAATCCCTGGCAGGTAGAGTAAGGATTAAATTCAGGGTAGAACTGTCCAAAATGACTCCAGTCCGAAGGGGGGCCCACCGGGTAGTGGTCCCCAGGAAACCCCTGTGGGACAGTTCGGAGTCTAGAGTAAATCCCCATCGTCAGATCAGGCATCGGGGGTACCCACACCAGACCCGCTGTTGTATATATAGGCTGGGGGTCCGGCATCGGGACAGCCCACGCCAGGGGAACCGATGTCGGGACCGACACCACCCAATCTAGTGTTGGAAGAGGATCCGGTGTCAGAAGGGCCAGTGTCGGGGCCGGATAAAGGGGCCTTGGTGGCGGGACCTGATCCGGTGTCGGGGCCAATGACTGAGGCCAGTCAACTGGTCCAGGCTGCAGGAGGAGCTGTAATCCCACCCAAAGGCAGAGGAGGGGCCTCCACGGTGAGACCTGCTGGCTGAGGAGGAGCCTCCTTCTCCTTGACCCCGAGAGGGGAATGAGGAGCTGACCCCGAAGCATCGACTACATCGAGGGGTTCTCCAGTATCATTGCCAGAAGTACCCACCGGAGAAGGGGAGGGTACAGGTGAGGGAAGAAGAGGAAAAGGGGCTTTCTCCCTTTGGTTCCGTCGGACATTGGGTGAGGCGCTTTAGGCCCAGACGGGAAAACTGCACCCGTGCGACCATTAGGGATAGCCGTCTTAGCGGGTGGAGTCAGGCGGGGAAAGGAGGTGCCCCCAACTGGCTTACCAACTGGTGCCAGGTGAGTACCCACATCCTGGGTAGTCGGCTTACTGGCCGCATGCAATTCCCAGAAGAGCCGGGGGACGACTTATCAGCTGAACGTGTGTTCGTCGGTGGAGCAGATGACTGACTGAACCACTGCTGTCTTAACAGACTTACTGTCCGATTTTCTGGGCAGCAGCTAGGCCTTGCTTGTCGAGGGCACCATTGTCTGCAGAGCACTCCTGCTCCTGGTGCTTCTTGAAGGAGGGGATATTTTCTGGTCGAGGACTGTCTTAACGGTCCATCTTCTTTCAAGGGAAGCCAGACGGGCTTTTTAAAGATGGGCCTCCAAAGCCTGCTGTCTCCTTTCTTGTGGCCTGATTGAAGGTCTGGCTCTCAGGGCAGGAGGAAACGGGATGGTTTGGGCCTCTAACAGAGGACGACTTGAGGTGACTGTCTTTGTGCGGAATCTGCATGCCACACAATGGGCACTTTTCTTGGGTGAAGACATCAATGAAGAAGGTATAAAAGATGAGAATTTTAGTGAAGGAAAGTCCGACGAAGACACTTTCACGACGATCGCTATATGGAAATCTGCAATGCGACTGACACGAAGCGACGGCGGAAAGAACTGGAGGGGGCATGGGACTGCCCACTATATACAGTCACACTGACGCCAGTCATGTGACATTGCGGGCAGTCCCCATCAGGTATTAAGTTGAAAAGCCTGCTGGCTGCCCAACGCCAGGTGGCGCCGGTCCTAAATGTGATGACCTACTGAAGGAACCCTCTCGAAGTAAGACTTGTTTTTATATACAGACTTTTTGGATGGACCACCAAGATGTGCTGTAAACCTTGGAAAGGAACACTGAAAATGCAAAGAAATACAGCCCGCCCATTGGCGCAACCATAGTGCTACCATTCATGAAGCTGGCGACCCAGGTTTGGAAGTGAGCCCCAGCTGTCAGGGCAGAACAGAAGGGGAAGGGTTGAGTGCCCCAGAGAACACTCTCCTCCTCCAGGGAGGAAGGGTATCATGCTCCGCTGGAACATCACCCCCTGTGTGTCCATAGGTGGTGGTGTGGGCAGGAGCAGTGGACTGTGAGGGGGACGCTACATGATGGAAGATGTCAGCATGTTGAGGCATGCACACTTCAAGCCATCAGCTCCATGGAGTGTCCAAGGGTTGGGGAGAAGCAGAAGGAAATACCACTGGCTGCAATACGATGATGCCCACGATTTCCTGCAGGCCCCACACCGCCTACTGGGCACAGGACCCACCAACCAAGCAAGGAATTCGGGGGGGGGGTTTGGGTTTGGGGTACCCCCAATGGCCCTGCCACAGGGAGCAAGTTGTGTAGGAGCAGTTGAATCAGCAGGTAAGTCCTCCGCTCTGATCCCTCCCTGATCTATAGATCTAGAAAGCCATCCACCCTGTCTTCCGCAGAGTTCTACCTGCCCATTATTAGCATTTATTCACACTTTTGTCATTGCGCTACCTTTCCACCCCTCTCACCTTTAGCCCCCTTTCACTTCTTGCTCCCCCTACACTCACCCCCTCCTCTTACTCCACCCTTCATTCTCACCCTCTTTCATTCCCCCCTGCCTAGGGGCTTTTCTGTGATTGCTTCTTTGAACCACTTACCTGCTTCTGTAACACTTTAAATGCGTGTCTGCCTGGTGACACTTGCAATGTAATCTGACACTGGTAATGTTATCCTGACTGTGTTATCTTCTGACGTGGAACCTATGTAAAGAGCTTCTGCTCAAAGGAATTATTTCAAGATTTCAATCAATCAATAGATAAACAAAAATGAAAAGCCCCAGTGTCAGTGCAGATAATGGTCAGAACCAAGGGCAGGGGGCCAGCCTGGTGGGGGTAAGAACAGGTTACTCACCTGTACAGTAGTTCTAGGAGTGGTATATGTTGTTCATCCACACTCATTGGCATGTCCCTTTCCTCTTTAAATCTGCCAGAAGTCTTCAAGCTGACTCCTCCCACCAACCCGGGTGGTATATACCTCAGCTCCAACCCATGAAGCCAGATCTTAGCTCGCTGGAAGCCAGGTTGTGTGCATCCGCAGCCGGGGAGGTCGGGTGGGTCCGTGTGGATGAACAACATATACCACTCCTAGAACTACTGTTACAGGTGAGTAACCTGTTTTTCTAGGAGCGTGGATATGTTGTTCATCCACACTGTTTGGCAGACTCATAGCAGTTCTCCAGGAGGAGGGAGGTAAGGCACACACCCCCTACTTAGGGAACAGATTGGAGAACTGAGGCCCCAAAACCAGGATCCCGGCGTGACTCAAGGTCGATGTGGTAGTGCGTGATGAAGGTGTTTGCTGACTTCCAGGTAGCAGCCTGGCAGATTTCCTGGATAGGGATGTCCCCGGAAGCAGCCAATGATGCAGCAGTATGGCGGGTAGAATGAGCTCTTATCCCTCTGGGAGGCTCCTTGCCCGCCAACTCATAGCACAGACCTATGCATGATGAAATCCATCTTGCTATGGTCCGTGTGGCTGCAGGTCTGTCAGAACCGGCTTCAGCATAGGTGACAAACAGCTGGCGAACCTCTCCTCGAATTTCCGCCGTCCTCTCATGATAGGAGAGAGCATGTCTCAGGTCCAAAGTATGGAGCCTGTACTCGGCCTCTGAGGTGTAATTAGAGTAGTATACCAGCAGAGTCAACACCTGGTTAAGGTGAAACTCTGACACCACCTTCGGAAGGAATTTCGGTTGGGGGCGCAGGAAAACTTTGTCCCTGTGGAAGATCAGATAAGGGGAGTCCACCAACAGTGCCTGGAGCTCCCCTGTCCTTCCGGCGGAAATGAGAGCCACCAGGGAGGCCATTTTCCATGACAAGTGTGAGAGCTCACACTGGTGCATTGGTTCGAATGGCTTGCCCATGAGCTCTGCCAGCACCAGCAGTAGATCCCATGGAGGTGGAGGTTCATGCACCGAAGGGGATATGTGATCCAGGCCTTTGAAAAAGTGCCCGACCACTGTCTCCTGCACCAATGTTGGCTGACCGGCCCATGCCTGGTAAGCAGAGATGGCTGCCAGGTGCACCTTAAGGGTCGATGACAGTAGACCCCCTTTGGAGAGAGACCAAAGGTAGCCGAGAATGTTAGCCACAGAACAGGACAAGGGGTCCAAACCTTTACCCTGACACCAAATGGAAAACCTTTTCCATTTGAAGGCGTAACATTTCCTGGTCGATTCCTTTTGAGATGCCTCCACCATGGTGTAGACATCTTCAGAAAGACCCAAAGCCTGGAACTCTAGTCGCTCAGGTACCAGGCTGTGAGGTGCAAGGATTGAAGGTTCGGATGGAAGACCTTCCCCTGGTTCAGAGATACCAGGTCCAGGCATGTACAAAGTTGTTCTGGGGGCCTGCAGCTGAGGCTGAGGAGATCTGGATACCAGAACTGGCTCGGCCAGTCTGGGGCTACTGGAATCACCCTCGCCTTGTCCCTTCTCACCTTGAGTAACACCTTGTGGATCAAGGGAAATGGAGGGAAGGTATAGAAGAGGCCTGGGGTTCATGGCCTCGAGAAGGCATCCCCCTGCAGCGAGCCCTGCTTAGGGGGGCGGGCATGATACAGCATCAGCTTGGTGTTTTCCTTGGAGGCAAACAGATCCACCATCGGTTTGCCCCAATGGGAGAACAGGTTGTAAGCTACCTCTGGATGGAGAGACCACACGTGGGATGTCTGGCCTATACGGCTGAGAGCATCCGCCAGTTGGTTCGAGACTTCTGCCACATGGATGGCTAGGAGGTTCACCTCCAACCGGCTTACAAGGGACCAGACACGGAGCGCCTCCCTGCACAGCAGACGGGAGTATGTGCCGCCCTGTTTGTTGAGGTAGCACATGGTCATGGTATTGTCCGTCTGGATTTGAACCACTTGACCCCGGAGCTGAGGAGTGAAAGCTGACAGCGCCAGTCTGACAGCTCTGAGCTCCAACAGGTTGATGTGGCATCGGGACTCCTTGCGGGTCCAGAACCCGTGGGCCCTGTTGTCCCTCATGTGGGCTACCCAGCCCATGAGAGAGGTATCAGTTGTAAGGACGACCGTCAGCTCGGGGCGGACAAACGGGATCCCTTCCTGCAACTGGTCTGGGGCAGTCCACCATTGGAGAGCGTCCCACATCTTCTGGGTTACAGTGATCAGCTGGTTGAAATGACCATGGTGCTGAGTCCATTGGGCAGCCAGCTCCCATTGGAGGGGGTGCATGTGCAACCGGGCCCAATGGACCACTGAGGTTCATGCCGCCATGTAACCCAGAGGGCACAGAAAGTCCCGGGGAGGGCGCAAGTGCCCAACCAGAAATGATTGGGCAAAGGAGGAAAGAACCTCCACTCTGGCTGCCAGGAGCCAAGCTCTGGCTTGACAAGAGTCGAGCTCTGCCCCGATGAAGCCCATCACCTGAGAAGGCACGAGTTTTGACTTGGCCTCGTTTATCAGGAGGCAGAGTTGGGAGCAGGTTTGGAGGGCCAGATCCCTGGACATCTCCACCTCCTGTCGAGTGGAACCTGCTAGGAGCCAATCGTTGAGGTAGGGGTAAATTCTGACCCCCGGTGCCAGAAATGGGCCGCCACCACTGCAATGCATTTGGTGAAGACCTGTGGGGCTGATGACAGGCTGAACGGCATGGCTCGGAACTCGTACAGGGTCCCTTCAACCCTGAAGTGGAGAAACCGCTGATTGGATGGACAGATTGGTACGTGAAAGAACGCGTCCTGCAGATCCAGTGAACAGAACCACATGTTTCACTCCAGGGATGGTATGATCTGGGACAGAGTGACCATCCAAAAGGTGCGTGACCTGAGAAACTGATTCTGGTCGTGGAGATCTAGAATGGGGCGCCAGACCCCCGTCCGCTTGGGCACCAGGAAATACCTGGAGACAAAGCCTGGGTCTGCTGGAGGATCCACCACTGGAGCTACTGCCTCCTTGAGGAGGAGCTGAGCAATGTCGTCTCGAAGAGCCAATTGAGTATAAATGGATACTCTTTCCTCCCAAAGGGCGCAGGCTCAGCTGGGAGGGTACTGCTTGAATTCCAGAGGCAGTCTCTGACCAAGCACTTTGATAACCCACCTGTCCGTGGTAATAGCGGACCAGGTGGAAAGGAAGTGACGGAGCTGGACCCCCACGGGAGGACCCAGAGCTGGAGCGATGGAGACAGGGGTGGCAGCCCCCATCCTGTCACTGAGCAGGCTGAGGAGGAGGAAGAGGCTATAGGATCTGAGCCTCAGCCCCCTTTGCAGGCCTGTTGGGGTCCAGGCTTGGGCCGAGGGTGCCAAGCTTGAGCCTGCTGCTGATGCTGCTGACCTCCTTGGTAGGAGGACTGCTGGACTGCAGGGAATGAGTGCCGAAAGGACTTCTTCTTTTTCTTCTGCTGGTTCTTGCCTGAATAACTCCTGGCAGAAGTGGCATCCAAGGTGGCACTAGACTGTTCAATGTGCTGTAGGTGACCGGCCACTCCTGGGCCAAACATGTCGGTCCTGAGGAAAGGCATATCAGCTAACTTATGTGGAGTATCTGCTGGGAAGGAGGATAACCTCAGCCAAGTCCTGCGGTGAGAGGCCACTGCAGCTGCCATTGAGCGGGCACAAGAATCCCTAATGTCCAGGGCTGTCTGGAGCTGCTGTTTGGCAACAGCACGACCCTGGTTCCAGACTTGCTTAACCGTGGTTTGCATGTCTGCTGGGAGATGTGGGAGTACTTCATCTAATGACCTGAGAAGGGCATGAGAGAAGTGTGCCATAATGACGGCTGAACTGGCCTGATGAAGGCTCAAGGAGGAAGCCACATAGACTTTCCATGCCGAATGGTCCAAAAGCTTGGACTCCTTATCGGGGGGACAGTCAGTGCAGAACTGCCAGTACGCCTGAGCACAGAGGCAGTCACCAGGCTCTCGGGCGAAGGGTGCTCTGTGAACCCACAAGGGATCCCATGGGCACCGCATACCTGCAGGCCATGCGGGCAGACGGTGCTGGACATGGGGCAGGGCACTGCCATAGTTCGAGTGCCAGGCCAACAATGGCCTCGGCCACAGGAAAGGCCTCCTTCGGGGTGTCCCCTCTCTTCAGGATGTCCGTGAGAGGGTACGTCACCTTTTTTCAGGAAGGGCTCCAGGGGCATCCCTGTGGAATCAGAGAGGAGATGGAGGATCCCTTGGAAGGAGGAAGGGCCTTCCTCCATCCCTGTGCCAACGGATGACTCATCATCCCCTGGATGTGAGTGTAGTCCGGTGACATCCGAGTCCGAGGAGTCAGGATAAAGTGGTTTGCCGCCCAAATCACCCTCAACCTGTCGAGGACGGTCCGGAGTGACTGTGACCAACAGACATTGGGGAAGTCTGGTATCTGCTCAGCCCTCTTCTGAAGAAGCCCCTCCCACAGGCTGCTTAGGTGGCGGCTCCACCACTATCGGTGGGGAGACCGACAAAGGTCGAACCGGAGGACAGACAGGCCCCACGGGGCAGGGGAATCAAAGGCTTCTGTTCCGAGGGGGTCAGTTTCGGCCTAGGAGGCAAAAGCCAAATAATGGCCAGGGTAGGCGTCGGAGCCGGCTTCTGCCTGGTCAAAATCATGTGTTGCCATATAAGGTCCTCGTAGTGCCGACGGAGTTTCTGTTGGAGCCTCTCCTCATCTGAGGAGGATGAGGACAACCTGTGGCTTCGCCTCTTTTTGGTGCGCTTATGGCTCCTCCTTGGCCTTTCGGCCGAGGGGGTTCTGGACCTCAACCGAGATCGGGCGAGCCAACTTGGTCGCTCGGAAGATACCGGAGGGATCGGTGAAACCCAGGGGTCCGGAACCGGGACCTCGATGGTGACACCAACTGGCTGGGTCTCTTCATTGGGGAATACCAGGACTGGAGTCCTTACCAATGAGTCGTCGGCCATGGCCGGCGACAGAGGGTCGATTGCGTTGAGAATGATCTTGACTTCATCGGCCACCTCCTCAGTCAGCTGGCCAGATGAAAGGTCCATTAAGCCTGCGGCTGAGCAAGCGATCTGAACCAAAATCAAGACCTCATGCTCCTGAGACAGACCTTTCTTGGTCCCAAGAGTGCTTTTGCAGAAACAAAGACAGGCCCGATTCTTTTTCTGTCTTCCGAGAGCAGAAGGAATGCGTGCCCATAGGTGCCTCACCCTGGGTGGGTAGAGACTGACACAACTCCTTGAACGAGCCTGTGAAGGTGGAGCCCAGGTTTAGAGGAACGAAGAAGCTTTGATTGGCCGAAGCGCTGGCGGCTTCCTCCTCGAACGTCTTCATGCATTCCAGCTGCTTGGCGGAGCCCGCGGCCACAGAAACGACCCACCTAGCCTCCTTAGACTTCACCGGAGGGTTCCTTTTCTCCAGTCTCCCCAACTTCAGGCACGCCAAGCGGTCTTCCAGGACGTTGGGATGGAAGGCAAGGCAGAAGGTGCAAGACGAGGTGTCATGGCTGACACCTAGGCAGTAGACACACGTGAGATGGGGATCGGTGCGCGACATCTTCTGGCCGCAAGGACACCGCAAAATCCAGAGGAAGATTTTTCTTCCATGATCGAAGACTTAGCACACCGCTGGGCCCACAACAGTTTAAGTTTCGGGTAAAACCAAGGGTTTGAAAGCCAGGGCCTACGAAATGCGTGAGCATGAGGGAGACAACCTGCATCTTCCAGCAGAAAGGAAGAGCTGGCGTCATGGGGCGGAGTTGAGGTATATACCATCCAGGTGGGTGGGAGGAGCTAGCTTGAAGACTTCCGGCTGATCTTAACGGGAAAGGGACATGCCAAAGAGTGTGGATGAACAACATACCCATGATCCTAGAAAAAAGTATTCTCTATTAAAATATAATTGCTGAACCATCATATTTATGAAAGTACATGCTGAAGTGCAGAGCGGCTCTACAAACAGGAGCTAATATTTTATAATGCTGAGATGAGGTATTCTGATTTGGGGGAGGGGCAGCAGAGATTTTTCTAATTAAAGTGATGCGAGATTGGGTATGCTCTTTTTCTTTTAGTCCCTTTAGCCCCTAATTCCATTTCAAAAAAGCCACTGCCTCACAGTTCATCATCCATTTCTATAGTCCCTTCAATCCCTCCCCCAAAACTCTTCTCAAGTCAGACCCCCCCCCCTCCAAACTTACTTGCAGAGTTCCAGGCCAACTCTGGTAGGAGGGAGCGCAATGGTAGCGCCTTTTGCTTTTAGGAGTCTGATGACGTCCAGGTGCCTGTGAAAGATTAACAGATACAAAAGAGGAGGGGTTCAGTTATCAGTCATGGAATTATCGGTGTTTTGGGAGCTTCAGAATTTGATCTTTACTGATATTTGTCAATGGTTGAGAATTAAAGTGCAGGTGCTTAGTAAAAGTGTATATCTTAAGAGATGAAAGTTAGGGGCCTTTAGATGCCTCTGTAATTATTTTGTTTGCATTATTTGTTGCTGTAATTACATTTTTATCATTTTATTTGTCTTTTGCCAGCTACTAGTAAAGAAATAATCAAGTTGACTTCATATATTATGATGTCAGAAAAGTCTCACTGGCAAGGCAGGCGGTGTATTTCAACAGGAAACTACAAACCTGTTTTCAGACTTTTATAGAGAACCAACATTTTCCACCAGTAAAATATATATTTAATTGAAATATCTGATTTTTGATGATGTGATCATTGTTTTTAAAATTTAGCAGATGACATTTCTTCATATCCAGATTTTACTTGGAAAGAAAAAACCAGAAGTGGATTATTGTTTTAAACATTGTAAAATCATACAGACAAACCAAAATAATGTAAACATATACAAGACTGTGTTTGTTGCTGAAAGAAGTTTTTTTCCCATTAACATTTTTTTTCTCCCAACCCCCACCCCAAGGCCATGGTGTACAGATGGATCTGGTGGCCCCTTCCGCCCCTCCCCTGACTTTCTATCGCCAGCTGTACCACTTACGTGCCTACCGGACCTCCACCACCTAGTGGGAGGGGGACTACAGATGGCCAAGTATCCATCCTTTTGGAGGGGAGAGCCATGGCTCAATCCCACTCCAACCCTCTCCCCCCATGAGCCAGCACCTCGGCAGCCCGAGGTCAATCCCAAACCCGGGTCACCAGCGTAGTGCGAGGTAAAGTGCCAGCACCTCAGCCCTCTGCGCCACTGAGCCGGCAAATATCTACTTGTTTTGAGAAAGATGGAAAAATGTATTTAGCTTCCCACTGAAATACATTGGGTTCCTAAGTGGCTGGCAGTTTCTGACATCAATACCAGAATTCTACTGAACTCTTTTTTTACTAGCAGTGAGAATAGCAAAGATGAAAACCCACTTGTTTTACTTCACTAACAAATATTTTATTACAAATGTAGAAAGTAATTACTAACACATCAAAATATAGTAAAAGGAAACAGTCAGTTGTCTATTTACTAGAAGTGAACACCTGCTCTTTAAAAAGGAGCGCTTCAACAGCAAAGACTATTCTGTTTCCCTTTTGTTGTCATCTGTTTGTCTGCCTCTATCGGCTGGCCATTGGCCCCCTCTTCGGATCCTGTAGCACCTGAATCCTGTCACCCCACCATCTCGTGGTACTAATCTATGGATACCCTGCGTTGTTCTTGTGCCTTTTCCCCCATGATGGGGTCCTCGGGCTTGGCCAGGTCCCCCTGGCACTCTATCCAGTCGCCAAGGGAGGGCCTAGGTCAGCAGGTGTGGGGTCTGTGGGCACTACAGTGCCATCATCCTGTACAGCTGAGGGTTCCTTTTTCCTGGTCCCCCCTCCCCCCACAGAGACACCAGCTGAGAGCGGGGGTGACTACATCGTGCATCAGTGCCCTGTTTCAGCCAACTGGCATCTCCTCTTCCTTGGTGTACATGCCTACCTGCAGCACCACCGGTGATCACCCTGGTGGCAGTCACGCGATGGCAGTGTGCTCCCTATGCTGTCCTGTGAGCAACACAGAAGTAGCGTAACCACTCACGATTCCGATAACCCGGGTTCAGAAGTGAGCCTGGGTGTTGGAGGCCTGGCTGGGGTGAGGAGGACTGAGCATCCGAGGACTGTTCTCCTGCTTGGGGGGGCGGCAGGGGGAGGAGTCATGCAGTGGTGGAAACCAGGGATCCAGCAGCCGGTGTGGTATTAGTAACTACTGATGGCAGGGCGCACCCCTGATGCCTCTGCATTTTCTGCTTCCCAGGCCAGAAAACCAGGAAAAACCCTCCACTGTGTAGCATGCCGTCCGCTGCTCATCACAGGCTCTGCACTGCTGACTGGCCTCTCCACATTGCCAACCGACTACCCCAATTTTGCCGGGGGTTGACTGGGCTAGGTCCCCAGTAGCCCTTCCCATGGGGAGTCATCTGTGCACATGAGACACAGGTGAGTCCCAGGGATGGCAAGTGACAGGGCTGGGCTGGCAGTTGGACCTATGGGGGCCAGTGGAGTCGCAGAGGCAAAAAAAAAAAAAAGGATAGTGTTTTCCCTCCCTCCCCAGAGGAGGGTACCCTGAGGGATGTTCAATCCCACCCCCGCCCGGCTACCCTCTGATGATGACTCAGGCTCATTCTTGAACACAGGTCACCGATGTCACAAGTAGTAGCATTACCACTGCGCTGACAGGACGACTTGATTGCCTTGTTGTTTTACAAAGGTCTGTGTGATTATACCAACTTTGTCAATGCTATAGTCCATCTAATAAATTAAATGATCTGCGTCTCTTAGAACAAAAAATTCTTCTAATAAAAAAAAATATTACTTTATGGACTGGGAAAATTCAGAAGATGCTTACTTAATAAGGTTGTGGATATAGAAACACAGTAACACAGAATCCAGTGGCAGAAGGAGACAGATGACCCATCCAGTCTGCCCGTATTTGTCTTTTTTAAATCTTTTCTACTTTCTTATAATTGGACCATTTAGGCATGCACCAATGAGAATCAAACAAGAATCACGAACCAGGCATGGCAACATGATTTCACTTAAATTACAGCGGGCAGGAAATGATTCCTCACTGGTAGCTGTTTCTGATGTTCCCATTTACAGAAATGATATCCATAAGCCCACCTGCGCCATATTTGACTGTACCTGAATAAAAAAGTGATGAGAAAAAGTGTATTTTCACATTGTTTTGTTTTTATGGGCTGCACTCTGCCGCAGTTCTCTTCAAGGAATCATTTGACGATGTCACGGTTTGTGCACAGAACTCTAAGCATGGTTCTGATAGGACGGTGGCTCTTGCTTAGCAGTTTGTACACAAACTGTGACCGAGTAAGAACTTCAGATTACTGGTTCCTTAAGGACAGCTTTGTAGAGCGTTGTCCATAAAAAGAAAACAATTACAAACACAGTTTTTCACATCAGTGTTGTTGTTTTTTATCATAACACTTTTTTCTTCTCCTGCTGCGGCACACTCTGGCTTGGGGCATCCAGCTGCCGGCTCCGCCCACCCAGAGAGCTGTGTAGCTCAAACTGCACCCATGAGGATCCGGGATGGCCATCATGCCATCCTGCTGGAGGGCTCCCCCTCTGTCAGCCAGGACAGCAATGGACCCTCCCCAACAGGACTCCGCCAAAGCCCTCTGGGCAGCTCAGAGCATGGCTATCAGGCTGCACAGTCGCACCCAGCCATTTTCCTCTGATTGGCCCCCGCTGAGCACAGACATGCAATCACATCCAGGCACAATGTGCCGGCGTCCACTATGCTCCCCACAGTGTCACTGACACTAGTATTGCCCCGTCGTCCCCCAGGGGGCCGCTACAGCCGCAATTGATTCCCCCACCCCAGGACCAGGAGAGCAGTCTGCGGACACTCAATCCCAGTCCTCCCCTACCGACCCCGATGGCCTGGGCTCATTCCCGAACCCGGGTCACCGGCGTGGTGTGAGGTGTGGCATTCAGCGCCTCAACCCTCAGCACCACCGGACCAGACTTCACAACAGTGTTTATTAAGGTACAGTTAAATCTGGCTCATTTGGAGGCAACTCTTTCATTTCTCTTCCTAGGAACATTAGTGACTGCTGCCAACTAGCACCGATTTCCTGTCCCCCTTTTTGTTTTATTTAGATTTTCTCCCTGGCTTTCTATGGGGAGCTGGCAGGCGGCTCCATGGTCCCGACCATCCACTGGGATCTTCATGGAGCCTGTCAGCTCCATTTTCCTTCCCGACCTTTTTGTGGCCGCACATGCACATGTGGAGACATGCACGCTGCGGTCCCGTAGTACCCAACCTTTCTTGTGTCGCTCCCAACCTGCGCTACCCTCAGGCCTCCACCTGGGGGCAGCCGTACAGCGGGAAAGTACAGTTATATAAGAACTTACCATAACAGTAGATCTTCGAGAACAGCTCTTGCAGCAGGTTACACCATTAGGACTGAAGCCGGCAGGTGCCAGGACCCCAAGGAAATTTTCTAGCTAGCAGTCTTCAGCGGGGACCACCTCCGACGTCGGTCCGGCCCCCGACGTAGTACATAAGGAGGTGGTCCCCCCATAATCCTCAGTTCTCCCGCCGGAGACTTCCGGCCGCTGGATGACATCAGAAGGGGAGACCGAGGATCCGCCATCAGATGGCAAAACAAGGAAATAGAAATGTCTCATTTAATGAGATGGGTGCTTGACTCTGACCTACCTCCAGCGGGGATGGTGGGAGGGAAAGTACCTGCTGCAAGAGCTGTTCTTGAAGATCTACTGGTACGGTAAGTTCTTACGTAACTGTACTATCTTACTTCAAGATATAGCTCTTGCAGCAGGTTACACCATTAGGACTGATTTCCAAGCAGTAATGGCAATCATGCACCATCGGGAGGAGAAAAGGTGGAGACCTTGAAGGTAACTCAAGCCTAGGACAGAAGTCCCTGAAGGACAGCTAGACTGAACCCCGCTCTTCGCCTCGATGCAATGTCCAGACTGTAATGCCTAATAAAGGTATGCACAGAGCTCCAAGTAGCTGCAGCGCAAATAGCTGAGGTGGAGACGTTCTTTAACTCCGCAAAGAAAGTAGCCACCCCTCTAGTGGAATGACCTTGACCGCTGTCTGCAAGGGTTTATTGCGCTTCTCATAACAGAAAGTAATGCACTGGATGAGCCACCTGGATAGTGATGGCTTAGAGACAGGAGCTCCCTTCATCCTGTGGGCAAAGGAGATGAAAAGTTGGTCCGACATTCAGTGCTGTTTGGTTCTGGTCGGGTAGTATCTGAGGCACCCATGCACATCTAAGGTGTGCAGAAGGGCTTCTCCTTGATTAGAGTACTTTGGAAAATACACTGGTAGATCGATGTCCTGATTAAGGGTGAGAGCTGAGACCACCTTAGGCAAAAATGTTGGGTTTGTCCTTAGGGATACCCTGTCCTGGTGGAAAACCAAATAAGGCTCTTTGCACATAAGAGCGTGCATTTCCGAAATTCTTCTGGCAGAAGTAACTGCAACTAAAAATGACTTTTTCCAAGAGAGAAAACATAGCTCTCAATCCGTGGCTGGTTCAAAGGATGGCAGCGTGAGCTGCTCCAGGACAAAAGGTAAGTCCCATGGAGGGACTGGATCTTTAATTGGAGGCCTAAGGTGGAGGACGCCCCTTAAAAAGGCACGAGTAGTGTCCAACTGGGCTACCGTCCGATGGCCTACGGGGGCATGGTAGGCTGAAATGGCACAAAGGTGCACTTTAATCGAGGAGTAAGCCAGTCTGGAGTGGAAAAGGGAAAGCAGGTAGTTCAGCACCAGCTTTTCTGGACAGTCTAACGGCGGAAAGCCGCGCGCTTGAGCCCACAAGAAGAATCTATGCCATTTCATGGCATAAGTTGCGTGGGTAGCCAGTTTTCTGGCGGCAGAGAGCACGTCTGCCACTTCTTGCGAGACCCCGTAGCGCATCATGGCTATGTCTCTAGGAGCCAAGCGTGCAGGTTCAATGAACGTAGGTCTGGATGGACCAAGGAACCGGCCTCCTGAGACAATAGATGGGAGCTGATTGGCAAAGGCACTGGAGGTTCCCGGGATAGCTGGTGCAAGAGAGGGAACCAGATCTGTCTAGGCCAGAAGGGTGCGATCAGAATGAGCGTCGCTTGCTCCCTGTGAAGTTTTAAAAGAACTCTCTGGATCAACGGGAAAGGAGGAAAGGCATAGAGGAATCTGCCCCCCCCAGGAGAGGGACAATGCGTCTTGCCAGAAAACACCAGGCCCTGGACCTAGCAAGCAAAAATCGGGCAGTTTTGTGTTGGATGGGGACGCGAAAAGGTCTAACTCTGGAGTACCCCATCTGTGAAACAGATCCTCTGCCACCTGCTGTAGAAGTTCCCATTCATGGACTCTGGCCTGAGAGCAGCTCAGGCTGTCTGCGATGCTGTCCACTCCGGGGACATGAACAGCAATTAGGTTTGTGCCGTGTTGCAAGACCCAATCCCACACCCTCATGGCCTCCCTGCAAAGCGGGTAGGAGTGGGTGCCTCCTTGTTTGTTAAGGTAATACATCACCGCTGAATTGTCTGTTTGTAACAGAAGTGTACCCGGTAGAATCTCCGACTGGAAGGCCTGCAGAGCGTAAAGGACTGCCCTTTTTTCTAGGATGTTGATGTGGAGATGACACTCCTGGGCTGTCCACAGGCCCTGAGACTGAACACCATCGAGGTGTGCTCCCCACCCGAGCCCTGAGGCGTCTGTGGAGAGAGAGTCACAGTTGGGGACGGTGCTGTGAAGGGAACTCCCACAGAGAGGTTCCATGGATGTAGCCACCATTGCCAATCTTGAATTACGGTTTTAGTGATTCAGATTGGATGCTGCAGATGGTCTTGTCTTTGATCCCAATGTACCCATAACATCCACTGGGTTACCCGCATGTGGAGACGGGCTAGCGGGACTGTTGTAATGGCTGCAGCCATGTGTCCGAGCAGGCAAAGGACCAGTCTGGCTGGGACGGTCTTCTTCGCCGACAACTTCCTGATGAGGGATCTGATGTGTTCCGCTCTGTCCGTGGGAAGGAAAGCTTTCCCTCTGACGGTGTCCAGAACTGCTCCGATAAACTGTAGCTTCTGGGATGGAACCAGGTGTGACTTCTCGTAGTTGATGAGAATGCCCAGGGATTGAAACAGAGACTGGGTGCAGTGGATGGCAGTCATCAAGGCCTCCCTGGAGGGCGCCATGAGAAGCCAGTCGTCCAGGTATGGGAACATGTAGTGGCCCTGTCTCCTCAGAGACACGGCTACGACCGCCATGCACTTCGTGAACATGCAAGGTGCTGATGACAGCCCAAAGGGAAGAGCTTGGAACTGATAATGGCAGCTCTGAAACTCAAAGCACAGGAACCTCCAGTGCGCCTGAACAATGGGAATGTTCAGGTAGGCATCCTGCATGTCCAAAGATGCCAGAAAGGCATCCTGCTTCAGCATGGGAATTAGGCCCGGGAGGGTCACCATGCAGAAGCATTTGTAAGCAACTGAAAGGTTGAGGTTGCTGAGGTCCAGTATTGGACGGAGGTCCCCTGTTTTCTTTGGAACCAGGAAGAAGTGAGAATAGTATCCTAGTTCTCTCTGGTTCTCTGGAACATGCTCTAAGGCTTCCTTTTCCAGAAGCGCAAGCACTTCCTGCTGTATGAGCAGGGCATGTTGACCCGAATAATGGGAAAGCAGGGGAGGTCTTGTAGGTGGGCTGCCTACAAACTCTATATAATGGCCTTTTTTGACCAGCTGCAGAACCCACGTGTCAGTGGCGATCGATTGCCACCTGGAAAGTGGTGTGCGATGCGACCCCCGACTTTCTTTTCCCATTGATCCTGGAGAGGGGCGGGGCCAGGAAGGAGTCATGCTGTGGCAGCGTTTGACCCTGCAGGCTGGACTGACTTTGAAAATCGTTGGCCTCTACGTGGGGATGACTTGGCCTGGGCCTTGCGCGTGAAAGTGCCCCTCTGCTGTTGACCGGAACGTTGCTGTTGCCTTTGTAGCCGGCCATGGAAACAGCTCTGGTTCCTACAAAAGGAACTAGGCCGAGACCTGTACATAGCTTATACAGATTGGACTGCATTCCCTGCGTCCTGGAGTTTAGTGATTACTCTTTCAGAAGCTTCACCAAACAGGACCTCGCCATTATAAGGGACATCTAGGATGTTTTTCCTGGACATCCGGGGTAAATCTGGAGACACGGAGCCAAAAGTGTCTCCAGAGACAAACGCCTGAGGTTGCAGCTCTGGCTGAAGAGTCCGCAGAATCATATGCAGCTCTGAGCACTTGGGTCCCCACATCTGAACCCGTGCGGAGGAGGTTCACGAGCTCCTCCTTGTGTTCGCTATCGGGCATCTTCTCAACCAGGTCCTGACCCTGTTCCCACAGGGCATTCTGGAACTGAACCATATGGGTCAGATAGTTCAGTGACCTGATGGCGCAAGTAGCAGCCGCGTACGTGCGCCTTCTCAGGACGTCCAATTGCTTGGATTCCTGGTCCGGTGGCTGGGTGCTCAAATGCTGAGGTCTCTGAGACTGGTCATGCGAAACAGTGATGACCAGGGCATCAGCCAGAGGATGGTTTGCCAAATACTGATCCTCCCTAGGGGCCTTGTATAGGCAGTCAGCCTTCTTCGGCACCGCGGGAGTGGAATGCGGATGTTTCCAGGCAACCTTGGTGACGTTCGAGAAGGTATCCACCAAGGGCAGCACTACAACAGGCTTTGGGTCTTTTTGCCGAAGGTAGTGGGCAAGGTGTTGTCGCTCGGGGTCAAGCTCCTCAGCATCCCACCCCGTGTTCTCCTGGATGTGCCTCATGATCTCAGCGAAGGAAGGATCATCCGGAGGAGACCTGGGTAGGTCGTGTGGGTCAGGAGAGGGAATGCTGAGAGGAGAAGGTGATCTGGAACACTCTGAAGTGTCCGACCTGGAATCCTCCCCCGATGGAGTGTACTGGCGTCGTCTGGGTCTCTTGGGGCTGGGTGACCCTGAGGGGGATCTGGAGGGAGGCCTTCTCCTTTCTGAAGATATACCCCTAGGAGGTGGCGTCTGCTCCTTGGGAGATGGAGGTCGTCCTACAGGCCCCTTAAGTGGAGGAGGGGGCATAGGCGGTGAAGGAGTAGGTGGAGGCAGAGTAGCAGGTATAGCAGGAGGAGGACATGCGGGGACCACATCTTTCTTGATGGTGTCCCACCAGAAGGTTAAAAAGCTCCTTTACCTCCGCAAGATTCACACCCAATGATGGGCCTGGCACCGGTGGCCTGTCGCCGGGGTCGGTCGTCGGGTCCCCGGGGCTCTCCCGCTTTGGGGAAGGTTCCCTTGGGAGCCCGGCATTTCCGGTGTAGCCCGCCTGGTCTTCGGGCTGTGTGGCATCCTCTTCGGTGGAGTCCCTCTGACCGGTGTCCGCCGGTGACTGGGGTGCGGTCCTCTTCTCCAGGGTAGCCAACGTCGGTTCCCTGGCCGACGTCTTCGGAGGTGAACACCTGGCCGGCTACGGGTGTCTAGGTGTCGTCAGCTCCTGTGAGCTCCGGTGATGTTTGGCCGACGTCCATTTGAGGGAAGTCAGGTCTTTAGTTTTGCGGGATGCCGGATCCGAACCTCGGGGTGGCTGGGAGACTGACCTGGTGTCGGTGTCCCAGTGACGGGAGGAAGATTTATGGTGCTCACCCGACTTCGACGAGACCTTGGAAGATGCAGAGGATGCCAAGGGCCTCAAAGTCTTCAGAGGCTGGAGAGAGGAGGAACCGCTAGATGACCTGACCTGGACTGGGGAAGGTTGCGACTGAGCCCTGGAGGGAGAGCAGTCCGATTTGGAACCGGAGCTTTGGGAGTCCGAGGCCCTCACAGGAAACCTGGACCTCACTTTTTCCCAGTGCTTGTCCCGGTGTTTATGGGTTTTGCTTGAAGGCTCTCCCCGAGAGGAAGGTTCCTGGTCCATGCTTTTTAGTTTCTCTTCCAGGAGAAACACTTGAAGTGCCTTCTGGCGGTGGATCCTGGTGCGGCTGTTGAAGCCCTGGCAAAAGGAGCAGCCCTTGGTGTCGTGGTCCAGGCCTAGGCAGCACACACAGGCTGAATGAGGATCCTTGAAGGGGATCTGTTTGTCGCAGGTGCACTTCGTGTGGTGACCCTCTAAGGATGTAGTTGGAGAGGACATCAGTTGCTCAAATTCAAAAAGTAGATGAAAATCGTCATAGTTCTACAGTCGTCACGTGCTAGAACAGGAGACCGAGAGGCCGATACTGGCAAGTCGATGGCGGGAAAAGAACTGAGGATTATGGGGAAACCACCTCCTTATGTACTATGCCCGATGTCGGGGGCGGGACCGACATCGGAGGCGGTCCCCACTGAAGACTGCTAGCTAGAAAATCTCCTTGGGGTCCTGGTGCCTGCCGGCTTCAGTCCTAATGGTGTAACCTGCTGCAAGAGCTGTATCTCGAAGTAAGATCGGCGAGATCCCTCCCTAGGAGAGTTGCCTTGTGGCTGCTCAATCCAACTCCTCCTATTCCCCCCTCCCTGTCCGACCCCCGATGACCCAGGCTCATTCCCAAACCTGGGTCACCAGAGTAGTGCGAGGTGTGGTGTCCAGCGCCTCAACCCTCAGCGTCACCGGGCTGGCATTTCCTGTCTCTTTTAAGGGGCAAAGAGCTAGTCTCTGGTTCGCTAAAAGGAACACTTGCAATCTACAAGCACATCTGACTTTTTGTTTAACTCCTTGTGGCAGATATTTATACGCACTGTTCAGGTATGAGCTTTATTATAGGGATTTTCTACCAGCAGCCACTGTAAAGCCACAGAACATTTGCCACTCTACAGATGCGGACTGGAATGAAATGAGGATTGTTGTTCATCTAGTAGTAATCTGCTCATTAAGTATATACAGAGAATTACTTACCTTGTATGTTTTTCAAAAACCTATGAATCCAGAGATGAGTTACTGGCCCACCTAATGATCACCACTAATGAAAGCACTAGTGTGCTGCCTAAAAGTAATGCTGGATTCATTTCAAAAGCAGCCAACCATCACCTTTTATATCTGAGGTACTTTTTCTCCCTTTGGTTACTTAGAAGATGGTTTACCTGCTGGCCCAGTGGCAAAGGAGGTTGAGGCGCTGGTCACTACACCTTGCGCCATGCTAGCGACCCTGGTTCAGGAATGAGCCCGGGCCACTGGGGGGGCGGCAGGGGGGAGACAGGATTGGTGTTAGTGCTCCCATCACCCAGCGATCGCTGACCCATTCTTAAAGATGCATCTGTCTCTGGTGCTGGTGGTCTCCTCCCCCCACCACCACCAATCACCAGCCTGTTCTTGAACATACATCTATCCCTGGTGCTAGTGGTCCCCCACCGCCAATAACCAGCCCGTCCGTCACAATAAATCTATCCCTGGTGTTAGTGGACCTCCCATCCGCAGATTGCTGGCCTGTTCCTGGAAATACATCTGTCCCTGGTGCTAGTGGTAACCCCTTTCCCTCAGATTGTCATCCCGTTGTACACTCTTAGATCCCTGGTGTTAGTGGTAACCCCCCTCCCTCCGATTGCCATCCCGTCACACACTCTTAGATCCCTGGTGCTAGTGGTAACCCCTCTTCCCTCTGATTGCCACAAGAGCGAGTTACTCGGCGGCTTCAGAAGGTGAGAGTCAAGCATGAACGAGTGTTGCTATAGCAACACTCGTTCACGCTTGAATCTAGCCTACTGAAGCCGCCGAGTAACTCGCTCTCGTCAGTCTATACTCAACGGCTTTTATTTCTTAAAACTGAAAACAAATGAGCTCAGCACCCACAGGTTAGATTTTTTTTCATACAAGCCACTTCACTTTTTGAGGATTTAGCGAACACTGCTCGTTTGAAGGGTACCTCAAATCAGGCTTCTTAGCACAAGACTGTAAAAGTCGTGTCAACCCGCAGGTTGATACGAGTTTTTTCGTATCGACCTGCAGGTTGATACGACTTTTAACAGCACTCGAAAACAGGTTGATAACGGGGGGTCACCAGTTATTATAATTAAATGGCAGGCGGGGTTAAGCTTGGAGACTGTTTCTGGTGACTGGGCATGCTCAGTAGAGACTGCCTATATGTGGATAGTGTACATAACAGAATCTAGGTAGTGAGAGCAGTTAATCTGACAATCAAACATCAGAAGCTGCAGTCACATCCCTGGAGCCTGACCGTGAACCGGAGACCAGTTGCCACTCGGAACACTGAGGAGGCAAGGTTCCGTAATGATGTCACAGCACTGAAAATGTCAGCCTCTCCCTGATTAGAAATGGCGCGATACTCAGCCGTTACAACTAAACTCAGTGACCAAAGTAGAATGACACAGGAAGACAGAAACCTTTCACAGGGACAAACCGCTCCATACTTACAAGCCAGTCACAGCGTCTTGCATAGGGGTGGCCCCAAAACGATCTTTCACTGAAGGCTCTGCCCCACCAGCCAGCAGGAACTTCACCATGTCTATGTTCCCCATTGATGCAGCGATGTGCAAGGGTGTGCGGCTGTCGTAATCGCCGCGGTTTATGTCCACCTTACGGCAGAGAGAGAGAAAGATGATATAACTGTCATACGAGGGCAGCAAGACAGGCACAGGAATACTCAGTCTGCACCCCCCCAAGGCAGTGTGACCCCCCCGACCTGGATGTATAAATGAAGGTAGCCCTGGAAATAAAGTACTAAACAGTGGCAGAAGACAACCTCCGCCCCACCCACCCCTGCTCCAAGTAATTAATCCCCTCCTAAAGGCAGGGATAAAATTCCAAACAGAATGGTTTGTTCTGCTCCCCCAAGAACAATTACTCCCTCCTAAAGACAGTGTAATCCCCCTCCAGCATCTATCAGGAGGGGGGGGGACAACCCTAGGGACAAAGTTCCAAACAGGTATAGATAGAACTGATCTGCTCCCATTGACCATTTACTCCCTTTTTAAGTGCGATTCCCCCCAGAATGTATTTTATTTTATTTAAAACTCTGGTAACCAAGAGAGGCACACTGAGCCAAAGCTAGTTTCCAAGTGTGACCGAGGGTAGTAGAGTGGTACAAAAACAGACTGATTAAATTATAAATGTGACATACAAGTAATAAATTGCAATGGATTGATATAATGCAGGTCAGTGGTACAACAAAATTAGCATAAATAATAATTTTTTTGCATTATTTATTTATCGCCCCCCACGCCCAACCGGCCTCTCCTTCAGGCCTTCTACCAAGAACTTATCCCCCGTGTTCCATTCCGAACCCTCCCAGATGCCAGCTTCTCGATCCAAGATCGTAGCCGACCAGGGTAGCCCAACGTAACCCTTTCATCAGACGGTTCCCCTCCTTCCGGAGGCAAATTGCCTTCAGGCATTCTTGCTCTCGGCCCTGATGCTGCTGGGATTCGGTACTCCCCTGGCTCTTTGGGGGTTCCATGGAAGCAGGGGAGGGTCCAGAAGGACCGCCATCCGGTCGCCGGACACCATTTTTCCACTTTTTCCTGATTCCTTGACGTTGCGCCACTTCTTGTAGTGCCTCCGTCTCCCCACCGGGGCCACTACAGAGCGGGCATGACCCTAACTCCACCCCGGGAGGAGAGCAGTCCTAGGGACGCCAATCCTCTCCGTCCCCTGTCGATTCCCTAGCCACCCAAGTCCGCTCCCCGAACCCGGTCACCGGCATGGTTTGAGGTAAGGCGCCAGCTCCTCAACCCTCTGCGCCACTGGGCCTGCTAATAATAATTCTTTAATAATAATAATTCTTTATTTATCATGTGCCTTTCAAAAAACCAAGGCACATTACAAAACAGTTAAATAAACAACAATACCATAAATACAGTTGTAAAATACAAATACGATCAAAACGGATCATATAAAATATGTTTGGTTCCATAAAAAAGTTGTTAGCGCCTGTTTTAATCCCTCCACGGTCTCGAACTCCCATACCTGACAGGGTAGAGAATTTCAAGGGTTAGATGCAGCGTATAAATGCTACGGGCCCCAGAAGATTTTAAACAATCCCTTGGAATCTCTAGCAACCCCTCATCAGTTGAGTGGAGTGATCGCCCAGAGCAGTAAGGAACCAGGAGCTCTTTCAGGTAATCCAGGCCCAGTCCATGTAGGGCTTTATATGTCAGAAGTCCGACTTTAAAGGTGATCCGCCATCGTACCGGCAGCCAGTGCAGTTTGCGCAGCACCGAAGAAATATGACAGGAAAATATAAGGAAAAGGCTATGGCAGGCAGGAAAGGAAAAATTTTGGGGGAGTGCGGCATGCATTGCAGTAAACAACAGCAGTCAGAGGGGGTGAGAAACGGAAAGTGCATAGAAGATAAGAAGGGTCGGAGAGAGCGTGCCTCTTCATGGCAGATGGGTGGAGGAAGGACAGGAGCAAGAGGAAAGCTAGGAAAGGGAATGACTACGTTTTAAACAGTGCAGAGGAGAGATACGAAGGAAGCATGGAAGAGAATTCCAGTGGGAGGGGAGATGGTAAGAGAAGGCTGCCTTCCCCAAATCAGAGTGAGGACGGAGGAGAGAGAGAAGGTATGGGGGTCTCTGGAGCAAAGCTGATAAGAGGAGGGGGATAAGGAGGAGAGTAGGAGGGGAGAGATCCAAGCCAGAATCTGGAAATAAGGGAGATGGCGTGGTGCTGGCAGCGTATGTAAGGAGAAGAAAGGAAGAGGAAAGACTACAGGGAACAGTGGTGAGTACTGGGGGAGGAGAGGGAGCACTGGAGACAAAATGACAAAAAAATAGAAATTACATACCTACAGTAATTCTTGATCTTCTCTTGTACCCTCACCGTTCATTACTGATTGGGTGTTAGCCAGAGGCACACACGCTGCCAGAGTTTTTTTATTTTATTTTTTGAGAGAGTCAAGCCTGACCCCTAAGAACAACGACTGCAGCGGAGGGGCTAAGCCGTTGGGAGCCACAGACTCCTCCTCCATCTCTTAGTTCTGTGTCGGAGAGGCAAAATAATGATAAGAAAAAGGAGAATGAGGCAAGAGAGCTTGAGGCTAGATAAAGGAAAAGATAAAACTGAAAAAGGCATAAGCCGACAGAGGAGAGGAAACAGGAAACCTACCCTATGGGACCACAGGGCCTCACTCCTGGGGCGGCTCCGAGGGAGGAACAGGTAAAGGAGAGAGAGAGAGAGAGAAGAAGAGGAGGAAAGGAAAGGAAAGGGGGATGCTGGGAGGAGGGAGGAATTCTGCCAAACTGTGAGAATTGGCTTGAAGGCTCGTAAGCTCGGAACCAAGGAGAGGAAGCAAGGATGCCGTTTAAGAAAACTGGCGAAGAAGGTTCAACTGAACCTTTTGCACAGCTTGTTACACAAAAGGCAGATTCTCTGCACCTCCCAGCATCCCCAGTTCCTTACACTGTAGCTGAGAGCTCGCAGACTGCCAAGGCAGAATCTGTTCCGAAGGAGAGCACCCAACTAGGAAGAAGAAGGAAGGCTACTAGCACCTTGTTACGTGTTAACACAGATATGTGTGGGAGGGGGGAGAAGGGGGTGGTGGTATTTGAAGCCCTACAAAGGGCATCCCTTTGCGGAAGGAAGAGTGGGAACTCAGTCTGACTCCTGAAGGAAAGGCAAGCTGACCACCAGTCCAATAATTAGAGAGCCAGGGCAGTGTCAACTAGCAGGGGCTGGCGCAAACAGGAGATTCAGACATGCCAGAAGAGACCTAGAAAAAGGAACCAAACCTTTTACGGAATGGTTTCCTTGACTGTGAGTTGAACAGTATGGCTTAAGAAGGAGCCAAGAGGTCACCCCCAGGGGCAATCAGAAAGAGTTCCCTCATTCTACTCATTCCCACTCCTCCTCCTCAATTAATGAATCCATTCTGAGAGAAGAATGGAAGGCTCAAAAAATGGAAATTAAGTACCTTCCGTAATTCTTGATCTTCTTGGATGGAGTCTCCACCACTCATTCACACTAATGGGATCTACGCTGGAGGTGGTAGGACCCAGCGGGTGCAAACTTTTTGCAGGAGGGCCGGCACCAGAGATGGATCCGCGAGGAGTGGCACCATGATCCTCAGCTCGTGCAGCAATGACTATCTCGGCATTGACCCTCCAACCGCCACAGTACCTTTTTTTCCGAGGAGGTGCAGCCTAACTAACCTAGAAGGATAGCCTAACCAAAAAAAATGGACATAAGATAGACCGGAAGACCTGTATAAGAAGGATCAAGAAAGAAGTCTTCACAGCCTAAAGATTGAGGGAGTGAAGACCAACAACAGAGGTGAGCTCGGGGGATGGTGGGTGGGTGGGCATGTGAAAAAGTGGTGGAGACTCCGTCCAAGAAGATCAAGAATTATGGAAGGTACATAATTTCCATATCTTCCTGGACATAAAGTCTCCACCACTCATTTACACTAATTGGAGAGTACCGAGCTAATAATCCCCCGAGAGGGCAGCAGAAGAGACCAAGAGCTCACAAATTTAGGGCAGAAGTCCATTAAGGATGGTTCTGCCAAACAAAATATGTCGTCTGGCATGTACAGCCAGGGCATAGTGTTTGACGAAAGTATGCACTGTGCTCCAGGTAGCCGCATTGCAAATATCTGCAATGGGTACGTTGCTGATTTCCACCAGGGATGTCGCGACTGCTCTAGTAGAGTGAGCTTACACTCTGCCTTCCAGCTTAACCTGCGCCATGGAATAACAGTGGCGAAGGCATGCCACCAGCCATACTGAAATGCATCTGATAGCGACAGGTTGACCCAGCCAGGTCTCGCTGAAGGAAGCAAACAGTTGTTGAGCTTTGCGAAATTCTTTTGTTCTATCTAAATAGAAACACAAAGCTTGCCTGACGTCCAAAGAATGAAGAGAATGCTCCCCTGCATTTTGGAAGTTCGCAAAGTAAGTAGGAAGGACCAAAGGTTGGTTTAGATGGAATTCTGAAACAACCTTAGGGAGAAACTGAGGATGACTCCCAAGAACTACTTTGTCTTTATGAAACACAGTATACGGAGGGTCTGTGACCAAGGCATGTATCTCAGAGACCCTGTGGGCTGAGGTAATGGCCACCAGGAAGGCTGTTTTCCAAGTGAGAAATTTCAACTCACAGGTAGCTAGAGGCTCAAAAGGCTTTCGAGTGAGCATGTCTAGCACAAGATTAATGTCCAGGCTGCGACTGGATGTCTGATAGGAGGTCTGGTATGCAGAATACCCTTAAGAAACCTCTTAACCACAGGTAACTGAGCCAGTGACAAGGAAAGTACTGGCTCATGATAAACTGAAACGGCACAAAGGTGAACCTTGACTGTAGAGCATTGCAGACCTGAATTTGAGAGGTCTAAAAGGTACTCTAGAACTTTATCTGGTGGGCAGGAAAAGGGATTTAATGAGGATTTTGCACACCAGAGCGAAAAATGCTTCCATTTGGCTGTGTAAGTTTTCCTAGTGGATGGCTTGCGTGCAGCCAGAAGAATATGTGAAACTCTGTGAGAGACATTGAACCTGTTCACTTCTGTCTCTTCAGGAGCCAAGCATGAAGGTGAAGCGATCTCAGATTGGGATGGACCACAGGCCCCTCAGTCAGAAGGTTCGTCTGAAGGGGAGGCGCTTTCGGAGGGGTTTCTGACATACTATTGAGCAACGGAAACCATATTTGCTGAGGTCAGAAGGGAACAATGAGGATCATTTTGTCCCCCTGGGACTTGAACTTGGGAAGTACCCTCTGAATTAGAGGAAGAGGTGGAAAGGCGTATAGAAAGCGTTTTGTCCACTGCAGCCTGAACGCATCCTGACAGAAAATGCCAGGCTCTGGATTTCTGGAGCAGAAGAGAGGCAGTTTTGTGTTGAGTGGGGATGCAAAAAGGTTCAGGTCTGGAGTTCCCCACTCTGCGAATAGTGACTGAACTACGGTTGAGTCGAGAGACCATTCGTGAGGATCTGTTTCTGTTCTGCTGAGATGGTCTGTCAGTTTGTTCTGCACTCCCGGCAGGTAGACCGCCTGAATTAGAGCCTTGTGTTCCAAGCACCATTCCCACACTCTCATCGCTTCCCTGCATAAGGGCTAAGAGTGAGCACCCCCTGCCTGTTGGTGTAATACATCACTGCTTTGTTGTCCGTTTGAAGGAGAATGTTCTTGTGACAGAGAATGTTCTTCAAAGCCCGGACTGCATAAAGAATGGTCCTCATTTCTAGGACATTTATGTGAAGCTGGGACTTTTCCTAAGTCCATGTACACTGGGTGTGGAGAGTCTGACAGTGAGCTCCCCATCCCATCAGGGATGCGTCTGTGGTAATGGAAATCTGATGATCCAGGGGAGCAAAGGGATACCCTTCCAGAAGATTGTCCTCTTGCGACCACTAGGTGAGTGACTTCTTCAGAGGTTCTGTCACCTTGATGAGAAAGGACTGAGGGTGAGTGGTAGGGGACTACTGAGTACTGAGCATCCACTGAGAGGTTCTCATGTGCAGGCGTGCTAGGGGTACAGTGAACACCGAGGATGCCATGAGACCCAGCATCCACTGCATCGAGATAGCTCGAACCAAGCTATTCTCTCTGTTGTATCGGGCCATCTGCAGGATATCGCTTCTTCTGTCCTCTGGTAGAAAACCTTTCACACAGGAGGTGTCCAGAAGAGTTCCTATGAAAAGGAGCTTTGGAAGGGCTGCAACTGCGATTTCTTGAGATTTAGCAGGACTCCCATGGACGTGAGAAAGTCCAAGGCCGTGGCTACGGCATCTAGAGTTCCTTGCCTGGAAGGGCTTGCTAGAAGCCAGTCATCCAGGTATGGAAACACTTGCATCCCGATTTTTCTGAGATGCGCTGCGAGTATTGCACAACACTTTGTAAAAACTTGCAGCACTGAGGACAGCCCAAAGGGCAGGACTCTGAACTAATAATGCTGGCCCAAAGCCACGAACCTCAGGTATTTATGATGCCTTGGGTGAATAGGAATATGTTGGTAAGCATCCTGCATGTCCAGGGAGGCTAACCAGTCGTGTTGATGAAGCAAACGTAACAGGGTTCCTAGCAATATCATTCTGAATTTTTCTTTGGGAAGAAATTTGTTTAATTTTCTGAGGTCCAGAATGGGACGCATGCCCCCAGTTTTCTTTGGAACCAGAAAGTAATAGGAGTAGAACCCTGTGTTCCGTTGATCCAAGGGAACTACTTCCACTGCCCTGTTGTTCAGAAGGCCTTGTATCTCAGAGGCGGGAAGTTCTGACTGAAGTACCAACAGCCTGGGCTGTCGTTTGGGGGGATGATCCGGAGGGGTCTCCAAAAGATTGAGGGAATACCCCTCGCGGATTATCCGGAGGACCCATTTGTCTGATGTTATGGACTTCCACTGATTGTAGAATTGAGTCAGACGACCTCCTACCGCTGAGGAGGAGTCCCCCTCGGGCAGCTGAGGTGGGACTTGGGCCAGCAACTCAGAAGGCTGCACTGGGCTCTTTAGGTCCTTGCACCTTCTGTTGTATTTTCTTTTGAGGCTGGGGGGCTTGGTTTTTATTAAAACCTCCCCTGCATTTGCCTCGAAAGGACAGACGGTTATGGAACTGGCGTTTGATAACTCCCCATCGAGAGGGGGCGGGGGGAGGTCGAGCCAGTTTAATAGCTGACCTAGTCTTTTGTGTGGCCTCTAGAGCCTGTTCTACTTGAGGGCCGAAGAGATACACACCATCGAATGGTAACGCCATGACCTGTTGCTGGGCATCATTCGTGAAACCTGAAGTGCACAACCAGGAATGGCGGCGGGTACAAATGCCCGCGCCACTCGAGAGGCAGTATCGAAGGTGTCCATAGCTGCTTTAACCTGCTGATTGTTAGACTTGATACCCCTGGTTATGGCTTGAAGAAGCTCTGAATTAGCGTCCGAGTCTGGTAGAGCTTCAACCATTTGTTTGAGCGAATGCCAAAGGATATACTCATATTGAGAGAAATAGCCCTGGCAGCTGGCGATAAGCATACCCAGGGTGGATGCAGCAAAGACTCTCTTACCTAAGAAAAAATTACTCACCTTAGTAATGTTGTTTCTTCTAATGGAGTCTTGCTATATTATGACATATGCAGTATAACCCCAGGTTAGAACTGCTCCGGAGGTGAAAGAGTTAACTTTCCATGCAGGGCATGGAATCTTGAACGCGAGCTTGGTTGAACACTCTAGTCTGTTGTAGCTCAAATTTAAATCTATCAGGTCTTTACGAGCAAAAACTCACTAAGGTTCTGTGTGAAGTCAGAACCTACACCCAGCCACTGGCTACTAACTACCAAACATTATTTTTGTTCTTGATCCCAAAACAAAGACTCAAGTTGGGGGATTCAAGAAAGAAAAATTGCTAACACCTAAGCACCCTAGAAAGGGTGAAAATAAAGTGGCATCAATGAAGTGCTCGAGATTGCACTGCCCACCCACATCCCAAAAAATAGAGGTTCTGAGAGAGGGGCAGGTTGGGGAGGTCATAATATAGCAAGACTCCACTAGAAGAAACAACATTACTAAGTGTGAGTAATTTTTTTCAAACAACATGAAGTCTTGCTATATTATGACATATGCAGACTACACAGCAGTACCTCCATGGAGGAGGGACAGAACCTACTTGGGAAATAGGGCCTGGAAGCATAGCTGTGTTGAATCGAGCATCACTCCTAGTCTGGATGTCCAGGGAGTAATGCTTAGTAAAAGTGTAAACTGTTTTCCAGGTAGCTGTTTGACATATCTCTAGGATAGGGATGTCCCTGGCAGCAGCCAGAGACACAGCTGTACCTCTAGTAGAGTGAGCTCTCAGGCCTGAGGGAGGAACCTTACCCAGTTTTTCATAGCAGAATTGGATACAAGAGACAATCCACCTGGCAATGGATCTTTTAGTGGCAGGTTTCCCTTTACCAACCTCACCATAAGTGAGGAACAATTGGAGGGATTCAAACCTGTGACCCTTGGTACGTTCTATACAGTAACTAAGGGCTCTTTTGACATCTAAACTGTGCAATCTCCTCTCACCAGAGGAGGAATGGTCAGTGAAGTACACAGGAAGAGACATGGATTGATTAAGGTGAAAGTCTGGAAACCAACTTAGGCAAAAACTTCCTGTTAGTCCTGAGGACCACCTTATCTCTATGAAAGGAGATAAAATCAGGCTCCACTGACAATGCTTGTAGCTCACTTATGCGCCTGGCAGACGTGGATGGCTACCAGAAACACAGTTTTCAAGTCAAGTACTTAAGCTCTGCTGAAGACAATGGCTCAAAAGGGGTTGATAAGCTGAGCGATGCAAATATTAAGATCCCAAGCAGGGGCAGGGTCCCTGAACGGGGGTTGGTGAAGCAACCCTTTAAAAACTTGAGAAGACAGGTGAGCTGAAAAAGAAGATGGCTTACCTGTTGATAAGAAGGCAGACACAGCTGCCAAGTGCACTGTTAGGGTAGCTGGTCTCAGCCCCAAGGAATTCAAATGCACCAAATAATCCAGGATCGAGGCATGCCAGCAGATTCTGGGGAAATATGTTTACCAGCACACCATATGGAAAATCTCTTCCATTTTGAATTATAGGTAGCCCTGTGGAAGGCTTCCTAGAGGCCTTCAATATATCCAATACACCTTGGGAAAGGTAGGTCAGCAAACTCTAACTCTTCAAGAGCCATGCCTTGAGATTGAGAGATTTGAGGTTCGGATACCAAACTCTCCCCTGGGCACAGGTTAACAGGTTGTGATTCCTGGGAAGACACAGGGGAAGATGGACTGCTAAGGACTTGAGGAGTGGGTACCAGGGCTGCCTGGCCCAATCTGGAGCAATCAGGATCATCTTGCAGGATTGAGATCTGATTTTGACTAGCACTTTGGAAAGAAGGGGGAAGGGGGGAAAAGCATAGAGAAACTTCCCTTCCCAACTGAGGAGGAAGGCATCCAGAGGGACTGAGCCCAACACTGGGGGCCTGCAGCAAAAAAGGGGGAGTTGTTGATTGTCTGGAGCTGCAAAGAGATCTATTTGCGGGGTGCCCCATCTGGCAAATACTACCTCCAGTACTAGGGGGTCCAGTGCCCATTCGTGATGGCCCTGGGAAATCCCGCTGAGAGCATCCGCTAGGACATTGTCCTTGCCTGGGAGGTGAACTGCCGTAAGGGAGGCGTTCAGAGAATAAGTCAGAGACCACAACTACACTGCTTCGGTGCACAAGGCCGTAGACCGAGTGCCCCCTTGCTTGTTGATGTACCACATTGTAGTGGTATTGTCTGTTCTGACCTGAACAACCTTGTTCTGAACAGATGTGGAAAAAGCCTGGAGTGCTAGAAAAACTGCTCTGAGTTCCAGCAAATTGATGTGGAGCAGAGATTCCTGAGGGGACCACAGTCCCTGGGTGGAAAGGTCGCCCATGTGAGCCCCACCCCAAGAGGGATGCATCTGTAGTAAGAGTCAAGGAATGAGACTGGGGAGTGAAGGAACCCCTGTCTCAGATTGTTCTGATCCTGCCACCACTGAAGGGCCTGGATCAGGTTCGAGTCACTGGAATCAATTTGTTAGAAGATCTGTTCTTGAGACCAAAAGGCTCTTAAATGGAACTGTATGTCCCTCATCTGAAATCTCGCCCCCTGCACTACTGCTGTAGAAGCAGCCATGTGCCCCAGGAGCTGTAGAAAATGCCTTGCTGGTCGAGAGACCTGCAGGGTGAAAGAAGAGGCCAGAGACACCAGGGTCCTTGCTCTTTCCAGAGGAAGGAAGGCTCTGGCTTCTTTTGTGTTCAGTTCTGCGCCTATGAAGGTGAGAAGCTGGACAGGCTCCAGAACTGACTTTGGAAGATTGAGAAGGAAACCTAGAGATGTAAGCAGTTGCTGGGTTACTTGTAAGTGTAGTTTGATCTGAATTCTGGAGACTGGCCTACAATTAGCCAGTCGTCCAGATAAGGGAAAGATGGCAATCTTTTGCCTTCTTAAATGAGCAACTGCTACTGCCAGGCATTTTGTGAACACCCTCGAGCCGAGGTGAGGCCAGGGCATTGCTCTGAACTGGTAATGGCCTGAGGGCAGTTTGAATCTGAGGTACTTTCGATGGAGCTTCTGATGAGAAATATGGAAGTAGGGCATCCTTGAGGTCCAGGGAGGCTAGCCAGTCCCCTGGCCTTAGAGAGGGGTAAAATAATCCCCAGGGTCACCATTTTGAACTTTGGTTTTAAAAGGTGCTTGTTTAGATACCTGAGATCCAGGATGGGCTGCCATTCTCCTGTCTTTTTTGGGGTAAGGAAGTACCTGGAGTACAACCCTCTGCCCTGGTGTATGGGTGGAACCCTTTCCACGGCTCTGAGAGCCAGGAGGGAAGAAACTTCTGCTTCCAGGGCAAGTGCCTCTGATGGGTTTGCAGGTGGAAGAGACCTAGCTCTCATCTTCGGAAATTTTTTGAAGCTGAGAACCAGTCCCTGGCTTACTACTTCCAGGACCCACTTGTCTGATGTTAAAGACTTCCAGTCCTGGACAAAGTAAGCCAGCCTGCCCACCACCGTAGTGGAGAATCGGCCCTGGCCACCCCATCAGGGAGCCTGTTTTGCAGGGCTTTGGGTTGAGGGGTGAAGCAGGCTACTAGAACCCCTTCTGCCCCATCCTCTAAAGAAACTCCTCTGGCATAAGCAGAAGAGGAGGCTTCGGGCTTGGTAAAAGGCTTCCATAAAGCCTTCCGCCCTGCCCTCCCCTGACATGCTGCCTTGAGGAGTGACTTGCCTTTGGCCTGTGCACCCTATAGGTGGTCCTATACTCATCCATTTTCTTCATATAATTCTCTGTCTGCTCCCCAAACAGAGAATTGCCCACAACAGGAAAATCCATAGCCTTAGACTGGGTATCCTGGACAGGGCAGTACATCTGAGCCAGGCCATTCTGATAGTGCCACAGATGTAGCCATGACTCTTGATGACACATCATTAGAGTCTACTGCAGCATGAAATTGCACCTTGATGCCTCAATACCATCCGCAGCCACCTGCTCCAGCTCCCTGGCAAGCTGGTCAGGGACCTGTTTTGCTAGGGCCAGGACAGTATCCCACCTGGATTTCTGGTACCTAGCTGCATAAGCCATAATTTGCCTGTCTGAGTCCCAAAGATGCTGCCATGTACTGTTTCTTTGCCATGGCATCCATCCTCCTGAATCCTTTTCAGGAGGGTGAGAGGCTAGAGGAATATTAGCCTTTGTCACAGGCTGCAGCCTGCACTACCCCACATGGCTGCACTGCTGGGAGAGGAACTCCATATCAGAGCCTGATAAAGCATACCCTTGTCCATCCTTTTATCCACAGGGAGGATAGAATGAGGAGTTTTTGAATTTTTACTGTCTGTTTCTCAAAAGATTTGTGCAAGGGAATAGACAGTCTCCTAGACTCTGGAATATCCATCATTTCCACAAAATCAGGCTCTTCTTGATCATCAACAGCTTCCTCAGCAGGGAGTTGCAGAGTCTCAGCAACTTTCTTGTAAAACAAAAATGAGAAGGGACTCAGATAGCCTGGGAGGGGACACTCTGAGGGTCTGCCTGAGAGACGCCCAGTTCAATGGGCACATCCAGACTTTCAAAATCACACTCACTCTCCTCATACCCTCCCTTCCTCCGTCTAAAAATCCTCAAAATCATAATCTTGAATCAGAACCGGCCTCCAAACCGAGCGCTTCCCTAATGGTGTCGGTTCGGACGGAACTGGGGAAAGAGACTGGACAATTTGAATAGCTTTGGCTATTTCTCAGCAGTTGGAGAAAGAACTTTTGGCCCCAAACTAGCTGACTTTCTAGTCCTTTTAGTTGGAACCGCCTCAGAGCTGTCTCTTCGCTTTGCTCGAGGAAGTATCGCTCTGGTCAGAGGGCACTCCCTCAGGTTCGGTTGGAACCGAACCGGCTGGTCATCCGGTCAGCGGACTTTGGCCTCCCTTTCCCTGAGCCTACCAACTCTCTTTTCCATGGTGGCAGCAGGAAAATTCTTACAAATCTGGCAGTCTGCATTGAGGTGGTCAAACCCCAGACAATATACACAGTGGTGTGTGGGTCAGCCCTAGCAAAGGCTTCCCCACAGAGGCCACAGTGCTGAAACCCAGTGGGTCCGGTTTTTCTTTTGGGTTTCTCAGACATAGTGCCAGCCTAACCAAAACTTGCCCGTTAATGGTAATCCGCCAAGCAAGACTCTCTTATCGGTTCCCAACCGTGTCACGGGTCGTGGAAAAACGTAATAAAATCCGTTTTTTTTAGAACCGATAAGAACCGGAACCGCACTCTAAAGGACTAGAAAGTAATTTTAAACCCAATCTGATCGGTTCAAACCGAACCGAAAAGACGTTACAAGTTCCACACAGAAGAAAATAAACAAAAGCCTATCTATTACTTACAATACCACAGACAGAGCTTGAACCGACGATTGTGGTTACATTTCGTAAAATAAACCGAGAATTACACTTTAAAACCGACAAACGAACCAAGCAGCAGGAGGAATCTCCGGAGCAACTGTTCAGTGAGGCGGAGTAAAGAATCTGACAGTTTAAGTTTGAGCTACAACAGACAGAGTGTTCAACCGAGCTCGTGCTCAAGATTCCATGCCCTGCATGGAAAGTTAACTCTTTCACCTCCGGAGCAGTTCTAACCTGGGGTTATACTGCATATGTCATAATATAGCAAGACTTCATGTTGTTTGAAAATATCTGTCTTACGAGATTCCTTGTTTATAGGTCGAGCTGTAGTAGTCTGAGGAAGGATGACCTTATCATTCTCTGCCAAGACCACGATAGGATCTGCAAAGGCTTGGGAGGACAAAATAGGTCTATCCTTGGGAGCAGCATACTTCCTATCTATGGACTTAGCCACAGAAGGAACAAGAGCAGGATTATTCCATACCATTTGAGACAACGTCTCAAAGGAAGGTTGTACCGGGGGAGTTAAATCCTTAGGGATGTCCAGAACATGAAAATATTGGAGTCTTAAAAGCTTCCCAGGATTGATGTCCATAGTCTGGAGAGAAAGAGTGGAATTCAAATTTCGTAACAGAGACTTAAAAGACAGGTCCTTGACCACAGGCTCTGTAACAGGATTAGGTCCTGCTCCTTCCACATCATCACCCAGTCTAAGTACTGGGCCAGGCTCAATATCATCTCTTGACAGTCCAGGAGGGACTGTATGGACAGGAAAGGAATGAAAATCAGTAGGAAAAGAGGAAGGAAAAGAATTTGGAGAGGAGAAGCCCTGAAGATTGGCTGAAGAAAAGCCCGGCCTCAGCACCAAAGAAGAACATGGCACCGAAAGTCCGCATGGCACTGACAAAGCAGATGGCGCTGAAGAAGAACACGGTGCCGAAAAACTGCACGGCGCTGAAGACAGTGCCGAAAGGCCAAACGGCGCCAAGACACTCAATGGCACCGAAAAACCACACAGCACCGAGACACTCAACGGCACAAAAAAAAAACATGGTGCTGAGGATGGTGCCGACAGACACATCGACGCCGAAATCGGCGCCAAGCGACCCATCAATGCTGATGGCACCAACACCACCTCAGGGCCCCGAAATTTTGGATTTGAGGGTAAAGAAGGAAGAATAACAGGAGATAAAGGCGTCAGTGTGGCCCCCTGCGCCGCAGCCTTGTGAGGGGGGAAAACACCTGAGCGTGGAGTCGACGGCACCGGAGAGGGCACTGCACAACCAGGAAGGCCCATTCGCCCTGTCTGATCTCCTGAAGAACCTGAAGGCCCTCGAGTGACCGGGCCAGGCAGCTGGACCAACCTTCGAGCCCACTGCTCCATAAGAGCGGCCCACTGATGAAACTGCTCATCGGAAGCCCTACCAGAAGGCAGGGAAGGGCTCCGATGTCGAAGAGGTCAGTGACCAGAAACAGAAACCGGCAACTGGCCCCAATGACCGACCTTCGACACGCAGACATATCAGAAGGCAACCTCGAGTGATACCTTCTCTTTCTTGACCTACAGGCCGAAGAAGAGCTCGAGGCCAAACGGTGCCGAGAATGCAACATTTTCTTTACATCTGGGGACCGCCTCCTCGGCATTGGACCGTCCGTTGTCAGACCCTCCGGAGAAAGCGGTGGACCTGGACCCAGCCCGGCTGAATTGAATAGTTTTCATACAAAGTCTCCCTCACACCTGACCCGCCATGGTCGACTCCGCCAATGTAGCTGAGACTTCTTTCTTTAATAAGAGTAAATTGTCATAAGTGGTACTTTATTCAAAAAAATACTACAAAATAATAAACTGAAAAACTATGCTGCTAGTTTGAAGTTTGACTCCCGGCGGGAGAGCAACGTCGTCACTGAAGCGCACTCGACGTCGAGAAAAAAGGAACTGAGGCGGTTGGAGGGTCGATGCCGAGATAGTCATTGCCACACAAGCTGAGGCTCGTGGCACCGCTCCTCGCAGCTCCATCTCTGGCGCCGGCCATCCTGCAAAAAGTTTGCTCCCGCTGGGTCCTACTGCCTCTGGTGTAGATCTCATTAGTATAAATGAGTGGTGGAGACTTTATGTCCAGGAAGACATTTTTTTTTTTAAATTAGGCTTTAAAGCCATGAGGGAGGGAGGAGGAATGAGCAGGGACGGAGAGATGCCGAAGAAGGAGGCCCATGAGGGGAAGGTGGGCAGGTATCAGTAATGAATGGTGACGATACAAGAGAAGATCAAGAATTACGGTAGGTACGTAATTTCCATATCTTCCCTTGTCAATCTTCACCATTCATTACTGCTTGGGTGAGTGCCAAGCCCCACCAAAAGGGGCCAGGAAAAATCCCTGAGGGAACAAGACCCTCAGCCTCCTGCTGATGAGAAACAGAAGGAAGAGACCCTGGCCTTACCAAACAGGAAGCCTAAGGCTGAGGAGAGCTAGAAGGTGTCTCCCGAAGATGAGGAGACAGAGGAAGCCCCTGCAGAAGCCTCCTAGCCTTGACAGAAAAAAGGCGGGTCCCTCGGAATGTGGAGCGAATCACCCTACGCCGAGCCAGGGGTGACAATCTTGATAGACGAAGCCATGCCGTCCACCTAATGCAGATCGCTGTCCCCACAAGCCTGGAGGCCACCTCACTGGCATCATAGGATGCCCTTGCTTGGTGCCTTGCCAGCTCCAGGCCTACAGCAGAGAGGGCAATGGCTTGTCTGAATTGCTCCATATCAGGCATACAGTAGATGCTAGAACCTGAGAAAGCATTGACCATAAATGCCTGTTGTGGGCAGCATGGTGAGCCTGATGTGATGCAATACAATGCATAACATCGCACAAGAGGAAGAGAACACTCTTCGACCCCACTGGTCAAACTGTAGGGAATCTGAGTCCGGTGAATGGTCATGCACCAGGCGGCGCTGCCCAGAAGGAGTCTCTAGGAACTGAAATCTCGAGGGTGAGTTGGGGAGTGTACCTAGAGATTCCAAAGGGGCACAATACCTCCTCCTGCAGTCTACAGGGGCTGGAAAAGGTGCGGCTGGAGACTTCCAGGTATGGATAGACGCCTCCTGGAAAGGGATAGCCCAGGATGGCACCACCAGATGTTGGGCACTGAATTCCCCAAGGAATTCATGAGTCTGCCACTCGGTATTGTCTCATCTGAGAAAGGAAATACTGAGATCCTTAACCATCCTCGATAGGAAGCACTGATATTCCGTGAAATTAGCGTTGGATGAAAGGTGGGCAGACAGTTCCTCTCCCTCAGAGGAGGGAGGGAGTCAAGGAAGGTGAGGAACAAGAATACCCAGAGGACTCCTGCGGTGGTGGGGAGAGGCAAAAAACCCGCTCATGCATATACCTAACATATGATGGGAAGGCCTCCGCAGAGTCTTTGAACGTCTCCCAGGATAACGGGCCCATAGGACCGACATGGCCTGGAAGAGAGGGGGGTGGCTGCAGAGGAATGGGAGAGGGGCACCCACGAAGAGGCAGCTGTCCTCTGCTAGGGCTCTGAAATCCGAGGAATGGAGCCCAGGCTGGCAGGATCCCGGATATCAAACCAAATCACAAAACGGAACCCTGGGGATGCAAACTCTAGAAGGGCCTGGTGGGGGAATCTCCCCTGTCACGCACCTGTGGTTGCAAGGATCCAGAAGGGCAACCCGCAGCAATGCCACCGGAGGGGTCCCTAGAGCCTAAGAGGGAGAGGCATGGCTCGGCACTTCGGCTCCTCCCCACACCCCGATGGGTGGTTGGCAGAACTCGACGCCTCTCACCTTGGCCCCTCAACCCCTCTGACTCTGAGGATGCCCTCCTTCTTGACCCCAGCAACAGGCTCCATTGATCCTTTATTTATTTATTTATTTAGTTTTTGTTGACCGGGTAAGTGCACTAGACAAATCTTGCCTATTTTCAGGCACGACCCGAGGAAGGGGGATGCAGATGAATGCCAACTGACCTTGAACCAGATTAAGCTGTTGGTGGTATTTTTAGTGAATGAGGGAAATTTGGCCAGGACATTGGGGAAATTCCCCTACTCTTTTCGATAAGTGCCGTGGGATCTTTAACATCCACCTGAACTACCACCAATCCAGGCAGATGGGACCTCGGTTTAACGTCTCAACCGTTGACACTGGGGCCCCCTGGAGACAGAACCCCCGAGTCCACCCCGAGAAGGTGCGGCAGCACCAGGAACGACAGCTGCCACAGCCCCCTCTGGGGAGACAGACCAGTCCCCGATCTCCAAACCGCCCTCCCCGATGGGTTCCAGGCCACCTCCAGCCTTGGAATCCTCAGAGGAAGATAGTTGGGGAGACTCAGGAATCGGAACACTGGGCTGCCTGACACCACATTCCAGAAAAGACTCTGATTCTGAAGAATTGGGGAACCAGGTCTGGTCAACTTCCGAGTCATCTGCCTCTGAGGAGGAGACAAACAGAAGGACCTCGATGCTGGCAACTCCTAGAAGTTCCTTGAGAAATGGCACTGCTAATGGCGCCGGTGCCATGCATGGCACCGTACAGTCCTGGCACATCGCCCGCAGCTCCAGGACCCGGTCTCGACCCGCTCACAGCTCCAGCCAAGTTCTTGACCTCAACCACGGCACCTGAACCCAACACGGTGTTGCTCACGGAGTCGACCGGACCCATGGCGCCATGAGCAGCGCCGAGAGACAACATGGCATGCACATGGCGCTGCCC
The DNA here is from genome assembly GCA_016271365.2 of Neoceratodus forsteri. Lineage (NCBI taxonomy): Eukaryota > Metazoa > Chordata > Ceratodontiformes > Ceratodontidae > Neoceratodus > Neoceratodus forsteri. The sequence goes on along the minus strand of JADMNL010000033.1, from coordinate 18,460,347 downwards.
CGATCGCTGGCACCGCGGACAGTGCTGGAATTTGAGATGGCACCAGAAGGCAGCATCGAGGGTCCACCAATGCTGGGCCCAGCAACCATGGGCCATAACACTGGGGGAGCCTGCACCTCCGAAGAGGTGACTGCCAGGCGGTGTCTCCACCGCGGCCCCGGGAGGGACCACGGTGTTCCTCTGACACCACAAAAGAGGCCTCCTCCTTGGCAAGGCTGAAAGATGAGGAGGCCTCCTCCTCACCAGACTGTATAGGCCTGGGAGGGGACCCGAAGAAAGAGCCAAGAGACCTGGCCTGAGAGGCCCGAGAGCGACGCCGTCCTCCAAAAGTCGGCGGGGCCTTGCTGACTTTGAACACGTGGATTTTGAGAACACGGTGGTCCATCAAGAAGCAGGCATCGCATCTGTCCACATCATGGTTAGGTCCCAGGCACCGAAGGCAGACATCAAGTCGGTCCGTAATGGAAAAATGCCAGCCACAGAAGCACCGACGCATGGCAGCATGGCCTGCTTTCGACTTACGCTTAGCTCCCAAACCGGACATGATGTGAAATTAACTATAACACAGAAAAGCTCCCGACGCCGTTAAAATATTAAAGAAAAGAACGATCTTTCTCGCAACGGCGTCTGGAAAGCAAACTGAGATGGAGTCGTTGACGAAGTCACAGAGAAGGCCTAATGGCGTAGCACTGTAAAACTCATGCAGCAGGTGTTGCCTCGATGGCAGGAGAAACAGAACTGAGATGGAGGAGGAGTCTGCGGTACATAACAGCCGCCCCTCATGCACCACGCAGTGCACCGCTCTTGGGAGCGCCGTCGTCGACTCCTCTCAAAAAAAAAAATCTCCCATAGCAGGTGCGTGCCTCCGGCTAACACCCAAGCAGTAATGAATGGTGAAGACTGACAAAGGAAGATCATTAAAGAGAGTCTAGTCTGGAGAAGTGAGGCAGGGGTGGAAATGAAGACAACTTTGATGCAATCAAAACCAAGAAGGATTTTTTTGGTAAGCAACTCTCAGTGGACAAAAGGAGGAAGGGAGTTTTTATTCTTATAAATGGCTCCAAGCTTGGGGCAGAGTTTGGAGTGGATATGTGTGATGATAAGTCAAGTCGACTGTCCAGCCAGACACCAAGATACTTGAAGGTAGGGACTAATTTGAGTGAGGTACTGTCAACGGTAGAAAAGGAGGGGAGAGGGGAAGAGTTTGACCAGTTTTGGGGGAGGTACCAAATGGCATTGACACAACTTTCTTGGTGTTGACCATATGTTGATTTGCTTGGAACCAGCATAGCACCCTCATGAAGTCACTCGGTAGCTGGGACTCCACCTCTGGAGGTGAAGGACCGGAAGGGTGAAGGACTGTGTCATTAGTGTACATATTAATCTGGAAGGAGACACAGACAGACGGATGGTCATTTAGAAAAATGGAGAAAGGGACAGGGTCAAGGATGGCACGCTTTGAGGGATGCCAGCCTGACTGGGAAGAGGAGGGGACAGCGTGTCAGCTGCTTGAACACACTGTGTATGTCTGGTAAGATAGGACCTAAACCAGTCCATGGCAAGGGTAGCGAGACCAGTGGAGTGAAGTCTGGATAGAAGAAGAGGATGAGAGACAGAGACAAAAGCTTTAGCAAAGTCACTAAATATATCAGCAGTGATGTGTCCACAGTCCATACATCTGAGAATAGCATCAGTGACGAGGAGGAGGGAGGGAACAGTAGAGTGATTTTTCCTGAACCCATACTGAAACGAAGAGAGGAAGTCAGAGGAGTTAAGGAAATCAGGAAGCCTAGAGAAAATAAGGGTCTCCTGTACTTTAGCCAGGGAGGGAAGAAGGGATATAGGTCTGTAACTACTAGGCAATGGAGAGATCATCCCTCTGTGAAGTGGTAGCTCCCTGGCAAATTTCCAAGCCTGACAAACTTGATGCAGGCCGTGGACATAGGCTTGAAGAGTGGAATCATGAGCCCATCTATGCAAAGGATAAGGCTCCAAGGAGGAATGGGCTTCCCTGGTTGGAAGCTGGAGGTGCAAGAGGCCTTTGAAAACCTGTTTAAAAATGTTGTGGGGAAAAAAAAAACAGGTTACTCACCTGTAACAGTAGTTCCAGGAGTGGTAAATGTTGTTCATTCACACTCTTTGGCATGTCCCCTTCCGCTTTAAATCTCACCGGAAGTCTTCAAGCTGGCTTCTCCTCCCAACCAGGTGGTATATACCTAAGCTCCGCCCCATGACGCCAGATCTTAGCTCGCTGGAAGCCAGGTTGTGTGTGTCCGCAGCCGGAGAGGTCGGATGGGTCCATGTGGATGAACAACATATACCACTCCTAGAACTACCGCACAGGTGAGTAACCTGTTTTCTAGGAGCGTGATATGTTGTTCATCCACACTCTTGGCAGACTCCTAGCAGTTCTCAGGGAGGAGGGAGGCAAGGCACACACACCCTAACTTAGGGAACAGAGATTGGAGAACTGAGACCCCAAAACCAGCATCCCGGCGTGACTTGAGGTCAATGTGGTAATGGGTAATGAAGGTGTTTGCTAACTTCCAGGTAGCAGCCCGACAGATTTCCTGGATAGGGATGTCCCTGGAAGCAGCCACCGATGCAGCAGTATGGCAGGTAGAATGAGCTGTTATCCCTCTGGGAGGCTCCTTGCCCGCCAACTTGTAGCACAGACCTATGCATAATGTGATCCATCTTGCAATAGTCCGTTTTGCTGCAGGTCTGCCAGAAGCGGCTTCAGCGTAGGTGACAAACAGCTGGCGAACCTCTCCCCGAATTTCCGCTGTCCTCTCCTTGTAATAGGAGAGAGCACGTCTGAGGTCCAAAGTATGGAGCCTGTACTCGGCCTCCGAGGTGTAATTAGGGTAGTACACCAGCAGAGTTAACACCTGGTTAAGGTGAAACTCTGACACCACCTTCAGAAGGAATTTCGTGTGAGGGCATAGAAATGGAAACTACGTACCTACCGTAATTCTGATCTTTCTGTGTATCTTCACCATTCATCACCTTTGGGTAATTGGCCTTGGGTCATGACCCCGCAGGAGCTTTTTTTTGGGGGGGATGGACGGAGTCGACTCATCATCGGCGCCGCCCTCGAGGCTGATGCACTACATGGCGCTCGTGGGTTGGCCGTTAGGTGTTGTCGACTCCGCTCTCCCGCCAGTTCTGAGTCGCTGTAGAGGTGAGAAAAAGGTTGGGAGGGTGGGACAAGGAGGTCCAAGGGACAGACAATGGAAAAGATATATAAACTAAAAGGAGAAATAAATGACTGAGAGTACAGAACAAGTTCAAAGACTAAGGGTAGGGGCCCCAATCTCTGGAAGTAGAAAAGGAGGAGGGAGGGAGGGAGGCTAAGGATTTTTAGAAGTAAGGATAAGAGTGAGAGGGGACAGAGAAACATACCCTGTAACCTTGACCTGTCTCCAGTTTGTATAGGAACTGCGAAGGAGTAGCCAAGAGGTTAACTGCCAGAATTCAAGGCACAGAATCACTGGCAATAACTCCCACAAGCAGAATCGACTATTCTGGAAGAAAAGACAGGATACAGGGATATCGTCCCCCCTATCAAAAGGAGATTTTGGTGTAAGAAACCTAGTTTCTTAAATTAATTGAGGTTATGTCCAAAGGACAAGGAAATCAAAGGATTGCCGGGGAGAAGAGGAGAAGAAAAGAAAGAAGGGTAACTGCCAACCCCCACCCACAGGGGTGGAGTCGAAGCACTGAAGAAGGAGTGCCCCCTCATCCTGGTTTTTTTTATACTTTCTGTTTATCTCCTCCTGCCTACCCTCGGTGCCCACTCCTTCAGGCCGCTCATCACTATCTCCACCCCCTACTCTGGATCTGCCCCTAGAGTGCCTCACCTCTTACTTCCTCCTGCACAGCGGGGTCTGTCCAGAATCGGTGGTCTTGGATGGCCCAGAGCGGTCGTCATCTAGGACTACCGAGGGGTATTTCCCATTTTTCTGTGGTTTACCCTGTCCCAGCCCCCTGAGACACCAGCGCAAGGACGCAAGCATCCAGAGAGGAGACGTGCTGACGCACATCCCTCTCAAGCGCCTACAGACGTCCCCCCTCCTGACTCCATTAGACGGAGCCGCCAACCCTTCAAGAGCCCGGTTTACCCGGCACTTTCTCAGGCCAGCTGCGCATCTGCACCTGGTATCGCACCCCAAGAGGAAGGACAGCATCCATTAGGATGCTCAATCTTCCTTCCCCCTGCTGACCCGAGCTCGTTCCTGAACCTGGGTCACTGGCGTAGCATGAGGTGTGGCTTCCAGCACCACTGGGCCGCAGTGCCCCCAATCCTGACCACTCTGCCCCGAAAGAAAATTATCCCCCTATGTTCCCCAGTTTACCCCTCTCCTGACTAACAGAAAGAAGGGGGGCAAGAGAGGGGGAACAGAGAGGAAGGGGGGCCCAGAGACTGAGGCCCGAGGGTGCTGGAGGGTGGGATTGTGACGAATGGTGAAAGATACACAGAAAGATCAGAATTACGGTAGGTATGTAATTTCCATATCTTATCTGTGTCAGTCTTCACCATTCATCACCTTTGGATGATTGCCGAGCCCCCCCCCCCCCAAAGAGGGCTTATAACCCTAAGGGGCTGAGTCCCTTAGCTCTCATTGGGTGACACACTAAGAGGGAGAACCTTCACGGGTCTGGAGAGGCCCGAGAGTGGGGAGAGTGAGACGGGAACCCCCCAGAGGGGGCAGGAAGTTGCCCCGACAGACACCGCCTCACTCTACGGGAGAAGAGATAGGTTCTCTGGTGAGCGGAGTTAATCACCCTACACTGGGCCAAGGGTGACAACCGGGAAAGATGCATCCATGCCGATCGCCTAGTGCAGATTGCTGTCCCTACTACCCTGGTAGCTACTTCATTGGCATCATACGATGCCCTTGCTTGGTGCCTTGCTAGCTCCAGGCCATGTGCAAAGAGTGCTATGGCTTGTCTGGTTTGCTCTGTGTCAGGCATGGAGGCTAGGAGCTGACCCAGCCTGGACCACAGGAACCTGTCATAGATTCCATAGTGGGCCTTATGTGCTCCAATAGACAGCAGCAGCCATGCCGAGTAGAACGTCCTCCTCCCCCATAAGTCAAAATCTGAGGAATCTTGATCTGGGAGCCGACCATGGTGAGGGGCTCGAAGCCCATCAGGAGTGTCCAGTTGCGTCAATCCTAACTGAGGATGAGGCATGGAACCTGGAGACTCCGGGGGGGGGGGGCACAATACTTCTGACAGAGATCCCTAGGGGCAGGAACTCTGGAAAAGGGTCTCTGCCAGGAACACAACAGCACCTCCCAAAAGGGAGCAGCCAAGGGGGGCACCACAAGGGAGTCTTCACTGAAATCACCTAGAAGGGCATGCGCTGAGTGCTCTGGATTATGTTGAGTGGGAGGGGTGATGTGCAGGTCCTCTAACATCCTCTCAAGGAATCGCTGATACTCAGTGAGATCAGCAGCTGAGAAGATGTGGACAGACGGCTCCTCTCCCCCAGAAGAGGGGGATGAAGAGTCAGAGGACCTCGAAGGTTCAGAAGCTGGCTCCTCAGGGGGAGGTTGAAAGACCTGTCTGTCCATAGCCCTAACGTAAGAGGGAAACTAAGCAGCATGAGCTCTGAACTGCTCCCAGGAGAGAGGCCTGCTAGGACCAAGAATGCCTGAGAGAGCAGAAGAATGTGGCAAAGGAATGGGGGCAGAGCCAACAATGGGAATTGGCTGACCTCTGCCTGGGCTAGGGAACGCACCAGGAACCCCAGTGAAGGAAGGAGCTCCAGAAATCTCCACAGCCAACAGCTGATCAACCAAACTGGAACTGCCTAGGCTGCACCCTGAAGAATCCCCACTGTGTGGTGACCGGGGCCATGTAGGTCCAGAAGGACGGTCCCCTACCTCCAAAGAATGAGGCCCTCTCGAGGAAACCGAAAGGGAAGGGTGGAGATCCACACTACGGTTTCTCTCAAAACCCAGGTGGGTTCTGGAAAAAGGCCGCCGCACAGATCCCATGCACCGCGATCCCTTGGAATCCAAGAGTGCCCTCCTCCTCGAGAGAGCCAGCCTAGGAAGCTGGCAGCCCAAGTCAACCCCGGAAGGGGCTATCCAGGGAGCAGCACCCTTCCCTCCTGTGGGTGCTCCAATCAGCCCCAAAGTTGGTCGATCCAGGCACACCACCTGAGGGGGTACCACCGCTGAGGTGTCAGAGAACCTTCTGAGTCTAGGTTGCAGGGCAATGGTGGCCTGCACCACTGCCTGCTGGTCAGAACCCCTGACCCTGGCCCTGGCAGTCACTGTCCACTCTCCTCAGAAGGGGGGCTGACTCTGGCCTGTTGAGGACACTACCAGGGTGTCCACATGAGCAGCGCGACTGCCTGTCTGACTCAGAGTCCAACTCCTCCTCCGAAGAGGTGGAGACCGAAGTCCTGTGCTAAACAGTGCGTGGACACCTGCTGCCATCCGCACTGAACAGGGCACCAGAACCAGAGACTTCACCAGAGTCAGTGCCGGCACCCCCCTCTGCACCGTGAACAGTGCCAGAAGAGGACACGGCTCCAACAAGGGCAGCAGCCTCAGAGCCGGAGCCTGTCACGGCGCTGTCCCGACACACGGTGCCGCAAGCGGCATTGAGACCAGCAGCAGCGCCGAAGATGGCTCCGACCGCGCCCTTCGCACCGAGGCCAGAGACCCCTATGGTGCCTTCCCGCCCTACGGTGCCACGCATGGCACCGACAACAGCCCTGACAGTGCTCTCAGTGCCGCAAACGGCACCAAGCTCCGAAACCCCCACAGCGCTGTGCCCACACTCAGAGCTGCGAACAGCTGCAGAACTGGACAAAGTGCCATGCTCAACCATGGCGCCAGGGCGAGAAACAGGGACGGTGCCGTAGAGCCTCCCATGATGCCAACAGCACCACTGGTGCCGTAAACGGGCACCAACAGCAGCAACAGTGCCGAGTGGTGGACCGGCACCAACGATGGCACCATCAGGGCTTACGGCGCTGCGGACGGTGCCAAGGCTCAAGATGGCGCCGACAGACAGCATCAAGGATGACGCCAATCCAGGCCTTCCGAGCTGTGGGTACGACACTGGGGGAGCCTTAGCCCCCAAAGGGGCGATTGTCAAAGCGTTGCCTCCCGCCTGTGTCCTGAGGGAAGACAGAATGGGCCTCCTGCACTGCGGAAGGGGCTTCTGCCACAGCTAGGCTACAAGAGGCAGAGGTCCCCTCCTCCTCGGTCCATATAGAACCGGAAGAGGACCCAGAGGAAAGGCAGAGAGAACGCAGCTTGGCCCCATGAGTGCATGCCGGACTCCCGAAAGTCAGCAGAGCTCACCCCACTTTCCATGCACATTGCTCGAAGACCCGGTGGTCCATGGAGAAACAAGCATCACACGAATCCATGTCATGAAGCGGGCCAAGACATGCGAGGCAACGGTTATGCTGGTCAGTGATGGAGTACTTATGGCCGCAAGGGCAACGTCGCATGGGGGGGGCCATCCCATCTTGGAAATCTTCTTGCCATCCGACCTAGACATGACCCATGAGAAAGAAACACCAAACAAGACCCGATGTTGCAAAACAAAATAAATAAGGAACAGTCTTACCAGGCGACATCGAGTAGGCTAACAGAACCGACAGGAAAATGGGAGCCGACGGACTTCGGCAAGGAGTCGACATGGAGTCGAATAATTTGGAGAAATTCAAACTGCGGAAGATTTGAGGAAGGCCTCTCAGAAGTTTCTTCTGCAAGCATCCCATGAGGTGACCTCGACGGCGGGAAATGAAGAACTGGTGGGAGGGCGGAGTTGACAACACCTAAAGGCCAACCCATGAGCGCCATGCAGTGCGTTGGCCTTGAGGGTGACGCCGATGGTGCGTCGACTCTGCCTATCCCCCCCCCCCAAAAAAAAGCTCCTGCGGGGTCATGACCTCTGGCCAAGTACCCAAAGGTGATGAATGGTGAAGACTGACACAGATAAGATCAACCTTGTCCCTGTGGAAGACCAGATAAGAGGAGTCCACCGAAAGCACCCGGAGCTCCCCTGTCCTTCTGACAGATGTGATAGCCACCAGGAAGATCGTCTTCCACAAGTGTGACAAGGCATACTTGTGCATTGGTTTGAATGGCTTGCCCATGAGCTTTGCCAGTACCAGCAGAAGACCCCATGGAGGTGGAGGTTCACGCACAGGAGGGGATATGTGATCCAGGTCATTGAAAAGTGCCCACCAGTTCCCTGCAGCGTCAAGGACTGTCCTGCTTTTGGTAAGCAGAGATGGCTGCCAGGTGATCCCTAAGGGTCGATGACTATAGACCCCCTTTGGAGAGAGACCAAAGGTAGTCGAGAATGTTAGCCACTGGACAGGACAGAGTATCCAGGCCCTTGCCCTGACACCAAATGGAAAACTGTTTCCATTTGAAGGCATAACATTTCCTGGTCGATTCCTTTCTGGATGCCTACACCACAGTGTAGACATCCTCGGAGAGGCCCAAAGCCTGGAACTCTAGCCTCTCAGGTATCAGGCTGTGAGGTGCAGGGACTGAAGGTCTGGATGAAATACCTTCCCCTGACTGAGTGATATCAAGTCCTGGCATGCTGCCTGCAGCTGAGGCTGAGGAGATCTGAATACCAGAACTGGTGCAGCCAGTCTAGGGCTACCAGGATCACTTTCGCCTTGTCCCTCTTCACCTTGAGGAGCACCTTGTGGATCAAGGGAAATGGTGGGAAGGCATAGAGGAGGCCTGGGGTCCATGGCCTCGAGAAGACATCCCCCTGCAGCAAGCCCTGCTGAGGGGGGCGGGCATAAAACAGCCTCAGCTTGGTGTTTTCCCTGGAGGCAAACAGATCCAACATTGGTTTGCCCCAGTGGGAGAACAGGCTGTAAGCTACCTCTGGATAGAGGGACAACTCATGGGATGTCTGGCCTAAGCGGCTGAGAGCATCTGCCAGATGGTTTGACGCTCCTGCCACATGGATAGCTAGGAGATCTGCCTCTAATCGGCTCACCAGGGTCCAGATGTGGAGCACCTCCCTGCACAGCAGAAGGGAGTGCATGCCGCCCTGTTTGTTGAGGTAGTACATGGTCGTGGTACTGTCCATCTGGACTTGAACCACTTGACCCCAGAGCTGAGGAGCAAAAGTTGACAGTGCCTGTCTGATTGCCCTGAGCTCCAACAGGTTGATGTGGCATCGGGACTGCTCGGGGGTCCAGAGCCCGTGGGCCCTTTCATCCCCCATGTGGGATCCCCAGCCCATGAGAGAGGCATCGGTCATGAGGACGACCATCGGCTCAGGGTGGACAAACAGGATCCCTTTCTGCAACCGGTCTGGGGCGGTCCACCATTGGAGAGCGTCCCACATCTTCTGGGTTACAGTGACAGTTGGTCGAAATGACTGTGGCGCTGAGTCCACTGGGTGGCCAGCTCCCATTGGAGGAGGTGCATGTGCAACCGGACCCAATGGACCACTGAGGTGCATGCTGCCATGTAATCCAGAAGGCACAGAAAGTCCCGGGCAGGGTGCAATTGCCCAACCAGAAATGATTGGGCAAAGGAGGAAAGAACCTACACCCTGTCCACCGGGAGCTGAGCTCTGGCTTGACAAGAGTCGAACTCTGCCCCAATGAAGCCCATCACCTGAGATGGCACAAGTTCGGACTTGGCCTCGTTGATCAGGAGGCCGAGCTGGAAGCATGTCTGGAGGGCCAGGTCCCTGGACCTCTCCACCTCCTATTGGGTGGATCCTGCTAGAAGCCAATCGTCGAGGTAAGGATAAATCCTGACCCCCCCCAACCCCTGAGATGGGCCGTCACCACGGCAATGCATTTGGTGAAGACCTGTGGGGCCGATGACAGGCTGAACGGCATGGTTCGCAACTCGTACAGGGTTTCTTTGACCCTGAAGCAGAGGAACCGCTGATGGGACAGATGGATTGGGACATGAAAGAACGCGTCCTGCAGGTCCAGTGAACAAAACCACATTTCGCTCCAAGGATGATATGATCTGTGACAGAGCGACCATCCAAAAGGTGCGTGACCTGAGATATTGATTCAGGTCATGCACATCTAGATTGGGGTGCCAGCTCCCCGTCCGCTTGGGCACCAGGAAGTACCTGGTGACAAAGCCCGGGTCTGCTGGAGGATCCGCCACTGGAGCAACTTCCTCCTTGAGGAGGAGCTGAGTGATGTCGTCTTGGAGAGCCGACTGAGTCTGAGTGGATACTCTTTCCTCCCAAGGGGTGTGGGCTTGGCTTGGAGGGTACTGCTCAAATTCCAGAGGCAATCCCTGACCGACCACTTCAAGAACCCACCTGTCCAAAGTGACAACAAATCAGGCAGAAAGGAAGTGGCAGAGCTGGCCCCCAACGGGAGAACCCAGAACTGAGGTGACAGGAGAGGGGTTGACAGCCCCCACCCCATCACTGAGCAGACTTGGAGGAGGAGACTCCAGGACCTGAGCCTCGGCCTCCTTTTTGGGCCTGTTGGGGTCTGGGCCTGGGCCGAAGGCACCAAGCTTGAGCCTGCTGCTGATGCTGGTGCTGCTGTCCACCTTGAAAGAAGGACTGTTGAGCCGCAGGGGAAGAATGATGAAAAGGCTTCTTTTTCTTCTGCTAGTTCTTGCCCGAAGAGCCCTTGGCAGAAGTAGCATCCAAGGTGGCACTGGACTGCTCAATGCGCTGAAAGTGACCAGCCACTTCTGGGCCGAACAAGTTGGTCCCGAGGTAGGGTACATCAGCTAGTTTGTGCTGGGTATCCTCCGGAAAGGAGGAGAGCCTCAGCCAAGCCCTGCAATGAGAGGCAACTGTGGCAGTCATCGAGCGGGCACTAGAATCACCAATGTCCAGGGCCATCTGAAGCTGCTGTGTGGCAACTGCTCAGCCCTGATCTCAGACCTGCTTGACCGTAGTCTGCATGTCCGCGGGGAGATGTGGGAGGACTTCATCTAGTGACCCATGAAGGGCGTGAGAGAAGTGTGCCATGATGATAGCCAAACTTGCCTGACGAAGGCCCAAGGAAGAAGCTGCATAGACCTTCCTGGCTGAATGGTCCAAAAGCTTGGACTCTTTATCAGGAGGTCAGTCAGTGTCAGCAGAATTGGCAGTATGCCTGAACACAGAGGCGGTCACTAGGCTCTCGGCCGAAGGGTGCTCTATGAACCCAGCAAGGGATCCCATGGGCACCGCATACTTGTGGGCCATGTGGACAGATGGAACTGGACAAAAGGCAGTGCGCTGCCAAAGTTCTTGGGCTGGGACAACAATAGCTTCAGCCACAGGAAAGGCTCTGTCAGGGTATCCCCTCTCTTAAGGATGTCCGTAAGAGGGTACTCTGCCTTTTTCTGGATTGGCTCCAGGGGCATCCCTGTAGATTCAGAGATGAGATGAAGGATCCCTTAAAAAGACGAGGGACCTTCCACCGTCTCCAGACCAACGGTCGAATCATCATCACCTGGATGTGAATGCAAGCTGGTGATGTCCAAATCCGAGGAATCCGGATATAAAGGCCTACCACACAGGTCACTTTCGACCTGCCGAGGGCGGTCCAGGGTGACCGTGACCGACAATCGCTGGGGAAGCCCAGTGTCAGGTCTGTCTTCCTTAAGAGGAGCCCCCTCTCACAGGTTGTTTGGGCAGTAGTTCCACCACAATCGGTGGAGAGACTGTGTCGGGCCGAACAGGTAGTTTTGCCGGCTTTGCGGGCTGAGGAACCAATTTAATCAGCTCCGAAGGAGTCGGCTTCGGCCTAGGAGGTGAAAGCCAGGTAATGGCCAGTGTAGAAGCTGCTGTGGGTTTGTGCCCAGTCAAAATGAGCTGTTGCCACATGAGGTCCTCGTAGCACCAAAGGAGTTTCCACTGGAGCCTCTCCTCATCCGAGGAGGATGAGGACAACTGATAGCATCACCTCTTTTTAGAGCACTTATGGCTCTTCCTTGGCCTGTCAGTCGAGGGGTTCCAAGACCTCGATCAAGATCGGGCGGGCAGACTTGGTTGCTCGGGAGTCACCGGCAGGATCGGTGATTTCCCAGGATCAAGGACCACATATTCTATTGGAGTCACAGCAAGCTGGGTCTCATCATCTGGAAAGACCAGATTAGGATCGATCACGATTTTGACCTTATCGACAGATAATTCGGTTGACTGACCAGACGGCAAAGCCGAAAAGTCAGCGGCCGAAGAAGCGATCTCGACCGAAGTTGAGAACGCATACTCCTGGGACAGAGATCTCTCCTGCTCTCAAGAACATCTTCGTTGAGACGAAGACGCTCCCGGATCCTTCTCCCTCTTATGGGATCGGGAGGAGTGTGCACCCGCAGGTGCCTCTCTCTTGGTTGGGAGAGACTGGCACAGCTCTCAGAAGGAACCCAAGAAGGTGGAGCCCAGGTTGAGTGGAACGAAGAAGCTCTGAGAGGAATCCGCAGCACGAGCCGCTTCCTCCTCAAACACTTGCATGTGTTCCAATTGCTAGGCGGATCCCACAGCTGCAGAAACTTCCCACCAAGCCTCCTTGGATTTCACCGGAGGGCTCCTCTTCTCCAGCCTCCCCAGCTTTAGGCAAAAGTGCTGAAATCTCTTCCTGGACCAGAAGAAGGTGTTCCCGGGAGTACAATGACCTTGGGGGAGGGTGACGAGGTGGTTTCTGGAGAAACTCTATTGAGTGTCCTTCTGCGATCAGCTGGAGCACCCAGGAATCTGAAGTTATCCTCTCCCAACCCGGGAGGTGGAGGGAAAAACTCCCTTCTACCGGTTCCTCCAGAAGGCCCAGAGGCTATGGGAGAGAAAAGGAGTCAGGCAGTGTGGGGCAGCGTCACGGCTGAAGCACCCGCTGCTTTTTTGGGCGGAGGGGTGCTTGGCAGCTGGAGGGGCCCAGCATTTAGCGGCCCGCTTTCCCTGGGGTTTTGCCTTTGGCCAATTCCGTCTGCAAAAGGGACAGTGCTGCGTCAGATCGGTGATAATGTTCTTGACATCACCACTGAACAACATCGAACCCCGGAAGGGCGCTTCCTGAATAGCGGACTGCACTTCCGGGACCAACCCTGACACACGGAGCCAGGCATGATGCCATAAGCCTATGGAGAAAGCAGAGCTCCTACCAGCAGTGCCCACTGCATCGCAAGTAGCACGGAGCATGTGCCAACTGGTCGAACGTGAAGAGCGGACGAGGTCAGCCACTTCCTGTTTGACTTGAGAGTCCAGAAGGGAGTCTGCCTTCTGGTAATCCGCCATGTGACCGACATAATTTAGGGCCCTAATACCCAGAGTGGAAGAAGCATAGATCTTCTTCCTGTACTGGTCCAGAAGACGGGATTCTTTGTCAGGTGGAGACGAGCTCAGATGTTTCAGGTTAGCTGTCTGGCCATGAGCGGCACTAATCATGTCTGAATCAGCTAGAGGGTGAGAATCTAAAAAGTCAACACCTTCGGGAGCCTGATATAGCCTGTTCGACTTCCGAGAAAGTGGGGCTAAAGCCGACGGCTGCTTCCAAATAGTGGAAACAAGATCGGCATGAGGCTCAATCCAGGGTGGCGCCAAGGTAGGAGCTGTCACAGGCAGATCCAGATGCTCAGCCAGTTTCTTACGCTGGGGATCCAGCTCCAAGGAATGCCACTTATGAACCTCCTGGATTTTGTGCAGCAACTCCGTAAAAGAAGGATCCTCCAGAGGGGACTTCGGAGGAGTCCTTGGCCTGGGCTTAGACGGAGAGCATTGCTCGTCGTCCAGCTTGGAACAACCGTCGGAGTCGTCCGAGGAGGAAGAAGAAGAAGAAGATGATGATGATGAGGAAGACTTCCTCGCCCGGCATGGGGGAGGAACGGACCTCTTGGGAAGCCCTCATGGAAGCGTGTCCTGCCTCGCCCTGGAGCCAGAGGGTTCGGCCCTGGTGTCCGGAGGTGGGGAAGGAGTCTGTCGTCGTGGACGTACGGGAACTGGAACTGGCACTGTCGTTGAGAGATGACTCTCAACCTCTCTGGTGAGCTGAGCCTTGGCCTCAGCCCACCAGGAGGCCAGAGTCTCCTTCAAGTCCACTGGTGGCTGTAGGGCAGTGGAGGTGGAGGAGGAGGGGGATACGGGTGTGGATTATACCTGTAAGGCGCGTATCAATAACCCGACAGCGGGAAGCCCAGCGTCGGGTATTGAGGCACCAAGTAGTGCGACGTTGGATAGGACGGTGTCAGGTATTGGGGCGCCGGATACTGTGCAGCCAGGTAAGACAGCGTTGGATACGATGGGGTCAGATACCCGGGAACCGAGGGGTCTGCCTAGAGCAGATGGCTGGCCAGAGGGCCCACAGGTGGGTCTGGAGCAGAAGGCCTGGTTGGCGGAGGGCCCGATGTTGGAGCAGCATCTGGGAGCGGGATGTCGCCCAGGGTCGGCAAGACCGGCGTCGGGGCCAGCGGCCAGGGAGCTGGCATCGGGGCCGGCGTCCGGGGAGCCGACGTCAGGTCGGTTGGCCCAGCGGGCGGACGGTCTGACAGAGGCACAGCAGGAACCTCGGCATCGCCTGGGGATGGAGGGGAAAAATCCCCGGGGTCAGGCTGAGGAGACCCAGGGTCCCTGGAGGGCAGTGAAGGCTGCAGGGAGCCAGGAACGGCGGATGTGGGAGGGTCCGGTGTCAGCTCAGCCGCCATGCGGATGCCGGGCAAGCCTACGTCCGACTTATCAGCGGGGTCCGGGCAGACACCAGAGGAGCCGACGTCTGACTTAGCAGAACCGTCGCTCGATGCAGGTCGTGAGGGAGGGCTGGCCTGATCGGGTGGAAGAGGGGCCGTGCGCCGACCCGAGGGGTTGGGTGACTTATCGACCGTCTCCGTGCGGGCATCGGAGGAGCCGATGTCTGGCTTACCGGAGCCGCTTGAACCAGTAGGCCACACAGTGTCGGCTTTACCGTGAGCGGAGGCCTCCAATAGCCCAGAGGCGCACGAAGGGCCCACGTGCGAGCCAGATGGGCGGGCCGACGCTGCTTTGGAAACCTCCAAGGTGGCAGTCGTGGATTGGTTCCCCGGGGGGACATTACTTAAAGCACGGTGACTCCCGAAGAAGACGCGGTGGATGAGGAGCCCGGTGCTTCTCCTTGATTTTTTTTCTTGCGATGGCCTTTGGGGGAAGTGGACGCATGCTGGAGCTTTTTTAACTCCTTTTCCATGGAGGACATTTTCTTCTTTAAAATATGGGCCTCCAGGGACTGCTGACACTGTCTGCGGGTGGCCGCGTTGAATTTAAGACAGTGCTGGCACTTCTCCACTTGATGATCTGGGCCTAGGCAGAAGAGGCACTGGGAATGGCCATCCTTGTGCGGGAGTTGGGCGCCACATTAGTCGCACTTATTCTTGTGCTCGGAGGGTGTAGGGGACGACATAGACCAACAAATACCTGACAAAAATTAGAAAAATCGAAAAGAACTCGGTAAAAACTACTAACGACTGAGGCTGATGAGCATTGAACTTTACCGCCAGGCGCTGACATGAGCTAACAGTGGGAAAGAACTGGAAGGCGGACGTGGGGAACCGCCCCTTTATACTGATGTCGCATGATGTCGGTCACCTGATGTGGGGGCGGTCCCCCGCCAGAGACTGCTAGCTAGAAATTTTTCCGTGGGGTCCTGACGCCTGCCGGCGTCAGTCCTATATGTAATTACCTACTGCAAGAGCCCTCTTGAAGTAAGATCTCTGTCTATTACTAGCGCCCTTTTTTTGGTTGTAGAACTGGGATCTATACCAGTGCCAATCTTTTTTTTTTCCAACTTCTCTTTCGCTCTGGTCATGGCCCTCGGAGCCTCTCTCAGGCATCCTGCCTGTTCCTGCCCAGCTGAGATCCCCTCAAACTTGAGCCTCCTCTCTCTCCCCCCCAACAGCCAGTTCCCCCAGTTTAACCCCTCTGGGGTGGGGCTGCCCCTCCTCTTTGGGCGCTCTTAATGATTAGACTCTGACTGTAGGTGACGGCCCGGGTGGAGGAACTGGAAGGCCAGGCGAGGTGGATCCGGTGGTGGGCATGGGGGTCAGGTGCCGTCACCTACCCTGTGGAGCCAGGCTTTTCCTGTGTTCTGGTGCCCTTTCTCCCCTCCCTCCCCCTTTGTGGTGCACTCTGACGCAAGGCGCATGGCAACCCTGCCTGCGTCAGCCACGTAGACATGCAGCCAATGCACTGCAGTGCCCCCAATCTCCACTGGAGCCGCTGATGCACTGGACAAGCCCCAGTCCCCCCCCCCGGGGTAGGAGAGCAGCTCAACAGGTGCTCCTGAACTCAGGTCACCGGCGTAGCGCGAGGTGTGGCGTCCAGCACCTTAACCCTCATTGCCACTGGGCCGGCGTACCAGTGCCAATCTTAACAGAAACCCAGTAATACTGTCAATTGTGCACAGGTGGCTGCTGGACCCTTACAGACAGTCCTGACACAGATACCAAGGTCCAGTAATATGACAAAAAAGATTTCCTCATAATTGCCAATCCAGAGAGAACCCCCCCAGGCACTGTTTAATTTGAAATCCACTGCAGGTGCCTTGCGGTAAACCCCACGAGGTCTGAGGTAAAAAACAAGGCAACTGTCCCTAATTCGACGGTTCCCACAAGAATTTGTCCAAAAATGAAGGGAACCGTTGAAAATAAGCACCCGCGATAAAATTAGGTTTTAAAATGAAAGTTGCGGTAAAAGTAAAGTCAAAATAGCGCTGTCGTGCTAGAAATAAAAAATGTGCGCCACACTAATTAAAAAAGTAAAACTTTCACTCAGCACCCCAATAGAATTAATTTATGAGGAAACGTTTACCAAGATAAGCGCTAGGAGGCTGTCAACAAGGAAAGTTGAGAGACACCTCAGGGGCAATGTTGCTCAGTCTAGGGGAGAAAAAATTCTGAAGCCTTTAACAGCTCTCACTCAGCTCACACCCCTTTCTGTCTTTTTATTGGCTTGGCCCTAAGCGCATTTAAATATCTCTTAAAGGCACACCTCCGGGGCAGTTGCACCTAGCCAGCTAAGTGTAAAAGTTACTGATGCTAAAGGACTCCTGGGGTCAGAAGAGATGATTTCCACAAGAGATGAGGGAGATTTGGGGAGAAGTGTACAGCACAGCTACAAGGAGGGAGGGATACTAAGGATGTATAAGGGGGGGACATTCCTGGAGATAAAGTTCCACACAACAGACAAAACTGATCCCCCCCAAGCAATTACACCCTCTTAAGTGTGATTTCCCCCCAAGAATGTATAAGGGGGACATCCCTTGGGATAAAATTAAAAACAGGGACCGAACCGATCTTTCCCCTCGAGCAATTACTCCCTCTTAAGTGTGATCCCTCCCCCAGAATATATAAAGGGGGGGACATCCCCGGGGATAAAGTTACAAACAGGAACAGATAGAATCAATCTTCCCCCCTGAGCAATTACTCCCTCTTAAGTGTGATCCCCCCCCCCAGAATATATAAAGGGGGGGGGGACATCCGTGGGGATAAAGTTACAAACAGGAACAGACAGAATCAATCTTCCCCCTCAAGCAATTACTCCCTCTTAAGTGTGATTCCCCCACCCCAGAATATATAAGGGAGGGGACATCCCCGGGGATAAAGTTACAAACAGGAACAGATAGAATCAATCTTCCCCCCTGAGCAATTACTCCCTCTTAAGTGTGCCCCCCCTAGAATATATAAAGGGGGGACATCCCTGAGGATAAAGTTACAAACAGGAACAGATAGAATCAATCTTCCCCCTGAGCAATTACTCCTTCTTAAGTGAGACCCCCCCCCGAATATATAAAAGGGGGGGACATCCCTGGGGATAAAGTTACAAACAGAGCAGATAGAATCAATCTTCCCTCGAGCATTACTCTCTCTATAGGATCCCCGAATATATAAAAGGGGGGAGACATCCCTGAGATAAAGTCAGAAACTGGAGCAGGTACAACAAATCTTCCCCTTCAACCAATTGCTCCTCTTAAGAGTGACTACCCCCCTCTCAGAATGAAAAAAGGGGGGGGGGGAGACAGTCCTGGAGATAAAGTTCCAAACAGGAACAGACAAACTTGATCCTGCCCCCTCCGAGCAAATACTCCCTTTTAAAGACAGTGTTATCCCCCACAGAATGTATGAGGAGGGACAGCCGTGGGGATAAAGGGCCAAAATGAAACGAATGACTTAATGTACCTCCCCGGCCCCGAATCATCTAACCACAGTGTGATCCCACATATAGAGGGACTGCCAAGACCCCACCCATACCCCTCACCACCACTGCGTAAATGGAATGCATGGGGGGGAGCACCATGTACAAAGTATGAACAGAAAACCCATGTGCGCTCCTGCCCTATCTCTCGGTACATACCTTGGTTAGAAGTTCCTGCAGAGAGAGGAAGTCATTGGATACGACAGCTGTGCAGGCGAGAGAAGGGAGTAGGTCCTCTAACAATGCAGCCCGCTCCTGTGCAAAGCAGAGAACACACACATACCGTTATTTTATCAATATCTCCTTGCTTTCCTTCCTTCATTTACATAATTTAGAAACAAAACAAGATTTCTATATGTAAAATGATGAGGACAGACCTACTGAGGTGTAACAACTTGTTTGATGGGTTGCCAGCGGCAGCAATGTGTTTTTATAAAGGTTTTTATCCTCTGTGGCCTAAGTGGGGAGGCTATCAGTCCTGCACCTGCCTTCCTCCAACTGCCAAGCACCTCCCCCGAGGACTTACCAGACTGGGAGAATCCCCCAGAGATTACCATCTGTGGCAGGGCGGGGAGAGGGCCTCCCTTCCCCACCGGAAATACATATTCAGATAGCGGGCCGGCATCCTCAGGTGGCGGTGCAGGTCGGGAGCCAGCAGGCAGGGTTTCACAAAGTCCGCTCAGCCATTTTCCCTGTTTTTCTCCCCAGCACCCCTCCCCGTCGTGGTATGGACATCAGTGCTGTGGATGCACACACGTGCTGCGTTAAGTTGACAGCACCCACTCTCCAGCCTGCACTACCACCAGACCTCCACCTGGTGGCAGTGAAGGGCAGAGCGGTGACCTTCCCCTCCCCCGAAGAGGAGAGCAGTCCTCTCCCCCTGGCTGACCCTCAGCAACCAAAGCCCCCTCCTGAACCCAGGTCATGGCTTGGCAGGTGGTATCGCTACTGCTGAGCTGCTGGGCCACCTACCAGTGGCAGCAAATTACAGGACAAGAGATATACGAGGGAAAAGGCGACGGCTTGCGGTAGAATGACGAATTTATCTCCACTGATGAGTAAGATCCATGACTCACGAGTGGCAAAGCCAGGATTTAGTTATGAAGGGCTTACCTCACGTGTGCAGATAAATGTGATATTTCACTGCAGCTCATCATGGGTGTGAGGTATTGGTGGATATCCGCATGCCCTGGGGTGTGATGAGGCCGACACTGCAGGCAGAGGCCTTACATCCCCTGGAAGTGCAGGCATCCACCAATACCCCACACCCTGAAGGGTTTTATTGGGCTTAGAAAATGGATTGGGCAAATATAAAAACAAATCTCTATACGAGACCCCCCCCAAAAAAAACCATACAATTAAATATTGCTTAGAAAATGTAGAGTCTCTCCACAGATAATTTCTTCCTATCAGCCACTTGTCTTTCTAGACATGCAGTAGACGGTTTGTTTACCATGGAACATAAGAATTCAATGTTCTGCAGTATTCCTCTAACAGAATGTCCCCCCCCCCTGGAAACATGGAATGTTAACATGGAATCCATAAATTGAAAATTCAGTCAAAATCCACTGGCAAGTACTCACTCAGCTACACAAAGGCCTCTTATAGAGTCAGTGGTTCAATTTTATCTGGGGCTGGGTGAGCAGCAGAGATTACGCAGTCAACGTGGTTAGGCTGGGAGAGGGATTTTTCATGGACATCAGTGAAACGCCAGAAATTAAAAATCCAAATTAGTGCTTAATTTTTTTTATATAGTTTATGTGTATAAAAAAAGGATCATGAGTAGAAAGAACATTCAATTATCTACATTTTTTTTATTTATGGGAGTTTTATTTTTAGGGCCTAGTTGAAACTTTTTGTATAAGAGTAAAGGTGGCAGCCATGTTTATGATGGAATTCAAGAATGAGTGATGTGGCTCATGAATTCTGTACGTGATTTGTCCAAATTTCAGCTCACATGCTGGACCTTTTTTTATGAGGGGTATTGGCACATAAACATATGCCAATGGAATGGCAACAGCCAATAAGAATACAGTATTTAACATGCCAATTTTTATATATTACATGGTTTGTAATCCTTTTATTAGTATTTCACCTTGTTTTAGCTTACATCTGCCTTTCTTTCCATAACTATCTGGGTGACCACTGGTGGTAGTGTAGTGACGGTATAGTGGGAGGGGGGATGTCAGCTGTTCTTCACTCTGTATGCATTGCATGAACAAGGATGAAGCCCCTAGAGTGCAGGCGTCCCAGAGGGTGACGATGTCAGACACCAGGAAAAACCAAGCCCGACTCCCACGGGATGATCCCAGGCACGTTCTGGACCTGACCCCAGCCACTGTCCACTCAAGACACACCCTGGAAACTCCGGACTCCGTTAGCTGGAGGAGGTGGAAGGATGGGTGCAGCTCAGTTGAACCCCATCATGGCAGGAGAGAGCCACTAGAGCTGAAGGTAAGACGTGGTAAGTGGCAGAGGTGCTGGGGCTGGGGAAGCATAAATTGTGATTATAAAAAAAAGTGTGAAACTTAGGACTACAAACGCTGGGGGGGGGGGTGAGTCCAACTTCAGTGTTAACACACACTATAAAATGTTCACGCCCATATTAGCCAACCATCTGGCTAAGAACCTTCTGCGCCTCGTCTGGTGACCCAGGATTAGGACTGGACTCGGGAGAAGGGGTGGGCAGCCCAGAGGGGCTGGGGTGGTGCTGTTGCATGGCAATACTCGTAGCCGGGGAAGACTGGTGCCGAGTTTGGCTGCCGCAGTGACCTCCCCCTCCCTGTGCTGCTGCATGTGTGAGGAGTGAGAGGGCACAGCACCAGTGTCAGTGGGAGGTAGGCAAGATCCAGGGACCAGAACCCCAAGGAAAAATTCCATGCCTCCTAGTAGGGGGTCAGACAGTGGGGGAGCAGCTGGGAGGTCGCTGGGCATCAGTCCGAGAGTCAGGCAAAGGTGACAGTCTGGAGGGCAAACAGCTGTAGATATATAAAAAAGCAAAACTGGAAAAGACAGAAAGGAAGATGATGTAGAAAGTAAACATGAAATAAAACAAGGGAAAGAAGAACATCACAGTGACTGGCAACCCTTAACACAGTCACCCTTAGAAAAGGAAGCTGAAGGAGGATACGATCAGTCTTTCGCATACTGAAGGGTGTTGGCAACATTGAACAGATGGAGATGTCTGATCTAGTATGTTCTAACAAAATGTAGGGACCTGCCCCAAAGGGCAGAGGGCTTAAATTTAGGGGTAACATTAGAAAGCACGTCTCTTAGAGGGTGTTGAAGCTATGGGACAGCCTATCAGCAAATACACTGGGCATGATTTAGCAGATGTAATGGATCAAGAACACAGGGGCACGAGTGGAAACCGATGGAAGGAGGTTCAAGAGGGATGTGAGGATGTTTTATTTTATACAAAGGGCGGTACTTCTCCCAGATGGGTGATGAATCTATGGAAAAGATTACCAGCAGTTGCATTTGAAGAAGGTACAGGCATTAGTATAAGCCTGGACACATTTCTGTTTACCAAGGGAATCAATGGGTT
Organism: Neoceratodus forsteri; assembly: GCA_016271365.2. Lineage (NCBI taxonomy): Eukaryota > Metazoa > Chordata > Ceratodontiformes > Ceratodontidae > Neoceratodus > Neoceratodus forsteri. The sequence continues at coordinate 18,438,662 of JADMNL010000033.1, read as the reverse complement.
CCCTGGGTGGTAGAGAGGGTAGGGAATCCCTTTAAATTAGTTCATGTTTGCACACAAACTTATTCTATTTCCGCTTATGATGCGGACGGGCGGGGGCATGATGGACCCAGAGACCTTTCTGGCCATTAATTAAGATGTAACTATACAAGAAATACTAAACAAAAGACAGAAAATCAGATATCTTTGTACCTCTGTGTCCTTGCTCTTCAGCCAACCCAGCTGCAACGTTTCCCCAATGTAGCGCAGGAACTTGCGGTCTCGGAGACCAACCCCAATGATTTTGAAGGGGCCACGACTCGTGAAGCTGCTTGAAGTTGACTCTGCCATTTGACTTCCTTGAGGAAAGGTGAGTGCTAAAACACTGCTGCTGCTGTTCTGATTGTGAAGGAAGCTGCTAGTATTGAGAATGTGTGCACTGTGACATCATCAGCCTATCACCCTATTGTGACATCATTAACCATTCACTACACACCTGATATTTTACATAGGAACATAGAAAATTACACAGAATTACGCAGAATGTGATGGCAGATAAGGGGCACTGGGACTACCCAGTCTACCTTTTTTTTTTTTAACTACCTTACTGCTATAATTTCTTTCTGCATGTCCCATGCACATTTGAACCCCACCACTGTTTTTGCCCCCACTACCTCCACTGGAAGGCTGTTCCTGGTATCCACCACCCTTTCTGTGAAAAAGTACTTCCTCACATCCCTCCGGAATTTCCTCCTTTCAGCTTCATAGCATGACTCCTTGTTACAGAGCACCTTTTTCTCTGAAAGATACTCCCCTCCTATACCTTATTAACCCCGTGAGGCATTTAAAGATCTCTATCATATCCCCTCTCCCTCCTCTCCTCCAGGGTGTACATATTTAGCTCCTTTAGCCTCTCTCGTAGGGCTTTTTTTGCACTCTGCACCATTTTGGTAGCCCTCCTCTGGACTGCCTCCAATCTGTGTATGTCCTTCTTGAGATGTGGATGAATGCCAGGCGAAAGAAGACCTGGGGGGGGGAGTGTTCATGCCCTGTCACCCAGGCAGCTGCGGCACCCATCAGGTATATAAGAACATATAACAAAGCCAGCAAAACAATGCCATTGGGTCTACCAAGGCTGCCTGTAATGCAAGGTCCTCAACATAAGCTACTGACCCCCCCCAATCCACCCTTCCTTTCTGTTGAACTTTACTTCCCACTGAATTTATCACAGCCTGTCTTGAAGCTGTCAGCAGTTTTCAATGCAACCACCTCTTTGGAAATACATTCCAACTCACTACTGTGACGCCTGGCCAGCTGGTTATGATTATTGTATGATATTCACATTATAAATAAATGGTCAGTGTATGAAATGTCAGTCTGTGAGGTTTGGCCCGTTTAAATTACAAGGTGTCAGTAGCTGAAATCACAGGATGTATTATACTGACCAGGAGATCTCTGTAATGTAATTAACTTCCTTGAGAAATTGCATTTTATGGCCTTTTTATGACCTCATGCTTTTGAAGTTGGAAACTAAATATACATTTTATTGCATCAGGAAAGGACATCATTTAGCTGATTCCTGTTGGATATCTCACACTTGGGTGATGGACTGCAGGGTTGTAAACCTCAAAGGAACTAGTTGATCAAAGACTCATAATTTGGGAAATGGGTTTTTGCTGATGTTAACATTTTTTAAAATACCTCCTGGTCAGGAATCATGTTTGTAATTTTATATTCTAAAAGCAGGAGTTAGATGACTCACAGAAGGGGCTTGGAGACACAGAGTTTAAACTGATACTTGTGTCTGAAATGTAGGATATATCATTTTGGGACTCCAGAGAGAAAAACAGTTCTCTGATCTAACTAAAGCACTTCCAGAGGTAATACCTTAGATAGCAAAAATCTAAATGTATTGTGGTAAGAGTTTGTTCTGTAGTTTTACTTTTATGTGATTGTGATGCTCTTTGATATTTGTTCTGTATTTTATCTTACTGTTTTTATCCATTTTTAGTAAACATGTTCTTAAGATACTGCCTGGGTCTCCTCAGTAATTTTTTTGCATATTATTGCTGAACGAATATTAAATCTGACAACTGTTCAAGGGCTTGATGGTGTTACCAAGCTTGGTAAAAGGTAAGAATATACCTAAGGTCTCTTTATAGAGTTTTAAGGGTTCATTTTGGATACCTGGTAAGGTGCCCATAGGCGAAAGATATATTGCATCCCCCCTGGTGAGAATATTATCTGAGCCCGTACATTTTGGTACGCTAGCATAAGGTTCACAGTTTGAATCCCCCCAGAAAGTACAGTTACGTAAGAACTTACCGTAACAGTAGATCTTTCGAGAACAGCTCTTGCAGCAGGTTACACCATTAGGACTGAAGCCGGCAGGTGCCAGGACCCCACGGAAAAATTCTGGCTAGCAGTATCCAGCAGGAGACCGCGTGCCCCCCCCGATGTCGGCCCCTCCTCATCAGGAATCACATAAAAGGGGGCGGTCCACCAGCATCCCCAGTTCTCCCGCCGGAGACTCCCGGCCCAAAGGTGACATTTGAAGGGGAGACTGAGGATCCACTTCCAAAGGAAGGTTTGTAGTAAAATGGCGTCAAAGACACTGTAGCCTAGAAACTAGGTCAGAAGACTCAACCTCCAGAGGGGAAGGTGGAAGGGAAACTACCTGCTGCAAGAGCTGTTCTCGAACATCTATTGTTACAGTAAGTTCTTACGTAACTGTACTATCTTACTTCGAGAAACAGCTCTTGTAGCAGGTTACACCATTAGGACTGATTCCCAAGCAGTGAGGGAACTATTTCCATATCGGGAGGAGAGATGTTTGGTCAGATTTCAGGACAAAAGTCCCTGAAGGACCGCCAAGCCAAAACCTGCTCTGCGCCTAGAGGTAATAGCCAGACTGTAATGCCTGATGAAGGTGTGTACAGTGCTCCAGGTCGCAGCTGCACAGTTGGCAGATGTGGAGACGTTCTTGAGCACAGCGAAGGAGGTAGCCATCCCCCTCATAGAATGACCTTTTACCGGTCCCGGTAAAGGTTTGTTGCACTTCCAGTAACAGAACGAGATACATTTCACTAGCCATCTGGAAAGCGACTGCTTAGATACAGGTGCACCTTGCATCCTGAGTGCAAAGGAAACAAAGAGCTGGTCCGACTTGCAATGGGCTCTGGTTCTAGCCAGATAGTATCTGAGGCTCCTATGCACATCCAGAATGTGTAACAGGGCTTCTCCTGTTGGAGTGATTGGGGTAATACACTGGTAGGTCGATGTTCTGAGTGTGATGGCCAAGACTACTTTGGGAAGAAACTTAGGATTTATTCTTAAGGAACCCTGTCCTTGTGAAAAACCATAGAAGGATCCTTGCACATCAGTGCATGAAGCTCAGAAGTTCTTCTGGCAGAAGTAACGGCAACTAAAAAGAGCATCTTCCAGGCAAGGAGATGCAGCTCGCAATCTGCAGCTGGTTCAAAAGGAGGCAGTGTAAGCTGCTCTAGAACAATGGGAAGATCCCCAGGTGGGACAGGACAAGGGGGAGGGCCAATGGAGGGAAAGGGTGGAAGAGAGGGGCAGCTGCAGAATAAGGGGTGCTAGCTGCACATTCAAGAAGACTTGATAGACCTCTAGGCCTTTATCTACTGGCAAATTTTGTATGTTCGTAAAGGGACACTTACAAGCAGATGGAGATAGCATGTTCCAAATGGGATAACACCTTTGGTCCTGATAGCCATATTCAGCGGTCGGCATTCTAATGAGCACGTATGGCAGGCACAGCACTAAGGGGCCATTTCCATGCCATCATGTGCCCATTAGCAGTTTAAATGGCACGGGGTCACTGTATGGAGCCATGATCACCCTCTCCCTGATCACTAGACCAAACTGACAGACATAAAAGCACACCCACCCCCTGACAGGTCTTGTGGCTCCCCATCGCTGGGAAAGCAACTTTGGGGGGTTACTTTGGAGTGGTCTCCCTTAGGACAGCAAGATAGGTCATGTAGTTCTCAATTTTGAGTGGGTGGTCTCAAATGCAGGATGCCATGCAAGAAGGCGCAGGAAGCCTCTAGTTGAGCTAGAGACCTGAGACCTCTCAGTGAATGGTACGCCGAAATGACGCACAGGTGTTCCTTGATGGAGGAGTAGGCAAGCCCTGCCTCGTAAAAGGATAGGAGGTAATCTAAAACTGACCTCTCCGAACAATCCAATGGGGTCAATCCATGAGCTTGTGCCCAGATGCAAAATCTACGCCACTTCATGGTGTAGGTGGCATGAGTGGAGGGCTTTCTGGCTGCCACCAGAACGTCTGCAACTTCCTGAGAGACCCCATATCTCAGAACTGCTATGTCCTTAGGAGCCAGGTATGCAGGTTCAGTGACCGAAGATCCGGATGGACCAAGGAGCCTGCCTTCTGGGACAGAAGGTGAGAGCTGAATGGCAGAGGCACTGGATGTTCCTAGGCCAGTTGATGCAAGAGAGGGAACCAAATTTGCCTGGGCCAAAAGGGTGCTATCATAATGAGAGATGCCTGCTCTTGTTGGAACTTCAATAGAACCCTCTGGATCAAAGGGAAGGGCAGGCAAGCATAGAAGAATTTGCCTGTCCAAGAGATGGACAACGAATCTCACCAGAAAAAGCACAGTTACGTAAGAACTTACCGTAACAGTAGATCTTCGAGAACAGCTCTTGCAGCTGGTTACACCATTAGGACTGAAGCCGGCAGGCGCCAGGACCCCACGGAAATTTTCTAACCAGCAGTATTCAGCGGGAACTGCCCTCGCCGTCAGGCATAGTACATAAGGGGGTGGTCCCCCAGAATCCCCAGTTCTCCTGCCAGAGACTCCCAGCCACTGAATGACATTAGAAGAGGAGACTGAGGATCCACCATCAAATGGCAGTCAGAGAGATGCTGAGAACACCTGATCCTAGGAGAAGGATGTTGAAACTAGAATCTACCTCCAGCAGGGATGGTGGGAGGGAAAGTACCTGCTGCAAGAGCTGTTCTCGAAGACCTACTGTTACAGTAAGTTCCTACGTAACTGTACTATCTTACTTCAAGAAACAGCTCTTGCAGCAGGTTACACCATTAGGACTGATTCCCAAGCAATAATGGAAATCCCACACCATTGTGAGGAGGGAAGGTAGAAATCCATAATGGAACCAAAGCCTAGGACAGAAGTCCTTGAAGGACGGCTAGACCAAAACCTGCTTTTCGCCTGGATGCAATATCCAGGCTATAATGCCTGATGAAAGTGTGTATGGAGCTCCAAGTAGCTACAGCACAGATGGCCGAGGTGGACACTTTCTTTAGGGCTGCAAAGGAGGTAGCCACCCCCCCTTATGGAATAACCCTTGACTGCGCCCGGCAAGGGTTTGTTACGCTTCTGGTAACAGAACATAATACATTGAATGAGCCACCTGGATAGTGACTGGTTGGAAACAGGAGCTCCCAACATCCTGTGGGCAAAGGAGACAAAAAACTGGTCCGAGTTTCGGTGGTGTTTGGTTCTGGTCAGGTAGTATTGGAGATACCTATGCACATCTAGAGTGTGCAACACGGCCTCTCCTCGATTTGAATATTTAGGGAAGTACACTGGTAGATCGATGTCCTGATTAAGGGTGAGAGTTAAGACCACCTTAGGCAGAAACTTGGGATTAGTCCGTAGGGATACCCTGTCTTGGTGAAAAACCAAATAAGGCTCTTTGCACATGAGTGCATGAAGTTCAGAAATTCTTCTGGCCAAGGTAACAGCAACTAAAAACAACGTCTTCCAAGTAAGAAGACGTAGCTCGCAATCCGCGGCTGGTTCAAAGGGTGGCAGTGTAAGCTGCTCAGGACAAAGGGTAGATCCCATGGCGGAATCGGATCCTTAATCGGAGGTCTAAGGTGGAGAATACCTCTCAGGAAGGCTCGTGCCGTGTCCAACTGAGATACGGTGCGTTGGCCTATAGGACAATGATAGGCTGAGATGGCACAGAGGTGTACTTTGATCGAGGAGTAGGCCAAGCCTGTCTGAAAAGAGACAGGAGTAGTCCAAGACCGACTTTTCTGGACAGTCCAGAGGCGAAAACCCAGCTTGAGCCCATAGGAAAAGCGGTGCCATTTCATGGCGTAAGTAGCATGAGGGCCAATTTTCTGCTGCCACCAGAACGCAGCTACCTCCCTCGGAGACCCGTGCTCTAAAATGGCTATGTCTCCTAGGAGCCAAGCGGCAGGCTTAGCGAGTGAAGGTCCAGATGGACCAAGAAGCCCTCCTCCTGAGATAACAAGTGAGAGCTGATTGGCAGAGGCACCGGAGGTTCCCGGGATAGCTGATGTAGTAGAAGGAACCAGATCTGCCTGGGCCAGAACGGCACGATGAATATCAGCGTCGCTTGCTCTCTGCAAAGTTTCAGAAGAACCCTCTGGATCAACTGAAAGGGTTAAAAGGCATAGAGGAATCTGCCAGCCCAGGAGAGGGACAACACATCTCACCAGAAAATACCAGGCCCTGGATCTAACGAACAAAGATTGGGCAGTTTTGTGTTGGATGGGAACGTGAAAAGTTCTAACTCTGGTGTACCCCATCTGTGAAACAGATCCTCTACTACTTCTTGGAGTAGTTCCCACTCATGGACTCTGGCCTGAGAGTGGCTCAGGCCATCTGCAATGACGTTGTCCACTCCTGGGACACGAACAGCAATGAGGTTTGCACCGTGTTGCAAAGCCCAATCCCACACCCTCATGGCCTCCCTGCAAAGCGGGTAGGAATGGGTGCCTCCTTGTTTGTTGAGGTAATACATCACCGCGGAATTGTCTGTCTGTATCAGAAGAGTACCCGGTGGAACCTCCGACTGGAAGGCCTGCAGGACGTAAAGAACTGCTCTCATTTCCAGGATATTTATGTGGAGATGAGTCTCTTGGGCTGACCACAGGCCCCGAGACCGGACACCGTCGAGGTGTGCCCCCCATCCGAGCCCTGAGGCATCTGTGGAGAGTGTCACAATCAGAGACGGCGCAATGAAGGGGACCCCTGCCGATAGATTCTTCAGATCTAACCACCATTGCCAATCCCGGATTATGGTCTTTGTGATCCGGATTGGAAGCTGCAGATGTTCTTGCTTTTGATCCCATTGGACCCATAACATCCACTGGGTGACCCGCACGTGGAGACGGGCTAGCGGGACTGTTGCAATGGCCGCAGCCATGTGCCCGAGCAGGCAAAGGACCAATCTGGCTGGAACAGTCTTCTTCGCCGAAATGTCTCTGATGAGGGATCTGATGTGTCTTGCTCTATCCTGGGGAAGAAAAGCTTTCCCCTGGATGGTGTCCAGAACTGCGCCTATGAACTGCAAAGTCTGTGACGGAACCAGGCGTGACTTCTCGTGATTGATCATGATGCCCAGCGTCTCGAACAGAGACTGAGTATAATAGGTGGTGGACATCAAGGCCTCCCAAGAGGGTGCCGTGAGAAGCCAGTCATCCAGGTAGGGGAACATGTAGTGGCCTTGTCTCCTCAGAGTCGCCGCTACAACCGTCATACACTTCGTGAATACCAGAGGTGCCTCGAAGCGTGGAAACTTCCTGTGCGCTTGAGCGATGGGTATATGCAGGTAAGAGTCCTACATGTCCAAGAACGCTAGAAAGGTGCCCTGATTGAGCATGGGAATCAGACCTGGGAGGGTCACCATGCGGAAGCGTTTGTACAGGACCCACTTGTTGAGGTCGCTGAGGTCCAGTATCAGACGCAGGTCCCCTGTTTTCTTCGGAACCAGAAAGAAGTGAGAATAATACCCTGCACTCCTCTGGTTCCATGGTACGTGCTCTATCGCTTCTTTTCCCAGAAGCGCAAGCACCTCCTGCTGTATGAGCAGGGCGTGCTGACCCGAGTAACGGGAAAGCAGGGGAGGTCTTGCCGGTGGGTGGTCGAGAAATTCTATGAAGTGACCTTTCTTGACCTATTGGAGAACCCACTGGTCGGTGGTAACTGACTGCCACCCTAAAAAGTGGCGAGCAATGCGACCCCCGACCTTTTGTGCCCATTGATCCGGGGGGGGGCTGGGAAGGAATCATGCTGTGGCAGCACTGGTCCCTGCAGGCTAGGCCGGTTTAGTGTAGCATTGGGCTCTGCCTGGGCTTTCTGCTGAAAAGTGCCCCTTTGTTGCTGGCCGGAACATGGCTGCTGCCCTTGTTGCCGGCTGCGAAACCGGCTCTGGTTCCTACGAAAGGAACCAGGCCTGGATCTGTACATGGCCTGTACAGACCTGTCTGCCTTCCCAGCATCCTGGAGTTTGGTGATAACCTTCTCCGAGGGTTCACCAAAGAGTACTTCGCCGTTGTAGGGGACGTCAAGAAAGTTCTTCTGTACGTCCGGGGTGAAGCCAGAGACACGGAGCCAAGAGTGTCGCCGGAGACAGACGCCTGAAGCTGCAGCTCTGGCGGACGAGTCCGCAGAATCATATGTGACTCGTAGTACTTGGGGTACCCACATCAGACCCTGTGTGGAGAAGGTTTAGGAGCTCCGCCTTCTGATTGCCATCCGGAAGTTTATCGACCAGGTCTTGGTCCTGTTCCCATAGGGCGTTCTGAAACTGTACCATTTGGGTTAGGTAGTTCAGGGACCTGATGGAGCATGTAGCAGCCGTATACAAGTGTCTCTCCAGGGCATCCAATTGTTTGGATTCCTGGTCCGGTGGCTGTGTGCTCACGTGTTGCGGTCTTTGGGACTGGTCATGTGAGGCCGTAATGACCAGGGAGTCTGCCAGAGGTTGTTGAGCCAAGTACTGGTCCTCTCTGGGGCCTTGTACAGACAGTCAAGCTTTCTTGGCACCCAGAGGTGAGTCTTGAGACACTTCCATACAGCCTTGGTGGCGTCCATTGAGGTGTCCGCAAGGGTGGCACTACCACAGGCTTTGGGTCTTTCTGCCGAGGATAACGGACGAGGCGCTGTCTTTCGGGATCGAGGTCTTCAGCATCTCATCCCATGTTGTCTGGGATGTGCCTCATGACGTCAGAGAAAGAGGGATCATCCAGAGGAGACCTGGGCAGGTCATGTGGGTCAGGTGATGTAATGCTGAGCGGAGAAGGAGATCTGGAGTAATCAGAGGTATCCGATCTGAAGTCCTCCTTTGACGGAGTATACTGATGTCTGGGTCGCTTGGGGCTGGGAGACCCCGATGGAGATCTTGAGGGAGGCCTCCTCCGATCCTTGGATCTACCCCTGGGAGGTGGAGTCTGCTCCTTAGGGGTTGGTGGTCGTCCTGCTCACCCCTGCGGTGGAGGAGGGGTCATTGGAGGTGAAGGAGTAGGAGGAGAAGGCTTTATAGGGATCACATCCTTTCAGATGGTGTCCCACCAGAAAGTAAAGAGGTCCTTTACTTCTTGCAGGTTCATGCCTGACAACTGGCCTGGTGCCGGGGTCGGGCATCATGTCCGCGGGTGTCTCCGGGTTGGGTGAAGGTTCCCTCGGGAGCCCGGCATCCTCGGTGTCGGTGTTTGGGCAGCGTCATGTCCTCCTCCGTTGAATCACTGTGACCGGTGTCCACCGGTGACTGGGGGGCGGTCTTCAGCGCCGGTGAATGCGAGGCCAATGTCAGCTGGCGTCTGCTGCCTGGCTGGTGTCCGCAGCGCCAGCGAACGTCTGGCTGACTTTGAGTGCTTGGCCGACGTCGGGTCAGACGTCCGCTTTAGGGACATCAGGTCTTTGGTCTTCCTGGGTGGTGGATCCGGACCTCTGGGAGGCTGGGAGACCGACCTGGAGTCGGGGTCCCGGTGTCGGGTCAATGAGGAAGACTTGTGGCATTCGGAAGACTTGGAAGAGGCCCGAGAGGGAGTGGAGGAAGCAGAGGGCCTTGAAGTTTGATGGGCTGGAGAGTCAAAGAGTTGCCTGAGGCTCGGACTTTGACCGGAAGGGGCCGAGAACGAGCCCTGGAGGGAAGAGCAGTTCGACCTGGTGAAGCCTGAGCTACGGGAGTCCGAGGCCCGGTTCAGGGATCTGGACCTTGCTTTCTCCCAGTGTTTGTACCGGTGTTTATGGGCCTTGGAAGAAGAATCGCCCCTGGAGGAAGGTTCTTGGTTCATCCTACTAAGTCTTTCTTCCAGTAGGTAAGCATGAAGTGCCTTCTGATGGCAGATCCTGGTGCGGATGTTGAACCCTTGGCAGAAAGTGCAGGCCTTGGTGTCGTGGTCCGGGCCTAAGCACCGCACACAGCAGGAATGAGGATCCTTAAAAGGGATCTGTTTTCTACAGGCACACTTGGAAAGGTGTCCCCCAAGTGAAGGAGTTGGAGAGGACATTAGTTTGGAGAAACTCTTGAAATTCTAAGTCGTTATGCACTAGGTAGAGACCGAGAGGCCGATACTGGCGAGTCGACGTCAGGAAAAGAACTGGGGATTCTGGGGGACCGCCTCCTTATGTACTGCGTCTGACGTCGGGGGTGGGACCGACGTCGGAGGCGGTCCCCGCTGAATACTGCTAGCTAGAAAATTTCCGTGGGGTCCTGGCGCCTGCCGTCTTCAGTCCTAATGGTGTAACCTGCTGCAAGAGCTGTTTCTCGAAGTAAGATCTGAAGTGCTGCCTGAAGACTTGACCTTTACTGGAGGGGGCTGAGAGCGTGCCCTGGAGGGAGAGTGGTCTGAGCGCGTGGAGCCTGAGCTGGTGTGCGAGTCCAAGGCCCCGTTAGGGGATCTGGACCTGGCCTTCTCCTGATGCTTGTCCCGTGCTTATGGGACTTAGAGGTAGACTCACCTCTGGAGGCAGGGTCTTAATCCATGCTTTTTAACTTTTCTTCTAAGAGGAACCCCTGAAGTGCCTTCTGGCGGTGGATCCAGGTGCGACTATTGAACCCCTGGCAAAAGGAGCAGGCCTTGGTGTCGTGTTCCGGGCCTAAGCTCCACAGGCAGGACAAATGGAGATCCTTGAAAGGGATCTGTTTGCCGTAGGCACACTTAGAGGGATGTCCTTCTGAAGGAGTTGGAGATGCCGACATTTAGTAGTAAAAACTTGAAAGTTCTAGTCGTCGTACGCTAGAGTGGGACCATGAGGCCGATGCTGGCGAGTCGACGGTGGGAAAAGAACTGGGGATTCTGGGGAACTGCCCCCTTTTATATGATACCTGACGTTGGGGGCGGTCCCCGCTGGATACTGCTAGCTAGAAAATTTCTGTGGGGTCCTGGCGCCTGCCGGCTTCAGTCCTAATGGTGTAACTTGCTGCAAGAGCTGTTTCTCGAAGTAAGATCCTCAGTCTTCCACCCCATATTCCCCTGGATGTGCCTCATGATTTTTGAAAATAAGGGATCATCCGGTGGTGACCTGGGAAGGTCTCGTGGGTCTGGTGATGGGGGACTAAAGGGGGATGGAGACCTGGAAGTGTCGGACGTATCCGGCCTGGAGTCATCCCCCGGAGAGGGTTGTCTGCCTTTGCCTCTGGGTCATTTAGGGCTAGGAGATCCCACACCACATCCATTTTAATGGTCTCCCACCAAAAGGTGAACAGGTCTTTTACCTTCTGTATATTCATGCCCAATGACGGGCCTGGCGTCAGTGTGGGTCTGTCACCGGGGCCGGGTGTCGGGTCCTGAGGAACCACTGGATCAGGTGACAGTTCTCTGGGCAAGCCAGCGTCCTCCGTGTCGCCCATCTGATCGTCAGGCTGTGTGGTGACCTCTTCTCCTGAAGACCCCTGACGTCCGGTGTCAACTGGCATCGGTGGTGCGGGCGTCGGTTCTGTCAGTTTGCTGGGTGCCGGGTCAGATGCCTTGTTCGACTCCCAATGTCTGCTTAAGGGACGTCAGCTCAGAGGTCCTCCTTTCTGGGGCTTTTGGAGGTTGGGAGATGGACCTGAGGTCAGTGTCCCGGCATTGGTCTGATGCCCCACTGGGTCTGGAGGAAGACTTAGTCTTATGCCGGTGTGAGGCTTCCGGCCGGGCAGCGGAGTCAGGTGCCCAAGTAGTCTTGAGCAGGTGCAGAGAGGCTGAGAAGCCCCCTGAAGACCTTACCTTAACGGGGGGGTGGCTGGGAGCGAGCCCGGGAAGGCGATCGATCAGACCGCGTGGAGCTGGAGCTAGCCCTAGACTTTGAGGCCCAGCTCGAGGATCTCGACCTACCCGAGTCCCAGTGCTTGTCCCGGGTGTTTCCCAGATTTATGGGAGGATTCCCCTTTGGAGGACGGTCTCTTTTCCATTTTCTTAAGTTTCTCCTCGAGAAGAAACCCCTGAAGGGCCTTTTGGTGGCGGATCCGGGTCCTGGGTATTATGCTCTGGGCCCAGACACGTCATGCAGGCCGAATGATGATCGGCAAAGGGGACCTGCTTGCCGCAGGCACACTTGGAGGGGTGTTCTTCGAGAGAAGGAGAAGGAAAAGTAGACATGAAGTAATTGTTGAAAAAGGATTTTTAAAGATTTCACACGTTGTTTGTCTGTTCAGGCGTCCGTGAGGCCGATGCTGGCGAGTCAACGGCGGGAAAAGAACTGGGGATGCTGGAGGACCGCCCCCTTTTATGTGATGCCTGACGTCAGGGAGGGGCCGACATCGGGGGGGGTGGTCCCCCGCTGGATACTGCTAGCTAGAAGTTTTCCATGGGTCCTGGCACCTGCCGTCTTCAGTCCAAATGGTGTAACCTGCTGCAAGAGCTGTTTCTCGAACTAAGATTTTCCTATTTGTCCTGAGCTCAACTTTATCGCTGTGAGGAATTATGTAATTTGGCTCAGTGCACAGGGCCTGTAGCTCTGAAATCCTCCTGGCAGAGGTAATGGCCACCAGGAAGACTGTCTTCCAAGTCACAAACCTGATGTGACCCGTGGACATAGGCTCAAAAGGTGGTTTCATGAGTCTGGCAATGCAGAGGTTCAGGCTCCAAGGAGGAACCGGCTCCCCGACTGGAGGCTGGAGGTCGAAGAGGCCTTTGAAAAACTGTTTTGAATATGGTGTGGGAAAAAAACTGACTGAAAGGAGTTTGACCTTTTTGCACTTGCACCAGAGGGAAAACCTTTTCCATTTGGCTGCATAAGTCTGCTTAGTGTTCGTTTTTTTAGCCATCCTCAGTATCTTAAGGACCTGCTCAGAATACTGAGAGGATGGAAACTCTAACTCCTCCAGAACCAGGCCTTGAGGTGAAGAGAGTGTATGTCTGGATAATGCACTCCTGTCTGAGGAAGGGTCAATAGGGAGTGAGTTGGCAGCAAGCGAATTGGCCTGCTGTGGGACAGTGAGAGAAGGCCAATCCAGAGCCACCAAAATCATTGATGCAGGCTGCTGAGTTTCAGCAATACCCTGAGTATCAGGGGAAAAGGAGGGAATGTATATAGGAACCCCCCCGACCGGTCCAGGATCAAGGCATCCAGAGGAAGCGTTCCCGGGACTGGGGGCCTGCAACAGTACTGAGGAAGCCGAAAGCTGAGGGGAGAGGCAAACAGACCCACTTCTGGTGTGCCCCACCACCTGAACACTGTGGCTAGTACTTGCTTGTTCAGAGTCCATTCGCTGTGGCCTTGACTGATGAGACTTGGAGCATCTGCCAGGGTATTGTGTTTGCCTGGGAGATGAATAGCTGAAAGGCTGACTCCCAGGGAGAAGGCTAGAGACCAGCGCTTCAGAACAGAGTATTCCTTATCTGGTACCACCCTGTTTGTTTATGTAAAACATTGCAGTGGCTTTGTCTGTTCGAATTTGTACTGCCTGCCCTTTTATGATGGGAGCAAATGCTTTGAGAGCGAGAAAGATTCCTGAGATCCAAAAGGTTTATATGTAACTGTGACTCTTCGAGAGTCCAGGTGCAGCTTACTGAGGCATTGCCCAGATGTGCTCCCCACCCCAGGAGGGAGGCGTCTGTGGTGATCACCTTTGTGGATAGCGGAGCCTGGAAGGGTACCCCTGCTGCCAGATTTGCAGAGTTCTTCCACCAAAGCAGGGTCTTGAGGAACTGCTCTGTCACAGGCATCAGCTTTGAGAAACTGTTGCTTCTCTGAGACCAGTGAGCTCTGAGGTAGACTTGCAGGTGTCGCATCCTACCCGACTCCTGGGACCACTGCAGTCATTGAAGCCATGTGTTCCAAGAGCCTTATGAAATGTCTGGCTGTCCCCAGATGAAAGAATCTGCCACTGAAAGTAAACTTTGAATTCTTTCCTGTGGGAGGAAGGCATATCCTTTCTGAGTGTCCAACTGGGCGCCTATGAAGGTGAGCAGCTGCGTGGGTTCCAGGAGAGACTTCTTTAGATTGACCAGGAATCCCAGAGACTCTAAAGTGTGCTCTATAAGGGAAAGGGACTCCATGACCTGACAAGGAGACTTTGCCACTATAAGCCAATCATCTAACTAGGGATAGAGAGTGACATCCAGTTTCCTGAGGTATGCTGCTACCACTTCGAGGCACTTGGTAGACTATTGGGGCCAAGGACAGGCCGAAGGGCATTGCGGTGAACTGACAGTGGCCCAAAAGAAGTTTGAATCTGAGAAACTTCCTGTAAGACCTCCTTATGAGTATATGGAAGTAAGCATCCTTTAGGTCCAGGGAGGCTAGACAGTCTCCCTGCTGTAAGGACTGCATGACTAGTGACAGAGAGACCATCCTGAATTTGGGTTTTAGCAGATGTTTGTTTAAATATCGGAGATCTAAGATAGGTCATCACTCCCCAGTCTTCTTTTGTGTCAGAAAGTACCTGGAGTAGAGACCCTTGTCCTTCTCCACTGCTCGTAGAGCTAGAAGGTTTTTACCTCCAATTCCAACAGTAGGACCTGTGTTGGGGTTAGAAGTTTTGACACTTAAGTATGCCTGAGGTCTGGCATCTGCTTGAACTGTAGTGGCAGACCCTTCTACACTATCTCCAGAACTCACCTGTCCAACATAATGAGGGACCAGTTCTGAAGATAGTGGGAGTCTGCCTACTACTGGCAGAAGTGAGGCGACTTGGACACTCACATCAGGGCTTAGACTGCGAGGCTACAGGATGGGTAGAGGTGGCCCTTCTTTGGCCCCTTCCTCTGAAAGACCCCCTGTACTGAAATAAGTCAGATTGGGATAACGAGTGTAAGGCCTGGAAAAAAAACTTCTGCCCCCTGGGGTGGGATTTCTGTGGAGCAGTAGGCTTAGGTTTAGAGGAGTGATTCTGCCAGGAGGCCTTGTACTCGTCAACCTTTTTCATGTAGTCAGTCATTCTGGAATCAAACATGTTTTGATCACAGGGAAAGTCCATGGCCTTAGACTGGGTGTCTGGGGTCAGACTGGTAGTTCTAAGCCAGGCAGAGCACCTCAGAGAGATGGTGTGGCCCATTGCCCAGGAGAAGGCATCACTGTTGTCATCTGCCATGTGGAATTGGTATGTGGTAGCTTCCAAGGCAGTTTTTGCCGTGTCCATCAGCTCCTGCATCATTGTATCTGACCCACTGCGGGAAATGGCCAGGACAGACTTCCACAGAGCTTTTTGATATTTGGCTGTGAAAGCCATATATGAAGAAAGTCTGACTTGCAGGGAAGCTGTGGTATACATTTTCGTTGCTATGAAGTCTATTTTCTTGGAGCCCTTGTCCGGGGTAAGGGAAAAGGAGATTCCAGCTTCTCACAAGCTGCCTGCTGTACTATACTCGTGGCTAGAGTGTACAGCCAGGAAATGGAAATTACGTACCTACCATAATTCTTGATCTTCTTGGATGAAGTTTCTACCACTCATTCACACCAATGGGATCTCGCCCGGAGGTGCTGGGACCAAGCGGGAACAAACTTTTTGCAGCAGGGACGGTGCCAGAGATAGAGCCGCGAGGAGTGGCACCGCGAGCCTCTGCTTGTGCGGCAATGACTATCTCGGCGTTGACCTTCCAACCGCCTCAGTACCTTTTTTCCAAGGAGGTGCAGTGTAACTAACCTAGAAGGATAGCCCAACCAAAAACCGGACATAAGATAGTCCGGAAGACCAGTATAAGAAGGGTCAAGAAAGACGTCTTCACAGCCTAAAGATTGAGGGAGTGAAGACCAACAACAGACGTGAGCTTGGGGGATGGTGGGTGGGTGTGTGAATGAGTGGTGGAGACTCCGTCCAAGAAGATCAAGAATTACGGTAGGTATGTCATTTCTACATCTTCCTAGACATAAAGTCTCCACCACTCATTCACACTAATGGGAGAGTACCAAGCTAATAATCCCTCGAGAGGGCGGCAGAAGAGACAAAAGCTCACAAATTTAGGACAGAAGTTCATTAAGGATGGTTCTGCCAAATGAAACATGTCGTCTGGCATGGACATCCAGGACATAGTGCTTGTCGAAAGTACGCACCGAGCTCCAGGTAGCCGCACTGCAAATATCTGCAATGGGCACGTTGTGGATTTCTGCCAGGGATGCCGCGACCACTCTAGCAGAGTGAGCGTACACTCTACCTTCCAGCTTAACCTGCGCCATGGAATAACAGTGGCGAAGGCATGCCACCAGCCACGCTGAAATACATCTGATAGCGACAGATTGACCCAGCCGGGTCTTGCTGAAGGAAACAAACAGTTGTTGAGCTTTACGAAAATCTTTTGTTCCATCTAAATAGAAACGCAAAGCTCTTTTGACGTCTAAGGAATGAAGAGAACTCTCTCCTTCATTTTGGAAGTTCGCAAAATAAGTAGGAAGGACCAAAGGTTGGTTTAGATGGAATTCTGAAACAACCTTAGGGAGAAACTTAGGATGGGTCCTAAGAACTACTTTGTCTTTATGAAACACAGTATACGGAGGGTCTGTGACCAAGGCATGTATCTCAGAGACCCTGCAGGCCGAAGTAATGGCCACCAGGAAGGCCGTTTTCCAAGTGAGAAATTTCAAATGAGGTAGCTAGAGTACGCTGGCTAGGTGCAACTGCCAATTCAAGATAACGAGGAAGAAGAGCTCGAGGTTAAGCTGAGCCGGATCCCCAGAACCGCTAGATTTGTTCTTCGGTGGACTGCCTCCCCCCCCCGCCGAGCACCGGACTGTCCATAGTCGGACCCCCCAATTCATTAAGGCGGCAGACTGACACAGCCCTCTGCCATAAAACTTTCAAAGTCCTCCTACCGTCACCACTACCGACTAAGGATGAGTCCGTTGATGGCAGGAAAGAATTTCTCTTTCTTCATAATCTTTTCTTGTTCGTAAAATAAGTACTACTTAAAATATTAAAAGATAAAAGCTTCTATCGTATAGACAAAAAGTACAGTTACGTAAGAACTTACCGTAACAGTAGATCATCGAGAGAGGCTCTTGCAGTAGGTAATTACATATAGGACTGACGCCGGCAGGCAGCAGGACCCCACAGGAAAATTTCTAGCTAGCAGTCCCTGGCGAGGGACCGCTCCCACGTCAGGTGACCGGCGTCAGGAGCCGTCGGTATAAATGGGCGGTCCCGGACACCCGCCTTCCAGTTCTTTCCCGCCACAGGCCGAAAGAGGCCGGACGAGAGAGGAGCGGATGTTTTCATATGGAAAAGGAGCAAAAGCCTAGTGGGATGGAAGGCGGAAGATGTTTATTGTAAGAGCCTCTCTCAAGATCTACTGTTACGTAAAGTTCTTACATAACTGTACTATCTTACTCCGAGAGGGCTCTTGCAGTAGGTAATTACATATAGGACTGAATCCCAAGCAGTCTGGAATAAAGAAAGGCACCGGGTTGAGGAAACTACTCCAAGAAGTAGCTCTAGCCATGCAAGCCTCAAGACAGAAGGCCTTGCAAAACAGCTAGCCCGAAGCCTGCTCTACGGCGAGAGGCAATATCCAAACTGTAGTGTTTCATAAAGGTATGAACAGAAGTCCAGGTGGTGGCAGCGCATATGTCTGCCGCAGACACATTCTTGAAACAAGCTGCAGAGGCAGCTACTCCTCTTGTGGAGTGGCCTCTGACTTGACCCGGGAGGGTCTTGTGGTACTTGTCATAACAGAAAGTGATGCAATGAGCCAACCACTTAAGACAGGCATTGCTTGGAAACAGCATTGCCTTCCCTTTTGTGAGCAAAAGAGACGAACAACTGATCAGTCTTTCTGAGATCCTTCGTCCTGTTGGTGTAGTATCTCAGAATCTGGTGAACATCCATAGTATGGAGTAAATATTCCCCTTGGTTAGAGTACTGTGTAAAAAAGACAGGTAGCTCTATGGACTGATTTAAGGTAGACTCTGCTACTACTTTAGGTAGAAACTTAGGATTCGTGCGAAGAGCAACTCGTTCCTTGTGAAAAATCAAGTAGGGGATTTTACACATCAGGGCCTGGTGCTCGGAGATTCTTCGAGCCGAAGTAATGGCCACTAAGAAGAGCGTCTTCCACGAAAGAAACTTCAAATCTGCAGAAGCTGCAGGTTTGAAGGGAGGAAGGGTAAGTTTCTCGAGAACAAAATTCAAGTCCCAAGGGGGCAGGAGTACAGATGGGGGGCCTCAGATGGAGGACCCCTCTAAGAAAAGTCTTAGAGACCTCCAGTTGAGCAAAAACTTTGTCTGCGAAGGGAACATGATAGGCTGAGATGGCCACCATGTGAACCTTCAAAGAGGAATGGCTGAGACCCAGGTCAAACAGATGACGTAAATACTTCAGCAGAAGCCCCGCTGAACAGGAGAAAGGCTCCACGTTCTTGGAGGCGGCCCAAATAGTGAATCTTTTCCACTTCATGGCATAAGTGGATCTATTGGAGGGTTTTCTGGCCTCCACTAAACTCTCCGCCACTTTGGGAGACACACCAAAACAGGATTGGGCTAGGTCTGCAGGAGCCATGCATGCAATTGAAGGGCTTTGAGGCCTGGATGGACCAGGGTCCCCTGATCCTGGGTCAACAAACCTCGAGATAGAGGAAGAGGAAGAGGAGGATACTCTGAATATTGTTGTAGAAGAGAGAACCAGATTTGCCTGGGCCAGAAAGCAGCAATCAGAATCATTCTCCCTCCTTCTGAAGCTAGTTTCTGCAAGACTCGGGGGATAAGAGGAATTGGGGGGAAAGGCATAGACGAATCTGTCCTTCCAGTCTAGAGACAAAGCGTCGTTCCAGAAAGCTCCTCGCTCTGGAACGAGCAAGCAGAAGGTGGGAAGTTTTGCATTTTGGGGGGATGCGAACAGGTCGACCTGTGGTGTTCCCCAAAGTTGGAAGATATTGTTTAGGACCCCTTGGTCCAGTTCCCACTTATGAGTCAGAGCAGAACAGCGACGTAGCCTGTCTGCCAGGGTGTTGTCGACTCCTGGAATGTGAATCACCGTGAGGCGACGGTCGTGTTGTGTTACCCAATCCCAAACCCTCATTGCCTCCCTGCATAGAGGGTAGGACCGAGTTCCTCCCTGCTTGTTGATGTACCACACTTCGCACGTTGTCTGTCTGGACGGCTAGGTGGCCGGGAAGGATGTATTGGTGAAGGGCCTGAAGAGTGTATAACACTGCCCGAAGCTCGAGCACATTAATGTGAAGA
This sequence comes from Neoceratodus forsteri, assembly GCA_016271365.2. Classification (NCBI taxonomy): domain Eukaryota; kingdom Metazoa; phylum Chordata; order Ceratodontiformes; family Ceratodontidae; genus Neoceratodus; species Neoceratodus forsteri. Next base: position 18,419,315 of record JADMNL010000033.1, on the reverse strand, counting down.
GCTTGTTCTAGCCTGGACCAAGAGCCCTGGGTCCGATGAGGGCCTAGATGGGCTCCCCAACCTTCGCCTGAGGCATCTGTGGTTAGAGTCGGGGGGGGGAGGATGAAAGAAAGGGACCCCCGAAACAGGTTCTCTAGAACCATCCACCAGTGCAAGTCTCGCATCATCGGCGATGAGATCAGAACTGAATGATCTAGGTCATCCACTAGTTGATCCCACTGAGAGCGTAGAGTCCACTGAGAGATCCTCATGTGGAGTCGAGCACGAGGGACCGTCGGTATAGCAGCCGCCATGAGCCCGAGAAGGCGAAGGACCGACCTCGCCGAGACCATCCTGCGGTCGGATAGCAGACATATCTGGGTCTGAAGGGAGGCCACCCTGTCCGGAGGCAGGAAGGCCTTGCCCATGGTCGTATCGAAGATCGCCCCAATGAACTGTAGCCTCTGGGAAGGGTCCAGATGAGACTTGGAATGGTTGATGGTAATACCCAGGCAGGCAAAAACCTGCTGGGTGAGGGAGAGGAAACGCAGGAGTTCCTCCCTGGACAAGGCCGCCAGGAGCCAGTCGTCCAGGTAAGGGAACACCTGTACTCCCTTGGTACGCAGGTGGGCCACCACCACTGCCAGGCATTTGGTAAATACTCGGGGGGCAGAGGACAGACCAAACAGGAGCTCCTTGAACTGGTAGTGGTCCCCCTGGAACGCAAAACGAAGGTATTTGCGACGGGATGGGCGAATGGGAATGTGCAGATAGGCATCCTACATATCCAGGGCACAAAGCCATTGACCCGGCCAGAGGAGGGGCAGAAGGCTCTGCAAAGAGAGCATCCTGAACCTTTTGTACTCTACATAAAGATTCAGGGAACTGAGATCTAAAATCGGTCTGAGATCTCCCATCTTCTTTGGGACCAGGAAGAAATGGGAATAGTAAACCGTCCCCTGAAGATGAAGGGGGACGGGCTCTATTGCTTGCTTGAGCAAAAGAGCCGAGATTTCCTCCTGGACCAAAGGAAGGTGTTCCCGTGAATACGACGACTTCAGAGGGGGGTGGCAGGGTGGTTTCTGACGAAACTCTATGGAGTGTCCTTCTGCTATGAGCTGGAGCACCCAAGAATCCGTGGTTATCCTCTCCCATCCCGGAAGGTGGAGGGAAAACCTCCCTCCTACCGGTTCCTCCGGGGAGTCTGGAGGCAGTGGGAGAGGAAAGGAGTCAGGTGGTGTGGGGCAGCGCCACAGCTGAAGCACCCGCTGCTTTTTTGGGTGGGGGGCTTAGCAGCCGCAGGGGCTTGACGTTCTGTGGCCCGCCTTCACTGGGGTTTCGCCTTTGGCCGATTCCGTCTGCAAAAGGGACAGTGCTGCTGCTGATGGGGACGCTACATGGAATCAACTGATTTCAGAGCCATCCCCTTCTCCTGCAAATCAGTAATGATGTCCTTGACATCACCCCCGAAAAGCACCGACCCCGGAAAGGTGCTTCCTGGATAGCAGATTGCACCTCCGGGACCAGACCTGACACGCAGAGCCAAGCATGACGCCGTAGGCCTACGGCAAAAGCTGAGCTCTGCTCAGCAGTGTCCACTGCGTCATATGTCGCACGTAGCATGTGGCGACTGGCCGAATGAGCAGAGCAGACGAGATCAGCCAACTCCTGTTTGACTTCGGAGTCAGGCAAGGAGTCCAGCTTGGCTTCCACCTGAGTAAGGATGGCCTTCTGGTAGTCCCCCATGTGGCAGACGTAGTTCAGGACCCTAATCCCCAGTGTGGAGGAAGCGGTGCACTTCTCCCGTACTGGTCAAAAATGGAATTCCTTATCAGGGTGACGAGGCTAAGATGTTTTGGGTTCGCCGAGCGGCCGTGAGCGGTGCTAATCATGACCGAGTCGGCACGAGGGTGAGAATCCAGGAAATCAACACCCTCTGGAGCCTGATATAGCCTGTTCAACTTCCCAGGAAGTGGGCCTAAGGCCGACGGCTGTTTCCATATCGTGGTGACAAGGTCGGCGTGAGGCTCTATCCAGGGTGGCATTAGTGCGGGAGCTATCACGGGTAGATCCAGATTTTCAGCGAGTTTCAGACGTTGAGGATCTGGTTCCAAAGAGCGCCACTGATGGACCTCCATGATTTTTCTAAGCAACTCCGTAAAAGAAGGATCCTCCGGAGGAGACTTTGGAGGAGTCCTTGGCCTTAGCTTCGACAGAAAGCGAGGCTCGTTGTCTCTCTCGGAGCAGTTGTTGGAAGAGTCCGAGAGTGAAGAGGAGGAAGAAGAAGAGTAAGACTCCCTTTCCCGACCCGGGGGGGAGGAACGGGTCCCTTGGGTAGTCCCCGGGGACGCGTATCCTGCCCCTCTCTGGACCCAGACGGAAGAACCCTGGAGTCTGGAGGTGGTGAGGGAGTGTGCCGCCTAGGGCGTATGGGAACCTGGGACGGCACTGTCGCCAGAAGGCGGCTCTCAACCTCTTTGGTGAGCTGAGCCTTGGCCTCAGCCCACCAGGAGGCCAGAGTCTCCTGCAGGTCCACCGCCGGCCGCGAGGGCGGTGGAGGAGGAGGAGGAGGAGGCGGGGGAATAAGAATATGGGCTATACCCATATGGAGCATATCAAAAACCCGTCTGCGGGTAACCCGGCATCGGGTATTGAGACGTCGAATACTGCGGCTTCAGGAAGCCCGGTGTTGGATACAGCGTTCAAGGGTACACCGGTGTCGAATAAGATGGCGGGTACCCGGAAGCCGGGGGGGCTGCCTGCGCAGACGGCCCGGCTGGGAACCTCGCGGGCAGGTCCGTAGCGGAGAGCCTGGAGGGAGGACCCGCTGGGAGCAGGAAGTCTCCCTGAATCTTTAAGGCCGTCAGGGCCATCGGAGGGGTCGGCGTCTGAGCCGGCGTCTGGGGAGCCGACGTCAGGTCCATCGTTCCAGATGGAGGAGGAACTAATGGAGGCAAAATATCCCCAGCTGCGCCTGAGAACGGAAGGGAAAAGTCCCCGGGGTCAGGATGAGGGGACTCTGGTTCCCCAGACGGCAGCGAAGGCCGCGGTGAACCGGGAACGACGGACGTCGGGGGTCCGTCGTCGGTTCCCTCGCCAGTCAGATGGACAAGCCAACGTAAGGCGTAGAGGCGAGCTCTCAGCGGGCGCCGGAGGAGCCGACGTCAGACTTACGAGAGCCCTCACCGGAGACAGGTCGAGAGGAAGGGTCGGCCTGGTTCGGTGGGGAAGAAGCCGTGCGTCGCACCGGAGGGTCGGACGTCTTACCAGTCCTCTCCAGGCAGACGTCAGAGGAGCCGACACCTGGCTTACTGGAGTCGCCCACGATGGTAGGGCCCCAAGCCTGCGGTCGAACCAGGGGTGGAGGCCTCCAACTGCCCGGAGGCACCCGCAAGGCCCGAGCGTGAGCCAGACGGGCGGGCCGATGCCGCCTCAGAAACCTCCGAGGCGGCCGTCGAGGAGCGATCCCCCGGAGATGTTACCTGTGTGCCCGCGACTCCCGAGGGAGATGCGGTGGAGGAGCCTTTGTCCCGGTGCCTCTCCTTGTCCTTCTTTCGATGGCCTTCAGGGGAAGTGGATGCCTGTCTTAGCTTTTTAAGCTCCTTCTCCATAGACCTCATCTTCTTTTTAAGAATATGGGCCTCCAGGGATTGCTGCCGTCTTTTTCAGGTGGCCGCGTTAAAGCTAAGGCAATGCTGGCACTTCTCGACTTGATGATCTGGGCCTAGGCAGAACAGACACAGGGAGTGGCCGTCCCTCAGCGGTAGTTGTGTCGCATTGAATCGCACTTGTTCTTGTGCTCGGAGGGTGAAGGGGACGGCATACAGTAAAATACACTGACGTCGAGAAAATAAGATTTTGGTAAAAAAGCGACAAAGGTAGTGCTGGCCGGAAGCCACCCGAACTTTCAGCGAGGCACTGCATGAGCTAACGGCGGGAAAAAACTGGAAGGCGGGCGTCCCTCGCCAGGGACTGCTAGCTAGAAAATTTTCCTTGGGGTTCTGCCGCCTGCCTGCATCAGTCCTATATGTAATTACCTACTGCAAGAGCCCTCTCGAAGTAAGATCTTTGACTCCAGCAGACGAGCGACGTTGATATCAAAGTGCACTCGACGGCGGGAGAAAGAACTGAGGCGTGTTGGAGGGTTGCATTTATTAGCCTACACAGGCACGGTAGTTAATCAAGGGTACCAATGATGGTCCCATGTCTCGGTGCCGACCCTTCTGAAAATGTTAGGCTCCTGCTTGGTCCTAGCTCCTCCGGCACAACCCCACTAGTGTGAATGAGTGATGGAGACTTGGTCTAGGAAGATCTGGTTGAGGGAAGGTATAGAAGAAACCTGGGAAAACATTACTTCATGCAGGGGTGTGCAAATGCTATTGGCCCCTGTCTGGGGCAAGTACATTTTCTTGAAGGGCAAGTACAAAAAGAGAGCTAATTTCACTGTAATGAATAGGGGCAAGTGAAAATTCAGCTACAGTCATGGCTGGGCAAGTCCTAAAAGGTTTGATTTGAACACCCCTGCTTCACGGACAGGGTGGTGATGCCTTGGATGGTGCTACCGGAGAAGTTGGTATCAAGGGAATCAATGGAAGGTTTAAGAAGAGATAGAAACATAGACATAGAAACTTAGACTTTGACGGCAGATAAGGACCGCTTGGCCCACCTAATCTGCCCATTTCCCTACCTAGAGGATAAGCTGCAGATCCTATTTAACCAACAGCCTATTTCTTCCTACCCCCCACAAAAATTGCCTTATGTCTGTCCCATGCATTCTTGAATTCTTCCACAATTTTAGACCCCACAACCTCCTCAGGAAGGCTGTTCCATGTGTCCACCACCCTCTCTGTGAAAAAATACTTCCTCACATTGCCCCTGAGCCGTCCCCCCATCTTCAAATTGTGTCCCCTTGTTCTTGCACATCTCTTTTCCTGAAAGATGCTACCCTCTTGAACTTTGTTGATTCCACTGAGGTACTTAAATGTTTGTATCATGTCCCCCCTCTCCTCGAGGGTATACATATTAAGCTCCTTTAGCCTCTCCTCGTATGGCTTCTCTTGCAGACCCTGCACCATTTTAGTTGCCCTCCTCTGAACTGCCTCCATCCTGTCTATGTCCTTGCAGAGATTGGGTCTCCAGAACTGGACGCAGTACTCCAGATGGGGTCTCACCAACTGTCTGTACAGGGGGATAACAACTTCCTGTTTTCTGCTGGTGATGCCTCTCCCTATACATCCCAGTATCCCCCCAGCCCTCCCTACCACCTTCTCACATTGCCTGCCAACCTTAAGGTCATCTGATATGATTACCCCCAGGTCCCTTTCCATTTTTGTTGTTGTTACTACCTCCCCCATTGTGTAATCTTCCCCTGGGTTTTTGTTTCCCAAGTGCATTACTTTGCACTTCTTTGCATTGAATCCAAGCTGCCATACTTCTGACCATTCCTCCAACCTTGCCAAGTCCCTTCTCATCCTTTCCATGCCTCCTTGTGTATCAACCCTGTTGCAGATCTTTGTGTCATCTGCAAAGAGGCATACTTTTCCTTCCAGTCCCTCTGCAACGTCACTTATAAAGACATTAAAAAGGACTGGAGCCAGTACCGAACCGTGCAGTACCCCACTAGTAACCCCTCTTTCTTCAGAGTGGACTCCATTTACAATTACCTTCTGTGTCCTGTTGTTCAGCCAATGTTTTACCCAGGCTACCACCCTGGGACCCACTCCAAGGCTGGTGAATTTGACTACTAATCTTTTGTGTGGGACTATGTCAAATGCCTTGCTAAAGTCTAGGTAGGCCATGTCCACAGCCCCTCCCTGGTCTACTACTTTGGTCACCCAGTCAAAGAAATCAATTAGATTTGTCTGACATGACCTTCCCACTGTGGACCCATGCTGCCTTGGGTCCTGTGCCCCACTGACCTCTAGGTACTCAACAATTCTTTCCTTCAGAAGTGATTCCATCACTTGCCCTACGATAGAGGTCAAACTGACAGGTCTGTAGTTTCCTGCCTCTGTCTTGCTCCCACTTTTGTGAAGGGGAATCATATCAGCCTTCTTCCAGTCCTCAGGTACCACACCATCCTCCCATGATTTGTTAAAAAGGGTAGTCAGTGGTGTCACTAGTTCTCTGCTTAATTCTTTTAGAATTCTGGGTTGAATTCCATCTGGCCCCATTGCTTTGTCCACCTTCAGTTTTAGGAGTTCTTTCAGAACCCTTTCTTCTGTGAATTGAATGGGATCAACCCCCCCCCCCCTCCAGAGTACTTCTGTTAATTGGATTAGGTACCTCCCCCACTTCCTCTTTTGTGAATACTGAGCAGAAGTATTCATTCAGTATCCCTACTTTTTCACTGTCACACTCTGCCCACCCACCATCTATTCTATTCAGCCTCACTATCCCTCCCTTTGTCTTTCTACACTCCCTGATATACCTATAAAAGGTTTTATCCCCCTTCTTAACCGAGTTAGCTATCTTTTCCTCAGTTTGTGCCTTTGCTATTCTGACTACCCTCCCTGCTTCCTTCTGCCTTAACTGGTACAGTTCTCTGTCCTGCTCCTTCTGTGTTTCCTTATACTTCCTAAATGCTATCTTTTCTCCCTTACCTACACGCCACTTCTTTGAGAACCATAGTGGCTTTTTCTTTCATTTGATTTGCTTCACACAAAGGCTTGTTACCTCTGTGATGGCAGTTTTGATATTTCCTCATTGTTGCTCCACCCCTCTTTCTAGCCTATTTGCTAGTGCTTTTCTAAGGCACTCTCCCATCTTGCCAAAGTCAGCCCTCCTAAAGTCCAGAACTCTCACTTTTGTATGGCTTGACTCTGTAGCCGAGTTTATTGTGAACCACACTGTTTGGTGGTCACTTGTTCCCAAATGGCTACCCACTTCTAGATCCGAGATCCTCTCACTGTCCCCATTTGAGAGTACGAGGTCTAAGACTGCTTCCTCACGAGTAGGTTCCAAAACTAGCTGTCTGAGGCATGCCACCTGAAGGGCATCAAGAATGGCCCTGCTTTTGGATGTGGCTGCAGCAAAGGTTCTCCAGTTAACATCTGGCATATTAAGGTCCCCCATCAACAGTTTCTCCCCTTTCTCTGCCATCCTAAGTATGCCTTCTATCACATCCTTGTCCATTCCCTCACCCTGACATGGGGGTCTGTATACAACCCCTGTGCGGATTGTGGTGCCATTTCCAGTCTCTAAGGTGACCCACAGTGCCTCCTCTCCTCCCTGTTTACTCTTTTGTTCAGTTGCTTTTATCCCTTCCCTTACACAGAGGGCTACCCCCTTCTGCCCTCCCTGTCTCTCCTGTAGGTTGTGTACCCTGGTATGTTAACATCCCAGTCATGGTTCTCTGTGTACCATGTTTCTGTGACTGCTACGATATCCAGGCATCCCTCTTCCATCAAGGCCACCAGTTCAGGGAGCTTGTTGCCCAGACTATGGACGTTGGTACTCATCACCCTCCATTTCTTGATGGCCTTACCCCTTTTTGCCCCATCCCTGTCCTTATTGCGTTGGTCACTTTCTCCATTTATCCCTGTGCTTCTCCCTATTGACATCTCCATGTTGGTGTCTACCTCACTTAGTACCCTGATTTTCTGGGGGTGGCTAGGATTTCCCTGCTCCTTTCCAGTGCCTCCCCCCATGGCTAGTTCAAATGCTCACCAATGAATTATTTAAACCTATCACCTAGGACCCTGGTTCCCCTCCTGGACAGATGCAGACATCACGCCAGTATAGACCTGCATCCATCCAGGTGGACCACCAGTCCCCAATGAAGCCAAATCCCTGAGCTCTGCACCAGTTTTTCAACCACTGATTGAATCCCATGGTATGGAGCACCCTAGCCTCATCCATGCCATAGATAGGTAGCACCTCCAAGAAGGTTACAGTGTGTGCTATTTGTCTAAGGCCCCTCCCCAAATGCTTCTTGCACTGCTCTGATCCCTTTCTTAGCCAGGTCATTTGTCCCTAGGTGGACAATGACATCCAGCTCCTTCCCCTGTGCAGCTGCTCCTGTGATCCTGAGGATTCGCTCCCTGTCCTTCTAAGCCATGGCGCCAGGCAGGCACCTTACCGCCCTCTCCCCCAGTTCTACCTTCCTAACAATGGAGTCCCCCACCAGGAGTTGTTTCCTTCCCCTGTGGGGTCCCATGCCACCCTCCTGTGGGTCTCCTTTGTGGAGGTTCCCAGCATCCTCATTGGTCTCCACTGTGGGTGCCTCCATAGAGGAACCATACTTTTCCAGAACGGCACAGAAATTGTGAAGAGGTACAACTGGAGGGATGTGCCTCTGTTCCACCACCCTCACCCTCCCTGAGCCCACTGTGGTCCAACCGCTACTCTTTCTTGGCAACCTCTGAGGCAACGGCAGTGACCCTGGTGGTCCTGGTGGAGGAGGTCCCACAATCCTGGCCAACTCAGCCTGAGATGAGCAACCTCCTCCCCAGCCCAGAAAGGTGCCTGCAGATGGGACAACACTGCATCCTCAGAATGTCTCCCGGAAGACTGCTGCTCCACAGCCATTGCACTGCACCACTCCCATGTCTTTTTTCTGGCCCCCTAACTGTTTGGAATACTTACTCTTTCCTCTGTCTATTTTAATTTTTTTCTTCCCCTACTTACTTACTGCCTCTGTGCCCTTTTAGCTCCTGATCTTCCTGTTATAAGACAAGAAGTTCCTATATTTCTCAGTAGTCTCCTTACTTGCTCAGAGTCAGACCTCCAGCAGCTACGGGGGGGGGGGCTGGAGAGCTACTCTTACCCTTCTAGGATGGTAAGTCTTTGGTGGCTCTGTGATCATTCACTTCCTGCTCCCAAACAGGAAGTTCCTGTTGTCAGTTAAATCCCGCTTATAAAGTAGAACTGGTTTAGGTGGGGAGGTGGAGGGAGGAAGAAGGGCAATATAGTCCCAGTAGAGAAGTTTTAGTTATACCAGCAGCTCCTTCCTCCTGGTGCTCTGTCTGTTCTCTGGCAGAAGCTATCTAGGACAGTGCTTAAATCTGGTTTTAACCTGGCTCCTTCAAGCTAAGCCACTCCCCCTACTCTGCAAATCTTTCTACACTTAGTTAATTTCACAGATAACAATTCTCTTCTGACACCTGTGACAAGCACCTAGATAAGTACGCAGATAACAGATAACAATTTACTTCAACTACCTCTGACAAACACACTATTTTATTTTTTTTACCCTAAATTGAAGGTCCCAGTACAAGATTTCTAGTTCTTAGTCCCAGTAAGGAAGTTTTAGTTATACCAGCAGCTCCTTCCTCCTGGTGCTCTGTCTGTTCTCTGGGATAGATACATGGACAGGGTATAGGTAGGGAGGGTCGAGACCAGGGAGACAAAGGGAATCGGGAGGGATAGGGGAAGGGGAAATTGTTTAACCAGGAAAGGCGAACTAAGCCGAAACTTGTTTCCAGGTGTGACCTGGGAGCACAAGGAAATTAAGTAAATAAATACAATAAAACAGCTTAATCTGGTTCAAGGTCAGTTGGCATTCATCTGTATCCCCCTCCCCCGGGTCATGCCTGAAAATAGGCAGGATTTGTCTAGTGCACTTACCTGGTCAACAAAAACTAAATAAATAAAATAAAGTGACTTGCTCAGGGTCACACAGTATGCAAGTGGGGGCTATGGGATTCAAACCCCGGTCTCCAGGTTTGCATCTCAGAGCCTTAAACCACTGCATTATACTGCCTCCTCGGGGCAGCAACAGTCATCAAATTGTGAGCTGCATCTCGAGCAGATGTGATAGATCTCAAGGCCTAATCTGCTGGCAAGTTCGTATGCAGCTGTATGAAGCAAAGAAGTGACAAAGATGACCAGAAATAAAAAAAATGTTTATTCCAAAATTTTCATTTTATTTAACTTTTAGTCCCACTGCAGGTGCTGTTAATTATGTACCAATAAGCATTTTCCACTTGTAAAAACACAAAAAAAATTTACAGCTCTAAAAAGACTTAAGCCCTTTGTCACCAGTAGGCGGCTGCATACCGTGCATACAGCTGTTTGTGCTGGTAGTGATGTCATCACCCACACAAGAAGCGTGGTTACTAAAACACACCACAAACCCCTCAGTGTGCTATTCCACTCATAATATGTAAACAAAGCTTAGCGTAACCACTGAAAGGATCATGCAAGTCCTAAAGCAAAGACTCCGATAACAAAGTTGAATCATGTTTTTATCACACCAACATGTTGAAAACAAGTCTTCATGTATGATGTACCAAAAGAGAAAACTGCACTATAAAAAGGGTGTGAAAATGCACTATTAACACAAAAGTAGAAAAATGATGGCAAAAAAAAAACCAAAACACTGAACACAGCACCAGCTGTCCCTCTCCGTGTCATTATTTGTTCACTACCATACTGTGCAGGCCTGGCCGGATACCACTCAGTAACCACTGGTACTTCCTGGTATGACGTTACAAACATGGGACCATATCTGGACGTTTTCTTAATGTATTCCTGGCCGTCATCGGTATGTGGCAATATTTGGGAGAGTTTTTATTTTTTTTTTTATAGCCTTGTTTTGTAGTTCTGTTTCTGTATTTCTACATTTCTACAGCTTGTATAATATAATTAGTATCTATAAATCAACAATTCCTGGGCTCATATCTATGGAAACAACATCCTTCTCCCCCTACAGTCGATTTGCTCTTGCTGTTCAACCCTTCCCTGCACTCACAGTCTGTGACATCAACAATTTCCACAGCAACGCACTGAGATGCCTCGAGCAGAGTAACAGGGCACTGGCAAAGGATTAAGCAGTCGAAACCGACGGACTCCAGGAGACAAGGACCGGTTTCCATGCAAATGCAGAGAATATATACGATCCGAGCCAGAGAATATACACAATCCGAGCCAACCTGGGACAAACTAGTAGGATTCTCAATATTTTCTCAAAAGTGACCAAACTTGCTCATCAATGTGGAGCCATATTTGGGATATTTTAACAACATACTCCTGTGATGACATTACGCCATTATCAACAAGATTATTGGTAGTCTGTCTTTTCTTACTAGTCCCAGAATGGTGTCCTGACGATCATATTTTGGATAGGTCGGTTTCGGGTTTTTTGTTTGTTTTATAAAGGATTTTCTGAATTCAAGCAAAACAAATTATAGCAGGTATCAGCAGAACTTAGTTACACAAAAAATGTTCCCCAACATCTCGAACGTCGGGCCAATTTTCCATTTTTTATCACAGAAGACATTTCCAGTACAAACAAGACCTTTCCTCATTAGAGTTTTCCTGTTCTCCCTGCTTGTACCCACGTTGAAGTCATCATAAGCCTCTCCTTATGACATCACAAGCAGAGGATTATGACTTCCAGCTAGATATGAGAAGTCAGGAAGAGAGGAAGACGAAGGGAAAAAGAACCAGTTGTGTGCAAATGCGTTCAGTAATAAAGAATGGGTAGCGCAGAAATCCAGATCTTGTATTTTGAAATTCAGGTTTTGTTAAAAGAGCAAAGCATGTCAAGGAAAAGTACAAACTGTTATGCATAACAATAAAGTTACATTTGGTTCTAGGATCACAGTTACAAATATGATGGCATCTGAACTGTCATATAACATTTTTAGATATACCACGCTATCCTCGTAACAACATCATCTCATCGCCTTCAACTGAATCAACATTAAACTGTCTCAGTGCGTACACCTTTTGTGTGTTTTTATACCAAGGTTGTATGCCTAAAGCTGATCCCCAGATTGGGGTGGGGTGGGAAGGAGAGGGAACTTAGGCCTTGCCCCATCTCCCCTTGTTATCCCCCTCCTGAGTTTTAGCCTTCCCTCTGGGTAGAATTATACTAACATTTCCACTTATCCATGTTTTTCCCCAGAAATGTCACAGTTCTACTGGGAGGCTCTCCATCTGAGGAAATTCTAATTGTTACTGGACTGTTGTGTTCTGCTGATGCCTGTTAAATTATTCCTGGTATGAGGTCATCAATATGGGACCATATTTTGGACAGTTCTGTTCTTTTGTTCACAGCAAACTGTTGCTAGCTTGATGTCCGCAACATGAGCCTATAGTGTGGTGAGCACGCAGACATTTTATTCTTGGTATGCCGCCATCAACGTGCAATCAAATTCTGTCACGGATTCTGGACACGGAGAGGAATGTGTAACTCACAATTGCTTCTCAAAGTTCACATTTTTACACTGTGTAGATGGCAGAACGCTACCGTGGGGTGTCAGCTTGGCAAATGTGTGCTACTCTCGACCCTTTGTACACCATTCTGTCTAGCAAGGCATTATCTCAGGAGCAGAAATCCATAAATGACAGAAGACCAGGTATGTGAAGGTGATTTCACCTGCTCACAGGCTGTGTCAGAAATGGTTAGCTGTCCACACAATTCAAAACATTTGGTTCCAATGGAGGCTGTGAGAATTGCTTCTTTGTTGTATGTGAACAATAAGTATATTTGTTTTCCAGGCCTGCTTGGACCCGTTAGTAGTTTTATGCGACTGGCAGAAGGAAATCCAGCCCTCCATGCAGCCAAGAGTCCAGGTTTTTGCGCCGCTTCATCCGATATAGATTCGGTGGAAGTCATTGGCACCAAACACAGCATTGCACTTGGGGCATTTTCTCTGTCGGGTGTCGTAGCGCGTCTTGATGCACCCGAAGCAGAAGACATGGAAGCACTTGGTCAGGACGGCATCCTTGTTTCGCATGTTACAGCAGGGGCAGGTCAGGCGAGCCTGAGGTGAGAGAAAGGGAGAGTAATACTGTAACTGGAGAGTCTGTTTCAGAAAACCACCTGCACAGTACATGGGCCAATAAACATAACCCTCAGAGCAGATTCTCAGCAAACCATTTCTATGTTACACATAATTACTGCGTTTTTTTTTTTTTTTTTTTATTATTTCTGTTTGTACCTCCAGTCCCCATGAGACATAGATGGCAGTCTCTCCCTGCTCCACAACTTCCCTGATTCTGCCCCCGGTGGTTCCCCATCGAGCCTCGGCTGTACCCCTAGGCGGGTACAGAGTGGTGTCGCCCCGAGAATCTTGCTGGTGTCAGATCCGCCGGGGACATCAGGCAGATGCGGGCAATTGGAGTCTATGCTGGGTCTCCGTCACCTAGGAGACCGACATTGGTGTTTTCCTCCTCTTTCCCACTCGCATGGTGCGCGACCTTAACATCAAGAAACTACGCACCGATGCCCACCACGCATCTCGGACGGCCCTTCCTGGTAACAGGACTTGCCGTACCCCAAGCCTCCGCTCAAGGTCAGGCAAACTGCGGGCCTTGGCCTCCTCCCTACCCCCGGAGAAGGTGAGCAGTCGTGGGACATGCAAACCTTCTCCCCTGGCCGGCCCTCCAGTGACCCAAGTCCGCTCCCGAACCCGGGTCGCCAGCGGAATCCAACCGCTGCTCCGACGGGCTGGCTATAGTTATTGCTTTTTTTACTGACACGGTTATGTCATATGAACTGTTCAGAGTCTAAAAAGCCAAAGCAGTAAAAGACGTTACTGTCATCTACATTCAGAGTTACCTTTCCAGCCTATTACAGAAAAGTCTTACATCAAAAATGTCAAGTAATTTGAAACTTCATCATGCTGGCCCACCAGCGCAGTGGAAAGATTCACCGCTGCGACACCGGCGACCCAGGTTCGGGAACGGACTCGGGTGTCTGAGGGCCGGCTGGGCGGAGAATGCTTGAGTGGCTGACGACTGCTCGCCTTCTCCCAGGGGAGGGAGGGTCTGTGGCCCAACGCTTGCTGACTCCTGGCGGACGCTGGGAATACAGCAATGCATTGGGCCCCGCTGCCTAGGGACATACGATGGACGTCGGCATATGCCTCGACGTCCGTGCACGTCACGCTCCCACAGGGAGAAAAAGGAGAAAAAACATGCATCTTCAGCTGGCCGGATGATGGTTGCTGGCCCCCGCTGCTGTGAAAGCCCCAGACTGCTGGACCACCTCAGCAGCACCCTGGGCCAAATACAAAGTGCGCTAGCCAGTCCCCACCAGCGCGGTCCCCCTCCTGGGGGGGCCCATCCGATGAAGGGTTACGCTGGGTTACCCAGGGAGGGCTGGGATCTGAGGTGGTGGCTGGCAGCAGGGATGGAGTACTGGCAAGGTCCATGGCGATCCAAAGGAGTGGCCAGTCGGGGAAGCAGGAGAGAGAGAAAAAAGAAAAAAAAAAAAAAGAAACCATTATTTAGACTTTATCATAGGATCTCTGATAGCAGGTGACAGCGTTCAATCACTGTAAGAAGAGGAACAGTTTATCGTTTGTGTAAATTCTTCCCCTTGACTACGTACCTCACAATTTCCAACAGGGTGGGAAAGGAGACAGTGTCCCATCTGTAAACTGTCCCCCTCAACTGTGTGTCTAATCATTCCTGAAGTGGGGGGGAGGGAACACTGTCCCATCTGTGTAAACTGTCACTTCAACAAGATACCTTATAATGTCTGACAGGATGGAGGAGAGAGACAGTTTCCCATCTGTGTGAACTGCCCCCCTCAATTGCATACCTTATAATCTTTTATCTCTTCCATCAGGATCTCATCACAGTTGGATGGCATGTCCGGTTTCTTGGTCTTCTCCAGCTTCCGACGCAGTTTGGAAATGTCCTCCTGTGCTCAGGGGAAGGAAAAGGAGGAGAATCACGACCTTTAGAAAACACAAGATCCATAACAAGATTCTTCATAGAGAAACAAGAGAACAAGAGTTTCCCTGAGGCTCTCATCAGGGTTTGCTTATTTCTAGAGATGACCTTCAATGCTAAGACAATGATTGTTTATGTGTGTGTGTGTGTGTGCGTTGGGGGGGTCAGAAGTTCACATATATTGGAGAATTGAAGGGAAGGGGCACCTCAGTTTACTTACGGTGCAAGGCATACTATTTACAGCTAAGGGCAGAGATATACCTGAGGTTGCTGGTGGCACAAGGTGGGGGCGTAACTGGGCTCACTGGTGGAACAGAGTGGGCACACATCTCAGGTTGCAAACGGTGGACGGCAGAAACATACCTGAGGTTGCTGTCGGCAGAGGTTGGGGACACTGCCTGAAATTACTGAAGGCAGAAGCTGGGGACAGTACCAGAGGTTGACGACAGCAAACAACAGGAACAGTACCTGAGGTCACTAATGGCAGAGGGTAGGAACGGTACCCAAGGTCTCTGACGGTGAAGGGTGGGGATGGTACCAGAGGTCACTGATGGAAGAGGAGGGGACAGTACTGAGGTCGCTGATGGCAGAGGGTGGGGTGGTGCCTGAGGTCGCTGACAGCAGAGGGTGATGACAGACCTGAGGTCACAGATAGCAAAAGGTGGAGATGGTACCAAAGGTCACTGATAGCAGAGGGTGGGGATGGTCCCTAAGGTTGCTGATGGCATAAGATGTGGACAACACCTGAGATTGCTGATGGCAAAGTGTTGGGACAGTACCTAAGATTGCTGACGGCAGACAGACGCTGACAGCAAAGGGTGAGGACGGTACCCAAGACCGCTGCTGGCAGTGGGTGGGGACGGTGCCTGAGGTTTCTGATGGTAGAGGGTGGGCACATACCTGAATTCATTGAAGATGTAGGGTGGGAAGGGTACCTGAGGTCGCAGAAGGTGGAGGGTGGGGATGGTACCCAAGGTCACTGATAGCAGAGAGTGGGGACGATACCTCAGACTGCTGACAGCAGACTGTGGGGAGGGTACTCGAGGTAAGTGATGGCAGAAGGTGGGGAGGGTGTTCTGAGGTTGCTGATGGGGAGTGTAGGGATGGTTCCTAAGTCGCTGATGGCATATGGTGGGGACAGTACCTGATCTCGTTAATGGCAGAATGTGGGAATAGTACCCGAGGTTGCTGATGGCAGATGGTGGGGACGGCACCTGAGGTCGCTGATGGGAGAGTGTTGAGGTGGTAACGGAGGTCGCTGATGGTAGAGGGTGGAGACAGTAACGGATATCGCTGATGGTAGAGTGTGGGGGCGGTAACGGAGGTCAATGATTGCAGATGGTGAGGATGGAACCTGAGGTCACTGATGGCAGAGGGTGTGGGCAGTAACGGAGGTCAATGATGGCAGATGGTGAGGATGGTACCTGAGGTCGCTGATGGCAGAGGGTGGGGGCAGTAACGGACATTGCTGATGGTAGAGTCTGGGGGCAGTACGGAGGTCAATGATGACAGATGGTGAGGATCGTACCTGAGGTTGCTGATGGCAGAGCGTGGGGGCAGTAACGGATATCGCTGATGGTAGAGTGTGGGGGCGGTAACAGAGGTCAATGATGGCAGATGGTGAGGATGGTACCTGAGGCCACTGATGGAAGAGGTTGGGGGCAGTGATGGATATCGCTGATGGTAGAATGTGGGGAAGGTAACGGAGGTCAATGATGGCAGATGGTGAGGACGGTACCTGAGGTCACTGATGGCAGAGTGTGGGGGCAGTAACAGAGGTCAATGATGGCAGATGGTGAGGATGGTACCTGAGGTCGCTGATGGGAGAGTGTGGAGGTGGTAACTGACGTCAATGATGGCAGATGGTGAGGATGGTACCTGAGGTTGCTGATGGCAGAGTGTGAGGGCAGTAACGGATATCGCTAATGGCAGAGTGTGGAGACGGTACCTGAGGTTGCTGATGGCAGCGGATGGAGACGGTACCTGAGATTGCTGACGGCACAGGGTGGGGAAGGTACCCAAGGTCTCTGATGGCAGACGATGGAGACGGTACCCGAGGTTACTGATGGCAGAGGGTGGGGAAGGTACCCGAGGTCTCTGATGGCAGAGTGTGAGGACGGTACCTGAGGTCGCTGATGGCAGAGTGTGGGGACAGTAACGGCGGTTAATGATGGCAGAGTATGAGGACGGCACGTGAGGTCGCTGATGGCAGAGTGTGAGGACGGTAACGGAGGTTAATGATGACAGAGTGTGAGGACGGTAACAAAGATTAATGATGGCAGAGTGTGGGGACGGTAACTGAGGTCAATGATGGCAGAGTGTGAGGACGGTAACGGAAGTTAATGATGGCAGAGTGTGGGGATGTAACGGAGGTTAATGATGGCAGACTGTGAGGACGGTACCTGAGGTCGCTGATGGCAGAGTGTGGGGACGGTAACGGAGGTTAATGATGGCAGAGTGTGGGGACGGTAACGGAGGTTAATGATGGCAGAGTGTGAGGACGGTACCTGAGGTCGCTGAAGGCAGAGTGTGGGGATGGTACTTGAGGTTGCTGATGGCAGCGGATGGAGATGGTACCCGAGGTTGCTGATGGCACAGGGTGGGGAAGGTACCCGAGGTCTCTGATGGCAGAGGATGGAGACGGTACCCGAGGTTGCTGATGGCACAGGGTGGGGAAGGTACCCAAGGTCTCTGATGGCAGAGGATGGAGACGGTACCCGAGGTTGCTGATGGCAGAGGGTGGGGAAGGTACCTGAGGTCTCTGATGGCACAGTGTGAGAACGGTACCTGAGGTCGCTGATGGCACAGTGTGGGGACAGTAACGGAGGTAGCTGATGGCAGTGTGTGAGGACGGTAACGGAGGTTAATGATTGCAGAGTATGAGGACGGTACCTGAGGTCGCTGATGGCAGAGTGTGGGGACGGTACCCGACGTCGCTGATGGCAGAGTGTGGGTATGGTACCCAAGGTCACCGATACCAGAGAGTGGGGACGATACCGCAGACTGCTAACAGCAGACTGTGGGGAGGGTACTCGAGGTAAGTGATGGCAGAAGGTGGGGAGGGTGTTCTGAGGTTGCTGATGGGGAGTGTAGGGATGGTTCCTAAGGTCGCTGATGGCACATGGTGGGGACAGTACCTGATCTCGTTAATGGCAGAATGTGGGAATAGTACCCGAGGTCGCTGATGGCAGATGGTGGGGATGGCACCTGAGGTCGCTGATGGTAGAGTGTGGAGGTGGTAACGGAGGTCGCTGATGGTAGAGGGTGGGGGCAGTAACGGAGGTCAATGATGGCAGATGGTGAGGATGGTACCTGAGGTAGCTGATGACAGAGGGTGGCGGCATTTACGGATATCGCTGATGGTAGAGCGTGGGGGCGATAACGGAGGTCAATGATGGCAGATGGTGAGGATGGTACCGGAGGTCGCTGATGGCAGAGCGTGGGGGCGGTAACGGAGGTCAATGATGGCAGATGGTGAGGATGGTACCTGAGGTCGGTGATGGCAGAGGGTGGGGGCAGTAACGGATATCGCTGATGGTAGAGTGTGGGGGCGGTAACGGAGGTCAATGATGGCAGATGGTGAGGATGGTACCTGAGGTCGCTGATGTCAGAGGGTGGGGGCAGTAACGGATATCGCTGATGGTAGAGTGTGGGGGCAGTAACGGAGGTCAATGATGGCAGATGGTGAGGATGGCACCAGAGGTCGCTGATGGTAGAGTGTGGGGGAAGTAACGGAGGTCAATGATGGCAGAATGTGGGGACGGTACCTGAGGTCGCTGATGGCAGAGGATGGAGACGGTACCTGAGGTTGCTGATGGCACAGGGTGGGGAAGGTACCCGAGGTCTCTGATGGCAGAAAATGGAGACGGTACCCGAGGTTGCTGATGGCACAGGGTGGGGAAGGTACCCGCGTTCTCTGATGGCAGAGTATAGAGACGGTACCCGAGGTTGCTAATGGCAGAGGGTGGGGAAGGTGCCCGAGGTCTCTGATGGCAGAGTGTGAGGACGGTACCTGAGGTCACTGATGGCAGAGTGTGGGGAGGGTAACGGAGGTTAATGATGGCAGAGTGTGAAGACGGTAACGGAGGTTAATGATGGCAGAGTGTGAGGATGGTATGTGAGGTCGCTGTTGGCAGAGTGTGGGGACGGTACAGGTGGTCGCTAATGGCAGAGTGTGGGGACGGTAAAGTACAGTTACACAAGAACTTACCGTAACAGTAGATCTTCGAGAACAGCTCTTGCAGCAAGTTACACCATTAGGACTGAAGCTGGCAGGTGTCAGGACCCCACGGAAAAATTCTAGCTAGCTATCTTCAGCGGGGACCGCCCCCGACGTTGGTCCTGCCTCCGACGTCAGGCGTAGTACATAAGGGGCCGGGTCCCGCCCAGATTCCTCAGTTCTCCTACTGAGACTCCGGCCCAGGCTGACATCGAAATGGGAGACCGAGGATCCACCGTCAGAAGACAAAAGGGTATAAATCCCTGTTAAAAAGGGCTTAAGCCACGCCTCCTCCAAGGGGGAAGGTGGGCGGGAAGGTACCTGCTGCAAGAGCTGTTCTCGAAGATCTACTGTTATGGTAAGTTCTTACATAACTGTACTATCTTACTTCGAGACACAGCTCTTGCAGCAGGTTACACCATTAGGACTGATTCCCAAGCAGTAGCGCTTGCAAACACTCTGGGAGGAGAAAACTAGAAAGTTCATTCCAGGTCCTGATTCTAGGACAGGAGACCCTGTAGCACAGCCAGGCCGAAGCCGGCTCTTCGCCATGAAGCGATGTCCAGGCTATAATGCCTGATAAAGGTATGTACAGAGCTCCAAGTGGCTGCAGCACAAATGGTCGAAGTGCTGCAAAGGAGGTGGCCACTCCCCTAGTGGAATGGCCCCGGACTGATCCCGGGAGGGGCTTTTGTTTGATATCATAACAGTATGATATGCACTGGACAAGCCAGTGAGACAGGGACTGTTTGGATACTGGCTGGCCCATCATCCTTTCAGTAAAGAAAACGAAAAGTTGCTCCGATTTTCGAAGCTGCTTAGTTCTGCTCAGGTAGTACCTTAAGCTGCGGTGAACATCCAGCGTGTGGAGCAGCGCCTCTCCTCTATTAGAATAATTAGGGAAGTAGACAGGCAGGTCAATATCCTGATTGAGAGTGAGTGTGGAAACCACCTTAGGCAAGAATTTAGGATTCGTCCTCAGGGATACTCTGTCCCGGTGGAGAATTAAATAAGGCTCCTTACATATGAGAGCATGAAGCTCAGAAACTCTTCTTGCTGACGTAACAGCAACCAAAAACGTTTTTCCACAACAGAAAACGCAGCTCGCAATCCGCGGCAGGTTCAAAGCGGGGGAGCGTGAGTTGCTCCAGGACAAAGAGCAAGTCCCATGGCGGCACTGGGTCCTTAATGGGCGGCCTAAGATGTAACACCCCTCTCAAGAATTCTCGACAGGCATCTAATTGTGCCACTGTGCACTGTCCCACCGGGAGGTGATAAGCTGAAATGGCCCAGAGGTGCACCTTAATAGAGGAGTAGGCGAGACCCGAACGGAAAAGGGAGAGCAGGTACTCTAACACCACTTTCACCGGACAACCTAAAGGGGAAAGGCCGCGTGTTTGCGACCATAGACAAAAACGGCGCCATTTCATGGCATACGTCGCATGCGTTGCCGGCTTTCTGGCTGCAGAAAGAACCTCCTCAACCTCTTGCGAGACCCCATGTCGCAAAATGGCTATGTCTCTAGGAGCCATGCATGCAGGTTCAGGGAGCCCTCCTCCTGAGACAAGAGATGGGAGCTGAATGGCAACGGGAGCAGAGGTTCCCGGAATAGCTGTATTAGCAAAGGGAACCAGATCTGTCTGGGCCAGAAAGGGGCCACCAGGATCATTGTTGCATGCTCCCTGCGCAGTTTGAGAAAAACTCTCTGGATCAACGGAAAGGGAGGGAAAGCGTAGAGGAATCTGTCCGCGCAGGAGAGGGACAATGCGTCTCGCCAGAAAACACCAGGCCCTGGATCTAGCGAGCAAAAATTGGGCAGTTTTGCGTTGGATGGGGAAGCGAACAAGTCCAATTCTGGGTTCCCCATCGAAGAAACAAATCCTCTGCAACCTCCTGAAGAACACTCGTGGACTCTGGCCTGGGGCGACTCAGGCCGAGTCTAATGTGTGTTGTCCACCCGGGTACATATGCAACAGTGAGTTCGCGCACGTGTGGGATTACTCCAATCCCACACCCTCATGGCCTCCTCCAAAGGGGTAGTGTGCGCCTCCTTGTTTGTTGAGGAATACATCACCGCCGTGTTGTCTGTCTGTAGCAGGAGAGTACTCGGCAGGATCTCTGACTGAAATGCCTGCAGGGCATAAAGGACCGCCTCATCTCCAAAACGTTGATATGAAGGTGAGCTCCTGGAGGTCCACGTTCCCTGGGACTTCACCCCATCCAGGTGTGCTCCCACCCCAGTCCTGAGGCGCCTGTGGTGAGGATTACCTCAGGGACAGGCTGTAAAGGACACCCGTAGAGAGTGTCCTGGGTCTATCCACCATTGCCAGTCTCGAATCACGGGCTGCATGGATTCTGACCGGATGCTGCATATGGTCTTGCCTTTGGTCCCATTGCACCTTGAGCATCCACTGAGTTACCCGCATGAAGCCTGCGAAAAGGGACGGTCGGAATGGCCGCAGCCATGTGTCTGAGCAAGCTTAAGGACCCACCTGGCTGGGACGTCTTGTTCGACCTAAAGCTCCCTGATGAGGGATCTGATGCGCTCCGCTCTGTCATCTGGAAGAAATGCTCTTCCCTGAACGGTGTCCAGGACTGCGCCTTGAAACTGCAGTTTCTCTAAGACGGTACCAGGAGAGACTTCTCGTGAACCGAGCAAGATGCCCAGAGACAAACAGATCCTGGGTACTCTGGATAGCTAATCAACAACGCCTCTGGAGGCCATGAGAAGCCAATCGTCCAAGTATGGGAACACATAATGGCCCTGTCTCCTTAGAGACACGGCCATGAATGCCATGCATTTGGTGAAGACCCTGGGAGCCGATGACAGTCCGAATGGAAGTGCTCGGAACTGAAAGTGGTGGCCGAGAAACTCGAAGCGCAGGAACCTCCTATGCGCCTGAGCTACAGGGATGTGCAGGTATGCGTCCTGCATGTCTAGGAACGCTAAAAATGCATCCCTCTTTAGCATGGGAATAAGACCCGGAAGAGTCACCATTCGAAATCTTTTGTAGGCGACCGATATATTGAGGTCGCTGAGGTCCAGAATCGGACGGAGGTCCCCTGTTTTCTTTGGAACCAGGAAGAAGTGGGAGTAGTACCCATATCCTCTCTGGTTCTCTGGGACATACTCTGTCGCCCCCTTTTGCAGGAGGCTGAGTATTTCTTGCCTGATCAGAGGCTTGTGCTGACCAGTGCGGGAGAGCAGGAGGAGGCCTCGGGGTGGCTTTCTCTGAATTCTATAAAGTGGCCTCTTTCGAGCCAACTGAAGAACCCACCGATTCGGTGGTTATGGACTGCCATCCTGGCAGGTCCCATAGTCGACCCCTGACCTTGATGTCCCATTGATCCTGAGGCGGGGCGGGAAAGGAGTCAGGCTGTGGCGGGAGGGGCCCTGCGGGCTGGGCGGTTTAGCTGGGCGTTGACCTCGGCCCGTAGGCTGTCTACCACGGGCTCTACAGGAACCGGAGCCCCTCTGTTGTGGACCGGTGCAGGACTGTTGTCCCTGTGCCCGTCCACGAAAACGGCTTTGGTTCCTACGAAAGGAACTAAGCCTCGGTCGGTACATTGCCTGGACTGACCTCACCGCCTTTCCGGCCTCTTGAAGCTTGGTGATGACCCTCTCAGAGGGCTCACCAAAGAAAACTTCTCCCTCAAATGGGGCGTCCATGATGTTTTTGTGGACGTCCGGGGTAAAGCCGGAGACACGGAGCCAAGAGTGTCTCCAGAGGCATACACCTGAAGCTGCTGCTCAGGCCGAGGAGTCCACGGAGTCGTACGCAGCTCGTAGTACTTGGGTCCCCACGTCCGAACCCGTCCGGAGGAGCTGCAACA
Organism: Neoceratodus forsteri; assembly: GCA_016271365.2. Lineage (NCBI taxonomy): Eukaryota > Metazoa > Chordata > Ceratodontiformes > Ceratodontidae > Neoceratodus > Neoceratodus forsteri. The sequence continues at coordinate 18,396,652 of JADMNL010000033.1, read as the reverse complement.
TCTCCTCCTTCTGCTCACCTTCTGGCAACTTCTCAGCCAGATCCAGACCCTGCTCCCACAAGGCATTTTGGAACTGCACCATGTGGGTCAAGTAATTCAGGGATCTGATGGCGCAAGTAGCGGAAGCATACGTGCGCCTACCCAAAGCGTCCAGCTGTTTGGACTCCGGATCCGGTGGCAGAGTGCTCAAATGTTGTGGTCTCTGGGACCGGTCATGAGAGACTGTTATGACCAGAGAGTCGGCCTGAGGATGCTGAGCCAAGTACTGGTCTTCCCTTGGAGCCTTGTACAGGCGGTCAGCTTTCTTCAGCATCGGCGGGAGTGAATGTGGACACTTCCACGCTGCCTTGGTGACGTCCACGAAAGTGTCTACCAAGGGTGGCACCACCACAGGCTTGGAGTCCTTCTGCCGAAGATATTTCGCAAGGCGTAGCCTTTCAGGGTCTAACTCTTCCGCAACCCATCCCATGTTCTCTTGGATGTGTTTCATGATGTCCGAGAACGAAGGGTCATCCGGAGGAGACCTTAGAAGCTCACGTGGGTCCAGAGAAGGGATGTGGAGGGGAGATGGGGATCTAGGTCCTGTTGAAAACTCTGATCCCGTGTCCTCCGTCCAAGGCGAACGTCGGCGTCTTCTGGGTCTCTTAGGGCTGGATGACCCAGGAGAGGATCTGGACGGAGGTCTCCTTTTATCTGGTCTCCCCCTTGGAGGGATCCTGTGCTCCCGGGGAGGAGGTAACCAGCCTGCAGACCCGGATGGAGAAGGGGGCGCAGGAACCGGAGGAGTAACTGGCCTAGGAGGAGGAGGAGGAGGAGGAGGTGGGGTGGGGACCACGTCCTTTTTGATGGTATCCCACCAATAAGTGAAAAGCTCCTTAACCTCTGAGAAAGAAAGACCCGACGACGGACCGGGCACCGGCTCCACAGGGGCCTCGGGTTGCGGGGAGGGTTCCCTGGGAATCTCGACAGGACCGGGGTCGCCCGTCTGGTCCTCGGGCTGTGTTAACTCCTCCTCTGTAATGGTCTCCTGACCGACGTCGGTCGGAGGCGTCGGGGCCCTCTTCTCAATCCGGACAGGCACGGACGTCGGTCCCCCGACCGGCGTCCGGGGGCGCATAGGCTTGGCCGGCGACGGTCGTCTGGCGGTCGACAGCTCTGGGGATCTGTGGCGAGAGGCCGACGTCAGGTGGGATGACGTCGGGTCCGACGGTCTCTTAAGAGAGGTGAGCTCCTTGGTCTGCCGCTGGGGAGGAGGCGGCAAGGAGGCAGACCTGACGTCTGGTTCAGAATGGCGGGAACCCGACTTGTGGTGATGGTGGCGGTCCCCCGACTTGACCAGGGCCTTGGAAGACGAAGGAGGCCTGGAAGTCTTGGCCTGAGAAGAAGGCCCGAAGATTTTCTCACATGGCAGGGGAGGCCGAGAACTGGCCCGGGAAGGCGGACGGTCGGACCTGGAGCCGGAGCTACAGAATCAGAGGCCCTAGACGGGAACCTGGAAGGGGCCTTCTCTCTATGCTTCTCCGAATGTCTACGGGCCTTCTCCGAAGAATCCCCCTTGGAGGCCATGGTCTTGAGTTGTTCCTCGAGCAGGAACGCCTGTAGGGCCTTCTGGCGACGGATCCGGGTTCTGCTGTTGAAGCCTAGGCAAAAGGAGCAGGACCGGGTGTCGTGGTCTGGGCCTAAGCACCGGACGCAGGCCGAATGCGGATCCTTGAAGGGGATCTGCTTCCCACAGGCGCACTTCGAAGAATGACCGGAGGTTGGAGAGGACATCAGACAATAAACTGACCGAAGAAAAAACAAATTTTCCAAAGGAAAAACTTTACCACGCGTCGCGCGCTAGAACTGTGAACCGAAGGGTCGAGACTTGCAAGTCGACGGCGGGAAAGAACTGGGGAATCTGGCGGGACCGCCCCCTTATGTACTACGCCTGACGTCGGAGGTGGGAACGACGTCGGGGGTGGTCCCCACTGAAGATAGCTAGCTGGAATTTTTCCGTGGGGTCCTGACGCCTGCCGGCTTCAGTCCTAATGGTGTAACCTGCTGCAAGAGCTGTGTCTCGAAGTAAGATCGGAGGTTAATGATGGCAGAGTGTGAGGACGGTACCCGAGGTCGCTGATGGCAGAGTGTGGGGACGGTAACAGAGGTTAATGATGGCAGAGTGTGGGGACGGTAACGGAGGTTAATGATGGCAGAGTGTAGGGAAAGTAACGGAGGTTAATGATGGCAGAGTGTGAGGAAGGTAACGGAGGTTAATGATGGCAGAGTGTGGGGACGGTAACAGAGGTTAATGATGGCAGAGTGCGGAGACGGTAACGGAAGTTAATGATGGCAGTGTGTGAGGACGGTAACGGAGGTTAATGATGGCAGAGTGTGAGGACGGTACTTGAGGCTGCTGATGGCAGAGGATGGAGCCGGTACCCGAGGCTGCTGATGGCAAAGGGTGGGGAAGGCACCTGAGGTCTCTGATGGCAGAGTGTGAGGACGGTACCGGAGGTCGCTGATGGCAGAGTGTGGGGACGGTAAAAGAGGTTAATGATGGCAGAGTGTGAGGACGGTAACAGAGGTTAATGATGGCAGAGTGTGGGGACGGTAACGGAGGTTAATTATGGCAGAGTGCGGGGATGGTAACGGAGGTTAATGATGGCAGAGTGCGAGAACGGTACCTGACGTTGCTGATGGCAGAGTGTGGGGACGGTAATGGAGGTTAATGATGGCAGAGTGTGAGGACGGTAACTGAGGTTAATGATGGCAGAGTGTGAGGAAGGTAACGGAGGGTAATGATGGCAGAGTGTGGGGACGGTAACAGAGGTCGCTGATGGCAGAGTGTGGGGACAGTAACGGAGGTTAATGATGGCAGAGTATGAGGACGGTAACTGAGGTCGCTGATGGCAGAGTGTGGGGACGGTACATGAGGTCGCTGATGGCAGAGTGTGAGGACGGTACCTGAGGTCGCTGATGGCAGAGTGGGAGGACGGTACCCGAGGTCGCTGATGGCAGTGTGTGGGGACGGTAACAGGGTTAATGATGGCAGAGTGAGGACGGAACGGAGGTTAATGATGGCAGAGTGTGAGGACGGCACCTGAGGTCTCTGATGGCAGAGGATGGAGACGGTACCGATGTTGCTGATGGCAGAGGGTGGGGAAGGTACCAGAGGTCTCTGATGGCAGAGAGTGAGGGCGGTACCTGAGGTCGCTGATGGCAGAGTGTGGGAGCAGTAACAGAGGTCAATGATTGCAAATGGTGAGGATGGTACCTGAGGTCACTGATGGCGGGGGAGTAACGGAGGTCAATGATGGCAGATGGTGAGGATGATACCTGAGGTCGCTGATGGCAGAGGGTGGAGGCAGTAACGGATACCGCTGATGGTAGAGTGTGGGGGCGGTAACAGAGGTCAATGATGGCAGATGGTGAGGATGGTACCTGAGGTCACTGATGGCAGAGGGTGGGAGCAGTAACGGATATCGCTGATGGTAGAGTGTGGGGGCGGTAATGGAGGTCAACGATGGCAGATGGTGAGGACGGTACCTGAGGTCGCTGATGGGAGAGTGTGGGGGCAGTACTTGAGGTCACTGATGGCAGAGGGTGGGGGCAGTAACGGATACCGCTGATGGCAGAGTGTGGGGGCGGTAACAGAGGTCAATGATGGCAGATGGTGAGGATGGTACCTGAGGTCACTGATGGCAGAGGGTGGGAGTAGTAACGGATATCGCTGATGGTAGAGTGTGGGGGCGGTAACGGAGGTCAGTGATGGCAGATGGTGAGGATGATACCTGAGGTCGCTGATGGCAGAGGGTGGGGGCAGTAACGGGTACCGCTGATGGTAGAGTGTGGAGGCGATAACGGAGGTCAATGATGGCAAATGGTGAGGATGGTACCTGAGGTCACTGATGGCGGGGGGGGGGGGCAGTAACGGAGATCAATGATGGCAGATGGTGAGGATGATACCTGAGGTCGCTGATGGCAGAGGGTGGAGGCAGTAACGGATACCGCTGATGGTAGAGTGTGGGGGCGGTAACAGAGGTCAATGATGGCAGATGGTGAGGATGGTACCTGAGGTCACTGATGGCAGAGGGTGGAGTAGTAACGGATATCGCTGATGGTAGAGTGTGGGGTGGTAACGGAGGTCAGTGATGGCAGATGGTGAGGATGATACCTGAGGTCGCTGATGGCAGAGGGTGGGGGCAGTAACGGGTCACCGCTGATGGTAAGTGTGGAGGCGATAACGGAGGTCAATGATGGCAGATGGAGAGGATGGTACCTGAGGTCACTGATGGCAGAGGGTGGGACCAGTAACGATATCGCTGATGGTAGAGTGTGGGGGCGGGCAATGGAGGTCAACGATGGCAGATGGTGAGGACGGTACCTGAGGTCGCTGATGGGAGAGTGTGGGGGCAGTACCTGAGGTCACTGATGGCAGAGGGTGGGGGCAGTAACGGATACTGCTGATGGCAGAGTGTGGGGGCGGTAACAGAGGTCAATGATGGCAGAGTGTGGGGACCGTACCTGAGGCTGCTCATGGCAGAGGATGGAGACGGTACCTGAGGTTGCTGATGGCAAAGGGTGGAGAAGGTACCCGAGGTCTCTGATGGCAGAGGATGGAGACGGTACCCGAGGTTGCTGATGGCACAAGGTGGGGAAGGTACCCGAGGTCTCTGATGGCAGAGGATGGAGACGGTACCCGAGGTTGCTGATGGCAGAGGGCGGGGAAGGTACCCGAGGTCTCTGATGGCAGAGTGTGAGGACGGTACCTGAGATCGCTGATGGCAGAGTGTGGGGATGGTAACAGAGGTCGCTGATGGCACAGTGTAGGGACGGTAACGGAGGTTAATGATGGCAGAGTGTGAGGACGGTACTTGAGGTCTCTGATGGCAGAGGATGGAGACGGTACCCGAGGTTGCTGATGGCAAAGGGTGGGGAAGGCACCTGAGGTCTCTGATGGCAGAGTGTGAGGACGGTACCGGAGGTCGCTGATGGCAGAGTGTGGGGACGGTAAAAGAGGTTAATGATGGCAGAGTGTGAGGACGGTAACAGAGGTTAATGATGGCAGAGTGTGGGGACGGTAACAGAGGTTAATTATGGCAGAGTGCAGGGATGGTAACGGAGGTTAATGATGGCAGAGTGCGAGAACGGTACCTGACGTCGCTGATGGCAGAGTGTGGGGACGGTAATGGAGGTTAATGATGGCAGAGTGTGAGGACGGTAACTGAGGTTAATGGGATGGCAGAGTGTGAGGAAGGTAACGGAGGGTAATGATGGCAGAGTGTGGGGACGGTAACAGAGGTCGCTGATGGCAGAGTGTGGGGACAGGAACGGAGGTTAATGATGGCAGAGTATGAGGACGGTAACTGAGGTCGCTGATGGCAGAGTGTGGGGACGGTACATGAGGTCGCTGATGGCAGAGTGTGAGGATGGTACCTGAGGTCGCTGATGGCAGAGTGGGAGGACGGTACCCGAGGTCGCTGATGGCAGTGTGTGGGGACGGTAACAGAGGTTAATGATGGCAGAGTGTGAGGACGGGAACGGAGGTTAATGATGGCAGAGTGTGAGGACGGTACCTGAGGTCTCTGATGGCAGAGGATGGAGACGGTACCCGATGTTGCTGATGGCAGAGGGTGGGGAAGGTACCAGAGGTCTCTGATGGCAGAGAGTGAGGACGGTACCTGAGGTCGCTGATGGCAGAGTGTGGGAACGGTAACAGAGGTCAATGATTGCAAATGGTGAGGATGGTACCTGAGGTCACTGATGGCGGGGGGGGGGTGCAGTAACGGAGGTCAATGATGGCAGATGGTGAGGATGATACCTGAGGTCGCTGATGGCAGAGGGTGGAGGCAGTAACGGATACCGCTGATGGTAGAGTGTGGGGCCGGTAACAGAGGTCAATGATGGCAGATGGTGAGGATGGTACCTGAGGTCACTGATGGCAGAGGGTGGGAGTAGTAACGGATATCGCTGATGGTAGAGTGTGGGGGCGGTAACGGAGGTCAGTGATGGCAGATGGTGAGGATGATACCTGAGGTCGCTGATGGCAGAGGGTGGGGGCAGTAACGGGTACCGCTGATGGTAGAGTGTGGAGGCGATAACGGAGGTCAATGATGGCAGATGGAGAGGATGGTACCTGAGGTCACTGATGGCAGAGGGTGGGAGCAGTAACGGATATCGCTGATGGTAGAGTGTGGGGGCGGTAATGGAGGTCAACGATGGCAGATGGTGAGGACGGTACCTGAGGTCGCTGATGGGAGAGTGTGGGGGCAGTACCTGAGGTCACTGATGGCAGAGGGTGGGGGCAGTAACGGATACCGCTGATGGCAGAGTGTGGGGGCGGTAACAGAGGTCAATGATGGCAGAGTGTGGGGACCGTACCTGAGGCTGCTCATGGCAGAGGATGGAGACGGTACCTGAGGTTGCTGATGGCACAGGGTGGAGAAGGTACCCGAGGTCTCTGATGGCAGAGGATGGAGACGGTACCCGAGGTTGCTGATGGCACAAGGTGGGGAAGGTACCCGAGGTCTCTGATGGCAGAGGATGGAGACGGTACCCGAGGTTGCTGATGGCAGAGGGCGGGGAAGGTACCCGAGGTCTCTGATGGCAGAGTGTGAGGACGGTACCTGAGATCGCTGATGGCAGAGTGTGGGGATGGTAACAGAGGTCGCTGATGGCACAGTGTAGGGACGGTAACGGAGGTTAATGATGGCAGAGTGTGAGGACGGTACTTGAGGTCTCTGATGGCAGAGGATGGAGACGGTACCCGAGGTTGCTGATGGCACAAGGTGGGGAAGGTACCCAAGGTCTCTGATGGCAGAGGATGGAGACGGTACCCGAGGTTGCTGATGGCAGAGGGCGGGGAAGGTACCCGAGGTCTCTGATGGCAGAGTGTGAGGACGGTACCTGAGGTCGCTGATGGCAGAGTGTGGGGATGGTAACAGAGGTCGCTGATAGCACAGTGTAGGGACGGTAACGGAGGTTAATGATGGCAGAATGTGAGGACGGTAACGGAGGTTAATGATGGCAGAGTGTAGGGACGGTAACGGAGGTAAATGATGGCAGAATGTGAGGACGGTACCTGAGGTCGCTGATGGCAGAGTGTGGGGACGGTAACGGAGGTTAATGATGGCAGAGTGTGAGGACAGTACGTGAGGTCGCTGATGGCAGAGGGTGGGGGCAGTAACAGATATCGCTGATGGCAGAGTGTGGGGGCGGTAACGGAGGTCAATGATGGCAGATGGTGAGGATGGTACCTGAGGTCGCTGATGGCAGAATGTGAGGGTGGTAACGGAGGTCAGTGATGGCAGAGTGTGGGGACCGTACCTGAGGCTGCTGATGGCACAGGGTGGGGAAGGTACCCGAGGTCTCTGATGGCAGAGGACGGAGACGGTACCCGAGGTTGCTGATGGCAGAGTGTGGGGAAGGTACCCAAGGTCTCTGATGGCACAGATGGGACGGTAACGGAGGTTGCTGATGGCAGAGTGTGGGACGGTACCAGAGTCTCTGATGGCAGAGGATGGGACGGTACCGAGGTTGCTGATGGCAGAGGGTGGGGAAGGTAACAGAGGTCACTGATGGCAGAGGTGAGGACGTAACTGAGGTCGCTGATGGCAGAGTGTGGGGACGGTAACGGAGGTTAATGATGGCAGAGTGTAGGGACGGTAACGGAGGTAAATGATGGCAGAGTGTGAGGACGGTACCTGAGGTCGCTGATGGCAGAGTGTGGGGACGGTAATAGAGGTTAATGATGGCAGAGTGTGAGGACGGTACGTGAGGTCGCTGATGGCAGAGTGTGAGGACGGTAACGGTGATTAATGATGGCAGAGTGTGAGGACGGTACCTGACGTTGCTGATGGCAGATTGTGGGGACGGTAACGGAGATTAATGATGGCAGAGTGTGGGGACGGTAACTGAGGTTAATGATGGCAGAGTGTGAGGACAGTAATGGAGATTAATAATGGCAGAGTGTGGGAACGGTGACGGAGGTTAATGATGGCAGAGTGTGAGGACGGTACCAGAGGTCGCTGATGGCAGAGTGTGGGGACGGTAACAGAGATCGCTGATGGCAGAGTGTGGGGACGGTAATGGAGGTTAATGATGGCAGAGTGTGAGGATGAAACCTGAGGTCGCTGATGGCAAAGTGTGGGGACAGTGACAGAGGTCGCTGATGGCAGAGTGTGGGGACGGTAACGGAGGTGAATAATGGCAGCGTGTGAGGATGGTACCCGAGGTCGCTGATGGCAGAGTGTGGGGACGGTACCTTAGGTCGCTGATGGCAGAGTGTGGGGACGGTAACGGAGGTTAATGATGACAGAGTGCGGGGTCGGTAATGGAGGTTAATGATGGCAGAGTGTGAGGGCGGTGACATGAGGTTGCTGATGGGAGGTGTGGAGGACGGTAACGGAGGTTACTGATGGCAAAGTGGGAGGACAGTAAGTGAGGTCGCTGATGGCAGGAGTGGTGAGGACAGTACCTGAGGTCGCTGATAGCAGAGTGTGGGGACGGTACCTGAGGTCGCTGATGGCAGAGTGTGGCTACGGTACCCGACGTCGCTGATGGCAGAGTGTGGGTATGGTACCCAAAGTCACTGATAGAGAGTGGGGACGATACCTCAGACTGCTGACAGCAGACTGTGGGGAGGGTACTCGAGGTAAGTGATGGCAGAAGGTGGGGAGGGTGTTCTGAGGTTGCTGATGGGGAGTGTAGGGATGGTTCCTAAAGTCGCTGATGGCATATGGTGGGGACAGTACCTGATCTCGTTAATGGCAGAATGTGGGAATAGTACCCGAGGTCGCTGATGGCAGATGGTGGGGACGGTACCGGAGGTCGCTGATAGAAGAGTCTGGGGGCAGTAACAGAGGTCAATGATGGCAGATGGTGAGGACGGCACCTGAGGTCGCTGATGGGAGTGTGTGGAGGTGGTATCGGAGGTCGCTGATGGTAGAGTGTGGGGGCAGTAACAGAGGTCAATGATGGCAGATGGTGAGGACGGTACCTGAGGTCGCTGATGGGAGAGTGTGGGGGCAGTAACAGAGGTCAATGATGGCAGATGGTGAGGATAGTACCCGAAGTCGCTGATGGCAGAGGGTGGGGGCAGTAACGGATATCGCTGATGGCAGAGTGTGGGGGCAGTAACGGAGGTCAATGATGGCAGATGGTGAGGATGGTACCTGAGGTCGCTGATGACAGAGTGCGAGGGCGGTAACGGAGGTCAATGATGGCAGAGTGTGGGGACCGTACCTGAGGCTGCTGATGGCAGAGGATGGAGACGGTACCCGAGGTTGCTGATGGCACAGGGTGGGGAAGGTACCCGAGGTCTCTGATGGCACAGGGTGGGGAAGGTACCCGTGGTCTCTGATGGCAGAGGATGGAGACGGTACCCGAGGTTGCTGATGGCAGAGGGTGGGGAAGGTACCCGAGGTCTCTGATGGCAGAGTGTGAGGACGGTACCTGAGGTCGCTGATGGCAGAGTTTCGGGACGGTAACAGAGGTCGCTGATTGCAGAGTGTGAGGACGGTAACGGAGGTTAATGACAGCAGAGTATGAGGACGGTACTTGAGGTAGCTGATGGCAGAGTGCGGGGACGGTAACGGAGGTCGCTGATGGCAGAGTGTGAGGACGGTAACGGAGGTTAATGACAGCAGAGTATGAGGACAGTACTTGAGGTAGCTGATGGCAGAGTGTGGGGACAGTAATGGAGGTTAATGATGGCAGAGTGTGGGGACGGTAACGGAGGTTAATGATGGCAGAGTGTGAGGACGGTACTTGAGGTCTCTGATGGCAGAGGATGGAGACGGTACCCGAGGTTGCTGATGGCACAGGGTGGGGAAGGTACCCGCGGTCTCTGATGGCAGAGTGTGGGGACAGTACCTGAGGTCGTTGATGGCAGAGTGTGGGGATGGTTAGCGAGGTCGCTGATGGCAGAGTGTGGGGACGGTAACGGAGATTAATGATGGCAGAGTGTGAGGACGGTAACGGAGGTTAATGATGGCAGAGTGTAGGGACAGTAACGGAGGTAAATGATGGCAGAGTGTGAGGACGGTACCTGAGGTCGCTGATGGCAGAGTGTGGGGACGGTAACGGAGATTAATGATGGCAGAGTGTGAGGACGGTACCAGAGGTCGCTGATGGCAGAGTGTGGGGACGGTAACAGAGGTCGCTGATGGCAGAGTGTGGGGACGGTAACGGAGGTGAATGATGGCAGAGTGTGAGGATGGTACCTGAGGTCGCTGATGGCAGAGTGTGGGGACAGTGACAGAGGTCGCTGATGGCAGAGTGTGGGGACGGTAACGGAGGTGAATGATGGCAGCGTGTGAGGATGGTACCCGAGGTCGCTGATGGCAGAGTGTGGGGACGGTACCTTAGGTCGCTGATGGCAGAGTGTGGGGACGGTAACGGAGTTTAATGATGGCAGAATGCGGGGTCGGTAATGGAGGTTAATGATGGCAGAGTGTGAGAACGGTACATGAGGTTGATGATGGGAGAGTGTGAGGACGGTAACGGAGGTTAATGATGGCAGAGTGTGAGGACAGTAAGTGAGGTCGCTGATGGCAGGAGTGTGGGGATGGTACCTGAGGTCGCTGATAGCAGAGTGTGGGGACGGTACCTGAGGTCGCTGATGGCAGAGTGTGGGGATGGTAACGGAGGTCACTGATGGCAGAGTGTGAGGACGGTAATGGAGGTTAATGATGGCAGAGTATGAGGACGGTACCTGAGGTCGCAGATGGCAGAGTGTGGGTACGGTACCCGACATCACTGATGGCAGAGTGTGGGTATGGTACCCAAGGTCACTGATAGAGAGTGGGGACGATACCTCAGACTGCTGACAGCAGACTGTGGGGAGGGTACTCGAGGTAAGTGATGGCAGAAGGTGGGGAGGGTGTTCTGAGATTGCTGATGGGGAGTGTAGGGATGGTTCCTAAGGTCGCTGATGGCATATGGTGGGGACAGTACCTGATCTCTTTAATGGCAGAATGTGGGAATAGTACCCGAGGTCGCTGATGGCAGATGGTGAGGATGGTACCTGAGGTCGCTGATGGCAGAGGGTGGGGGCAGTAACGGATATCGCTGATGGCAGAGTGTGGGGGTGGTAACGGAGGTCCATGATGGCAGAGTGTGGGGACCGTACCTGAGGCTGCTGATGGCAGAGGATGGAGACGGTAACAGAGGTCACTGATGGCAGAGTGTGGGGACGGTAACGGAGGTTAATGATGGCAGAGTGTGAGGACGGTACTTGAGGTCTCTGATGGCAGAGGATGGAGACGGTACCCGAGGCTGCTGATGGCACAGGGTGGGCAAGGTACCCGCGGTCTCTGATGGCAGAGTGTGGGGACGGTACCTGAGGTCGCTGATGGCAGATTTTCGGGACGTTAACGGAGGTCGCTGATGGCAGAGTGTGAGGACGGTAACGGAGGTTAATGACAGCAGAGTATGAGGACAGTACTTGAGGTAGCTGATGGCAGAGTGTGGGGACGGTAACGGAGGTTAATGATGGCAGAGTGTGGGGACGGTAATGGAGGTTAATGATGGCAGAGTGTGAGGACGGTAACGGAGGTTAATGATGGCAGAGTGTGAGGACGGTACCTGAGGTCGCTGATGGCAGAATGTGGGGACGGTACCTGAGGTCGCTGATGGCAGACTGTGGGGACGGTACCTGAGGTCGCTGATGGCAGAGTGTGGGGACGGTAACGGAGGTTAATGATGGCAGAATGTGAGGACGGTACCTGAGGTCTCTGATGGCAGAGGATGGAGACAGTATCCGATGTTGCTGATGGCAGAGGGTGGGGAAGGTTCCAGAGGTCTCTGATCGCAGAGTTTGGGGACGGTAACGGAGGTCGCTGATGGCAGAGTGTGAGGACGGTAATGGAGGTTAATGATGGCAGAGTGTGAGGACGGTACCTTAGGTCGCTGATGGCAGAGTGTGGGGATGGTAACGGAGGTTAATGACGGCAGAGTGTGAGGACGGTACCCGAGATCGCTGATGGCAGATTGTGGGGACAGTAACGGAGATTAATAATGGCAGAGTGTGGGGACGGTAACTGAGGTTAATGATGGCAGAGTATGGGGATGGTAACGAAGGTTAATGATGGCAGAGTGTGAGGACGGTACCTGAGGTCGCTGATGGCAGAGCGTGGGGATGGTAACGGAGGTTAATGATGGCAGCGTGTGAGGAAGGTACCCGAGGTCGCTGATGGCAGAGTGTTGGGATGGTACCTGAGGTCGCTGATGGCAGAGTGTGGGGATAGTAACAGAGGTTAATGATGGCAGAGTGTGAGGACGGTACCTGAGGTCGCTAATGGCAGAGTGTGGGGACAGTAATGGAGGTTAATGATGGCAGAGTGCGAGGACGGTAATGGAGGTTAATGATGGTAGAGTGTGAGGACGGTACATGAGGTCGCTGATGGGAGAGTGTGAGGATGGTAACGGAGGGTAATGATGGCAGAGTGTGAGGACGGTACATGAGGTCGCTGATGGCAGGAGTGTGGGGACGGTACCTGAGGTCGCTGATGGCAGAGTGTGGGGACAGTAACGGAGGTCGCTGATGGCAGAGTGTGAGGACACTAACGGAGGTTAATGATGGCAGAGTAGGAGGACGGTACGTGAGGTTGCTGATGGCAGAGTGTGGGGACGGTACCTAAGGTCATTGATGGCAGAGTGTGGGGACGGTACCCGAGGTCGCTGATGGCAGAGTGTGGGTAAGGTACCCAAGGTCACTGATGGAGAGTGGTGACGATACCTCAGACTGCTGACAGCAGAGTGTGGGGAGGGTACTCGAGGTAAGTGATGGCAGAAGGTGGGGAGGGTGTTCTGAGGTTGCTGATGGGGAGTGTAGGGATGGTTCCTAAGGTCGCTGATGGCATATGGTGGGGACAGTACCTGATCTCGTTAATGGCAGAATGTGGGAATAGTACTGGAGGTCGCTGATGGCAGATGGTGGGGACGGTACTGGAGGTCGCTGATGGAAGAGTGTGGGGGCAGTAACAGAGGTCAATGATGGCAGATGGTGAGGACGGCACCTGAGGTCGCTGATGGGAGAGTGTGGAGGTGGTACCGGAGATCACTGATGGCAGAGGGTGGGGGCAGTAATGGATATCGCTGATGGCAGAGTGTGGGGGAAGTAACAGAGATCAATGATGGCAGATGGTGAGGATGGTACCTGAGGTCGCTGATGGCAGAGGGTGGGGGCAGTATCAGAGGTCAATGATGGCAGATGATGAGGATGGTACCTGAGGTCGCTGATGGCAGAGGGCGGGGCAGTAACAGATATTGCTGATGGCAGAGTGTGGGGGCAGTAACGCAGGTCAATGATGGCAGATGGTGAGGATGGTACCTGAGGTCGCTGATGGGAGAGTGTGGGGGCAGTAACAGAGGTCAATGATGGCAGATGGTGAGGATGGTACCTGAGGTCGCTGATGGCAGAGGGTGGGGGCAGTAACGGATATCACTGATGGTAGAGTGTGGCGGTGGTAACGGAGGTCAATGATGGCAGATGGTGAGGATGGTACCTGAGGTCGCTGATGGCAGAGGATGAAGACGGTACCCGAGGTTGCTGATGGCACAGGGTGGGGAAGGTATCAGAGGTCTCTGATGGCAGAGGATGGAGACGGTACCCGAGGTTGCTGATGGCACAGGGTGGGGAAGGTACCTGCGGTCTCTGATGGCAGAGTGTGGGGACGGTACCTGAGGTCGCTGGTGGCAGAGTGTGGGGACGGTAACGGAGGTTAATGATGGCAGAGTGTGAGGACGGTACCCGAGGTCGCTGATGGCAAGAGTGTGGGGACGGTAACGGAGGTTAATGATGGCAGAGTGTGGGGACGGTAACAGAGGTTAATGGTGGCACAGTGTGGGGACGGTAACGGAGGTTAATGATGGCAGAAGGTGGGGACAGTAACGGAGATCACTGATGACAGAGGGTGGGGATACACCAGAGGTTGTGGATGGTCGCGGGCAGGGTGTAACTGGGCTCACAGGTAGCGCAGGGTGGGGATATATTAGAGGTCACAGACAGTAGACAGGTATCTAAAGTCACCGATGACACACAGCATGGTGATATACCCGAGACTGCTGACGGCAGAAGGTGCAGCATAACTGGAGTCATAGGCAGGGATCTATCAGAGGTCGCAGACGGCAGAGATGTACCTAAGGTCACTAACAGTGAATACTGGGGATGCTCCTGGGGGCCGCTGATGGCAGAATGTAACTGGGCTCGCAAGTGGCACAGGGTTGGGATTATCGGAAGTCACCGACAGTAAAGATGTAACTAACGTTGCTGATGGTGGAGGTGGGGCGGGTGCTCCTTGATTTCCCCTACAGTGGAAATTAAGGGAAGCATACCTGGGCCCGTTTGTAGTTGAAGGTCTCCTTCTCTCTGGCCACACTGTTCTCCACTATTTCTTCCTGAACCTCCTTCAGTTTCTTCAGGGCAGCATCGTACTGCACCTTCAGGTCCTCTGCCAGTTGTGCAGCCTCCAAGGCCTGTGGGATAAGGACTCACAGTTAACACTGCCTTTAGATACCACACCAGCTGTGCAGCCACCAACGCCTGTGGGATACGGACTCACAGTTAACACTGCCTTTAGACACCACACCAGCTGTGCAGCCTCCAACACCTGTGGGATAAGCACTGGCAGGTAACACTGCATTTAGATACCACACCAGCTGTGCAACCTCCGCCTGTGGGATAAGGACTCACAGTTAACCATGCTTTTAGATACCACACTAGCTGTGCAGCCTCAAACGCCTGTGGGATAAGGACTCACAGTTAGCACTGCCTTTAGATACCACACCAGCTGTGCAGTCTTTAACACCTGTGGGATAAGGAAACGGAGAAACATAGAATTTGACGGCAGATAAGGACCACTTGGCCCACCCAGACTGCCCATTTTCCTACCTAACGGATAAGCTGCAGATCCCAGTTAACCAACAGTCTACTTAATCCTACCCCCCACTAGGACTGCCTTATGTCAGTCCCATGAATTCTTGAATTCCCCCACTGTTCTTGACTCCACGACCTCCTCAGGAAGGCTGTTCCATGCATCCACAACCCTCTCTGTGAAAAATACTTCCTCACATTACCTCTGAGTCATCCCCTCTCTATCTTCAAATTGTGCCCCCTTGTTTTTGCACATCTCTTTTTCTTAAAGATACTACCCTCTGGGACTCTTGATTCCCTTGAGGTACTTGAAAGTTTCTATCATGTCCCCCCTCTCCCTTCTTTCCTCAAGGGTATACATATTATGCTCCTTTAGTCTCTCTTTGTATGTCTTCTGGTGCAGACCCTGCACCCTTTTGGTTGCCCTCCTCTGGACAGCCTCCACTCTGTCTATGTATTTGCAGAGATGGGGCTTCAGAACTGTACACAGTACTCCAGATGGGGTCTTACCAACTGTCTGTACAGAGGCATAACAACTTCCTGTTTTCTGCAGTTGATGCCTCTCTCTATGAATCCCAGTATCCCCCCAGCCTTCTCACATTGCTTGCCCACCTTTAGAGCATCGGATACAATTACCCCCAGGTCCTGTTCCATTTTTAGTGTTGTCAGTATCTCACCCCCCATTGTGTACTCTTCCCTTCGGTTTTTGTTTCCCAGGTGCCTTACCTTGCACTGAATCTAAGCTGCCATACATTTGACCATCCCTCCAACCTTGCCAAGTCCCTCTTCATCATTTACACTCCATCTTGTGTATCAACCCTGTTGCAGATCTTTGTGTCGTCTGCAGAGAGACATACTTCTCCTTCCAGTTCCTCTGCAATGTCACTTATAAAGACATTAAAAAGGACTGGTCCCAGTACTGAACCCTGCGGTACCCCGCTAGTAACCCTCCTTTCTTCACTGTGGATTCCGTTTACTACTACCCTTTGCGTCCTGTTGTCCAGCCAATTTTTTTCCAGGCTACCACCTTGGGACCCACTCCAAGGCTGGCTAACTTGTTCATTAATCTTCTGTGTGGGACTATATCAAATGCCTTGCTAAAATCTAAGTAGGCCATGTCCCTAGCCCCTCCCTGGTCTACTATTTTGGTCACCCAGTCAAAGAAATCTATTAGATTTGTCTGACATGACCTTCCTGCTGTGAATCCATGGTGCCTTGGGTCCTGTACCCCACTGGCCTCTATGTACTCAACAATTCTTTCCATCAGAAGTGATTCCATCATTTTCCCTACCACTGAGGTCAAACTAACTGGTCTGTAGTTTCCTGCCTCTGTCCTGCTCCCACTTTTGTGAAGAGGAATCACATCCGCCCTCCTCCAGTCCTCAGGAACCACCCCATCCTCCCATGATTTGTTAAAGAGAGTAGTCAGCGTTGTCACTAGTTCTACCCTTAGTTCTTTTAGAATTCTTGGGTGAATCCCATCAGGCCCCATTGCTTTGTCCACCTTCAGTTTTATTAGTTCTTTCAGAACCCTTTCTTCTGTAAATGGACTGGTATCGACCCTCACCCACATTCCCTCCCTTTATTAATCCTCAGTATCCCTCCTTTGGTCTTTCTTCACTCCCTAATGTACCCATAAAAGGTCTTATCCCTTCTTAACAGAGTTGGCTATCCTTTCCTCTGTTTGGGCCTTTGCTATTCTGACTGCCTACCCATGCCTCCTTCTGCTTTAACTGATAAAGTTCTCTGTCCTGCTCCTTCTGTGTTTCCTTATATTTCCTGAATGCTATCCTTTCCTCCTTAACCTTCCTGCCACCTCTTTTGAGAACCATAGCGTTTTTTCCTTCGTTGTGTTTGTTGATTTACTTCACACAAAGGCTTGTTGCCTCTGTGATGGCTGTTTTGATAATTCCCATTGTTCCTCCACCCCTCCTTCTTGCCTGTTTGCTAGTACTTTTCTGAGGCACTCTCTCATTTTTCCCCAATGTCAGCCTCCTAAAGTCCAATACTCTTGCTTTTGTATGGCTTGACTCTATGGCTGTGTTCTAGTGATGAACCACACGTTTGGTGGTCGCTTGTTCCCAGATGGCTACCCACTTCTAAATCTGAGATTCATTCTCGTCCCCATTTGAGAGTACCAGGTCTAAGATTGCTCCTTCCCGAGCGGGTTCCAATACTAGCTGTCTGAGGCATGCCCCTTGTAGGGCATCAAGAATGACCCTGCTCTTGGATGTGCCTGCAGCAAAGGTGCTCCAGTTAACATCTGGCATATTCAGGTCCTCCATCAACAATATCTCCCCTTTTTCTGCCATTCTAAGGATGCCTTCTTTCATTTCCTTGTCCATTCCCTCCCCGAGATGAGGGTCTGTATACAACCCCCATGTGGATTGTGGTGCCATTTCCTGTCTCCAGGGTGACCCAGAGTGCCTCATCTGCTAGTTACTCCTCCTCCTCTTTTACCCTCCCTGTCCCTCCTGTTAACTCATGGTTAACACTGCCTTTAGAGACTACACCAGCTGTGCAGCCTCCAATGCCTGTGGGATAAGGACTCTGGTTAACACTGCCTTTAGATACACCAGCCCTCCATTCACTCCCAAACATCTACAAAGTAGGGAAACAGACAATTATGTGAACCCCACCTTTCACTTAGAAAATGTCTGAGAAAGAAGGAAAGAGTTCATCCAACACATGAACAGTATTGGGTAAGTTACTTTTTCTATTACTTTCTATTTCTTTTAGAAACTTGATCCAGGAAGCTCTGTGCAGTCACTAGCAAGGATGGAGAAGTACTAAGAAAAAGTAATACACCTGACAATTACAGTTATTTATTTCTTTTTATACAAAAACAATACAAAATTAATGAAAAACTATAACAGATGACATTTATTTGAAAGTAATATGTTAGTTACTAGTTACTTTCAAATACATGTAATTAGTTACAGTTAGGTATTACTTTTGTATAAAAAGATGCAAGTAATTGTAACTGTAAAGTGTATTACTTTTTCCAGTACTTCTCTGTCCTTGCTAGTGACTGCACAGAGCTTTCTAGAACAAGTTTCCAAAAGTAATAGAAAAAGCAACTTCCCCAA
Organism: Neoceratodus forsteri; assembly: GCA_016271365.2. Classification (NCBI taxonomy): domain Eukaryota; kingdom Metazoa; phylum Chordata; order Ceratodontiformes; family Ceratodontidae; genus Neoceratodus; species Neoceratodus forsteri. Next base: position 18,378,706 of record JADMNL010000033.1, on the reverse strand, counting down.
CACTGCACATGAATGATGATTATGTACTAAATGAACTGGACTACGAGTTTAAGAACAACAACAAAGGTACTGGGGGACATCCACTGCAGCTGTGAAATAAGACATTCAGTACTAACAGACAATGATTAACCTTAGAATGAACTACCACTAGAATTTGTAATCTGCAAAGACAAAAAACAGTTCAAGCAAAAACTGGACCCCTATATCCTAGAAGGAAGTGTTCTGTCCTATCACGGGTAACCGGTAGGCGCACGCATAGGCTTACTGCCTTCTCCGCTCCTTACATCTTAGTATGAACACCACCTTCACAAACCATATCAATGGTGTGGTCCCAAACATCTACAGAAAAGGGAAATGGACAGTTATGTGAACTCTACCTTCCACCACTCCCAAAATGTCTGAAGAAAAGTAGAACAAAGTTGACCCAGAATGACTTCCAGGAACCAGTGGCTGAACCATGGAACTGCCTTCCACAGGAGGCAGTGGAGGCAAAAATGGTGGAAACTTTCAAGAAGACGTGGGACAGATACAAGGGCACCATAACACTGAAAAGCAGTTAAGGGAAGGGATAGGATTATGGGCAGACTAGACGGGTCGCATGGCCCCCTTCTGCCGTCGCTTTTTATGTTTCAGGCCAGCAACATGGTCACTGCATGCTGCAGAAAAGGGAAACAGATTTAGACCCATGGTTTTACTAGGACAAATTCTCTCATGAAGTGCTGGTATTGTAATCCTAGATTGAAATAAATAAATAAAAGTAGCAGGCCTCGGCACTGACCACTACTCCTGATCTGTACTGTCCTGTTTTAAGACTGGACTGGGGTATGCTTTGTCCAGTTCTACAACTTTTCGTGGTAGGAACACCTCTGTAACAGCTAGGGGTGAGGCTGGAACCATCACTGTAGCATACAACCAGTTGCTGCGGGGGATGGGAGTGAGTTTACCTTTCGCTTGTTCATCTCAAGAGCCTGCGTCCTCTGCCCTAGTTCCTTCTCAGCCGTGCTGATGGTGTTGGCCAGGATGTGCTCCTTCTCTTCCAGTTTACGTACCACCTGTAACTGGGCATCCACCTTTGGGGGAGGGGAAAAAAGAGGTAAGAGATTGGCTCAAAGGATTCAAGACACAGAACAAAACAGTGGTCCTTCTATCCCACCCCCTCCCGCCTTGTCAAGACATACCCCCATCACATGATTTGCTACAGCAGTCATATGCTTGTGAACACATTTCATTATGATAGCAGTACTGAGGAGATGAAAAAACCCACCTGTGATGGAAATGTATGGGAAGCCATGGATTAACGCGGAATCTATCTGCTCCTCTTTGGTATATATTTACATCCCTGACTGTTATGTCTATAGAAACCACATCCTCTTAAGTCTGCTCTGATCTTCCCTTGTCAATCTTCACCATTCATTACTGCTTGGGTGTAGCCGGAGGCATGCACCCGCCATGGGAGTTTTTTGTTTTGTTTTGTTAGAGGAGTCTGCGCCGATGGCGCTGCCCACGAGAGTGATGCACTACGTGGTGTGCGAGGGGTGGGCGTTAGATGCCGCAGACTCCTCCTACATCCCAGTTTTGTTTCTCCCGCCGTCGAGGCTGCACCTGCTACTCGGAGCAAGAAGAAAGTACTACACCACTAGGCCTGTTTTTCATCGTTCTTCGACGTAGTGTCCTGCATCCTGGTTCGTATTTTCAGACATCGCTTCCGGTAAGACCGTTCTTTATTATTTTTCTGACGATGCCGGGAGCTTTTCTGTTTAGAGTGTTAATTCCGCATCATGTCTTGTTCGGGAGCTAAACGTTAAGTCGAAAATGGGCCATGCCCCCCATGCAACAGTGCTCCTGTGGCCGGCATTTTTCTGTCAAGGACTGACATGATGTTTGTCTTCGTTGCCTGGGACCTAACCATAATATGGACAGATGCGACGCCCATTTCTCGATGGACCACCGTGTTCTCGAAGTCTGCATGTTCAAATTCGGCAAGGCACCGCCGACTTTTGGAGGACGGCGTCGCTCTCAGACCTCCCAGATAAGAACTTTAGACCCTTCCTTCGGGTCCCCTCCCAGGTCTATACGGTCTGGAGAGGAGGAGGCCTCCTCGTCTTCAAGTCTTGCTGAGGAGAAGGTCTCTTTCGGTGTCGGAGGAATGCTGTGGTCCCTCCCAGGGCTGCGGTGGAGACACTGCCTCGGCAGTCACCTCTTCGGAGGTGCAGGCTCCCCCAGTGTCGCGGCCCGCGGTTGCCGGACCCGGCGTGGGTGGACCTCGACGCTGCCTTCCGGCGCTGTCCCGAGCTCCGCTGGGAGTGTCGTGTCGGGTCCCAGTGCTGAGGGCGGTGCCGGGGACTCGGCTGGGGCCGTGGGTGGGTCGGGACCAGGTTCGGGCGTTGTCTTGGGTGCTGGGGTGTCGACCAGCGCCACTCACGATGCAGTTTCCCAGGAGACTCCTGGGGAGGCCAGTATTGAGGTCCTGCTGATCGCCTCTTCCTCGAAAGTGGACGATTCGGACGTGGATCCATCCTGGCTTCCTGATTCTTTGGGATCGGAGTCTTCTGTGGGACATGGTGTCAGGTGGCCAAACACGCCCATTCCTCAGTCTCCACAGCAGTCTTCTTCTGAGGACTCCCAGGCTGGGGGTGGCCGGGAGCCTTTGGGAGGAGATGGCGTGGATGTTGGAGAGAGGGCTGTTCTCCCACAGGGGGCTGTGGCAGCTGCCTTCTCCGGTGCTGCCGCGCCCTCTCGGGGTGGACTCGGGGCCCTGTCTTCGGGGGGCTCCCCGGGGAGACTCCTGGATTGACGGGCTCTGTCGCTGATGTCGAGGAGGAGGGCGTCCTCTGAGTCGGACGGGTTGAGGGGGCGCACTGAGACTAGCCGGCTTCCGCCTGCCACCTCTCGGGGTATGGGTAGAAACCGTAGCGCCGAGTCCTGCCTCTCCCTCATGGGTTCAGCGGATCCCTCCAGTGGTGTCGCTGTGTGACGTCCTTCTGGATCCATACAGCTCCAGGCACGTCACAGGGGAGGACCCCCTTCCAGGCTCTGCCAAGGTTCGCACCCCCAGGGTTCCATTCTGCGACCTGGTTTGTTATCCGGGACGCTGCCAGCTCGGGCTCAGTTTTCCAGATTCCAGAGCCCCTAGCAGAGCACAGCTGCCTCTTCGTGGGTGCCCCTCTCCCATTCCTCTGCAGTCACCCCCATTCTCCCAGGCCATGTCGGTCCTATGGGGCCATTATCCTGGGAGACGTTCCGAGGCACTCCGGCGGCCTTCCCCTCATATGTTAGATGCATGCATGAGCAGGTGTTTCGCCTATCCCTACCACCGCAGGAGTCCTCTGGATATTCGAGTTCCCCATCATCCTCGTCTCCCTCCTCGGAGGGAGAGGAACCCTTTGCTCACCTCTCTTCCGACGCTGATTTCACTGAATATCAGTGCTTTCTGTCCAGGAAGGTAAAGGATCTTCGCATTTCCTTTGTTAGGTGAGACAATACCAAGCGGGAGACGCGTGAATTCAGTGCCCAACATTTGGTGGTGCCATCCTGGCCTATTCTTTTCCAGAAGGCGTCTATCCGTTCCTGGCAGTCTCCAGCCGACCCTATCCCAGCCCTGGCACACTGCAGAAGGAGGTATTGTGCCCCTTCTGTGTCCCTAGGTTCTCTCATCAACCCGCCTTCGGGACTGGCATACCTAGAGACTTCTTCATGCTGCCACTCTGGCGACGCACCTAATGGACTCCAGATTCTCTACAATTTGAAATTTTTATTTATGGCATTTTATGATACATAACGAGTGCTATATTCAGTAAATACACTCAGTTGCGGTAATTACAGTGCTGCAAAACAGTGTACAGGGTATACATAATGGGTTATATACTAGGAATGTGTCCATTGTTCTGGTAGAACTGTTCAATGGGTTACAGGAGTCATAGTCCGACAAGATGATCTCGTAGGAGAGACCACTCTCACCCATTCAATTGCAAATAGGTTAATTCACCGACATTTCTTGTCCCTCGCAGAACTAAAAATAAGGTATGGGAGGCTGTTCCTTCCACCTAAGAACCAAAAGATAATTGTAAAGATTGTCTGGACTCAATTAAGTTAAATGACGCACCCCTGCACTAAATGCCACTAGTGGCTGACAGGGAAACAGAACATAACCAGGATAGTCAAAAGTACACGAACTGAGTGGAGCTATTTGCTCCCATGCAACACGGTTCCATAGCTGGGAGGATTTGTAAGACCTATCATTTGAGTATCAACATCATGGCTATACTTTAGGATTAATTAATAATTTTAACTTATAACTAGGGACTCGTTTACATTACATAGGCTATGCAATGAACCCAGAGAGCCAGCACATATAAAAGACCCCACTGACCCAGTCGTTCTAAGATTAATTCAGTCATTAGGATCTAATTCACTTCCTTCTTCCCTGTCCGAAGAGTGCTGGCAGTCTTCAAGAATTTTGGCCGCAAAAGCAGCTGCAGCCTCTGGGTCTGTAAACAGATGTGCTCGGCCATTGTGCCGTACTTGCAATCAGCTTTCTTTATTTCTTGCAGAGCCTTTTTCCTGGTCTGCGTTTGTGAAGAAATGTCCAGAAATATAGAGATTTTATTTCCTTCCCATATCAGGTCCCCACGTTGCTAAGCTGCTTGTAGGGGAGGCACACGGGCCTCTGAACTGGAGAGAGTAGCAATCGCAGTGAGAGGGAGCTCTGTTGTTTTGCCTGGGGCCCTTGATCGCATTGGAATTCCGAAGGCCTTGACTACTGAGATACCAGAAGTTTCAGGTAGGAGCTGTAGGTCCGAAAATATCAGACAATGAATTGCTGTAACTATCTCTGTTGACCCTGTGAACTTAGGAGGGAAGCCCACAATACGGATATTCGTCTGTCGATGAGCGTTCTCAAGTGCCTCAGCCTTAGTGCGGAGATAATGGAAGTCCTGCACATAAGCTGCGTTCCTCTCCCGTTGCCGGTCCGATTACGAAGTGAGCTCTGTAAGCTGTGTTGCGTTCAACTGAACCCTATCCTCCAGATCAGTAAGTTTGGCTTCCATGGTTGCTAGTCGACGATTGGTGTCTTCTCCAGTTGCTCTAATTTTTTCGAGCATTGCCATAATCTGAGGGTTTGGTGTATTGAGTGCTCTGTGCTCTGCTGCGGAATGGCCTCCACTTGTTTGTTTCGAGCCTGCCCCCGCCAAAAGATAAGCACCTAGGTTCTGTCCAACTTGTTTGTCCTTCTTTGGGCTGATTGCAAGATTTTGCTGGCGTTCCTCTATCTGTCGCTGCTTTTAGAATACTGCTTACTGTACTTTAAGCTGTTAAATTTAGCGTGTTATTTCTCCTCGATATGCAGCTCGGAAAAAGACATCCGCCATCATGGATGCTCCACAGCCCCGATTCTCTATAATTTGACCGGTTGGGAAGAAGAGTGTTCTCTTCCTCCTGTGTGATGCTCTGCATCACTCCTCATCAGGCACACCATGCTGCCTGCAACAGGCATCTGTGGTCAATGCTATCTCAGCTCCTAACATCAATGCCTGACTTGGAGCAATCTAGACAGGCCATTGCCCTCTCTGCTATAGGCCTGGAGCTGGCAAGACACCAAGCAAGGGCATCCTACAATGCCAGTGAGGTGGCTTCCAGGCTTGCAGGGACAGCGATCTGCATTAGGCGGATGGCATATCTTCATCTATCAAGGTTGTCACCCCTGGCCCGGCGTAGGGTGATTCGCTCCGCCTTCCGAGGTACCCGCCTGTTTTCCATCAGAGCTAGGAGACTTGTTCAGGGGCTTCCTCCGTCTCCTCATCTTCGAGGGACACCTCCAAACTCTCCTCAGCATTAGGCCTTTCGACTGATTGGCCCAGGGTCTCTCCCTTCTGTTTTCCACCAACAGGAGGCTTTGGGTCTTGTTCCCTTAGGGTTTTTCTTGTCCCCCTGTGGGAGGGCTTGGTACTCACCCAAGCAGTAATGAATGGTGAAGACTGACAAGGGAAGATATGAAAATTACGTACCTACCATAATTCTTGATCTTCTCTTGTATCTTCACCATTCATTACTGACCTGCCCACCCTCCCTCTAGGGCCTCTGCCTGCCAGTCTCCCCACCTGCTAGATCCTCCCTCTTCTTTGTTTGGCCTTTGTAAAAAAAACAAACAAAAAAAAAGCTGCGTGTCTGTTCATCTGAACAGATGCCTTTTCTGAGGGAGAAGGGGAGCGAGTGTGACTTATGCTATCCTCAGAGAACTCTTTCTGACTACCCCTAGGGGTGACTTATTGGTCTTTCTCTTGGCCATGCTGTTCAATTCACAGTTTAGGAGACCAGCCAGTTCTGGCTCTGTCTCCTGTAAAGGTCCCCTCTGGCAAGCCCTGATCTCCTATGTCAGTCTCTGATACTTTCTCTGTTCTGACATTACTCTTCTGCAGTTGGCAATCTTCGCTTTGTCTTCAGGGAGTCCGATTGAGTTCCCATTCTTTCTTTATCTAAAGGGGTGCCTTCTTAGGGCGTTACCCCCACACACTCTTTGGTGTTAACACTCAAAGTGCTAGATAAGCTTTTTCCCTTGATAACTTGGGCGCTCTCCTTTTGGACCAGATTTTCTGCTTCGGCAGTCTGTGAGCTCTCAGCTACAGTTTAAAGGGTTGGGGATGATGGGAGGTGTAGAGAAGCTGCCTTTTGTATCCTAACTGTTCAAACGGCTCAGCTGAACCTTCTCTCAAATTCCATCCAGTAGGATCCTTGCTACCGAGCTTATAAGCCTCAAACCAACCTCTGATTTGGCAGAGTTCTGCCTCCCACCATCCCTCTGTCTTTTTTTTTTCCATTCTTCTTCTTTCCCCTCTTTCCCTTCTTTATCTGTTCCTCCCTTGGAGCTGCCCCAGCAGTGAGGCCCTGTGGCCCCTTTAAGTAGATCCCCTCTCTTGTTTTCTGTCTTCTACCGGCTTAAGCCTTTTTCAGTTTATATCCTTTCCTTTTTCTATCCCTCGGCTCTCTTGCCTAGCTTTTTTACTCTTGCCTTTATTTCGCTTCTCCAGCTAACAGAACTGAGATGTAGGAGGAGTCTTCGGCGCCTAACGGCCGCCCCTCATAGTGCGTCACTCTTGAGGCAGCGTCGACTCCTCTAACAAAACAAACAAACAAAAAAAAAAAACTTCCGTGGCAGGTGCGCGCCTCCGGCTACACCCAAGTAGTAATGAATGTTGAAGATACAAGAGAAGATCAAGAATTTCGGTAGGCAAGTAATTTTAAATTTCTCGTAACCTACTAGGGATGTCACAATACCCATTTTTAATGAAAATGTCACTATGTTTCACTGACAATACTTACATTGTGACTGTTTTTCTATGTTGTGATACCCGTTTTGTGCGAAAAAGTATGAAGAATTCTCCATTTCTTAGTTAACTACCCAGTTTCCCCCCACGATTTAGGGTCTGGGAGGCTCCCTACACAAAACCCCACCCAGATACCATAACACTGAGATAATACAATAACTGATAATCTGTTGAAGGTTATTATAGTGTGAAAATTTGCATATTGTGATAGGCCTATAACATACGAAGTTCTAGTAATAAATTTGGACACAGAGGCATCACTACACTCTTCGAGAGTGTTGCCTCATATGTTAATTGGGTGACAGAAGTGAAAGAAAGCGATTCTGACATGTTAAGAATGCAAATGGGCATACCACTGAAGAGTGTGGCGATGTCTCAGCTTCCATGTTCATACTTTATAAATCATATCCTCTATGGCAGTCCAATAGCCAAGCGGCCATGCCTGTGCTCCAGTTCCAGAAGGAACCTCTGGCACTGGCAGGAACTCTCCCTATGGCAACACGTCCCCACCACAGGACGGATGAGGGTGTGCCAGGCACTGGCATTGGGCAACCATTAGTGACTCTTCCTATTTTAACATGTTCCCACCTCAGGAGGGTCGACAGCGAGCCAGGCCTTAGCATGGGGTAGCCAGCAGGAACTCTGCTCATGGCAACAACATCCCTGCCTGGGGAGGGCTGATGGTGAGCTGAGCACTAGCATGGGGTGGCCAGCAGGAGCTCTGCCTGTGGCAACACATCCCTGCCTGGGGAGAGCCAATGGTGAGCTGGGGGAGCTTGCACCTTCCATCAGGGGGGAGGCTGTGGGTGTGCCAGCCAGCACGCAGGCAGTAGGAGGGTAAAAAAGAGAAAAGCCTGGAGGGAAACAAATGGCACATGCTCAGTGGCCACGGCACATTCTGGGCCCCGAGGCACCAACCAAGTCCCCCTGGCATCGGGAGAGAGGGACAGGACCAGTCTACATTGTGATGTGTCCAACCTCGCATGGCATCACTGCCTTACACAGATACATAGACACTGTCAGCAGATAAGGGCCTACGGCCCTCCCAGACTGACTATTTGAGTTTGTAAGTTCACTTTATGTTTTCCTAGAAGTCTGTTGCCCCTTACCCCTGACCTCCAGAATTCCCTTATGTCTATCCCATGTGTTCTTAAATCCCGTGATTGTTTTAGCCCCCACTATTTCCTCTGGCAGGGTGTTCCACTTGTCCACCACCCGTTCTGCGAAGAAATTCTTCCTCACGTTGCCTCTGAATCGCCCTCCCTCCAACTTCATCCCATGCCCTCTAGTCCTGGAAAGTACATTTACGTAAGAACTTACCGTAACAGCAGATCTTCGAGAACAGCCCTTGCAGCAGGTTACACCATTAGGACTGAAGCCGGCAGGCACCAGGACCCCACAGAAATTTTCTAGCCAACAGTTTACAGTGGGGGACCGCCTCTGACGTCGGTTCCGCTCCCGTCAGGCACAGTAAATAAGGAGGCGGTCCCCCAGAATCCCCCGTTCTCCCGCTGGAGACTCACGGCCGCTGGATGACATCAGAAGAGGAGACTGAGGATCCGTCATCAAATGGCAGTCAGAGAGACGCTGAGAACACCTGATCCTAGGAGAAGGATGTTGGAATGAGAATCTACCTACAGCGGGGATGGTGGGAGGAAAAGTACCTGCTGCAAGAGCTGTTCTCGAAGATCTACCGTTACGGTAAGTTCTTACATAACTGTACTATCTTACTTCGAGATACAGCTCTTGCAGCAGGTTACACCATTAGGACTGATTCCCAAGCAATAATGGAAATCCCACACCATTGGGAGGAGGGAAGGTAGAAATCCTTAACAGAACCTGAACCTAGGACAGAAGTCCTTGAAGGACTGCTAGACCAAAACCTGTTCTTCGGCTCAAAGCAATATCCAGGCTATAATGCCTGATGAAAGTGTGCATGGAGCTCCAAGTAGCTGCAGCACAGATGGCTGAGGTGGACACATTCTTTAGAGCCGCAAAGGAGATAGCCACTCCCCTTGTGGAATGACCCTTGACCGTGCCGGGTAAGGGTTTGTTGCGCTTCTGGTAACAGAATGTGATACAGTGAATGAGCCACCTGGCCAGCGACTGCTTGGAAATGGGAGCTCCCATCATCCTGTGGGCAAAGGAGATGAAAAGCTGGTTCGATTTTCGGTGGTGTCTGGTTCTGGTCAGGTAGTATCGGAGACACCTATGCACATCTAGGGTGTGCAACAGGGCCTCTCCTTGATTAGAATAATTGGGGAAGTACACTGGTAGATCGATGTCCTGATTAAGGGTGAGAGCTGAGACCACCTTAGGTAGAAACTTAGGATTAGTCCGTAGGGATACCCTGTCCTGGTGAAAAACCAAATAAGGCTCTTTGCACACGAGTGCATGAAGTTCTCAAATTCTTCTGGCTGAGGTAACGGCAACTAAAAACAACATCTTCCAAGTAAGAAGACGTAGCTCGCAATCCGCGACTGGCTCAAAGGGTGCAGCGTAAGCTGCTCCAGGACAAAGAGTAGATTCCATGGTGGAATCGGATCCTTAATTGGAGGTCTAAGGTGGAGAACACCTCTCAGGAAGGCTTGTGCCGTGTCCAACTGAGATATGGTGCGTTGTCCTATAGGACAATGATAGGCTGAGATGGCACAGAGGTGTACTTTGATCGAGGAGTAGGCCAAGCCTGTCTAAAAAAGAGACAAGAGATAGTCCAAGACCGACTTTTCTGGACAGTCTAGAGGAGAAAACCCACGCTCTTGAGCCCATAGGCAAAAACGGCGCCATTTCATGGTGTAAGTAGCATGGGTAGCCGGTTTTGTCGCAGCCACCAGAACGTCAGCTACCTCTTGTGAGACCCCATGTCGCAAAATGGCCATGTCTCTAGGAGCCAAGCGTGCAGGCTCAGCGAATGAAGGTCTGGATGGACCAAGGAGCCTGCCTCCTGAGACAACAAGTGAGAGCTGATTGGCAGAGGTACTGGAGGTTCCCGGGACAGCTGATGTAGTAGAGGGAAACAGATCTGCCTGGACCAGAACGGCGCGATAAGTATCTGTGTCGCTTGCTCTCTGCGAAGTTTCAGAAGGACCCTCTGGATCAACGGAAAGGGAGGAAAGGCATAGAGGAATCTGCCCGCCCAGGAAAGGGACAACTCGTCTTGCCAGAAAACACCAGGCCCTGAAACTAGCGAACAAAAATTGGGCAGTTTTATATTGGACGGGGACGCAAAAAGGTTTAACTCTGGTGTACCCCATCTGCGAAACAGATCCTCTACTACCTCCTGGAGTAGTTCCCACTCGTGGACTCTTGCCTGAGAGCAGCTCAGGCCGTCTGCGATGACGCTGTCCACTCCTGGGACATGAACAGCAATGATGTTTGCGCCGTGTTGCAAAACCCAATCCCACACCCTCATGGCTTCCCTGCAAAGCGGGTAGGAATGGATGCCTCCTTGTTTGTTGAGGTAATACATCACTGTGGAATTGTCTGTTTGTAACAGAAGAATACCCGGTGGACTCTCTGACTGGGAAGGCCTGCAGGGCGTAAAGAACTGCTCTCATTTCCAGGATATTCATGTGGAGATGAGTCTCTTGGGCTGTCCACAGGCCCTGAGACCGTACACCGTCGAGATGTGCACCCCATCCGAGCCCTGAGGCGTCTGTGGAGAGTGTGCAATCAGAGACGGTGAAATGAAGGGACTCCCGCTGACAGGTTCTTCGGATCTAGCCACCAATGCCAATCCCAGATTACGGTCTTCATGATCCGGGTTGGAAGCTGCAGATGGCCTTGCTTTTGATCCCATTGGGCCCATAACATTCACTGGGTCAACCGCATATGGAGACGAGCTAGCGGGACTGTTGCAATGGTCGCAGCCATGTGTCCGAGGAGGCAAAGGACCAGTCTGGCACGAACGGCCTTCTTTGCCAAAATGTCCCTGATGAGGGATCTGATGTGTTCCGCTCTGTCCTGGGGCAGAAAAGCTTTCCCCTGGATGGTGTCCAGAACTGCGCCTACGAACTGCAGAGTCTGTGACGGAACCAGGCGTGACTTCTCTTGATTGACAGTGATGCCCAACGTCTCGAACAGAGACAGAGTATAATGAATGGCGGACATCAGGGCCTCCCGAGAGGGTGCCATGAGAAGCCAGTCGTCCAAGTAGGGGAACACGTAGTGGCCTTGTCTCCTCAGAGTTGCCGCTATGACCGCCATGCACTTAGTGAATACCCGAGGTGCCAATGACAGTCCGAAGGGAAGGGCTCGGAACTGACAATGGTGACCCTGAAACTCGAAGCGCAGAAACTTCCTGTGCGCTTAAGCAATGGGTATATGCAGGTAAGCATCCTGCATGTCTAAGAACGCTAGAAAGGCGCCCTGCTTGAGCATGGAAATCAGACCTGGGAGGGTCACCATGCGGAAGCGTTTGTACAGTATCCACTCATTGAGGTAGCTGAGGTCCAGTATTGGACGGAGGTCCCGCGTTTTCTTGGGAACCAGAAAGAAGTGAGAATAATATCCTGCACACCTCTGGTTCTGTGGTACATGCTCTATAGCCTCTTTTCCCAGAAGCACGAGCACCTCCTGCTGTATGAGCAGGGCATGCTGACTCGAGTAACGGGAAAGCAAGGGAGGTCTTGCCGGTGGGTGGTCGAGAAATTCTATGAAGTTGCCTTTCTTGACCAACTGGAGAACCCACCGGTCGGTGGTAATTGACTGCCACCCTAAAAAGTGGCGAGCGATGCAACCCCCGGCCTTTTGTGCCCGTTAATGCAGAGGAGGGGCGGGGGCCGGGAAGGAGTCATGCTGTGGCAGCACTGGTCCTTGCAGGCTGGGCCAGTTTGGTGTAGCGTTAGGCTCTGCTTGGGGACGACTTAGCCTGGGCTTTATGCTGAAAAGTGCCCCTTTGTTGCTGGCTGGAATGTGGCTGCTGCCTTTGCTGCCGGCTGCGGAAACGGCTCCCATTCCTACAAAAGGAACCGGGCCTGGATCTGTACGTGGCCTGTACAGACCTGACTGCCTTCCCAGCATCCTGGAGTTTGGTGATAACCTTCTCCGAGGGTTCACCAAAAAGTCCTTCGCCGTTGTAGGGGACGTCAAGAATTTTCTTCTGTACGTCCGGGGTGAAGCCGGAGACAAACGCCTGAAGCTGCCGCTCTGGCGGACGAGTCCACAGAATCGTATGTGACTCGTAGTACCTGGATACCCACATCAGACCCTGTGCGGAGAAGGTTTAGGAGCTCCGCCTTCTGATCGCCATCCAGAAGTTTATTGACCAGGTCCTGGCCCTGTTCCCATAGGCCGTTCTGAAATTGTACCATGTGGGTTAGGTAGTTCAGGGACCTAATGGAGCATATAGCAGCCGCATACATGCGCCTCCCCAGGGCATCCAATTGTTTGGATTCCTGGTCCGGTGGCTGTGTGCTCATGTGCTGCAGTCTTTGGGACCGGTCATGTGAGGCTGTAATGACCAGGGAGTCTGTCAGAGGTTGTTGAGCTAAGTACTGGTCCTCTCTCGGGGCCTTGTACAGGGTCTGACTTTCTTCGGCTGGCGGGGAGTGGAGTCCCGGGACTACCCGCAGCCTTGGTGGCGTCCATGAGGTGTCCACCAAGGGTGGCACTACCCACAGGCTTTGGGTCTTTCTGCCAAGATAGCAGGCAAGCGCTGCCTTTTTGGGGTTGAGGTCTTCAGCATCCCACCCCATGTTGTCCTGGATGTGCCTCATGATCTCAGAGAAAGAAGGATCATCCGGAGGAGACCTCGGAAGGTCATGTGGGTCAGGTGATGGAATGCTGAGTGGAGAAGGAGATCTGGAATAATCAGAGGTATCCAATCTGGAGTCCTCCCCTGACGGAGTATACCGACGATGTCTGGGTCGCTTGGGGCTAGGGGACCCTGATGGAGATCTTGAGGGAGGCCTTCTCAGGTCCTTGGATCTACCCCTAGGAGGTGGAGTCTGCTCCTTAGGGGTTGGTGGTCGTTCTGCTGGGCCCTCTGGTGGAGAGGGGGCATAGGAGGTGAAGGAGTAGGAGGAGGAGGAGGTTTTACAGGGACCACATCCTTCCAGATGGTGTCCCACCAGAAAGTAAAGAGATCATTTACTTCTTGTAGATTCATGCACGACGACGTGCCTGGCGCCAGTGGTCTGTCACCGGGGTCGGGTGACGGGTCCGCGGGTGTCTCCGGGTGAAGCGAGGGTTCCCTCGGGGAGCCAGCATCCTCAGTTCGCCCGACTGGTCTTTGGGCAATGTCGTGTCCTCCTCCGTTGAATCCTGTGACGGTGTCACAGTGACTGAGAACGAGTCTGGCTCCGGTGAACACGAGGCCGACGCCTTCGGGTCTGAACGCCCGGCCGGCGTCTGGTGCCTGGCTGGTGTCCACGACTCCGGCGAACGCCTGGCCAACTTCATATGCTTGGCCGACGTCGGGTCAGACATCCGCTTTAGGGACGTCAGGTCTTTCGTCTTCCTGGATGGTGGATCCGGACCTCTGGGAGGCTGGGAGACCGATCTGGAGTTGGGGTCCCGACGTCGGGTCGATGAGGAAGACTTGTGGCATTCGGAAGACTTGGAAGAGGCCCGAGAGGGAGTGGAGGAAGCCAAGGGCACTGAAGTCTTGATGGGCTGGAGAGTCGAAGAGCCGCCTGAAGCCCGGACTTTGACCGGAGGGGGCTGAGAACAAGCCCTCCAGGAGGGAGAGTGGTCCAAACTGGTGGAGCCTGAGCTACAGGAGTCCGAGGCCCGGTTCGGGGATCGGGACCTTGCTTTGTCCCGGTGTTTATGGGTCTTGGAAGAAGAATTGCCGCTGGAGGAAGGTTCTTGGTCCATCCTGCTAAGTTTTTCTTCCAGCAGATAAGCCTGAAGTGCTTTTTGACAGCGGATCCTGGTGTGGCTGTTGAACCCTTGGCAGAAGGTGCAGGCCTGGGTGTCGTAGTCCGGGCCTAAGCACCGCACACAGGAGGAATGAGGATCCTTAAAAGGGATCTGTTTTCCACAGGCACACTTGGAAAGGTGTCCCTCAAGTGAAGGAGTTGGAGAGGACATTAGTTTGGAGAAACTCTTGAAATTCTAAGTCATCCAAGGTCTCCGAGGAGGATTAAGAGGAAGAAAACTCCTCCTCCTCCTGACACAGGGAAGGAATGGACCCCTTGGGAAGACCTCGGGGAAGCGTATCCTGCCTTGCCTAGGAACCAGAGGGCTCACCTCTGGTATCCGGAGGAAGTCTCTCGTCTCCAATGCAGGGGTTCCGGAACCGGGACCAGCGTCTGAAGACGGCTCTCCACCTCCCTGATGAGCTGAGCCTTGGTCTCAGCCCATCAGGAAGCTAGAGTCTCCTTCAAATCCACTGGCTGAGGAGGAGGAGGAGGAGGAGGAGGAGGAGGAGGAGGAGGAAGTGGCGCTGGAGGAGGAGGGGATACGGATGCCGAGAGTATCCGTATCCCGGCAGGCGGTAACAGACGTCGGGTACTGAGAGCACCGTGTACTGCGGTCGCGGCAGGCCAACGTCGGTACTGGGGTGCCGGACCTGCGGCCCGGGTATGACGGCATCGGATACCTAGGGACTGGGGGGTCTGCAGGAACAGAAAGCCCCGGAAAAGTCCCAACGGGCGGGCCCGGAACAGGAGGCCCGGCGTAGGGATGTCGCCCGGCGTTGGCAAGACCGGCGCTGAAGCTGGCGTCAGAGGGTCTGACGTTAGGTCGTCCGGCCCAGCAGGAGGGAACCAGCAAGAGGGAGAGGGAAGAGGACTGAGTATTCCACCAGAAAGATGTACTCCTCTGGGGAGGTCAGGAGACAGTAGCCATCATGCAAGCACTACCTGGATGACCACGTGCAAAGTCACAGAGAATGCCACTGGAAGGAGGACATCAGTTTGTGCCACGAGCTACGCAGGCACATCCGCACTGCTGACATCCTGACAGTCGCCGCGACGGGAGCACTACCTGGGTGACCACATAAAGCACTACTGGGGGCCATCAATCTGTGCTGCAAACTACACACATTTGTGTGTGTGGACATCCTTGTTGTTGATGTTCTGACAGTCAATCACCATGGGAGGGGGACATCGGCGTTTGCAGGCGCTACACACTTGTGTGTGTGTATGCATATCCTCGCGGCTGACGTCCCTATGGAATGGCAGAACAAGGAAAAAAATCACCTTAGACTGACACATGATAAAGCCACCTCCTGAAGGCCCCGCACTGCTGATCTAGGCACCTCCACTACCGGATCTTTTTATCCGAAGTGGCTTGGGGAATTGTGACAGAGGTGGGGTAAGTTCAGGGGCAGCAGAGTGATGGGAATGAGCCCAGAAGAAGGGGCAAGTCAGTTAAAGGGAAGCACGAAAAGAGAAAACAAAAGTTTATTCCATATCACGTCACTTAGCACCCCTTTACAGGGTCTCTTGGTTGTCCCAGGATTTCTGGTGTATTTGTTTTCTATAAGGAAATGTCCCTGATCCACCCCCATCTCCCTCGGTACCACGTCCCACCTGTGTTTTTAAGGTCATGACTTGGTCAACTAGCTCTTCCTTCTCCTCCTTTAACAGCTTGTGGATCTGGTTGGACTTAATACGCTCTGACATGAGCTTGAAGTTGGCATCGTCCTTCTCCCGTAGCTGCTGCATCAGCCGGATATTCTGCTCCTGCATGTCTTCAAAGGCCTGACCCGTGACATCCATTTCCGACAGTAAAGCCTCTTCCTCCTGTAATGAGAATGGACGCCCAGCCAAGAGGCCATCAGTCAGTATACACTGTTGAAAAATAAGGTACAGTCAAGGGAAAGGGGTACAAAGGAAAAACAGGTGCCAATTTATTTTATTTTTTATTTTACCAGGAAGGTGGACTGGATGAGATGACCCATTTTCAGTCGCACTTCACATCTTATAACATACATCTCATATTTACATTTATGAATAATAGCAATACATCAATCAATCAAGTGGTTTCCAAGTGACTAGAGGTTGATGAAGCCTCTAGATATTATTTTAGGTTTCTCTTAAAAACGTGTCTCTTTAACATCCAATCAAATTTCTGCCCACTTATTCAGTAATTTGGGTCCATAATATATGAGAGAATACTCTGCTACCTTCGTTTTGATTCTGATGTCAGTAACAAGCTTCCCACGCCGTGCGACTGGCAGCTGATACTGCATCATCAGCTCACCATCCCAAATTACGAGCTTCCCACACCATGCGACTGGCAGTTGATACCGCATCATCAGCTCACCATCCCGAATTACAAGCTTCCCACACCCTGAGACTAGCAGCTGATACCGCATCATCAGCTCACCATCCCGAATTACAAGCATCCCACACCCTGCGACTGGCAGCTGATGATGCATCATCAGCTCACCATCGCAAATTACGAGCTTCCCACACCCTGCGACTGGCAGCTGATGATGCATCATCAGCTCACCATTGTAAATTACGAGCTTCCCACACCCTGCGACTGGCAGCTGATGATGCATCATCAGCTCACCATAGTAAATTACGAGCTTCCCACACCCTGCGACTGGCAGCTGATGATGCATCATCAGCTCACCATCGCAAATTACGAGCTTCCCACACCCTGCGACTGGCAGCTGATGATGTATCATCAGCTCACCATCCCAAATTACGAGCTTCCCACACCCTGCGACTGGCAGCTGATACCGCATCATCAGCTCACCATCCCAAATTACGAGCTTCCCACACCCTGCGACTGGCAGCTGATGATGCATCATCAGCTCACCGCCATAAATTACAACTTCCACACCTGCGACTGGCAGCTGATATACATCATCAGCTCACCATCAATACGAAGCTTCCCACCCTGCGACTGGCAGCTGTTACCGCATCATCAGCTCACCATCCCAAATTACGAGCTTCCCACACCCTGCGACTTGCAGCTGATACCGCATCATCAGCTCACCATCCCAAATTACGAGCTTCCCACACCCTGCGACTGGCAGCTGATGATGCATCATCAGCTCACCATCCAAATTACGAGCTTCCCACACCCTGCGACTGGCAGCTGATACCGCATCATCAGCTCACCATCGCAAATTACGAGCTTCCCACACCCTGCGACTGGCAGCTGATACCATCATCAGCTCACCATCCCGAATTACGAGCTTCCCACCCCTGCGATGGCAGCTGTACGCATCATCAGCTCACCATCCCAAATTACGAGCTTCCCACACCCTGCGACTGGCAGCTGATACCGCATCATCAGCTCACCATCCCGAATTACGAGCTTCCCACACCCTGTGACTGGCAGCTGATGAGTGCAGTCAGAGCATAACATTTAGCCTGGGGAGGGGGTACAAAGTGAAGCAGATACTGTACCCCAATCATTACGCTATCTCCAAGAATGCAGATGGACGCACACACACCCTTACTTATACATTAGCTCTCTGTAAGCCCACAGATAAATTGGAGGTCACTTTGTAGCCCAAGTCTAATGTTTTGTAGCCACCACAGTACCTCGGCCACACACTGCTCTCTACAGGCCCAGGTCTCAGGCACTGTAGCGACCGCAGTGCCTTGGTTATGGATCCGCTCTCCACAAGCCCAGCTGTCAGGCTCTGTAGCCACCGCAGTGCCTTGGCTACACATCGCTCTCCATAAGCCCAGGTGTCAGGCTCTGTAGCCACCACAGTGCCTTGGCTAGGCTCTGTAGCCACCACAGTTCCTTGGCTACACATCGCTCTCCAGAAGCCCAGGTGTCAGGCTCTGTAGCCACCTAGTGCCTTGGCTATGGATCCGCTCTCCATAGGCCCAGGCCTCTGGCTCTGTGGCTACCACAGTGCCTTGGCTGGACATCGCTCTCCATAGACCCAGGTCTCTGGCTCTGCTGCCACCACAGTGCCTTAGCTAGACCTCACTCTCCATAGGCCCAGGCCTCTGGCTCTGTGGCCACCACAGTGCTGTGGCCAGACCTCGCTCTCCACAGGCCCAGGCCTCTGTGGCCACCACAGTGCCGTGGCCAGACCTCGCTCTCCACAGGCCCAGGCCTCTGGCTACCACAGTGCCATGGCCAGACCTCGCTCTCCACAGGCTCAGGCCTCTGGCTCTTTGGCCACCACAGTGCCGTGGCCAGACCTCGCTCTCCACAGGTCCATACCTCTGTGGCCACCACAGTGCCATGGCCAGACCTCGCTCTCCACAGGCCCAGGCCTCTGTGGCCACCACAGTGCCGTGGCCAAACATCGCTCTCCACAGACCCAGGCCTCTGGCTCTAGCCACCACAGTGCCGTGGCCAGACATCGCTCTCCACAGACCCAGGCCTCTGGCTCTGTAGCCACCACAGTGCCGTGGCCAGACATTGCTCTCCACAGACCCAGGCCTCTGGCGCTGTAGCCAACACAGTGCCTTGGCCAGACATCGCTCTCCACAGGCCCAGGTCTCTGGCTCTGTAGCTATGCAGTACCTTGGCTATGGATCCGCTCTCCATAAGCCAAGATCTTGGGCGCTCTAGCCACCACAGTGTCTTGGCTTTAGAGAATGTAATATCACTACCCCCATACATACTAAGCTTCAGAAGACATTTTACAGTATGTTACTAACATAAAGCTCTCTCTTTGAGGTGGCAGTGATGCTATCAGCTGCCCTCTACTGGTAACAGATCAGAATGCAGCTTCATGGATTTTTGTACCCCCACTCATTACTGCATGTAAAACTGATATAAAACAGTACTTTAAATTAAAAAATCCATAGAAAGGGATAACGAAAAAGTGAACTGGTCATTCGGGGAAAAAGAAATGCAAAATGTCTAAATTTTTCACTGATGGTCACCTTTTAAAAAGTGTCAGTGGAGGTACAATTCACTGGTCAATGCCAGTGGCACCTGTAAAAATTCCTATAGGACCTTTTCAAGTTCAATAGGACCTTTTGGTTAGCTTTATGTTAGATAGCACTCAGCTTTCCTACTGAAAAAAAAAAAGAAGAAAGAAACAGACCACAAGTAAGGGATTTTGCACCATCTTAGATCAGCATGTGTGCGTGTGTTGTTGTGTATGAGGTGTGGTATCAGATGTGGATTCCATGCAACTGCACACCTAAGGGAGGGGCAGCTTTAGATGTCAGGGACAAGTGGACCTCCCCATACCGGGACCTGAGAGAAGAAAGCTGGGGTGCAGACAGTGCGCATGCACGTGTGTGTGTGTGTGTGTTTCTGGATGACGTCTTAGTATGAATTGGATTGGATTAGGGGTCCTCACCTGCTTTGCCATGCTCAGTTTCTTCTGAAGGTGCTCAATCTGTTCCTCCACCACCCGGATCTTCCGGAGCGCTTCCTCATCTGCCATCTTCTTGTTCTCCTTCCTCTCCCGCTCATCCAGCTCCTTCAAGCGCTGCCTCAGTTCCTCCAACTGCAAGGTAGACCCAAATGTTATCTCTGACCAATCAGTGCTGAAAGTAAAGCCACTATGTCATTACTGAGCACTCAGTACCGAAAGGAACACCGTGATGCCACCGATGATCAATCAGTGCAGACAGTAACACTGTGATGTCACCCCTAACCAATCAGAAGGGAAGATCTCATGTGAGCTGACAGCATATGAACCTACATGCACAGAAAGTCCAGGAATTCCAATTCTGGCTGGTGGTAGCATGCTGGAGGTAAAAACAGGTGGCCAAAACTGAGGTGGAGTTATCAACTGGTATGTGTTTACACAATGTACTTACACAGATGCATAGAATTTGTCAACAGATAAAGATCTGTAGCCCATCCAGTCTACCCGTTACCCACTTGACTCCGTGTCCGACCTGGTACCAGACCAGATTTATTGAGCTGACTGCCCAAATGGTGTCTCAGTACACCAACCACTTCCCACAGACCTCACTATCCCCTTATGTCTTTTCCAGCCATGCTTTAACACTTTCAGTGACTTGGCTCAACCATCTGCTTGGGTAAACTATTCCATTCACCACCTCCCCGCTGCGTAAAATGGAACTTCTTGCATCCCCTCTGAATCCGCCAGCACCAATTCCAATCTATGTCCCCTGCTTGTGGTGCTTTCACATTTCATGAATAGATTAATGCAGTCTACCGTTTATTCCCCTCAAGAATTAGTAAATTTCTATCAGATCCCCTCCCTCCTTCTCCGGGCCTTAGAGTGCACACATCAAAACACTCCAGCCTCGCGCTCATCTTCCCTTGCTGCCCCGGATCATACTGTAGCCGTCCTCTGGACCCTCTCCAGGTGGTTCCAGTCTTTTGTTTGGTGGGGACTTCAGAACTGCGCTCAGTACTCCAGGTGCGGCCTTACCAGGGACCTGCACAGGGGCAGTATCACCTCTTTCACTCTTGCAGTACAAGTCCCATAATCAAAATCCGCAACCCCTATTATCCCAGTGTCAACTCTCCAGTTCGCAGAGCTGTAGGGAACTGCCCAAATGGAATCAGCAAACCCCTTGTATTGGGTTTGAGTGTAAGCATGTGGGGTTTGCTCACTCACCTCTGCCTTAGCCTTCTTCTCGGCGGCCATGAGCTGCACCTTGTCCCTCTGCTCCTTGGGTGCCGAGCGATACATGTCCAGCAGCAGCTTCATCTCCTTTTGGCTCTCCTGCACTTTCCTGCCAAACAGAAATCGACTGGTAAAATGGAGACGAAGGACTCAAGAACTGCATCGGCTTATGAACACTGCAACCCATGTAATTACCTCAGGGCCAGGGCTTACAGCCAAATAAAATCTAAACCTCCCAAACACAGCTTTTTGTATTTCCCCTGGCACTCTGGGTGGGACTGTGTGGTTTAAACTCCGCTTCCCCAGGCCCCCTCTGGGTAGGACCACTCTCTGGTTTCCCCTCAGCTCCCCTCTAGGTAGAATGACTGTCTAGTTTCCCCTCAGGCCTGTCTGGGTAGGACCACTCTCTGGTTTCCCTCAGCTCTCTGAGTAGAACGACTCTGGTTTCCCCTCAGCTCCCCTCTAGGTAGAATGACTGTCTAGTTTCCCCTCAGGCCTGTCTGGGTAGAACCACTCTCTGGTTTCCCCTCAGCCCCCTTCTGAGTAGGACCACTTTCTGGTTTCTCCTCGTCCCCCTCTGGGTAGGACCACTCTCTGGTTTCTTCCAGCCACCCTCTGGGTAGAATGACTCTTTGGTTTCCCCTTGGCCCCCTCTGGGTAGGACCACTCTCTGGTTTCCTCCAGTCACCCTCTGGGTAGGACCGCTTTCTACCTCTACCAGCACTAATACCGGTCCCTTGAGGCTCCACATAATGGCTCCCTGGGACTCTGCAAGCCACAGCATCACACAGACACACTGTCCTCTCAGTCTGTCTCCCTACTCCGAGGCACACTCTGCTAACAGTTTGTAAGGGGTACCACCCCACTTCAGCCAGCCTCCCACGGAGGAGTTGACCCCAGAAGTGCCCCAGGAGTTGGCAGTGGAAGCCTGAGGTGGACACTGAAGGCTGGCAGGGTTTCATCCACCTGGCCATTGCCGTTCTGCCCCTTAGAGTGTCGTAATGTCAGTATGCTGCTCAGCCTGACACACCAACACCCGTGTACTCCCCTTCCCATGCTACACTTGCACATTTCTCCTTCACCCAGGTGGTGGTAAAGCAGCAGGACATGAAGCCCTCCCTTCCCAAAGGAGATCTGATGGGAGACACTGTACTTCTCCTTCAACCAGCCTGCTTCCCAACACACAGTTTTGTAACATATTTCTCCACTTTTTTTTCTTAGAAGCCATTTTTTTAAGCGCAGTAAAAAACTTCAAGGATGTGTAATTACGTGAATATGGCCAATAAGGCACTTCAGGAATGTGTAAATACATGCCTACACACCTGAGCGTGCACATACCTGCGCATGCACACCACACATATGCATACACCTGCATGCACACCACACACAGCATACAAACACTTGAACGTAACACTCACAAAATGCACACACATGCGTACAGGCACACAAAGATGCACACCCACACTAAAAGAAAATAGCGTACATTTGTACAATCAACAATGTGCGTGGGCATGGGCCCCCCCCCCCCCACACACACGATGAAATCAGTGACTGCCTGGAGCACAAATAGAAAGGGAATGGGGACGGACATAACTGGACAGAGGAACAGACTTATATCCTATTCACGCTTTCTTACTTTAACTCAGCTCGTAGTTGTTTGATCATTTCTGCATCTTTCTTCTTCCCCTCGTCTGCTTTGGACTTATCCTTCCCCAAGTCTCTCTCCTTCTCTTTCTGTCTGTCCCGCTGCTTCTCCTTCTCACGTTCTTTCTCCCGCTCTCGCTCCTTCTCCCGCTTCTCACTCTCCTTTTCCTCCTCCTCCTCTTTTTTCACACGGACTTCGCCTGGCTCCTCCTTCTCTGTCTTGACCTGGACAGTGGTCGTCTGCGCCAGCGCTGGCTCCTCGGGCTCTGTTTTCACCGTGGGGGTCTCCTCTTTTGTCTCTTCGGTGCTGGACTGGGCCTGTAGAAGTAGTATGCCTCCTCGCAGCCTCACCTGTGCAGAAAATAACGTAAAATGGACACAAGTCATCAGCAAAGGTGTGCAGCAGAGTGGGACAATACAATTTAAATTCTGGGATGTCAGAACTTTAGAAGTGCTCGGAAAGGATTTTAAAATATTTGTTCAGTCAAATGATTACATTTTTATGTCAATCATACTCGAATCATCAGGTATACTGCGGCAGCTGGGTTTCTCCTGAAGTAGCTATGGATGGGGTGCCCACATGTTTTAAGGCAGAGCCCTGGTCCCCAATACAGTTACTATTAACTATTACTACTGAACAGTGTCAGTGGCTCAGTAGGTAGCACACTCACCTGAGGCCGGGAGATCAGAGGGCTGTGGGTTCAGTTCCCACATCTGGCACTTGGGTTAATATCCCAGTACTGACACTGTAGTGCAGCATGAGAGGGGTGCTGCACTTCTGAGGTGCCGTCTTTCGGATGAGACGTTAAACCGAGGCCCCATCTGCCTGGATTGGTCGTAGTTCAGGTGCATGTTAAAGATCCCATGGCACTTCTCGAAAAGAGTAGGGGAGTTTCCCCCGGTGTCCTGGCCAAATTTCCCTCTTTCACTAAAAATACCACCTACAGCTTCATCTGGTTCAAGGTCAGTTGGCATTCATCTGTATCCCCTTGGGGGTGCCTGAAAATAGGCAGGATTTGTCTAGTGCACTTACCTGGTCAACAAAAACTAAATACAAAAATATTACAGCAGTTGAGGGACTTCAGAGAGTTAAGCAGCAAAGGAAAGGCGACAACGGGATACAAAGAAACCTGCCGAAAGAAGAAGAAAAGCACAGGGACTCTGAGAATGAATGGGGAGAAAACCAGGAATAAAGAAGAGGACAGGGTGTGAACCTGGGTCGCTAGGAAATGCACTAAAATGTTAGATAGTCACAGAATGTAGCTGGCCCATGTGCAGGATAATTGGGCACATGAACATGAAAAGACAATTACTACCCACTACGCATCAGCTGCTCCAGCTGCTTGTCTAAAGCTGACATCACAAGCCTCCCTCCGTCTAGGGTATCACAGCCTGCTGCTGTGGAAACAACCCGTGATCTCATATGCAGAAGACTGTGACGCCTGGTACAGAAAGAGCAAATGGAAGCTACAAGAACAGTGAACCGCTTTTCATGTTGCTGTGCACAGTGTAAATGGAAAAGCGGCCTGCAATGTGCGCGAGTCACAATATAGGCTCTGGGGGCCTCTTGCTCCCCCCTTTAAATTGTTCTCTACAGACCACTGAGGGAAAGGCTAGCAGTGCAGGAAAACCCTGACAGCAACATCCCACACCCATGCCTGGCCTGGCTACCTCCTACATGGGATGGGCCCTTTCCCGACGATCTCCAGTGAAGGTACTGGTAATGCTATGTGTGCGGTGGCTACACTTTGAAGATGCTGTTGCTCCTGTATCTGTGCAACATGTAAGTATTGTGAGTGATGCTGCCGGAGGTCCCAATGGCTGTGTGTGAGATGTTGCTGGCAGGGTTTTCCCTCAGTGGTCTGTAAAGAACTCTAATGCATGAAGAGATGCTGCTCTATCTTCCCCCTCCAGCTGACAGGTACCTTACTCAGATCCAACTGTGCTTCCCGTAGCTTGCGCTTGTACCGCTGCACCTCGCCCTTCAGCTGGTGGTTGTGGTTCTGGAGGCTGCTGATCAGATGACGCATCTCCCGGTTGATTGGCCCTGAAGTCCGACATTAAACAAACAAAAAAAGAGTTACAAACCAGTAAAGGACACTGTATGTAATATCCATAACTGCTGCACTGTAACAGGCAAGACACTCCCTGGTCACATGACTGAAAAACAGGCCCCAACAAAACACTTCCGGGTCATGTGACTGAGGAGCAGAAGCCGGCAACACACTCCCAGAACACATGACACAGAAGGACCCAAGACACTCCCAAGTCACATGACCGAGGAGCAGGACCCTTCAAAGAAGGCACTTGTTAGTTATGCGGTGGCTTTGATTTATATCAAAAAAGATTTACATAAAACAGTCCCCCTTACTTCTATAGAGCACTCTCCCTCGTCAGACATCCCCAAGAACTGGGATGGTACTGCGAAGTGGAAGAGCTCTGTTAACCACCCCCGTGGAGCCAAATTACAATCCATTCCCTCTCGAAGGGCAGTAATGGAAAAATTCTTCCACTGGTCCCAGTGATCTTTCAGAAAGGTAGAGGAGCTTTGTAGTTATCCTGAAAACCTGTGCCATGTTATTTTGGTTCCCGGACCTCTCTCCAAACCACACACCTCCTGTAACACCTCAATCCCAGTGCAAGGTACGGTGGGTATCCAAAACCCTGCACGAATCAGTCAGACAAGGCTTCAGCTTTTCAACCAGAGGTGCAGGATCTGTACACCCATGATGCACTGCAGTGGGACTGAGGCTTTACACCCATGATGCACTGCAGTGGGACTGAGGCTTTACACCCATGATGCACTGCACTGCGACTGAGGCTTTACACCCATGATGCACTGCCCCAGGACGGAGGCTCTACACCCATGATGCACTGCACCAGGACTGAGGCTTCATACCCACAATGCACTGCACTGTGACGGAGGTGTTACACCCATGATGCACTGTACTGGGACGGAGGCTTTACATCCATGATGCACTGCACTGCACTGCGACTGAGGCTTTACACCCATGATGCACTGCCCGGGACAGAGGCTTTACACCCATGACGCACTGCACTGGGACTGAGGCTTTACACTCATGATGCACTGCACTGGGACTGAGGCTTTACACCCACGATGCACTGCACTGGGACTGAGGCTTTACACCCACGATGCACTGCACTGGGACTGAGACTTTAAGAGTACGCGTGTGTGACTCAGAGATACACAACACCCAAATACTGTAATTAGGATAGTTCGCTCTCCTAGCGTCCTTTGCTAGATCCCAGGTACTGCCTTTCCTGCAAACGGCCTCTTCGTTATGTCCACAGGGTGTTCTCAGTGTCTACTGGTGCTACATTATGTTAGACAATTCCTTTACAGAGCTGTGGATGCCTCCGGGAAAATGGTGTGCACATATTATAGACTGGCTGAAAGCACTCCCTCAATCAGTGAGCGAGACACTCTTCTTTCATCCCACACAGAGCTGCCCTGGATACGGGCACATTCGACTAAGGTTTTTCAAATATTTATAGATCGAGTGCGATCAATAATATATTAATGCTGCCGCTGAAACCACTCTTCTATCCATTTTGTGCCCCACCCAACAGCACCAGTAGCCTTCCAGTTGGCAGGAAAGGGGCAGCAAGGGGCATATTAACATACAACAGCTGATATTTCCTGTGCTCTCGATAGATTTCTCATACTCCAATTTATTACTTGGCAAACTGCACAAAGACAGGATCGTTATCACTTCGGATTCATCAGCCCCTGCAGCTCCTTCCCCTTGGCATCATGATTCTCCGATGTGAGATCATAGCCTGTTGCCATGGGAATGACCGGTGTGTGACAATCAGAGTATTGTGACCTCCGATGTGGAATAAGCAGCAGAAACAAAGATCCTTTTTCACGGAAATGGCCTCAGTAATAAAGAACAGGGAGGGGGAATAAAGAGCTCATGTGAAACAGAAGCGGATTTGTGTCTAAATATTATGTTTTTCAAATGTTCTCCTGAAGGCATCGGCTGCTCTTTAATGAAGCAATCTTACAGAGCGACTGGCAACTGCTGGGCAACGTACCAGCCTGCTCGTTTGCAGCGAGGGTTTGCTCAAACTCGATCCGCAGCATTTCATACTCCTTCCTGACCTGGGCGAGTGTGTCTTCCAGCTGAATCACCTCTGTACGCAGTTTCTTCTGTAAAACCACCTCGTCATGCTGAAATTCAGAGTAAGAAGTGTCACCGGATTTTGGACAGGACCAATCATACGAACATATGAAAATGCCAGCAGATACAGGCCATACAGTCTATCGAGTCTGCTCGAGTGCGCAGCTCCCAGTCTAATCTACTGCAGACACCCCCCCACCCCTTGCCTGTCCGTTTGATTTATCACTCCCCTTCTGCCAACTCCCCTCCAAATTTTGACCTTACCTTTCACCCCATCGCACCCCCTCTTACAACTGCCCACAGATTTCAATGATTATCTCCTCCTCTGGCAGTGCATTCCACCTTGTTACCACCCTTTTCATGAAGTAGTGCCTCCTCATTTCCGTCCTGAATCTTCCACCCTCCAGTTTCAGACGGTGTCCCCTTGTGTCCCTCCCCTCGTAACCTAAACATGCACTGAGTACTAACTCTATTCATGCCCCTTAAGTATCTGAAGGTCTCAATCATATCCCCCTTTCTGTCCTCCAGGGAATACATGTTGAGCCCCAGTCTTTCCTCATATGGTTTGTCCCCCAGCCCAAGGATCATCTTTGTCGCCCTGCACTGGACCCCCTCCAGTAGTTTGACATCCCTCTTTAAACAGCCTTGTAAAACCATGTCCGTTAAAAGGATCTTATTACAGTCCGATGGCCAGCACACAGCGGTTCCCCTGGGCACTCTCGGAAGATAGTATTCACCAGTTAATGTGGGGGCTGCGGTAGGCTCAACAGTTCAACAGCCAAATCTGGCAGTATAGCCTAGAGGTTAGAGGAACGAGGTGTGAACAAGCTTGGTACATCCAGTAGACCAGACCCGAGTTTGATTCTCACAACCTCCACTTGCATACTGTGTGACTCTGAGCAAGTCACTTAACCACCCAGTGCCCCCAGGTCGCCCCTGAAAACAGGCACTTGTGCCTAGTGGGTCTTACCCGGTTATCAAAGACTAAAAAAAGCCCCCAAAACATCCACAACGAATCAGCCAAACAACAAACATATTTTCACAATCCTCTCAAATTTTACTTCCATGTAGCTTTGGGCTGCAACCATGTTCATAACTCAGTATCCAATGTTTCCCCCTTATTAAAGGGCTTCCTCAGGGGAAGCATGGTCTTCCTGCTATGTCAGAAGCCAACCCTCCATCTATACCAAGTGTCTGATAATGTCAGACATTTCTAATTTTGTATTATTAGATGCAATTCTGCGCTTGCTATAAAACAGAGAACAGACTACACAGACAGAAACATGAGGCTTACTTTCACACTCCTTTTCTTAGGGCATACTCTTCAGTTTTCAAATGTTCACAAATTCCCTACTTCCTAAAACTGCATACAAAACATTTCTTAAGATCCTATTGTCTGTTACTTTACTTATCCAGGAACAAGATCAAATCTCTTTATTTGCTAAATGTGTCCTTATGAATAAACTTCTTCGTTGTGTCTACAGGCACCATATATTCCGATAAGTTAACTACATGCATAAACAACCATGTGACCAAAACCACGTGCCACCTTAAAATATTTATTTTTATAAACACACTTGTGCATTTCTATTTTTTGTTCTTACAAGTTTTCACTTTTTTCATTTTTTAAATTTCTAAAGTCATACCTGAAACAGAAATACAATTTAAGATTGTGAAAATATTTTTGGGGTGTTTGCCTGATTCCAACAGCCAGTACATAGGATTGACGGTCTATATCCAGTGTGACTGTTAGGCCCACTGTATTAGACAGACCCCAACAGTCACACTATTAGTGTACAGGACAGCTGCGACTTTCTTCAGTTTGTAGCAGTCACTGTATCACAGCTGACCCCATAGGCTCATGAACTCAGTGTGATGTAACTGTTAACCCAATGAATCCCCCTCCCCCATGCTATAAGTAATCTCTGGCAAACTGAAACCTCATCTGCTTGACCTGCTGCTGATACCCCCTTTCCGCTGTGTTACATGCAATTCCCAGTTAGACAATACCTCCATCTACTCGATCTGCCGCTGGTATGTGCCTCGTGTGCCCTGTAGCAGGCTCCTCGCCTCATCCAGCTGTGATTTCAGGAGAAGGCTCTCATTGTAGAGAACAGAGAACTGGGACTGCAGACACCTGTACTCAGGGGTCTCTTTTATCGCCTCCTCCACAATCTTCCGGAGCTCCATCTAAAAACGGGATGCGACCATAAGAAACGGGACAAAAATACATCACAACTAGGCCAAACACATCACCATGACAGAACGGGGAAAAAATAATTCAGAACAGGCCCAATGGAGCCACTTAATTGCTGTCAGAAATATTTCACAGAATATCAAGTAACAGGACAGAACTGGGCGCTCTGTCACTATGATCTTGATCTGTAACCATCAGAAACAAACAACTATCAGAACAGGGACAAACTGGGCCACTCACCTCCGTCACCATGGTTCTGAACTCACTAGAAGAGCGGAGAGAGGGGGGGGATATGAGAGAAACTTTCAAATACCTCAACGGTATAAATAAGGTACAAGAGGGTAGCATGTTTCAACGAACATGATGTTCAAGAACAAGGGGTCATAATACGAGGCTGGGGGGGTAGACTTGGGGGTAACGTGATGAAGTATTTCTTCATGGAAAGGGTACTGGATACATGGAACAGCCTGCCTACGGAGGTGGCGGGGGGGGCAAAAACAGTGGAGGAATTCAGAAATGCATGGGAAAGACATAAGGGAACCCTAGCGATAGGGAAGAGAGGGTAAGCCGCAGATCAATTGGAGTCTGCGGTATATGAAATGGATAGGAAAAAATGGTCAGACTAGATGGGCCAGGCGATCCTTATCTGCCGTCTAATTCTATGTTTCTATGTAACTGTGATGGTCATTAAAGGAGACAAGAACGGACTACTTATCTGCTGTTGCTTGCAATGTCTCTATTTTCATAAATTATTTTCATACCTCAGTCTAAAGGATCCCTATTTAACTGTGTCTGAATAAAAGCTGAAGCTGTCAGTTTTTTTTTTTATTATTAGAATTTTCCATTAATTTTATTATAGAATTCAATATAACTTTCATAGCATATCGACAATCAAGTATCAACTATGTATTGCAGTTATGTTTTACAATGATGAACGCTGCAAAAAAAAGGAGACTATACAAGTAGACAACATCCCATGTGAGAGCGGACAATAAAATTACTCATTAAGATTCCGCCCCCCAACCCTTCCTCTCCCCCCCCCTCCATGGACAAAAACTACAGTTATGTAAGAACTTACCGTAACAGTAGATCTTCGAGAGAGGCTCTTGCAGTAGGTAATTACATATAGGACTGAAGCCGGCAGGCGTCAGGACCCCACGGAAAAATTTCTAGCTAGCAGTCTCTGGCGAGGGACCACCCCCACATCAGGTGACTGATGTCATGTGACGTCAGTATAAAGGGGCAGTCCCCCACGCCCGCCTTCCAGTTCTTTCCCGCCAAAGGCCAAAAGGCGAGATGAGAGAAGTGGATATTTCTCACTGGAAAAGGAGCTGAAAAGGCTGGGGATGGAGGGCGGGAAGGTATTACCTACTGCAAGAGCCTCTTCCGAAGATCTACTTTTACGGTAAGTTCTTATGTAATTGTACTATCTTACTTCGAGAGGGCTCTTGCAGTAGGTAATTACATACAGGACTGAGTCCCAAGCAGTCTGGAACAAACAGAAGCTCACGGGAGGAGGAACCTACTCATACATAGATCCTCCAGCTGTGAAGGTCCTAGGAAGGAAGACCTTGCAGAACAGCCAGCCCTACAGCAAGAGACAATGTCCAAACTGTAGTGTTTCGTAAAGGTATGGACAGAAGTCCAAGTTGCGGCTGCACAAATGTCAGCCGCCGACACATTCTTGAAACAAGCAGCAGAGGCAGCTACACCCCTAGTGGGGTGACTTCTGACGTGACCTGGCAAGGTCTTGTGATGTTTGCCATAACAGAAAGTGATACAATGAGCCAACCATTTCGAAAGGCATTGCTTGGAGACAGTATTGCCCTCTCTTTTGCGAGCAAAAGAGACAAACAGTTGATCAGTCTTTCTGAGATCCTTTGTCCTGTTGGTGTAGTATCTCAGAATCTGGTGAACAACATCCACAGTATGCAAGAGGTACTCCCCTTGATTGGAATGTTGAGTGAAAAATGCAGACAGTTCCATGGATTGATTCATCGTAGATTCCGCCAACACCTTAGGGAGAAACTTAGGGTTGGTATGCAGAGCCACACGTTCCTTGTGGAAAGTCAAGTACGGGATTTTGCACATTAAGGCCTGAAGCTCGGAAATTCGTCGAGTGGAGGTAATGGCCACCAGGAAGAGAGCCTTCCAGGAAAGGAACTTAAGATCTGCTGATGCTGCCAGCTCAAAAGCAGGCAGGGTAAGCTTTTCGAGAATGAAATTCAAGTCCCAAGGAGGGGCAGGTGTGCGAATGGGGGGTCTCAAGTGGAGGATACCTCTAAGGAAAGTCCTACTGACTTCCAGCTGCGCAAAAGGCCTGTCCCCAAAGGGAACATGGTAAGCGGAAATAGCCGCCATGTGAACCTTCAAGGAGGAGTGACTGAGACCCAGTTCGAAGAGGTGACGCATGTAATCCAGGAGCCTCCCAACAGAGCAGGAGAATGGCTCGAAAGCTCTGGAAGAGGCCCAAACAGAGAATCTTTTCCATTTCATGACGTAAGTGGAATGAGTGGAGGGCTTCCTGGCCTCCACTAGAATCTCTGCCACCTGCGACGAAACCCCAGACTGGGTTTGAATCATGTCTGCAGGAGCCATGCATGCAGCTGAAGGGATTTGAGTCCTGGATGGACCAGGGTCCCCTGATCCTGGGTCAACAAGAGTTGCGACAGAGGAAGAGGAGGTTCCTCTGAGTACTGTTGCAGAAGAGAGAGACAAACTTGCCTGGGCCAGAACGGAGCGATGAGAATCATGTGCGCTCCTTCTGAACAGAGTTTGTTCAGGACCCTCTGATTCAACGGGATTGGGGGGAAAGCATAGACGAATCTGCCCTTCCAGTGTAGAGACAGAGTGTATCTCAAAAAAACTCCACGCCCTGGAGTGAGCGAGCAGAAGGCGGGAAGTTTTTCGTTGAGAGGAGAGGCGAACAGATCTATCTGAGGGGTTCCCCAGCGTAGAAAGACGTCTTCTACTACCCCCTGATCCAGTTCCCATTCATGCACTTTGGTGGACTGGCTGAGGTGGTCTGATAAAGTGTTCTCGACCCACGGAACATGAACCGCCGTGAGGTGAAGGTTGTGAAGTATCACCTAATCCCACACCCGCATCACTTCCCTGCAAAGAGAGTAGGAACGGGTTCCTCCCTGTTTGTTGATGTACCACACTACGCACATGTTGTCTGTCTGAACAGCCAGATGACAGGGAAGCAGATACAGATGCAAAGCTTGTAAGGCGTACAGGGCAGCCCTGAACTCGAGTATACTGATGTGAAGAGTTCGCTCGAGTCTGGACCAAGAGCCCTGGGTCCCATGAGATCCCAGGTGGGCTCCCCAACCCTCGCCGGAGGCATCTGTCGTTAAGATCTGGGAGGGGGGAGAAAAACAGAAGGGAACTCCCCGGCAAAGGTTCTCCTGAACCATCCACTATTGCAAGTCCCGGACCATTGGGGAGGAGACCAGGATCTTGCGATCCAAGTCGTCCACCAATTGATCCCACTGAGCCCGAAGCATTCACTGAGAGACTCACATGTGGAGCTGAATGTGAGGCACCGTCGGAATGGCAGCCGCCATGAGCCTGAGGAGGTGAGGGACTGACCTGGCGATGACCCGCCTGCGGCTGGACAACAGGCTGGCCTGAGCCTGAAGAGTGACCACCTTGTCCGAAGACAGGAAGGCCATACCGGAAGTCGTGTCCAGAATCGCCCCGATAAACGGGAGCCTTTGAGATGGGATCAAATGGGACTTGACCTGGTTGATGGTAATATCCAAGCTGGTGAAAATCTGTAGGCTAAGGGAAAGGGAACGAAGGAGATCCTCCCTGGATGGGGCCACCAAGAGCCAATCGTTCAGGTAAGGGAAAACCTGAACTCCCTGAGTATGCAGTTGGGCCGCCACCACAGAGAGGCATTTGGTAAATACTCGGTGGGCCAAGAAGAGACCAAATTGGAGGGCCCTGAACTGGTAGTGGTCCCCCTGAAAAGAAAACCAAAGGTATTTGCGATGGGACGGGCGGATAGGGAAATGCAGATAAGCAACCTGCATGTCCAGGGCGCACAGCCACTGTCCCGGCCGAGGGGGGGCAGAAGGCTCAGCAGAAAGAGCATTCAGAACCTCTTGTACTCCACGAACAGGTTCAAGGAACTGACGTCCAGGATGGGCCTCATGTCGCCCAACTTCTTCGGAAGCAGGAAGAAATAAGAATAGTAACCCGTCCCCCTGAGATGGAGGGGGATGGGCTCTATCGCCGCCTTCCGAAGAATGGCGGAGATTTCTTCTCGAACCAGAAGAAGGTGTTTCAGGGAGTAAGATGACCTGGGAGGGGGGTTTTCTGAAGAAACTTTGAGTGTCCTTCCACAATCAGCTGGATTACCCAAACGTCTGACGTGATCCTCTCCAAACCCGGTAGATGCAAGGAGAACTTCCCCCACGGTTACTCTGGAAGGCCAGAGGCTGTGGGAGAGGAAAGGAGTCAGAAGGTGTGAGGCAGTGCCGGGCTGGAGCTCCACTGTCGTTTGGGCGGGGGCTTTGCAGCCTGAGGGCCCGGCGTTTATCGGCCCGCTTCCTTGTGGTTTCGCATGCTTGCGATGCCCGCTTGCAAAAGGGCAGGCGCTGCAGTTGAGGGCTCTGTACAAGTCGTCGACCTCCTTGAGAGCAGTGCCCTTCTCTCGCAGTCCAGTGATGATATCCTTGACATCACCACCAAACCCCCGAAGGGCGCGTCCTGGATGGCAGACTGCACTTCAGGGAGCAAACCTGACACTCGGAGCCAGATGTGTCGCCGCAAACCTATGGCGAACGCTGAGCTCCTACCAGCAGCGTCCACTGCATCGTATGAAGCATGTGCCTACTGGCCGAACGAGCAGATTGGACCAGGTCTGCCACTTCCTGTTTGGTCTGTGACTCAAGAAGGGAGTCCAGTTTAGCTTCCACCTCGCTAAGGACGGCCTTCTGGTAATCCCCCATATGGGCAACATAGTTCAAGGCCCTAACACTCAGAGTGGAAGAAGCAAAGACCTTCTTCCCATACTGGTCCAGAAGGCGGGATTCCTTATTGGGGGGGTGATGAGCTCAAATGCTTTGGATTGGCTATCCGGCAATGGGCGGCGCTGATCACGACCGAGTCAGCCTTGGGGTGAGAGGTAAGAAACTCAACCCCCTCGGGAGCCTGATATAGCCTGTCCGCCTTCCTCAGAAGGAGGGCTATGGCGGAGGGTTGCTTCCAAATAGTGGAAACAAGGTCCACGTGAGGCTCGACCCAGGGTGAAACCAGGGTAGGAGCAACCTCGGGCAGATCCAAATGGGCAGTTAGCTTCTGCCGCTGTGGATCTGGCTCCAAAGAGTGCCACTGATGGATAGCCTGGATTTTGCGCAGCAACTCCGTAAAGGAAGGATCCTCCAGAGGAGACTTTGGAGGAGTCCTTGGCCTGGGCTTATCTGGAGAGTGGGGCTCGTTGTCCAAGTCGGAGCGCCCATCGGAGTCATCCTAAGGCTCCGAGGAGGAAGAAGAAGAGGACACCACCTCCTGACGGGGGGACGGACCCCTTGGGAGGCCCTCGGGGAAGCGTATCCAACCCCGCTTTGGAACCGGAGGGCTCACCTCTGGTATCCTGAGTAGGGGAGGGAGTCTCTCGTCTCCAATGTAGGGGGGGTCCGAAACCGGGACCGGCATCAGAAGACGATTCTCTGCCTCCCTGGCAAGCTGAGCCTTGGCCTCAGCCCACCAGGAAGCCACAGTCTCCTTCAAATCCACTGACGGCTGAGGGGCGGTGGAGGGGGATACGGATACTGAGTGTATCCGTAAGGAGTGTATCCATAACAGGATGGCGGGTAACCCAGCGTCGGGTAATGAGGCACCATGTGCTGCGGCGTCTGACGGGCCAGCATCTGGTACTGGGACACTGGATACTGGATACTGCAGACCCGGGTATGACAGCGTCCGAATATGATGGGTCGGATACCCGGGAACCCGGGGGGTCTGCGGGCAGACGGCCCGGCAGGGTGACCAGCAGGCGGGCCTGGAACCAGAGGCCCAGCAGGCCAGGCGTGGGGGCGGTATCCGGGAGGGGGATGTCGCCCAGTGTAGGCAGAACCAGTGTCCGGGGAACTGACGTCAGGTCGTCCGGCCCAGCGGGAGAGAGACCTGATGGGGGTGCAGAGAAATCCTCGGCATCACCCCGGGAAGGAGGGGAAAAATACCCGGGGTCAGGCTGAGACCCAGAGTCCCCGGAGGGCAGCGAAGGCTGCAGAGAGCCAGGAACGGCGGACGGAGTAGGGTCTGGCATCGGCTCGGCTATGCACAGGCGTCGGGCAGCCCGACGTATGACTTATCGGCGGAGTCCAGGCGGACAATGGAGGAGCCGACGTCTGACTTAGCGGACCCTTCGCCCAAGGCACGCAGCAAAGGAGGGGCAGTCTGGTCGGGCGGAACAAGGGCTGTGCACCACCCCGAAGAGTCAGGCAACTTAGCGGCAGATTCCGGGCGGGCGTCAGAGGAGCCGATGTCCTGCTTACTGGAGCCACTCGCACCAGTAGGCCGCATGGCGGCGGCCTTACCGGGAGTGGGGGCCTCCAATAGTCCAGAGGCGCCCAAGGGCCCGAGCACGAGCCAGACCGGCGGGCCGACAGTCTTGGAAGCCTCCCAAGATGCCCGGAGGGGTACGTTACCTGTAGCACGGCAACTCCAGCCGAAGTCGCGGTGGAAGAGAAGCCCCGGTCCCGATGCTTGTCCTTGTCCTTCTTCTTACGATGGCCCTCGGGGGAAGTAGAAGCCTGATGGAGCTTTTTCAACTCCTTCTCCATGGAGATCATTTTCTTTTTAAGGATGTGGGCCTCCAGGGACTGCTGCCTCCATCTGCGGGTGGTGGCGTTGAATTTCAGGCAATTCTGGCACTTCTCCACCTGATGATCCGGGCCCAGACAGAAGAGACACTGGGAATGGCCGTCCTTGTGCGGGAGTTGGGCGCTGCAGGAGTCTCACTTATTCTTGTGCTCGGAGGGTGTAGGGGACGACATACACCACCAAAAAAGTAAACTATTTATCGAAATAAATAGAGAAAAAAGAACGACGGTAGAACTACCAACGACAGGCTGACGAGCGCGGAACTTTACCACGAGGCGCTGACACGAGCCAACAGCGGGAAAGAACTGGATGGTGGGCGTGGGGGACCGCCCCTTTATACTGACGTCGCATGACGGTCACCTGACGTGGGGGCGGTCCCCTGCCAGAGACTGCTAGCTATAAATTTTTCCGTGGGGTCCTGCCGCCTTCAGTCCTATATGTAATTACCTACTGCAAGAGCCCTCTCGAAGTAAGATCTCAGGATCTACCCCTACCTGATGCATCCTCCATCTCTGCCATAAGCAGGTTCTAGCTGGAGACTGGTTATTCTTTGTTGCAGTCAGAATTTCCATTTGATATGTGATAGTCATAATACGCCTCCAGTCATGTATTATGGGGATGTCCTTTGACATCCATTTTTTTTGAGTGATTTTTTTGCTACTGTCATACAGGTGGGTAACAGAGACTTCATCCACGGAGCTGTCAGTTGTGTTTTGTATTGTTTTCCTTATTTGAACAACATTCTGTGCAGTTCCTTTCATGGAAGCAAGAACTTGGAGTTTTGGCTATATCACTTCATGGTCACAGAACCTTGGGCACTGTACTTTTTTTTTTTTTCCTTCTTCTCAATATTTTGTTTCCAAAATCAGATTCACAACATGAGAAAACCAACATATATGAATATACTGAAAAACTCATTACCAATATTTCAACTTAGTTTAAAGGATTAATAAAAATCTTAATCATTTGTCACATTTACTGTTTATAAAATAAAAAAAACAATTTTTTACTTAGTATACGACTAACACGTCAACAGTAGTAATCATATTAAACATCCATAAAATATCCTCCTTACCTTACTTTCCTATAACAATGATTCCCCATAAAAACAGAATAGTTAAGGAGATTAAAATCTTATCAGAGAAAACAGAGAAGAAAATAACCATATAAAGATTAGTTTCAACAAAAAAAACAAAATTATAAATACAAAATTAGAGAGAAGAGTGATTTCGAGGTAAAACTCTCTTTTATTTTATTAATTTACACACTGTGGCCCAGATATTCAGACTGCTCCAGGCAGTGGCGCAAGCCTGGGCGCAGTGCAACTGGGATGCGCCAGGACCAGGTGAAATTCAACAGTGATGCACCACGACACAACACCGCTGAATATGGCACAGACTGCACTCTACGGCTCAGTGGCACTCGTAGCTGAAGCCACAGATAGAACACAAGGGATCCGCCAGCGCAGTGTGCAGCAGCATCACCACCGATATTCGTGAGCGGCATGCAAATGAGGCCATAATATATGCAAGGCGTAAGCGGGGCCATCTGCATGTCATTATGGCCCACTTTGCATGCCTTGCATAGAAACTCCGGCGACTTTAAGCCCTGCACAACATGAGGGCATTCCCCACCCCATAGCCGCGATCGTGGTAAAGCGCCATAGCACACACATCT
The DNA here is from genome assembly GCA_016271365.2 of Neoceratodus forsteri. Taxonomy (NCBI): domain Eukaryota; kingdom Metazoa; phylum Chordata; order Ceratodontiformes; family Ceratodontidae; genus Neoceratodus; species Neoceratodus forsteri. The sequence continues at coordinate 18,341,446 of JADMNL010000033.1, read as the reverse complement.
CCCTGGTAGTCTAGTGGTACCCAACCCCCCAGAGTCCGCGATAAATGTATAATATGACATGCCCTGGTAGTCTAGTGGACCCCTCTCCTGCCAGATTCCCCAAGTAATGTATACAACATCATTCCCTGGTAGTCTAGTGGATCCCCCTCCTGCCCGATTCCCCGATCGCCGGTAAATCACCGTAACATAAGTCCCTGGTGATCCAGTGGCACCCCCCTCCACCCACACAGGACCCTTGCCCACTCTGCCCCAATCGACGGACAGCTACAACCTGCCCGCAAACTGCCCAGCCACCCATGAATAACAGGTACAGTATGGGCTGTAAGCTCCACTGGTTCAGTGTGGACCAATGGTCATGCAGGGCACACTGTACTAGACAGTTCGAATATATGAAACTTACAGCCCATACTAGCTGTCATTCAGCGGGACAGGCGGTATGTGTGGTGGGTTGCAGCTGGCCAGCTGGCGACGGGGTGGCAAGGTCCTGTGTGGTGGAAGGTGCCACTGGATCACCATGGACTCATGTTACGCGATATATCGGTGATAGGGGAATCTAGTGGAGGGGGTCCACTAGACCACCAGGGAATGACGCTGTATCATTACTGGGGAATCGAGCGAGAGGAGGGGGTCCACTAGACTACCAGGGAATGGGTATAATATACATGTATTGGGGACTTGGGGGGGGGGTACCACTGGACTACCACGGAGCTCTGGGTGCTTGTGGATGGTGTTCTGGGTGAGTGGGTGGTCACCCACGGCTGGTGGCTACTGTGTTGCGCTCTGCAATACAGCAGCCCGCCTGTGGGTGGCCAGGAGTTGTTCCACCATTTCATGGGCTCAACTTTGAGCCCCCCATGCGGTGCACTGCAGGTTGTGCCAGCATACTTCGCACATCCCTAGGCTGAATATCGGGTTATGCTTGCATGCATGGGCATGCCCCCGCATCTGCGCTGCATACATTAGAATTGCGCCCTGGAGCATCGGGATTTGCACTGCGCCAGGCAGCCTTTTCAATATTCCACCAGGGCGCAATGCAGGGTTGCGCCGGCACAACCCTGTTGCACCATACACAACCCCTTTGAATATCTGGGCCTGTACTGATAAGTTCATGCTCACATTTCTGAACCCATGAAGTGACAGAGTCAAAACTCCAAATTCTTGGTTCCGTGAAAGGAACTGCACAGAATATTGTTCATACAAAGAAAACAGTGCAAAACACAGCTGACAGCTTCAGCTTTTATTCAGACACAGTTAAATAAGGATCCTTTAGAGATATGAATATAATTTATGAAAATAGAGACATTTCAAACAGCTGCACATAAGTAATCACTTCCTGTCCCCTTTAAACAGGACTCACATTAATCAGCCTGGTCACAGTGTTCCTGAAGTTGGACAGTCAGAACAGGACAAAATATCTTGAGACAGACACAAAATTAGGCCGTTCTATCATGATCAGAAATGGGGCAAAAATACATCAGACTAGGGCAAACTGAGCCCTCCGTCACTATGTTTCAGAGCTGTGACTATCAGAAACAGGGAAAAAAAATGCCTCCAAACAGGACCTAACAGACCCCCTTTGTCACTATATTCCTGATTTTGGTGTGCAGAACCAGCTTAGACCATCAGAATCGCAGAAAACCAGCTTAGAACAAGGCCAAACCAGTCACTGAGCTTGGCCTGCAGAAAAGGACAGGGCTGGTCCGGCTGTACCCTCACAGCAGGCCTTGGACGGTCAGGACGGGACTCTCTGCACTGGTGTTCTTTTGCCCTCCATACATAACAGGGGAGTGCCCCTACCCACCACTCTGTGATCTCTCTCAGTCTGTCACCATGTACCCGCTCTCTTCCTCCTCCCGTACTTACACGCAGTTTCTCGTTGTCGGACGCAACTAGCTGCAGGTCCTGCTTCAACTTCTCCAGCTCCAAGTGCCTGTTGTCTGCCAGCTCCTTGTTCTCCTCCAGCTCGGCATTCATCTCTTCAAACTGTCAGGGCAGAGACAGAGAACAGTCAGCAAAAGGGACCCGCTACTTACAGAGGCACAGTGTGGGGACCCGTGTCATCTGGCACAAGCACTGCGAAGTGATTCTGAATGGGTCTGGCTGCCCCAACTACTGTGACATGATGCTCTTACACCACAACAGTCATCTCTCAGAACAGCCTATTCACATAATAAGTCACAGACAAATATTAAAAAAACAAAACAACTTTTTCATTTTAAAAATTAGATAAGTTTTAAACTTTTTGTTGAAACTATTCAGTGGCAGAGGACAAAACAACCTAACAGTCTACTCTAGGGGACAACTGTACAGTAGATAAGAGACAGGGGTGTGGATCAAATCCTGTGCTGTTACTGGTTTCTGGACATCAAGTAATTTGTAATATACTGTAAACAATGTGTGTGTGTGGGCTAATTGGAGAAAGAGAATCCACAACTTACAGAGATTACTCCCCCAGCTCCCCCCCCACCCACTTACTCTCTCAGACCCACAAACTGTCCATACTTCTACCTCCCCTGCCATAAAACCTCAGCGGGCCAAGCCCCTTTCTCCATTGGACTACCCCCTCCTCCTCTGGTCTAACCGTCCTCTCCCTCAGTTGTCTAAAGCCCAAACTCTTTCAGTATGTTATACTGATGTTCTCCTTTCTCCTTCCCTGCCTTCCAGATCACCCCCTTCCCTATCCCTGCTGCACCCGTTTTTCTCCTGCCCCCATTATCCCAAGATGACTCTCGGACAGCCTGGCAGTCACTAGTGCAACCCCGTACCTGCTGGTTTGGTTTCTCTCAGGAATGTGCATGGTGTCACAGTATACAGACCTGCACAGTGCTGCTACTGCATTGCTCATCACAATCTTTAACTCCCTGCTCTCTCTTTCTTAAACTAGAGTTTCATAATTATGTACAATATCACCGTATCCAGCCCTGGATTTCACTACAGTGTATGGTGGACCACTATTGTGCATGGAGATCCATACACTGTAAAAAGTCGATCTGCTGCAGTAGTGACATCACGACTAATGCAGAATAACGTTTCGTTCTGGGTTAGTAGCTCCGTTACAATACAAGTGCCCCTAGCAGCGCCCGTCACTAGCCAGTTGGATGTTCAACCGTCCTCGCGCAAGCTGGCTGGTGGGAGGATGGTGGAGAAGTGTGGCTGTCGGACGGAAGACACTGACTTGTTTAAACAGCAAAAAGTAAGTAAATGTGTATCTGGTGACCATACACTATATAGAAAAGTGTAGGATAGCTCAAATACACAACATTGCTGTTCTTAAACCTCGTGGTTACCATGACGTCAGAGACCTCGTGCTTCGCTCTTGAGGCCCTTGTCATCATGGTAGCCACTCGGTGTAAGAATAGCATTGTCATGTATAGGCTACCACATGTTATCCTATGTATCCTTGTCATCATGGTAACCACTCGGTGTAAGAACAGCATTGTCATGTATAGGCTACCACATGTTATCCTATATATCCTTGTCATCATGGTAACCACTCGGTGTAAGAACAGCATTGTCGTGTATAGGCTACCACATATTATCCTATATATCCTTGTCATCATGGTAACCACTCGGTGTAAGAACAGCATTGTCATGTATAGGCTACTACATGTTATCCTATATATCCTTGTCATCATGGTAACCACTCGGTGTAAGAACAGCATTGTCGTGTATAGGCTACCACATGTTATCCTATATATCCTTGTCATCATGGTAACCACTCGGTGTAAGAACAGCATTGTCGTGTATAGGCTACCACATGTTATCCTATATATCCTTGTCATCATGGTAACCACTTGGTGTAGGAATAGCATTGTTGTGTATGGGCTACCATGCATAATCCTATATATCCTTGTCATCATGGTAACCACTCGGTGTAGGAATAGCATTGTTGCGTATGGGCTACCATGCATAATCCTATATATCCCTGTCATCATGGTAACCACTCGGTGTAGGAATAGCATTGTTGCGTATGGGCTACCATGCATAATCCTATATATCCCTGTCATCATGGTAACCACTCGGTGTAGGAATAGCATTGTTGCGTATGGGCTACCATGCATAATCCTATATATCCTTGTCATCATGGTAACCACTCGGTGTAGGAATAGCATTGTTGCGTATGGGCTACCATGCATAATCCTATATATCCTTGTCATCATGGTAACCACTCGGTGTAGGAATAGCATTGTTGCGTATGGGCTACCATATGTTATCCTATATATCCTTGTCATCATGGTAACCACTCGGTTAAAAATAGCATTGTTGCATATGGGCTACCACGCATAATCCTATATATCCTTGTCATCATGGTAACCACTCGGTGTAGGAATAGCATTGTTGTGTATGGGCTACCATGCATAATCCTATATATCCTTGTCGTCATGGTAACCACTCGGTATAGGAATAGCATTGTTGTATATGGGCTACCATGCATAATCCTATATATCCTTGTTGTCATGGTAACCACTCCATGTAAGAATAGCATTATTGCGTATGGGCTACCATGCATAATCCTATATATCCTTGGGGCTGTCAGGATTTTAATGCAACCTTACAGCACTTGTATCTGCTAGTAACCACACAGGTTGTTTTTTCAACAAAAATGTTTGGCAAAACTATCAAGATACCCATATTCCTTTTTTTTTCCTCACATTCCTGAATCAGGTTACAGGATGTGACTTTTTAAAAGTTCCCACTCTCGTGCCATACCTGCCGAGAGAAAAAAAAAAAAAAACGCATCTGGTACACAGCTGTGCTGTTTACCATCAGAAACATGTGGTAGCACCATCCTAATATATCTACAGTATGAATCTAGCATGTACGTTCGACAGGGAACCTCAGCAGGAGAGAGTTTTAAAATGCGAGTGCCTGTCATCTTTAATGACATTAGTAATTAATTACAACGTTAATTGTAAGAGCTGTTCTAACAATATCTGAGAAACACAAAAATACACTGAGCACAAATCTCAGGATGCCAGACTTTACTAAAAAACAAACAAACAAAAAAAAAAATAAAAATAAAAAAAACACATGATGCTGTTTTCTGCCAGTTAGCAAATACTACTGCTTTAAATCGGGGCTCCTGATAAGGTGAGTAACCAACCTATTTTACTCACCACATTTTAGGAAATACTTTAAAAAAAAAAATGTTTTAAGAGTACGAGTATTCACCTAACATCTGTAAATGCTGCACACTCCTTAGAATAGTGCTTCATAACATAACTGGTGACTCAAAAGGAGCAAGTTTTTTCCAGATTTACATCACTCGTACCCATCCCGATTTTGTTTTACTCGCTATGTTTTAAACTGGTGAGTAAATGACTTCTACCTGCCAATATTAGCTGGAGTATTGTTGGCATCTGATCAATTCTTATCTAGAAAAAAAACTACATCGTTTTAAAATTGTACTCCACATTGTGCTCCGTCCAGACATCTGTACCCATCTGAATTTGGTTTTACTCATCTCACTTTTAAAATGACGAGTAAAATACTCATTCCAAAAAAAAAAAAAAAAAAAAAACTTATCTGGAGCCCTGGCTTTAATGATCTCTTGCCCTTATATACACCGGGTTGCCCTCTCCCCTCCACCAAGATCAATCTACTGGTCATTCCCACAGCTCGTTTAAAGCACTCTGTTGACACGGCCTTTTCAGTGTCAGAACCAACTGTACGGAACCGACTTCCCATTCATCTTTGAAGTTCTCCCTCAGTGAAGACGTTTAAAAAGGGGCTACATTTTCTTCTCCTCAGACAGGCATTTAATAGAAGTTTAATATTTATTTCCACTGAATTCTGAAATGAACAATCTAGTGATCTGCTGTCTGTGAACTTCCTATGTCTGTAAACTCTTTTTTTGTGTAATTTATTCTTTATACCCTAACTCCAGACCCTGGAGCTGCCCCACCCTCCCCTCGTCCCTAGTGCTTACTTCCTTCGATCCCAACAGTTTGCCCCTTGGATCCTGGTGCTGCCCACTCCCCCACCCCACCCAGTGCACACCTCCTTCAATACCAACATGTTTGCCCTCTTGTGGCAGGGCCTGGTCAGAACCAGGTGACTCTACTGTCCTTCTCAAGTGGGGGCAGGGAAGCACTCTGTGATGACAGGTTAAACTAAAGTATCATCTGCTTGTTCGGAAGGATGTTAACGATCCAATGGCACTTTTCGAGAGGGGTGAGGGAATTTCCCCAATGTCCTGCCCAATGGACGTATCTGGAAATAAGCAGTCTACAACTCCTTGAGCACTGTGGGTCAAATATTTTAAAATACAGTACACTGGGAGGGGGGTGCAATGTAAAGACGACCCAGAGGGTTAGAAAAGACATTTGGACTGAACTCCTTAAGCGTTACAACCCAGTAGCCGAGTTTATCTTTTTTTGATAATTTTATTGCTCTCTATTTTTGCACCCATTTGGTACAGCCCTGCCGAGGCATAGGTGGGGGGGGTCATCTGCCTCGGGGCTGCTAGCTAGTTACCCCCACTAAGCCCTTCCTTGTTCCTCCCCAGGGTGGGCTTCTGAGGTGCAACCTGGCAGACCACAGATCGTGGCCATCAGAAGTCTGGGTGAACCCCATGCTACCTCTGGAACTCCCCTGGTGGTCCCACTCTCAGCGTGTGCATGCCATGTAAGGCCACTTCAGAGGGATCACTAATTCATTTCCATATGACATGCCCTCCGCCTAAGCCACCAAGGGGCAGCTGTGTAATAGAAGGAGTTGCCCTCCTTCTCTGGTAGGAGGTATTTGAAACAGACACCAAAACCACACCTCACAGGCTGGTACCAGAACATTAGAATCCCACCTCATGGGTCGGCACCAGATATCCCAGTTTATAGTTTCTTTACCCACAACAGCCCAACAGAGGAGCAATGATTCATTTTCAATACGTCCTGAGAATATGTTTAATGTTCCCTCTTCCTGAGGCGAGTTTACTGCTCCATATCACTGCAGAAACATACACAGGGTTGGGGGGTATCGACATGTGCAGAATTCCTACTTACCTTTCGGGCATTGATGGTGACGGTGCCTCCATACAGACTGCTCGCTCCACCATACACCTTGTAGCCTTTTGAATTCACCTGAGGAAGGATCACAAACAGCTGAGGTTACTAAGCATAGTCTTCTCCTTTCCTGTCTGTCTCATCAGTCTCCTCCCCACACCACACATGCTCACCCCTCCTCCCTTTATTGGGCACGCTTCCCCACCCACACATTACCTCCCTGTACTGAGAGCATGCTCTGAACCTCCCCGCATAGAGTATCCTTTCCTTCTCGCACTACACATGCTCACCCCACCTCCCTTTATTGGGCACGCTTTCCCACCCACATATTACCTCCCTGTACTGAGAGCACACTCTGAACCTCCCCGCATCGAGTATCCTTTCCTCCTCGCACCACACATGCTCACCCCTCCTCCCTTTATTGGGCACGCTTTCCCACCCACACATTACCTCCCTTTACTGAGAGCACGCTCTGAACCTCCCCGCATCGAGTATCCTTTCCTCCTCGCACCACACATGCTCACTCCTCCTCCCTTTACTGGGCACGCTTTCCCACCCACACATTACCTCCCTGTACTGAGAGCATGCTCTGAACCTCCCTGCATCGAGTATCCTTTCCTCCTCGCACCACACATGCTCACGCCTCCTCCCTTTACTGGGCACGCTTTCCCACCCACACATTACCTCCCTGTACTGAGAGCATGCTCTGAACCTCCCTGCATCGAGTATCCTTTCCTCCTCGCACCACACATGCTCACCCCTCCTCCCTTTACTTACTGGGCACGCTTTCCCACCCACACATTACCTCCCTGTACTGACAGCACGCTCTGAACCTCCCTGCATCGAGTATCCTTTCCTCCTTGCACTATACATGCTCACCCCTCACTCCTTTATTGAGCTGCTTCCCCCACCATTACCCCCCTGTACTGACAGCACGCTCTGAACCTCCCTGCATAGAGTATCCTTTCCTCCTTGCACTATACATGCTCACCCCTCCTCCCTTTACTGGGCACGCTTCCCCACCCACACATTACCTCCCTGTACTGAGAGCACGCTCTGAACCTCCCCGCATCGAGTATCCTTTCCTCCTCGCACCACACATGCTCACCCCTCCTCCCTTTATTGGGCACGCTTCCCCACCCACACATTACCTCCCTGTACTGAGAGCACGCTCTGAACCTCCTCGCATCGAGTATCCTTTCCTCCTCGCACCACACATGCTCACCCCACCTCCCTTTACTGGGCACGCTTCCCCACCCACACATTACCTCCCTGTACTGACATCACGCTCTGAACCTCCTCATATCACACATGCTCACCCCTCCTCCCTTTATTGGGCACACTTTCCCACCCACACATTACCTCCCTGTACTGAAAGCACGCTCTGAACCTCCCCGCATCGAGTATCCTTTCCTTCTCGCACTACACATGCTCACCCCACCTCCCTTTATTGGGCACGCTTCCCACCCACACATTACCTCCCTGTACTGAAAGCACGCTCTGAACCTCCTCGCATCGAGTATCCTTTCCTCCTCGCACCACACATGCTCAGCCCTCCTCTCTTTACTGGGCACGCTTCCCCACCCACACATTACCTCCCTGTACTGAAAGCACGCTCTGAACCTCCTCGCATCGAGTATCCTTTCCTCCTCGCACCACACATGCTCACCCCTCCTCCCTTTATTGGGCACGCTTCCCCACCCACACATTACCTCCCTGTACTGAGCGCACGCTCTGAACCTCCTTGCATCACACATGCTCACCCCACCTCCCTTTATTGGGCACGCTTTCCCACCCACACATTACCTCCCTGTACTGAGAGCACGCTCTGAACCTCCTCGCATCGAGTATCCTTTCCTCCTCGCACCACACATGCTCACCCCTCTTCCCTTTACTGGGCACGCTTTCCCACCCACACATTACCTCCCTGTACTGAGAGCATGCTCTGAACCTTCCTGCATCGAGTATCCTTTCCTCCTCGCACTATACATGCTCACCCCTCCTCCCTTTATTGGGCACGCTTTCCCACCCACACATTACCTCCCTGTACTGAGAGCACGCTCTGAACCTCCCCGCATCGAGTATCCTTTCCTCCTCGCACAACACATGCTCACCCCTCCTCCCTTTACTGGGCACGCTTTCCCACCCACACATTACCTCCCTGTACTGAAAGCACGCTCTGAACCTCCTCGCATCGAGTATCCTTTCCTCCTCGCACCACATGCTCACCCCTCCTCCCTTTGTGGGCAGCTTTCCCACCACACATTACCTCCCTGTACTGAGCAGCTCTGAACCTCCTGCATCAGTATCCTTTCCTTCTCGCTCTACACATGCTCACCCCACCTCCCTTTATTGGGCACGCTTTCCCACCCACACATTACCTCCCTGTACTGGAAGCACGCTCTGAACCTCCTCGCATCGAGTATCCTTTCCTCCTCGCACCACACATGCTCACCCCTCCTCCCTTTATTGGGCACGCTTTCCCACCCACACATTACCTCCCTGTACTGAGAGCACGCTCTGAACCTCCCTGCATCGAGTATCCTTTCCTTCTCGCACTACACATGCTCACCCCACCTCCCTTTATTGGGCACGCTTTCCCACCCACACATTCCTCCCTGTACTGAGAGCATGCTCTGAACCTCCCTGCATCGAGTATCCTTTCCTCCCCACACTACACATGCTCACCCCTCCTCCCTTTACTTACTGGGCACGCTTTCCCACCCACACATTACCTCCCTGTACTGAGAGCACGCTCTGAACCTCCCTGCTTTGAGTAGCCTTTCCTCCTTGCACTATACATGCTCACCCCTCTTCCCTTTACTGGGCACGCTTTCACCACCGCATATTACCTCCCCGTACTGAAAGAAACTGTCCCCTCCGCACATTACCTTCCTGTACTGACAGCGCGCTCTGAACCTCCCAGTATCAAGTACCCTCTCCACCCCATATTACACATGCTCACCCCCCTTCCCTTTACTGGGCACGCTTTCCCACCCACACATTACCTCCCTGTACTGAGCGCACACTCTGAACCTCCCTGCATCGAGTATCCTTTCCTTCTCACACTACACATGCTCATCATTCCTCCTATTACTGGGCAAGCTTTCCCCAATGTACATTATCTCCCCGTACTGTAAGTGTGCTCTGAACCTCCCCGTATTGAGTATCCTGTCCTCACTTCGCATTGTACTGAATATGATTTCCTTGCTTGCCGTAGTACTGACACTCCTTATCTCCTATCCATACAGAGTACACTCTCATCTCATCTCCATACAGAGTACACTCTTTTCATCTCATCTCCATAGACAGTACACTTTCCTCATTTCATCTTCATACAGAGTACACTTTCTTCATCTCATCTCCATACAGAGCACACTCTCATCTCCTCTCCATACCGAGTACACTCTCATCTCATCTCCTCTCCATACAGAGTACACGCTCCTCATCTCCTCTCCATACGAAGTACACTCTCCTCACCTCCTATCCATACCGAGTACACTCTCCTCACCTCCTATCCATACCGAGTACACTCTCCTCAATTCCTATCCATACCGAGTACACTCTCCTCAATTCCTATCCATACCGAGTACACTCTCCTCATATCCTGTCCATACCGAGTGCACGCTCATCTCCTCTCCATACCGAGTACACTCTCCCCATCTTCTGTCCATACCGAGTACACACTCCTCCTCTCTGGTAGATACCAAGTACAAGCTCATCTCCTGTCCATACCGAGTACACTCCCCTCATCTCCACTCCATACTGAGTACTCTCCTTATCTCCTCTCCATACCGAATACATGCTTCTCATCTCCTGTCCATACCGAGTACACGCTCATCTCCTTTCCATACCGAGTACACGCTCCTCATCGCCTCTCCATACCGAGTACATGCTCCTCATCGCCTCTCCATACCGAGTACACGCTCCTCATCGCCTCTCCATACCGAGTACACGCTCCTCATCGCCTCTCCATACAGAGTACATGCTCATCTCCTCTCCATACTGAGTACACTCTCCTCATCTCCTCTCCATACCGAGTACACTCTCATCTCCTCTCCTGTCCATACCGAGTACACCTGCCTCCCAGTACTAAGTAAGTTCACCCTTCCCCCCCCTTACTGGGCATGCCCTCATCTCCCCACATCACATCTGTCACGTATGAGGCAAGCTCACTTCACTTCCAAGCAACAAGCATGCTCCCTTCACTTCCCTTTACTGAGCACACCTATACCATGTTCCTGTAACAAAAACACTCTCTTCACCTCCCATTCTGAGTATTCTCTCCTTCATCTCCCCATACCATTTCTGCTCTTTACAAGTCTCTGTACTCAAACTGTTTTCTTTATACAGTATTTCAGCGTACCATCACCTCTTCATACTGTGTGCATGCTCTATATACAGCTGCGCATTCAGCAAATTCTCTTCACCTACCCTTTCTAGCACCTCGGCCAGGTGCCTGTTCAACCTCTGCTCCCGTTTTCGGATCTTGTCTGCGTCCCACTGTAGATCGTCAATCGTTCGCTCCATGGCTGAGACTTTGGAGTCTGCAGTCTCCACCTTGCGTTCGAGCTCTGAAAACTGAACATGGAAACAGCATTAAGCAAGGACACCATGGTCATATTCACTGCCAAATACCCCTAAAAACACCAAGACAGTACAACTCGAAAAATCAAGCACAGTGGTGAAAAAAGAAAGAAAAAAAGAAAAAGGCAGCATTACACAACAATTTTTTTTTTTTTTTTTTTTAAACACCATATTTTTGCCCCCTGCTGCTCACTGGCCCCACTGGTTCGGCTGCCTGCCTAGTTCAGTCACCCCCGAGACTTACCTGCGCCTTGCGTGTTCCTCATGGATACCCCCCCCCCCGGAAGGGCGGCTGGGAATCAGGCCTTGTAAACCCCCCAGCAGAGCTGAAGTTTCAGTTGGTAAAGCAGGGAACCCCATTCGGTAGTGTGGAGCCAGTGACAAGCAGCAAACTACATCCTGTGCAGTGGAGGTTGTTTCCTGTTTTCAGTCGCCCCCCCCCCTCGATGGCTGGAGGCCTTGCTGATGACGATGCATCATGCCGTCAATGCCCCCTCCCACATCCATGGCTCTAGCCTGCACTTCCACCTGTGGTCACCCCGATGGTGATGCTGCACTGGAGGCCAGCCACCCTCCCTCGGACACTCAGCCACCCCCAGCCACCCTCCCTGGACACTCAGCCACCCCTCCCACCACCCTCCCTCGGACACTCAGCCACTCCCTCCCCAGCCAGCCCTCCCTCGGACACTCAGCCACCCCCTCCCCAGCCAGCCCTTGACCGATCCAGGTTTGCTCCCGGACCCAGGTCAAGGCACAATTTAACAACCAACACACACTAGCAAAAGGACAGTGGGGCACTAAGAAACAAACAAAAACGAACAAACATCAAGCAGACCCAAGTTACAGTACCTTCAGAATGTATTCGCCCCGGCCCCTATGATTTTGTCACATTTTGTGATGTTGCAAACTCAAATTAAAATACATTTATATGGGATTTTTTTGTCACGTATCTACACAAATTACTCCATAATGTCAAAGTAGAATGAAACTTCTGGAATTTTTTGTACATGTAATTTAAAATAAAAAACCTGAAATGTCTTGATTTGATAAGTATTCGCCCCCTTTGCTATGACACTCCAAATTGAGCTCAGGTGCGTCCAATTTCCTTGTGAGATCACTAAAACTTGAATGGAGTCCACCTGTGGTCAGTTCAAATGGTTGACATGATTTCAGAGGAAATACACCTGTCTATATAAGGTCCCACTGTTGACAGTGCATGTCAGAGCAGAAACTCTACCATGAAGACCAAGGAGCTGTCCATAGAACTCTGTGATAGAATTGTGAGGAGGCATAGATCTGGGGAGGGGTATAAAAACATTTCTAGGGTGTTGAAAGTTCCCAGGAGCACAGTCAAGTCCATCATTAGGAAATGGAAAGATTACAGAACCACCCAGACTCTTCCTAGAGCAGGCCGTCCTCCCAAACCAAGCAAGAATTACCTTGGTCAGGGAAGTGACCAAGAACCCAATGACCACCCTGACAGAACTACAGAGTTCCATGGCTGAGATGGGAGAACCTGTCCAGAGAACAACAATCTCTGCAGCACTTCACAGATGTAGCCTCTATGGGAGAGTGGCTAGAAGGAAGCCACTCCTGAGAAAAGGCCACGTAACAGCATGCCTGGAGTTTTCAGGAAGGCACGTGGCAGACTCTGAGACCATGTGGCAAAAGATTCTCTGGTCTGATGAAACAAAAAATTGAACTCTTTGGCCTGAATGCAAAGCGCTATGCCTGGCGCAAACCGAACACAGCTCATCACCCGTGTAACACCATCCCTACCATGAAGCATGGTGGTGGCAGCATCATGTTATGGGGATGCTTTTCAGCGGCAGGGACTGAGGCACTTGTCAGGATAGAGGGAACAATGAATGGAGCCAAATACAGGCACATCCTTGAGGAGAACCTGCATCAGTCTGCAATAGACCTTGGACTGGGGCAAAGATTTACATTCCAGCAGGACAATGACCCCAAGCATACAACCAAAGCAACACTGGAGTGGCTTCAGAACAAGAAGGTGAATGTCCTTGAGTGGCCCAGCCAAAGCCCAGACTTGAATCCCATTGAGAATCTGTGGAAAGACTTAAAGATTGCGGTTCACCGACGCTCCCCATCCAATTTGACAGAGCTTGAGCAAATCTGCAAGGAAGAATGGGCAAAAATCCCCAAATCCAGATATGCAAAGCTGATACAGACATACCCAAGAAGACTCAAAGATGTAATTGCTGCCAAAGGCGCTTCTACAAAGTATTGACTCAGGGGGTGAACACTTAAGTAAACAAGATATTTAAGTTTTCAATGTTTCATAAATTTTTGTTACACAATAAAAATATTTTTGCCCCTTTAAATTGTTGAGTATGCTGCGCGAATCAAGGAGGAAAAATCATTTAAATGCATAAAAAAAATTCTGGTAGTAACACAACAAAATGTGACAAAATCCAAGAGGGGTGAATACTTTCTGAAGGCACTGTAGATTCCCACAAACTCCACTTGAATACTGTGCGACTCTGAGCAAGTCACAACCTCCCCAGTGCATCCGGGTCGCCCTGGAAAACAGGCACTTGTGCTTAGTGGGCCTTACAAGGTTACAAAAAAACAAACAAAAAAGCACATCTATAAGACGCAGTGCTGAAAACACTGCAGGAAAGAACTCCGCAAACAAACACAGTTACAAAACACCAGCACAGTACACCCCAATGACAAAACACACAAATAAATATCAGAACAGTATATCACAATAACCAAACACATTTGCTAAAAAAACATAAAAAAAAAATTAAAAATAAAAAAAAAAAGCTGGTCAGTAGAAATCAAGAACTAAACACTGCGATACAAAACACCTGCACTGTACAACTCAGAAACCAAAGACACACTCCAAAACACAACATTACAAATTAACAACTTAACACACCAACATAAAGCTACAGGAGAGTCAACACGACAACCAAATGCACCTCTACAATACAGCAGGACAGTCCACTTCAACAACTAAACACACTGCTACACAACCTGGCAACCAAATATTCAACAAGCTTTTCCTCATCTGTCGTCTCAAGGCAATTAACTTTTAGCACTAATTTCCCCACGAAGGCCTTTTCAGTCCTGTTTGTGGGGGATATCAACTGGTGAGCCCTAATTTCTCCATTAAGGAGAGGCCTCGCCTTCCGTGCAAGACAAACACAAAAATTCAGTACACATACATGTAACAGCCCTTGAACGTAACAAGTACCTCCTCGGACATTCTTGCATGCTTTGCTTCCAAGAAGTCTGTCAGCTGGCGAAGACGCTGGTTCTCCCGCTGCAGCAGGGCGTTTAACTCATTCACTGCCTCCTCCACCTGCAAAGCTTCTGCTCCAGAAAAACACACAAAAAGAATGAAGACATAAAATTGCATGTAAGATGTTTTTCCCCCATAGCGCTCTTTGTCTCTTTGACCATGTTCTCATATGGGATATACATTGGTCCTAGGGTATACTCTGTTCAGGCCTGGTATTCCCCCATCCCCATATTCCACCCACCTGCTCCCACAGCTTCCACTCTGTAGGTAGGTGCTGGGTGGGGGGGAGGCCCCCACCCCTACTGAGGCAGTCCTTCAGGTAAATAAGCATTTTATACCGAATAACAAGGCATTTAGCCTTAATCTTGACAAACAGAACAAGCAATAGAAGACACTGAGCAGGTAACATCTCTGTACTCAAGGTGCTGTAAATAGAAGGGGCAATCACATGTCATTATAGCACAGTATTAGCACTCCCATCTAGTGCAACTTCAAGGCCAGGTCCAGGCACTGCCTAAAATACTTGCCTGCCACAACTGTAGCCGTCTTTTTGTTAAGAGTTCTGTTCAGAAATCGATACGCTAAAGTGTCCGGCTACACTTAATATCTGCTTACTAAAGTGCCTAGCTAGTGGCAATAGTTTGCACCAGTGAGCCACTGGTTCTGTTTTAAATAAAAGCCCACCTAAAATATTCTGAGCAAGATGATGCCTGCAGTGCTGTCCAAATGCAGACGCCATAAAGTGCCTGAACGCAGGGCGGGGCTGCACATCGGGAGACAGAAAGGATCAAGACCGTGGGCACCACAGAGACTCCTTATCTTTGCGGCACCCATCCCTCCGTGCATTCTCTCTCTCAATTCTGGTTTATGTCCCTCCCTTCCTACTGCATCTCTCTGACCTGGTCTCCCCGTAGGTGCCCTCTACACATTTCTTTCACTCCTCGATCTCTCACTCCATTATTCACTGCTGGCGACGGTCTACATCCACCGGACGGGCTTCCTTCTCAGCCCAGCTGTCTTCAATCTGGAACTCTCTCTCTCTTCCCATACTCCCTCATACTAGCCACCCTTTCCTGTCCTTTAAGGTGCCTGTATGGGCCCACTACTCTACAGCTTACACCTGTCCTCACTCAGCTGGCATCTGATCTCACCTACTTTCCTCTCCTAATGCGAACCAATACACTGCTGTATTGTTTACGATACAGCAGATGCTCTCTGCATTTGTTGTTTGTATTTCCACTGCCCCAGTTGCACCTGGAATCGAGCCCTGGCTCAGCGTGCCTTTCCGTTACAAAATGTTTAAATAAAAATAAAATAAATAAAATGTCACCTGGTAGCTTTCTGCCACCACACAGTGTTTGTACATACCATCGTTGTTCTGTAGGCTCAACTGCTTGAACAGCTTCCCCTCCCCCAGGCTGCATCTGGAAACAAGCTCCGGTGCAGTACCTTCTCCAGTTACCAATTTTCCACTAAATAAAATAAATAAAATGCGATCCCTTCCATATCCTGGAAACAAAATTAAAAAAAAAAAAAGACCTCTGATCTTAGCAGGTAAGGCCTTTTTTTTTTTTTTTAAGTAAGTTTTGGGACAAGTCTTACAGAAACGGAATGTGTGTTCTTTCACGTATTTTAGAGCAGCACTGAAGGGCACAATTTTGGTTGTAACAGTATCTTCTCATGCAGTCTCAGGGTGAGAGAACTGCAAACCAAAGTTGGGCACAGCTGGCACCCTGAGGGTGCAAAAGGAGACTCACTCAGTACCATATGATTGAAACTCCATGTTCCTGTATAGTCGGATTTGTAAAATATTTAATTACAAAAAAAATTTAACTTGAAAACAATTATTCCGTTTTTAAATAAAACTCCCTTCACCCCCACTCTGTAAGTGGAATATTCCATTTTCTCAAATGTTGCACGACAGCCAATCCTCAGCGCAGAATGGATGAATCAGTGATGTTGATTACTAATGTTCCACCACCTCTGCCCCCCAAACTTAACCAATCCTTTTCAGTCCCCCAAGACTAATGCGGTTACCTCCACTGTCGAGCTTCTCCGTAATCTTGTCGATCTGCCCAGTCAGCTTGTCATAGAGCTCCACAATCTGCGAGACAGTCCGCTTGGACTTGTCCACCCGCTCCTGCAGCTGGGACTCAATCTCCTCACTGCTGCTGCTGGCCAGCGTGGCCAGGAAAGAAAAGACATGCTCACTCAGTCCCTCCCGTGTGCCTGCATTGAAACAAAACTTCAAGTTAGGATGAAACAGGACATTTCTCACCTTGTCTCCTGCATCGCCAGCCCAGTTAATGGGAACGCTTAGTCCCTCCTGTGTGCCTGCATTGAAACAAAACTTTAAGTTAGGGCAAAGAGGGAAGACTCTCAAGTTCTCCCCGCATCATCAGCCCAGTTACCGGGAAAGAAAAGGCATTCTTGCCCAGTCCCTCCTGCTTGACAGTGCTAAAACAAAACCTCACATAAGGGGCAAGCTGGGGAAACTCCTCTTACTCTCCTACCTTGCCAGTGCAGTCACCAAGAAGGAGAAAACCAGATCTCTTCCAACTCTCTCTGTCTCAAAGCAAAGATTCACTTTGAGGCCAGCGGCTGGGGAGCCCACATGTTCTTGTGCCTCTCCAACACAGTGACTAAGAAAGAGAAAGTGTGCTTGCTACATTCCGTGCCATGGGGAACCCGCTGTTATCCGTAACATACTCAACAGTTTCTCTCCCACCTCACAGACACACTGAATAGGATAGAGAAGACAGTCTTCCCAAAATCCTTGTGAATATCATACAAAATAAACTACAGGAAACTGTGAATGCCAAGCATAGCACTCGATGACGGGTTTGAATGATGTTACAAATTATGAGAGCAAAGCATAAGCTGTTAATGATGTCAAACCCCAAGCCGGATCTCTGGCTTGTTTACTGTCTTCTTATTTTATAAAATATATAGATCCGGGTATATTACAATATTCCAAAACAAAAAAAGATTAAAAATAAAAAAAAATGGCCGTTCCGGTGGCGCGGAGGGTTGAGGAGCTGGACGCCACACCTCACACCATGCTGGCAACCTAGCTTTAGGAATGGACTCAGGCCACCAGGGGTCGGCAGGTGAGGGAAGGGATTAAGCATCCAAAGGACTGCTCTCCCTTCCCTGGGGAGGGACTGGGGTCTCGTGCCGCTCCCTAGCAGCTCTTGAGGGAGCTCGGGGACAATGCAGGGATGCAGTGCCATCAGTGCGGGGTGGAGCATTGGCGGACGTCGGCACATAGTGCCATAACGTCACTGCACGTCCGCACTCCTGTGAGGAAAACATGCAAAATTCCCAAGGACTGGAGAGGTGATGAGGGCCTCAGGGATCTGGCCGTGCATCCCCAACGCCGAACCACTACTCTGATGGTCCCCAGGTGCCACCACCACCCACAAAGGACGGACCCTCTAATTTCAGAAGGTACCGCCAAAGTAGGTGAGGCAGACCCTCCCCTGGGGGGTGATCTGGGGGGGCTGGGAAGTCCCGGTGGGAGGGACTATTGGAAGAAGGGTCTCAGCAGGGAGTAGAAGGACCAGATCGAGCAGGCACCTCTGAGAGATGTCCTGGTTCAAGGGTGCATAAACAGACACTAAAAAAAAAAAAAAAAGACACGAACGTTGTATTCACATCTTCATTTTCAAATCTTGCGGAACCCAGAGTTCCTTCCAACCTTGACTTACTATGTTGTGTTCCGATTTGTTACAATGCCAGTTCACTGTGAACTGGAAGAGCACCAGCTTCCTTGCTTCAGTCATGTCCCCCAATGGTAGCTTACTTAAACAGTCCACTTTGCTGAATTTCCTGATTGTTCGTGTTTGCAGGAGAAGGGAATGTAAATCCCACTCTGAAGCCCAATCCCTTCACCTTCCTGGTGTTGACTGCAGAAAGCTCCCTTCTCCCTAGTGCTACCCGCAATTTCCAATGTTTTATAAAGCATTCGTCTGCAGAGCATGGGGGTGCACTCTAATGATTACAATTTTTTTTTTTTGGTTATATTTTAGAGGACCACAGGGGGTGAAATCAAAATCATAGCTCAAGTAGCAAGCCCCTTATCAGTGCCAGTCAGAGCTCTAAGGCCCAATAACAGTACCCAGAGGAAGGCAAATAGGATGCTGGGTTGTATAGGTATGGCATTCACTAGCCGAAAGAAAGAGGCAGTACTGCCACCCCGTCCAGGTCCCTGCTGAGGCCACATCTGGAGTCCCCACCTAAACAAAGAGACACCACGGAAGGGGAGACATAGGAGGAGAGACTGTAGGGTCTCAACATGAAAGGGGGACATGACAGAAATGTACAAGTTGTAGAGTGGAATAAATTTGGTACATGATGTAGCCACGAGACACGAGCAGCACTTTGACCATGGGGCACGATAGGAAGTTAAAAGTTGCTGTGCTGCGCGTGTGGGTTCAAAAGGAATGACGTAAGTTGAGTTTCATGGAGTGGGTACTTCATGAATAGCACAGCTCATCGATGTAGGAGGTTCAAGCATGGATAGCACAGGCACAAGTGGACAGTGAGGTCTCTGGGAAGGAGGAGTATAGACAGCCTGGGTACAGGGCTATGGAGACGCCTTTATGGCAATCAGCTCAGTCAGTTTGGTCTACATTTGGACTGGATACAGAGTGAGGCATATAGTGGACAGACTGAATGAAGCACAAGGGCTTTATCTGCCAACAAATTCTATGCAACTATGTAGCTATGACATGGATGACTTCATAGGGATTCAGCTCAGAGATGGGAAATTCAGGGCTAACGTTAGGAGGCACTTCTCTCAGAGGGTGGTGAACCTATGGAACAGCTTAGCAGCACAAACAGTGGACGTGAAGATAGTTACAGGCCTCTGAAGCAAGCATGGGTAAAAGTCAGACCACCAAGGGAATTACAGCACAGGCAGGGTAGAAGGGTGAGTAGGGAATCCCTATCACAAAGTCTCTCTACTACTTCCCGGTTCCTTTCTTGCAATGGGAAGGGGACAAGTCTCGATTCTGGGAGACAGCACCAAGTGTGGGGTGATGCCTGGACACAAAATGGATATGTGCCGAGATATTTGTGATGTCGTGATTCTACATTACGACATCTCTGCATGTCCTGGATGAACAAAAAAAAAAAAAAAAAGGCTATCTAAATACTATTAAGATAAAAATATCACTCCCCTCTTTCCCACCCCGTCTTACTTGCATCCTTCATCTCCTTCCGCTCTTGGTTGCTGTCTGAGTCAGGCTCAGGTTCCGAGACCACCAGGGCTGTCTTCTGCTCAGACAGCAGGTCCCATGCCTCCTCGTCCAAGTTGTAACGTTTCAGGATGATGCGGTTGTTCTCATCAAACTGCCAGAAAGAAAGAGATATGGGCTACAGACCAGGCGTCAAGATGCAGGTAACATAGCATGGTGGCGACAGAAGGGACTTGGGGTCCATCTTGCCCCCTCCTCCTGCTACACAACAGTGACTTAGCCAAGTCTGAATGCAGACACTCATCCAGGTTCATCAGATGGCATGCAACCCATATACATACTGTGCAACCCTCAATGACATTCCCCCTCCCCACACTAATCTAGCTAGTACTGCGCTGAAGGTATGAATAATGCCGGCTTTTACAACCTCATAGATTAAGTTATTCCACGTTATCCACTTTCTGTGTAAAGTGCAGTGCTCCCCTGCTACAATGAACCTCTCTGTGTGCAGCGTTCCCTCGCTATAATATACACCCCTGATGGCTCCCACTGTTTCCTAAGTAGGCATCTTACCACCTAACAGTAGTGATCACCTAGTTTTAGAAACATAGAAGTTGACGGCAGATAAGGACCGCAAGGCCCATCCAGTCTGCCCATTTATTTTTCTACCTCATGAATGTGCCATAAACCTTAGCTCTGTCAACGACCTATCTAGTCATACTCGTCTGTATTGCTCCCTTATGCCTATCCCATGCCTGTTTGATGCCCTGCACTGTATTCATATCCACCACTTCCGGAGGTAGACAGTTCCATGCATCCACCACCCTTTCTGTGAAAAAGAACTTCCTCACATTACTCTTTCAGTGGTCTTCCTCTAATCTCATGCTGTGGCATTTTGTCCTATTTTTTTTTTTTTATATATTGAAACATGTTAAAACTCTTTCACCTTGTTAATGCCCTTAAGATGTTTGAATGTTTCAATCATATCACCTCTCTCCCTCCTTTGCTCTAGGGTATACATATTGAGCTCCATTAATCTGTCCTCATATGTCTTCTGATGCAGTCCCTGCACCATTTTGGTTGCCCTTCTCTAGACTACCTCCATTTTGTTAATGTCCTTGTTAAGGTTCGGCCTCCAGTACTGCACGCAGTACTCCAGATGGGATCTAATCAGTGTCTTGTAAAGAGGGATTATTACCTCCCACTTACGACTTGTGAAACCCCTGCTAATACACTCCAACATCCTCCTAGCCTTACCTACTGCTTTAGTGGTCTGCTTGGATGATTTCAGGTCATCGGTGATGATGACGCCCAAGTCTCTTTCTTCCCTTGTGATCGCCAGCAACTCCCCTTCCAACCTATAGGTAGCTTCAGGGTTTCTCTTCCCTATGTGCATGATCTTAAACCCCAGTTGCCACTCTTCCAACCATTTTGCTAGTTTATCCAGAACTCTTCTCATTCTGCCCACCCCATCTGGATCATCTACTCTGTTGCAGATTTTGGTGTCATCTGCAAACAGACAAACCTTACCCTCCAATCCATCTGCAATGTCACTGATGAAGATACTGAAGAGGACTGGCCCCAGGACTGATCTCTGAGGTACCCACTTGTGACTTGCATCTCTTCTGACTGTATACAGTTTACCACCACTCTCTGTTTTCTGCCGTCAACCAGTTTGCCACCCAGATGACCAGCGTCTGACCCCACGAGCCTACTCAGCTTATTAATCAATCTTCTATGTGGAACAGTATCGAAAGCTTTGCTGAAGTCAAGGTAGGTGACATCAACTGCTCCCCTTGGTCCACCACTCTGGTTACCCAGTCAAAGAAATCTATGAGATTAGTTTGACAGGACCTTCCTTTTGTAAACCCATGCTGTCTTGGATCATGTGCTCCTATGGATTCCAGGTGTTGCACTATCCTTTCCTTAACCCAACCCACTAGTGAGGTAAAACTGACTGGTCTGTAGTTCTCTGCCTCCTCCTGCTGCCACTCTTGTGGAGCGGGATCACATGTGCCCTTCTCCAGCCTTCTGGGACCTCTCCTGTGCTCAGAGACCTTCTACCTGGAGATCTGAGATCCCTTCCCCATTAGTACTAGATCCAGGCTAGCCCAGACTTTTGTGGGTTCTTGTACCAATTGTTTGAGGCCCTCCCCCTGCAGGGAATCCACTATGAAAAAATTACTCACCGCAGTAATCTTTCTTCCAAGCGGTCTTCTAGCATCAGTAACTTTTTTGCACTTACAGTGCCTTCAGAATGTATTCGCCCCCCTTGGACTTTGTCACATTTTGTGATGTTGCAAACTCAAATTAAAATACATTTATATGGGATTTTTTTGTCACGCATCTACACAAATTACTCTATAATGTCAAAGTGGAATGAAACTTCTGCAATTTATTGTACATGTGATTTAAAATAAAAACGTGAAATGTCTTGATTTGATAAGTATTCACCCCCTTTGCTATGACACTCCAAATTGAGCTCAGGTGCATCCAATTTCCTTGTGAGATCACTCTCAAACTTGAATGGAGTCCACCTGTGGTCAGTTCAAATGGTTGACATGATTTTAGAGGAAATACACATGTCTATACAAGGTCTCACTGTTGACAGTGCATGTCAGAGCAGAAACTCTACCATGAAGACCAAGGAGCAGTCCGCAGAACTCTGTGATAGAATTGTGAGGAGGCATAGATCTGGGGAGGGGTATAAAAACATTTCTAGGGTGTTGAAAGTTCCCAGGAGCACAGTCAAGTCCATCATTAGGAAATGGAAAGATTCTGGAACCACCCAGACTCTTCCTAGAGCAGGCCGTCCTCCCAAACTGAGCAACCGGGCAAGAAGGACCTTGGTCAGAAGTGACCAAGAACCCAATGACCACCCTGACAGAACTACAGAGTTCCATGGCTGAGATGGGAGAACCTGTCAGAGGACAACAATCTCTGCAGCACTTCACAGATGTAGCCTCTATGGGAGAGTGGCTAGAAGGAAGCCACTCCAAGAAAAGGCCACATAATAGCATGCCTGGAGTTTGCAAGAAGGCACATGGCAGACTCTGAGACCATGTGGCAAAAGATTCTCTGGTCTGATGAAACAAAAATTGAACTCTTTGGCCTGAATGCAAAGCGCTATGCCTGGCGCAAACCGAACACAGCTCATCACCCGTGTAACACCATCCCTACCATGAAGCATGGGGATGGCATCATCATGTTATGGGGATGCTTTTCAGTGGCAGGGACTGGGGCACTTGTCAGGATAAAGGGAACAATGAATGGAGCCAAATACAGGCACATCCTTGAGGAGAACCTGCATCAGTCTGCAATAGACCTTGCACTGGGGCAAAGATTTACGTTCCAACAGGACAACGACCCCAAGCATACAGCCAAAGCAACACTGGAGTGGCCTCAGAACAAGAAGGTGAATGTCCTTGAGTGACCCAGCCAAAGCCCAGACTTGAATCCCACTGAGAATCTGTGGTAAGACTTAAAGATTGCGGTTCACTGACACGCCCCATCTAACTTGACAGAGCTTGAGTAAATCTGCAAGGAAGAATGGGTGAAAATCCCCAAATCCAGATGTGCAAAGCTGATACAGACATACCCAAGAAGACTCAAAGCTGTAATTGCTGCCAAAGGCGTTTCTACAAAGTACTGACTCAGGGGGGTGAATACTTAAGTAAACAAGATATTTCAGTTTTTAATGTTTCATCAATTTTTGTTACACAATAAAAATAATTTTGCCCCTTTAAATTGTTGAGTATGTTGTGTGAATCAAGGGAGAAAAAATCATTTCAATGCATTAAAAATTCTGGTGGTAACGCAACAAAATGTGACAAAATCCAAGGGGGGTGAATATTTTCTGAAGGCACTGTAGCTGGCTAGGTGCAACTGCCTCAGAGGTGTGCCTTAAGAGATATTTAAATGAGCGTAGGGCCAAGTCAATCAAGACAGGAGAGGGTGTGAGCTGAGTGAGAGTTGTTGAAGGCTTAAAAATTTTTTCAAGGAAAAACGAGGGCAAATGCCTCGAAAAAGAATTAACAGGATTCAAAAAACATGCAAATGTCCACAAAAGTGGAAATAGAAACAACAGTAATAAGAGCAAAAAACTTCTCAATAAGAAACTCCAAATTTGGTAAATGGTGACGTAAGAGCCCTTCTCCGACAGGTGACCTGGGGAGGAAGAGTGGGAGCTTACTGATGCTAAAGGACCCACTGGAAGAAAGAAGATTACTGCACCGAGTATTTTTTTTTCTTCTTACCCCAGGAGTCCTTTAGCATCAGTAACTTTTTGCTGACTACCACGCAGTATCAAGTGGGAGGTGGACAGAGAACCTATTTAGGAAAGAGGCTCTGCAGAACCGCCCTACCAAATTTGGCATCAGATCTGGTCTGCACATCCAAACTGTAGTGTTTCACAAAGGTGTGCACAGATTTCCAGGCTGGAGGTGCAAGGGATCTTGGAAAAACTGCTTAAAAATGTAGTGGGGAAAAAAAAAAAAAGATTTCTTCTTTCCCATCGAAAGGTAGGCTGAAATTGCTGCCAGGTGTAGCTTGGGTGAAGATGGTTTCAAGCCCGACACCTGTAGGTGTACTAGGCAGTCTAGCAGCTCAGAGTCTGAAGCCGATAGGGGTTCGACCTTTTCGCTCTTGCACCAGAGGGAAACCTTTTCCATTTGGCTGCATAAGTCTTAGTGCTCGTTTTTTTTTTTAGCCATCCTCAGTATCTTAGCGACCTGTTCAGAGTACTGTGAGGATGGAAACTCTTAACTCCTCAAAAACCGGGCATTGACATGATGAGAGCGTATATCTGGGTACTGTACTCCCGTCTGAGAAAAGGTCAGCAAGGAGCGAGTCAGAGGCAGGCGAAGGGGCCTGTTGCGGGACACTGAGAGAAGGAGAGGGTACCAGGCTTGCCTGGGCCAGTCCGGACCCACTAGGATCATGGATGCAGGCTGCTGTCTGAGTTTCAGCAAAAACCCTGAATATCAAGGGAAAGGGAGGAAATGCGTGTAGGAACCTCCCTGTCCAGTCCCGGATCAGGGTATCCAGAGGAAGTGTTCCCGGAACTGGGGGCCTGCTACAGTACTGAGAAAGCTGAAAATTGAGAGGAGAGGCAAATAGATCCACGTCTAGTGTTCCCCAAAACCTGAACATTGTGGCGTGTACTTGCTTGTTCAGTATCCATTCGCTCTGACCCTGACTGATGCGGCTTAGAGCACCGCCAGAGTATTGAGTTTGCCTGGGAGGTGAATAGCCAAGAGGCTGACTACCAGGGAGAATGCTAGAGACCAGAGCTTCCAAACAAACAAGAGTATTCCTGATCTGGTACCACCCTGCTTGTTTGTATAGAACATTGCAGTGGTGTTGTCCATTTCAATCTGAACCGCCTGCCCTTCTATGCTGGGAGCGAAAGCTTTGAGAGCTAGTAAGACTGCTCTGAGTTCAAAAAGATTTATGTGCAACTGTGACTCTTTGGGAGTCCAGTTGCCGCTT
Organism: Neoceratodus forsteri; assembly: GCA_016271365.2. Classification (NCBI taxonomy): domain Eukaryota; kingdom Metazoa; phylum Chordata; order Ceratodontiformes; family Ceratodontidae; genus Neoceratodus; species Neoceratodus forsteri. The sequence continues at coordinate 18,315,893 of JADMNL010000033.1, read as the reverse complement.
ACTGAGGCACTGTCTAAAGGAGCTCCCCAGCCCAAAAGGGAGGCATCTGTGGTGATCACCTTTGTGGGAAGAACAGCCTAAAAGGGAACCCCTGCCTGCAAATTTGCAGGGTTCTTCCACCACAGCAAGTTTTGGAGGAACTGCTCCGACACAGGTATCAACTTTGAAAATGTGTTGGTTCTCTGAGACCAGCGAGCTCCGAGGTAGGCTTGCAGGAGTCTCATCCTGTACCTGACCCCTGGGACTACTGCAGTCATAGAGGCCATATGTCCCACAAGTTTAAGGACATGTCTGGCTAATCTTGGCTGTCCCTGGGTGAAAGAAAGAATCTGCCACTGAAAGGAAACTCTAAATTCTTTCCTGTGAGAGGAAAGCATATCCCTTCTGAGTGTCCAGCTGGGCTCCTATGAAGGTGAGTAGCTGGGTGGGTTCCAGGTGAGATTTCTTTAGATTTACCAGGAACCCCAGAGACTCCAGAGTGCATTCTGTGAGAGAAAGATTCCTTGACCTGGCAAGAAGACTTTGCTACTATGAGCCAGTCATCCAGTCTCCTTAGATGTGCTGCTACCACTGCGAGACACTTGGTAAAGACTCTTGGGGCAGAAGACAGACCGAAGGGCAGTGTGATGAACTGATAGTGACCCGAAGGAAGTTTGAACCTGAGAAACTTCCTGTGAGATCTCCTTATGGGTATGTGGAAGTAGGCGTCCTTTAAGTCGAGGGAGGCTAGCCAGTCTCCCTGCTGTAAGGACTGTATGGTCAGTGACAGAGTGACCATTTTGAATCTGAGTTTTTTCAGATGTTTGTTTAAATATCTGAGATCTAAGCTAGGTCGCTACTCCCCCGTTTTCTTTTGTGTCAGAAAATACCTGGAGTAGAGGCCCTTGCCCTTCTCGTGGGTGAGGGCCCTCTCCACTGCTCGTAAAGCCATAAGGTTTTGTACCTCCATTTCCAACAGCGGTATCTGTGTTGTGGACAGAGGTCTTGACACCTGGGTACGCTTGATGTCTGGCAGCTGCTTGAACTGTAATGACAGACCCTTCTCCACTATCTCTAGCACCCACTTGTCAGACGTGATGAGGAACCAGTGCTGAAGATAGTGAGAGAGTCTGCCTCCAACCAGAAACAGGAAGGCGACCTGGACACTCACATCAGGGCTTAGACTGAGAGGCAGATGGCTGGGTAGAGGTGGCTCTTTTTTGGCCCCTTCTGTGCCTGCCTCTGAAGGACCCCCTGTACTGGCTAAAGTCAGATAGGGGATAGGGACTGTAAGGCCTCGGAACAAAATGTCTGCCCCTACCACCCTCGGGACGGGATCTCCGAGAGGTGGCGGGTTTAGGCTTGGATGAGTGACTCTGCCAGGAGGCCTTGTACTCAGTGACTTTTTTCATGTAGTCAGTGGTTCTGTAATCAAACAACAAATTTTGATCACAGGGAAACTCCATGGACTTGTTCTGAGTGTCTGTGGTCGGACTGGTTGTTTTAAGCCAGGCGAAGCGTCTCAGAGAGATGGCATGGGCCATCACCCTAGAGGCTGCATCATTATTGTCATCTGCCATGTGGAACTGGTACATAGTAGCTTCCAAGGCAGTTTGTGATGTATCCACCAGCTCCTGTACCATAGAATCTGATCCTTTGTGGGCGACATCACTGCATTATAGATGGGACAACCAAGGTCTTTGAGAATGAAAAACCCTTCATCTCCCTATAATCTTCATCTTCATCCTGGTTGGACTCCTGTGTGTGTGTGGGGGGTCAGGGTATCCAGCATATTTTGTATAAATGTAAACATAGAGGAAGGATCCTCGTGGCCACCTGGGGAATCCCCAAGGTGAGGGCCGGGGACTCCTGGGGCCCGAGGCCCTCAAAATCCATGCCAGGGGCATCATAAAAGCGACCATCATCTGCGTCACCCTCACAGTCTACAGAAGAGAGAACTGTGGAAGAGTGCTTGCCAGCCCCAGTAAATCGAGGACCCATCTTCTGAAACAGTTGCCATGCTTTTTCCATATCCTGCACTGACGGAAGAACCTGCGCAGTTTGTAAGCGTTTTGTTTTTTCTGTATGTTTTAAGCTGCCTGTTGTCTCGCTATTGGCTTTCCCAGGAGCAACGGGAGCATATCTGTTTTGACAGAGCTTCTTTTTAGCCACTTTATCAGAGGCTTGATCAAGCTTCCTTTTTACGTCACTCTTATTATTTTTCAATTTGTGAGGAACCTCATCTTTGGAAGCTTGATTTTTTGACTGGGATCTGGAGGGTTCCTCAGCACCTCTGCTTTTGGTATTAGTACTTTTGAATGGCCCCTCGAAGCCTTTGATTTATCCTCAGCCATAATAATCAAAGATTTGTCTGCTATGTTTGCCAAGTTAAGCAAATCAAACCAGTTCTGGACGTATGAACTGAGTGCAGGTTCCTGTGAAAATGCCATCTGCCAGTCCTTCCTCAGTTAATAAACTGTCTATAACTAGTGCCCTTTTTTGGGGGTTGTAAAACTGGGATCTATACCAGTGCCAATCTTAATAGAAACCCAGTAATACTCAAGTGCGCACAGGTGGCTGCTGGACCCTTACAGACAGTCCTGACACAGAGGATACCAAGGTCCAGTAATATAACAGAAAAGGTTTCCTCGTAATTGCCAATCTAGAGAGAAAACCCCCAGGCACGGTTTAAATTTGAAATCTACGGCAGGTGCCTAGTGGAAAACTCCACAAGGTCTGAAGTAATAAACAAGGCAACTTTCCCTAATTTGACGGTTCCCACAAGAATTTGCCCCACAAATGAAGGAAACCGTCGAAAATAAGCACCCATGATAAAATTAAGCTTTGAACTAAGTAGTTGTGGTAAAAATAAAAAACTGCACAATGTTAATGAAAAACTAAAACTTTCACTTAGCACACTAAAGAAAATAATTTTATGAGAAAAACTTTATCCAGACAAGCACTAGAAGGCTGTCAACAAGGAAAGTTGGGAGAAACCTCAAAGGCAATATTGCTCAGTCCAGCGAAGAAAAAATTCTGACGCAGTCAACAGCTCTCACTCAGCTCACACCCCCTCCTGTCTTTTGATTGGCTTGGTCCTATGCTCATTTAAATATCTCTTAAAGGCACACCTCCAGGCTAAATGACCCCTTGGAAGAAAAAAGGTTACAGCGGTGAGCAATTTTTTCTTCTTACCACAAGAGTCCTTTAGCATCAGTAACTTTTGCAGACTACTGAGCAGTACCAAGTGGGAGGTGAGCAGAGAACCTTCTTAGGAAAGAGGCTCTGCAGAACCGCCCTGCCAAATTTGGCATCAGATCTGGCCTGCACATCCAAACTGTAGTGTTTCACAAAAGTGTGCACAGGTTTCCGGGTAGCTGCTTTGCAGACATCCAGGAGGGGAGTGTTCCCTGCCAGTGCAAACAAGGCTGCAGTGCCCCTAGTGGAGTGGGCCCTGAGCTCCACTGGAGGTTGGTGACCAGCTTTCTCTTAGCAGAAATTAATACAAGAGACCAAACAGCAAGTCGGCCCAGTGGCGCCAAGGGTTGAGGCGCAGGACGCCACACCTTAGGCCATGCCGGCGACCTGGGTTCCGGAACGGACTCGGGGTGCCAGGAGCAAGCAGGGGAGAGGAAGGATTGAGCGTCCCAAGATTGTTCTCCTCCCTCTGGGGTGGGTATGAGGTATGTGGCGTGCTGCAGTGGCGCCTAGCGGAGGCTAAGCGCACTGTCAGTGGAGTGCATTCTGTGGGGAGAGAGCACGGCAGACGTCTGCACGCATGTGGAGCAGACGTCATTGCACATCCAGCTCCCTAAGAGTAAAAAATAACGACGGAAAATTTATTGGAGGCGGCCCGCGGTGGCTCATGGCCATGCCCGGCCCCAAGAGGAGTAGCCACCTGGTTCCAGTCACAGGCGCCCCCCACAGGGAGGGGGTCCGTTAATTTCATCGGGACCTGTATGTCAGGCATCGTAGCGTATGCCAGACCTGGTCCGGGGGCTCGAGTGCCAGCAGTCGTTGGGGCCCGCTCTGCAATGTACGAGGACAAATGTTAAATGATAAAAAAAGAAAACAAACAGCGGGAAATGGTTCTCTTGGTAGCTGGTCTTCCCCTGCCTACATCCCCGTAGGTGAGGAACAACTGAGTGGAGGAGCCTCTGGACTGCCTAGTACACTCTAGGTCGTAGAAGATGGCTCTTTTGACATCCAAGCTGTGGAGCTTTTGCTCGCCAGGCATGGATTTTTCGGTAAAGAAGACAGGCAGAGTAATGAACTGGTTTAAGTGGAACTTCGAAACCACCTTTGGCAGAAATATCCTATTTGTCCTGAGCTCAACTTTATCGTTGTGAGGGATGATGTAATTCTGGCTCAGTGCACAGGGCCTGTAGCTCTGAAAACCTCCTGGCAGAGGAAATGGCTACCAGGAAGCCTACCTTCCAAGTTACAAACTTGATGAGCGCTGTGGACATAAGTTCGAAGGGTGGCTTCATGAGCCTGTCTATGCAAAGGTTCGTGCTCCAAAAAGGCTCCCGAATTGGAGGCTGGAGGTGCAAGAGGCCTTTGAAAAAACTGTTTAAATATGGCGTGCCGAAAGGTAGGCAGAAATTGCCACCAGGTACAGCTTGAAAGAAGATGGTTTCAAGCCTGACGCCTGTAAGAGTACCAGGCAATCTAGCAGCGGAGGCGGAGGATCAGAAGCGGACCAGGATTCGACCCTTTTGCTCTAGCACCAGAGAGAAAACGTTTTACATTTGGCTACATACAACTTCTTAGTGTTTGGTTTTTTTAACCACCTGCAGTATCCTAAGGACCTGTTAAGAGTACTGTGAGGATGCAGACCCTAACTGTTCCAGAACAGGACCTTGAAGTGAAAGGAATGTATGCCTGGACACTGCACTCCTGTCCAAGGAAAGGTCAGCAGGGAGTGAGTTGGAGGCAGGCGAATGGACTGCTGCAGGACACTGAGAGAAGGACAGGGTACCAGGCTTGCTTGGGCATATCCAGAGCCACCAGGATCATAGATGCAGACTGTTATACGAGTTTCAGAAATACCCTGAGAATCAAGGGAAAAAGAGGGAATGCATATAAGAACCCCCCTGACCAGACCAGGATCAAGGTGTCCAGAGGAGGTGATCCCGGGGTTCGAGCCTGCAACAGAACTGAGGAAACTGGAAGCTGAGGGGAGAGGAAAAACAGACTCACTTCTGGGTGCCCAACCGTCTGAACACCATACTATCACTAGTTTGTTCAGAGTCCATTAACTCCAGCCTTGACTGATGTGACTAGAGCATCTGCCAGAGTACTGAGTTTGCCTGGGAGAAGAATCGCTGAAAGGATGACTCCCAGGTAGAAGGCGAGAGACCAATTTTTATAGCCCCTGTGAACAGAGTACTCCTGATCTGGCCATTGCAGTAGTGTCTGCTCGACTCTGTAAGTCTGTCCTTTTAAGACAGCAGCAAATGCTTTGAAATAGAAACATTTCTCCGAGTTCTAAAAGAAATATGATTAACTGTGACTTCTGGAGATTCTAGGTGCCACTTACTGAGGCACTGTCCAGATGCACTTCCAACCACCAGGGTAAGGCGTCTGTGGAACTGCTCTGTCATAGTTTTCAGCTTTGAAAATTGTTGCTTTCTGAGACCAGCAAGCTACAAGGAGACTTGCGGATGATGCATCCCTCATCTGAACCCTGGGACCAAAGCAGGCACTGAAGCCATGTATCCCTATAGTATGAGGAAATGTCAAAATGACGTGATTTGCTCAGGACCGCATCCTATACTGAACCAGTGAGGGTTAATGATTCAAACCCAGTCAAGCGCTTGCTGGCTGGTCTTCGCTGTCCCTGGATAAAGAAAATTGCCAATGAGGGACATCTTGAATTCCTGCCTGTGGAAGGAAGACATATCATTCCTAGATGCTGGGAGGGTTCCCGGTGAGACTTTGTTTAGATTTATCCGGGCATCCCAAGACTACAGACAGAGCCCTGTAAGGGGAGAAAAGGGACTCCCTGATGTGACGAGACTTCGGCCGGTTAACTGGCAACTTAGGTGTAGCTAGAGGCGCCCAGATTCCTGAGGCGTGCTGCTACCACTGCCCAGCCCTTTGTACGACTCTTGGGGCTCAGGAAGGCAGAAGGGCCGCAGTGAGCCTGCGCTTGTGTGAGACCTCATTAAAGGTATATGGAAAAAAGGTGGGCCCCTTTTGGACTAGGGAGGCTAGCCCATCTCCGTACCGTAAGGGCTGTTTATGAATAGTAGCAGAGTGATCATCTTGAATTAGGGTTTTAACAGTAAGATGGGAAGCCACTCCCCAGTTGTCTTTGTGTCAGAAATTATGTGGAATAGAGGCCCTTTCTTCTTTTCATGGCCAGGGACCCTCTCGCTAGAAAGTTTGTTTTTTTCTCCTCCCACTCCAACAGTAATGTCTGTGTCGAGGATACAGGCTTAGACACCTGGGTACACGAGGTCAACCTACACCAACGTCAGGCTTTAGAATGCAAAAACAACCCTGTACTGAGAGAAGGCTGGGAAAAAACTCTGCCCCAATGCCCTCGGGAGGAATTTCCATGGGCCGGGGGGCCCGGTTGCAGTGAGATGTTCTGGAATTGAACAGTACGTTTTGATTCTAATGAATGAAAAACTTTCACAAGGAAATACATGGCTTTAAACTGGGAGTTGGGGAGGAAACCAGTGGTTCTAGGCCAGACAAAGCAGCTGAGAGAGATGGCATAGGCCGTGACTCTGGAGGTGGCATCCTTTTTATCGTCCTGTGGAAAATTGGTACTACATAGCTTCCAGAGTAGGTCAGCCGTGACCATCAGCTCCTGCACCAAAGTACAGGACAGAGCTCCGCAGTGTTTCCTTTTTTTTTTTATGTATTTAGTCAAAAAGCCAAATAGGTAAAAATGCTGACAAGCATCTGCGGGTAGCTAAGAATCTATTTTCTGAACTCCTTATCCGGAGGGGGTAAGGAGGACAAGGAGACCCCAGCATTCTCACGAGCTGCCTACTGTACTGTACTCACATGGCTGGGATGCACAGACAGGCACTTAGTATTGTTAAACAATTGGTATATTTATGTATTTATTTATTAACATTTCCAGACCGCTTGTAAACCTCTGCCACAGAAGTGGGGGTTTGAAGCAGTTTCATGGTATTTTTATTTATATTTTCTTTCATTATAGATAGGCGCAGTCTGACTTTCAGGAAGTGGAACCTGTCATCTCCCGATAATATTTTCTTTTAGTATCCTTATCCTCACCTTGGAACGACTCCCGAGAATGGAGGTCCAGAGTGTCCAATATGTTTCGGATGACTGAAGGCACAGAGGGAGAACCTCCTTGGATACATAAGATTCTAGATCATCTACATCACAAAAATTCTTATACTCTCTACATCACCCTCACAGTCTCGGGGGCAACAACTGTGGAAGAGTGATAGCAGACTTTGTAAGCAGGGGCATAATAAAATTATCTATCATTCATTGTATCACCCTCACAGTCTATGGGAAAGAGAACTGTGGAAGACTGTTTGCCAGCCGCAGTAAAGAAAGGACTCAGCTTTTGTAGAGTCTGAAACAGTTGCCAAGCTTTTTCCATATTTTGCACAGATGGAATAGTATGCAGACTCTGCAAGTACTTTGTTTTTTCAAAATGCTTTAAGCTGCCTGTTGCCTCGGTACTGGCTTTCCCCAGGAGCAATGGGAGCATTCATGTCTAGACAGAGTTTCCTTTTTAGCCACTTCATCTGTGGCTTAAAGAGCAGCTCCCTAGTAGCTGGTCCCCCCCCCCCCACTCCAACGTCAGCAATAACTAACCTGTATATAAATCCCTTATAGTTGCGATTTATGAAAATCCCAACTATAAGTGATCTATAAATGTATGGGAATATTGCCCCCATAGAAGTGTATAGGGCGTGCTCATGCAGCCTTCATTTTGTGACATCACAAAACAGGACTGCGTGGGCCAGTGTGGGGCGTGGTTTGGGAATCAGGAAGCTGGCTTGTTTTTTTTTGGCTATGGTGAAAAACAAAATTACGAGGGCTGTAACTTTTGAAAGAAAAAGAATTAAGATGCAGGATTTTGTCTACACACTCCTGGCCAGGTTAGTTATCGCTGACTTTGGGGAAGAGCTGCTGTACTGCTAGTAGGAAGCTACTCTTTAATCAAGCTTCCTTTTTTCGTCACTTTTTATTATTTTTTTAATTTGTGAGGAACTTCATATTTGGAAGCTTTATTTCTGGCTGGGATCTGGAGGGTTCCTCAGCACCTCCTTACATTTTTATTACTTTAGGATGGCCACTCGTCGGAAGCTTTTGATATGTCCTCAGACAAAATAATCAAAGGTCTGTCTGCTATGTTTGCCAATTTAAGCAAAACAAACCAGTCCTGGACCTTATGAACTGAGTGCACGTTTCTGTGAAAATGCCACTGGCCAGTCCTGTCCCAGTTAATTAGCTCTGTCTGTTGCCAGTGTTTGTTTTTTTGGCTGTAGAACTGGGATCTATACCAGTGCCAATCTTAATAGAAAACCCAGCAATACTTGTCAACTGCCTCAGGTGGCTGTTGGACCCTTACAGACAATCCTGAGACAAATGATACCTTAGGTCCAATTCCTTTACATACTGATATATATATGTGTGTGTGCGCGCATGTATGTGTGTGTGTACATGTACACACACACACACACACACACACACACACACACACACACACGTATTGATGTAGAAGGATTTCTGTCAATATGCCAATCCTGAGAGAAACCCCCAGGCACTGTTAGGATTTGAATTCCGATGGGTTGCCTTGGGGTATAACCCCCGAGATCTGAGGGGGGGGGGGGAACAAGGCAACTATCACTAATTTGACGGTTCCCACAAGAATTTGCCCAGAAATGAAGGGAACCATTGAAAATAAGCACCTGCAATAAAATTAAAGTCAAAATAGCGCAGTTGCACTAAAAATTTAAAAAAATAGCACAGCACTAACAAAAATGTAATATTTTCACTCAGTACACAGTTAGAAATTAAATATGAGGAAAACTTTACCCAGATAAGCACTAGAAGGCTGTCAAGAAGGAAAGTTGGGAGACACCTCAGAGGCAATATTGCTCAGTCCGGTGGAGAAAAAATTCTGAAGCGTTCAACAGCTCTCACTCAGCTCACCACCCTTCCTGTCTTCCAATTGGCTTGTCTCTAAGCTCATTTAAATTCTCTTAAAGGCATACCTCGAGGCAGCTGCAAGTAGCCGCTAAGTGCAAAAGTTACTGAGACTAAAGAACTCCTGGGTTAAGAATACAATGATCGCTGCGGCGCTGGCGACAGGTTGAGAACAGACTCGGGTTGTCAGAGAAGAGGCAATCGAGGGAGAAAGTTAGCGTCCACAGGACTGCTGTCCTTCTCCGGGAGGAAAGAGTGGTAATGCGTCCGGCAACGGCGGCTCCCAGCGGAGGCGGTCGACCGCAATGCGCCCGACGTCAACAAATTCTCGGGGCGGACGCTGGACGTCATTGCACATCCCCGCCCCTGCTTACAGGGGAGAAAAAATGCTGCAGGATCGCCTCCATGGCACCCTTCCCTCTAAGCCCCAATTAGCCTCTGGTGCCAGTGTTCCCCCCAAACAGATATTCGTAGTGTGGAGCTGGTGGGAAGGCAGCTCCGCATCCCCACCCTCTGGGGGGGGGGTTAAGCCAGAGGTGACAGGGGAAGGAACCTGGCGATTGCTGGAGGTGGGGGACAAGAGGGGCCTTGACTAAGGGCTGAAATTATCGGCGATCCAGCGGCAACACAAAGCATACTAAAAAAAAAAATAAAATACAACGATCCCAACTAGTTTTCAGTTAGTCATACATCTTTTGTTTTGTAACACATGCCCATTCCCGATGACTCCATCTAGACTCACCTGACTCCAGTAACGGTTCACAATCAACAGGGAGGCGTCATCCGTTGCCTGCCGCTTTTCCAGCTTCTCGATCCGCTCCCTCAGTTCATCCTCAATCGCCTGCCGCTGGTCCAGTGCCTCAGCAAGCTTTCGGTTCTTCGTCTGCAGCGTACGATAATCCAGCTCCTCCTGGGAATGGCAGAAAGCAGGGTATGACTGATGCGAATTCCACAAATGAGGGTAAGTAGTGCTACAGACAACTTGACATGACAAGAAAGGGTAGGTTGTGTAGGCAGTGCGGTACTAGACGCAACTCACAATGACCCAGGGGTGACCCAAGGTAAGGTAATCAGTGCGGTACTAGACACAACTCACGGTGACCCAGGGTAGTGTAGGCAGTGCGGTACTAGACACAACTCACAATGGCCCAGGGGTGACCCAAGGTAAGGTAGGCCATGTAGGCAGTATGGTACAAGACACAACTCACAGTGACTAGGGGTGACCCAAGGTAGTATAGGCAATGCGGTACTAGACAACTCAAAATGATCAGGGGGTGACCCAAGGTAAGGTAGGCTGTGTGGGCAGTGCGGTACTATACACAACTCATAGTGACCCACAGATGACCCAAGCTCAGGGAAGGCTGTGCACGTGCATGTTATAGTATGTATGGCAGCTATAATAAGGGATCACACAGCTTACCGTTGATGAAACACCTCCTAGCTTGATAGTTTCAACCGTCGTTCCAGAATCCTCCACACTCGCCTTCTTGTCAGGGGGGGCAGAGGTTGAGGCCTCAGCTGGCGCTGGACGCTTGCTCCCCGTGCCAGACATTGTGGATCAGGCAGTGGTCAATGCTTGGAAGGGCAGTGTTGAGTTGCTTTCCGCTTTGTCACCAGGCGAGATAACTGAAAGACATAAAGATGAAGCAAATATGATGAAAAAAGGCTGCTGAACGCTTGTCTGCTGGCAATCAGTGGAAACAGAAATACCCTCAAATCTACCCTTTCCCCAAGTCCCAGGGAACTGCACTCTCCTCCTCTTTCACCTAAAATCAACTGCTTATAAGAAAGCCATAGCACTACAAGAACAAAGGATTTCAAATCCTTTTCTTCCTACCATCTTGGGGAGACAAAAGAACCCACCTCAAAGGAAGCATCTCCTATTTTGCAACTGTGGCACAATTTTTTTCAGAAATGGCTAAGGCTAGAACTGTAAATAGGGATGGCTTGGCAAACCTGCATCACATATGCGCCGTCCTCCCAAAACAGTGTCTGTGTCCCCTTCCCAGTCACAGACCTACCACCCTGTGCCCCTCTCCTCACAGTGTACGCACTGGATGGGCCTTGCAGTCCTTATCTGCCGTCAACTTCTATGTTTCTATGTGCCCCTCTCCTCACAGTCCTACCACCGTATGCCCCTTCTCGCAGTCCCACCATCCTGTGCCCCTCTCCTTGCAGTCCCACCACTGTGCGCCCTCTTCCTCCTCGTCCCACCATCATGTATCACTCTCCTCACAGTCCCACCACTGAAAGCCTTTTCTCGCAGTCGCACCACAAGCCCCCTCCTCGCAGTTCCACTACCAAGTGACCCCCTCCTCACAATCTCCCCGCCGTGTTCCCCTTTTGCCACTGCAGAGTGCCCCTCAATGCTATGTGCACCACTTTCCTCACAGTCGACCCCCGTGTGCCCCTCCCCTCCTTGTTTTTAGTTCCGTTACTGTCTGTCGTACAAGTAAAAGAATGATTTCTAGCCTTTCAGCCGAAGGAGGCGGGGCCATCTCCTGCCCCTCCCTCACGCAGGCCCCCATCTGGCGTATTCGCCTTACCGTTAGTGACGGCACCGCCTCCTCGCGGACCCTGCGCACGTCCTCAGGACCTCCTTGTGAATGAGCCTGATCAACGGAATTTTTCATGCAATAAACCTGAACGCCCAAGCGAGCTCCCGTATGTCTCGCTAGCAGATAGTCCGGCGCGGAACGGCGCGCGGCCCATGACGTTACCCTCTCGCGGGCGAGAAAACGCACGCGCACTCCGCGAGTTCTGCTCCGGTTGGCGCCTGGAGACGACGTTCTCACAGCCAGGATCAGTCCCTTCCCTCCCTCCGCCCCACTCCTTACTCCGGTTGTTGATTGGAAGTTGACTGACCGTAGCCTCACTGTGATTGGTTGGCGGGGTCTTTACTTAGTCAACAGGCCGCGATAGGCTGAGAGAGCGGTTAGGGGCGGGCTTTCATGTGGCGTAACGTTTAGCTCTGGTGGGAGGAGGCCTCTAACGGGTACCGGTATCGGGGTGTGGGCCTTCCTGAAGTGCTGGAAGCGCGTGCCACTCCTGTTCTTGGTTAGTTCGCGAGGTGCTCGCCCCGTCCGTTGCTGAGGAGCCGCATGGGCGTTACTCCGGTTAGTGCGAGTCGGCACTGTCGTGAACTTGTTGCAGCTGTCCTGACTGAAGAGTAGTAGTATAACGTCTGTTTCTGATGTCCGATAACGGGATGACCCAGCTTAGGAGCAGCTAATTCACAGTGGGGTTCTACTGTACAAAATAGTAGTTTCATTCTTAAAAAATACTATAACATCCGTACAAATTAATTCATACACGAACAAGGCAAACTAGTTACAGTAAGTATAAGCAGTGATGAACGGGAACGCACAGGAACTGAGTTTCTGTACTTTTTCCCACTGATATTGTAACTCACTTTTTAATTCGGCAACATAATGAGTTTTTCTGAGAATGTGATCTAAAATCAGATGTTTCTATCACAAAATCTGACTATAATTGCTTCACTGTCTCTCACTGAAGCTAGTACAGTAGTATCCATACAGATAGATGTGCCGTGACAAGTCATCCCTCGGTGCGCTCGTCACTCTGCTGTTCCTGTTTGCTAATGTTCCGAGTGCCTGTACTTCTTGTCCACCCCTTGCACCACTGAGTACACGTCTGTCGCACAACAAGTGTTTGCAGCCGCTGCAACCCTTCCAAGCCGAGCTTCGCCCTTGAGGGCGATAGTACACGGCTAGCTGCTTTCAGAGACTGCTCGGTAATGGGTCTCTTACAGCCGTGCCAGCTAGTGACACCCTATACACACACCACAGACTGCAGATCAATCAATCAAAATCTTTATTTATTCAGGCGAACATCATTGAGCAAAGCTCATTTACAAGATGGACCTGATTGGTCTTAACAATATAAGGTTACAGTTTTACACAAAAAACAAGGTACTGATTGAATACAAAGATTTATAAATGAAACAGGTATACAAATATTTACATATGTACAAGGCAATGTGACATTGGATCTTGGTTATACTAAAAATGAAAGAAACAAACAGTACTGGAGGGATAAAGCTAGGGTGATGGGACTTTGGGGGATCATTTTTGTACGAAGTAGGTTGGAGAAAAACTAGAAAACAAAAATAGGGGGGCAGATACTTTCTGTAGATAGATATATACTGTCTGTAGACAGACTGACTGATAGGTACTGTGTATAAATAGACAAATAGATACTATCTGTAGATATATAGACAGATACTGTCTGTAGATAGACACTGTCTACATAGATAGATACTGTCTGTACATAGATAGATATGGTCTGTAGATAGATAGACAGGGCCACAGTAATGGGTGGGAAGTGGGGAAGTTGTCCGGGGCCCCAAGCCCAGAAGGGGCCCACCTGAGGAGCTGGCATTACCTGGTTTGGGAAACTGGCCCATTTCAAGTGATTTGCCTGGGGCCCGAAAATTCACAGCTGCAGCCCTGCAGACTGGAAACCGAATAATCGAAGCAGCTCAGATGTTTTATTGCAAAAATACAGCACCATAGAAGAAATCCGACATCCGCTCATTTACAGAGCAAACACAGAAATCGGACTGCAGCAGAGGCGGTACATTCTCAGCATTGTCCTCCGCCTCTGCACGTTTCGCCGCCTGGTACTGCACGAGTCAGGAATGGTTCTGCGTATTCTACCTACTCTTATCAATGTTTGTCTTCTGTTGGGGCAGAGTACTCTAGACATCAAATGCAGTTTAAGGCACACATTTTTCTGCATGTTCAAAACCACTCATCACTGTTTCTTCTGTTGTGGTCTTCAGTGGTTATTTATTGTTTCTACGAACACAATTTTTAAATATTTGTTGCTTCTTTCTTCTGTGGAGGTCCTCTGCCCCCCAACCCCCTCCCGGTCCTTAGTGGTTATTTAATGTTACTATGCACACAACAATTTCTAAATAACCACAGAGGACCCAGGAGGTGTGTGTGTGAGGGGGGGCTGAGCACCCCCACAGAAGAAAGAAGAATCAAATATTTAGAAATTATTATTGTTCTGTTACACTGTAAATCTTATCATTCTGACTCGGGCATGTCCTGTATGGACGGGAAAAGGCATTGTGAAGTGGCATCACTTAAGACGCAAGCAGGTTACTGTAAACCTTTTGTGTTTGCTTGTGCAACTGGCTGTAATCGTTTTATTATCGCCGATCTTAATATATTCCAAGATGTTTTATTTGTACACAACCTCAAGTGCCCTGGCAATGAGTTCCACAGTTTTGGGCCCTCATATACATAGCAATACTGGCCCCTCGTTGTTCTCATAAATGGCACCCTAAAATTTATTTCCCCTGCAGATCGCAATCCCTCCTTAACATTTCACTCCTCCAAAAACCCCATTGGATATCGTGGTGCTTTTTTAAAATAACAGCGGTGAGTCAAACATTGCACATGCATGTTTCACCGTTCCATCTGGGATATCCAGTTTAAGGTCTTATAAAGAGTGCAATGGTGTGTATTCCAGGGCGCATCCAAGACAAAACTCACTTATCTATTGTAAATAACATCAAGGCTTACCAGGTGCCTCTAGCAGCCCCATTATACACAACATCACCATAATTAATATGAGGAATTATCATCAAATTTACAACCTTTAACCTAGTTTCAGATGAAAGGCAATCTCTGTGTTTATACAATACCCCCAACTTCTTGTTCAATTTTTGTATCAATTTGTCAATATGAAAGTCCCAATTATAATGGGAGTCCATCCAGACTCCCAGATATTTGTAACGGTCCACAAGGGCCAGGCTACACCCATCCAATGTTTTTATATCTAAATCCAGAGATACTTTTTTTATTTGAAAATAACATTACTTGTGACTTTTGTGAGTTTAAAACCAACCCATGTTCAAAAAAAATATGTTTGCAATACATTTAAAATGTTTTTGTAATTTTTCCTGTATGTACCTCACATATTTTCCTTCAAGATACAATATTGTATCATCATCATACAAATGGTGCGGGACATCATTCATCAGGTGACTTGACACCATATGTGTGTGTGTGTGTGTGTGTGTGTAAGGTGCTGCATTTTGGGATGAAGAACCCAAGGAGGAGTTACCAGCTAGGGGGGAATGCAGCTATCCCAGACAGAGGAGGAGAAGGATCTGGGTGTGCTCATTACAGGGTCAATCAACAACTCGGCACAATGTAGGAAGGCATCTGCAAAGGCCAACAAAATGCTGGGTTGGATTGCAAGGGGTATATCCTCGAGGAGGGAGGAGGTGATTCTGCCACTGTATAGGTCATTAGTTAGACCACACCGGGAGTACTGCGTGCAGTACTGGCGTCCGTATCTAAAGAGGGACATTTAAGTTACTGGAGGGGGTGCAGCGCAGAGCGACAAAGATGATCAAGGGGCTGGGGGACTTATCATACGAGAGGAGGTTGAAGGAGTTGAACATGTACTCACTGGAGGAGAGGAGAAACAGGGGTGACATGATTGAAACCTTTAAATACATGAAAGGAATAAACAAGACAGGTACAGAGGTGCTGTTCAAAGTAAGGAAGGGGAGGGCCACCAGGGGCCATGATATGAGACTGGAGCGAGGAAGGTTCAGGAGGGAGATGAGGAGACAGTTTTTTACAGAGAGGGTGGTGGCTGGGTGGAATGCGTTACCTGCTGAAGTGGTATGCAGTAGAACAGTGGACTGCTTCAAACGAGGATGGGACAGGACAAGGGAGGGTTAATGAAGGGAAGGGTGGAGGGAGTGGCAGCTGCAGAATAAGGGTGCTAGCTGCACATTCGAGCAGACTTGATAGACCTCTAGGCTTTTATCTGCTGGCAAATTTATGTATATGTGTGTGTGTGTGTGTGTGTGTGTGTGTGTGTGTGTGTGTGTGTGTGTATATATATATATATATATATATATATATATATATATATATATATATATATATACACACACATATATATGTATGTATGAGTATATATATATATATATATGTGTGTGTGTGTGTGTACATGTATATATATATATGTGTGTGTGTACATGTATATTTTTTTTTTTTTTTTTGAATAAGACGGGTCCTAACACTGACCCCTGTGGTGCACCAGATTTGATATTCAAGTAACTGGATACAAAATTATCACCCAATTTTTGGAGAGTTGCATATTGCACTGCTTACGGTCTTTTTGGAATGATAGACAAGACTAGGAGCCAGCTTTGAGTTGAATGCAGCACTGTTTCTTGCCACTGTTATTCTTTTTAGGTTTTTGTCTATACCCTAGTGTTAGTGGCATAGTGTGGCACTTAGTGGAGGTCTAAGGACCCTTTTAGTAAATCACGATAACGCTGTGCAGCCTTTCCTGCTGTACCATGAGGCCAAAGACAGTGATGTTTTTTTTTTTTTTAAATCTGGGGTACTTCATACCCTCCCATATTCTGTGACTTATGCCTCCTTCCCAAACACTGTGAGCTGGGGACTACCCCTCGTACCCCATGTAACAAAAAAATTAAAACAATATCTGTTGGTTTGGATAGGAATGGATGGTTCAAACCTGTCCATACCAATGAACTGTCCCACACTAGGAGGGACGTCCCTCATTTTACTCCTCAGAATCCCTCTGTGACGGGGTTCTGAGGGGTTAAAATA
The DNA here is from genome assembly GCA_016271365.2 of Neoceratodus forsteri. Lineage (NCBI taxonomy): Eukaryota > Metazoa > Chordata > Ceratodontiformes > Ceratodontidae > Neoceratodus > Neoceratodus forsteri. The sequence continues at coordinate 18,299,127 of JADMNL010000033.1, read as the reverse complement.
AAGGATGTCACATCAAATGTGGGAGAATTGAGAGGTATGGACTGAGAGGTAGCGGTATAGAGGGAGGGCAGGGACGTTGGCTCAAACTGTGGACCCTGCAATATGAGCAGACTTGATAGACCAAATGGCCTTCTTCTGCTGGCTTGTTCGTATGTAAAATAAGGGACATCCCTCCTAATGTGGGACAGTTGAGAGGTATGCCTCCAAGTACCTCATGGGGGTGAACAAGGTACAGGATGGGAGTATTTTTCAGAGAAGAGGTTCTGCAGTGGCAGAATGGCAGTGACAGACTCTGGCCAAGTGGCCCCTATGTGCTGACAAATTCTGTGTATGTGCTGAGGGGTAAAATGAGGGACATCCATTGTAATGTGGGACAGTGAGCTGTATGGACAGGGGGGTTCTGGGGTAAAGGGAGAGATGTCTTTCCTAATGTGGGACAGTTGAGCGCTATGAATAAGCACATTTTTGTCTAGTTAGACAGACTTTGCTGCCTTACCTCCTGCCATGCTGGCAACCCGAGTTCGGGACCGAGCTTTGGTTGCCAGGGGTCGGCTGAGAGGGGAGGGCCTTGAGAGTATGAAGCAGCCGGTTGGCAGCTTTCCTTTCCTAGAGTGGGAGGCAAAGCCTTCCCAGCACTTGGCTGCCACCGAGTGGAGGCTTGGTAGTAGCGCCATGCAGATGGGGCTGGCACTAGGCCAGAGGAGAGTGGAATGGGGTCGCTGGTTCCAGAGTGTGAGCGCGCTTCCAAACGCATGCACTACTGTGTCACCGAGGCCCCAGGGTGTAAGGGAGAAAACAGAGATAGAAAAATGGAGGAAGCGGGCTTCAGTGCAGCTCTTCTTGGAGTACTGTGACCCGCCCTGCTGGATCACTGGAACAGAGGACAGGAGGTGGTAGAGGTGGGTGGCCAGCTGTTGGCACTTGGGGACAGGTCTGATAGCTCGCCCAGTCCCAGCCATAGGAGATAAAAACCTTTTTTTTTTTTTTTTTTTTTTAAATAAATAAAAGACTTTGCACATGCCCAAATTTCTTATTGTAAGAAAAAATGTAAAAAATTAAAGTAAGGTTTAAGAACAAAACAAATTTTCTCACTGTAGACAAGTATTAGACAATGTGGTGCTTTTTTTATTCTCAGTAGTACAGCATAAAAAATGGTAGTTGTAAACCTGAATCGTGGCTTCTACTGCAAACACAGGCTTGCATCTTCAAGGTGAAGTACTTCTCCTTTAAGGAGAGGCACGCTAGCTGGACCCATTTGTGCCCATCCCCCACTGTGTGTGTTACTCCCTGTCCTCCGGCTTTTGCTGCTGCTGCTTCAGCTCAGAAAGGTCGCAGGAAAGAGGCTACTCCATTGAAGAGGGGGCAACAAGCTTGTCTAACAGCTGCCTGAGGGGGTGTCTTGCAAGCAGGTACCATAATATTGTACTTTCCAGCCCTGCTTCATATTTTAATGTCTTTGTTTAGCCTCTCCCTTACTTTCCCTGTTTCAGTGAATTCGATTCTGAAGTAACTCTCTTGCGCTAGTGGTAAAACCTCAGGTTTTCCACAGCAGGCCTACCTCTGCAGCTAATTAACCAACTTCTGTTTCCTTTTGAGGGCTTTTGTCCCTTAAATAGTTGTATTTGGGGATTTCTCTCAGCTGATTTTGGAGCCTCCTTAGATTTATCTTCAGTCTGTTCTGCATCAAGTAATTTGATTCTGAGTTTCACCTTCCAGTGGTGATAACTGCCTGTAACTTGTAATCCTGTGGTGTTCTGTAGAGGCTGTTTTTTTTTTTTTTTTTTTATTATTACTGGCTCAAATTTCCATTATTGTGACTGGCTTTTCAGGCAACTCAGTCATCCGTTTATGTCCCTTGTTAAACTTTTTAACATTGTCACAGGTCCTTCACAAACAACTCTGTGGCTGATTGGGACATCAGCGGCATCAGAGTTCTAAAATGGTACTCAGCGACACCCCGTAGTTCGTAAGTTCCCACGGAACTTAATAACCAGCCTATAAAGATTTATTTTTACTTTTAACTTTCTGTCAACATTTGTTAAAGTTTTCAGTAGCAAAAATACTAGTCAAACATTTAAGTGAAATAAATTTTATCATAAATATCACCATACTACTATATTAAAACAGTCAATAGACTTGTATACTCATTCTATTCAGTTAACTTTAAAGATCAATGATAACCAGTTTACACATTAACAAAACACCTGAATTCAAGTCCCTGTGTCATGAGTAGTCTTTCCTGAAAATGTTACGCTATTTGGTTTTGTGGTTTTCTTTAAATTGGCCTTTGTTAACTTGTGCTGCACTAACTGGAAACAGTCATGCTGTGCCTGTCCCTGTGACTGAGCCTTGAAACATAGAATTTGACGGCAGATAAGGACCGCTTAAGGCCTTGAAGAGTGATGACATGATATTGGACCAAGCTTCAGGTTCAGCAGTGTAAATCCCTGTTTAACAGAAGAGCTGTTAACTTCCCATTTAGAACAATCTGTGAGTTAATTGTTTGCTGTCCAGGGATTTTCCTAACTCAGCTCTGGTATTTGTTCAGATGAATTAGCTGAAAATTCACATTTTGTTCTTCTAGAAAGTTTATCATTTGAATGTCAGTGCTGAATTGAAGTGGTATGCATTTGAGAAATCAGCAAGTCTGTATCACAGCTGCTGCCAGTTCTTTTTCATTGAAACTGTTTTTTTTTTTTTTTTTTTTTTCCCAGTCATAATTTATAACACTGGGTTGTTTTAATAAACAAAAAATAAATATAAAAACAATCTAAATTGTTAGTTCATACAAGTGGGTTGTCTTTGATTTAGCCTCAATAAATTGGTTTATATAAGAAGATGTTCTTTCCCCAGGAGTCCTTTAGCATCAGTAACTTTTTTGCACTTAGCTGGATAGGTGCAACTGCCCCGGAGGTGTTCCTTTAAGAGATATTTGGCTTGGCCCTACGGTCATTTAATCAAAAGACAGGAGGGGGTGTGAGCTGAGTGAGAGCTGTTGAATGGTTCAGAATTTGTTCTCCACTGGACTGAGCAATATTGCCTCTGAAGTGTCTCCCAACTTTCCTTATTGACAGCCTTCTAGTGCTTATCTGGTGAAAGTTTTCCTTGTAAATGATTTCCTTTGGTGTGCTGAGTGAAAGTTTTACTTTTTCATTAGTGCTGCGCAAATTTTTTTTTGTAGTGCAATGGCGCTATTTTGACTTTATTTTTACTGCAACTATTTAGTTTAAAGCCTAATTTTATCGCGGGTGCTTATTTTCGACAGTTTACTTCATTTGTGGGGCAAATTCTTGTGGGAACCGTCAAATTAGTGACAGGCCGGCCTGGTGGCACTGAGGGTTGAGGCGCTGGACGCCACACTTTGCGGCACGCTGGCGACCCGAGTTCGGGAATGGACTCGGGTGTCAGTGGGTCGGCAGGGGAGGATCAGGATTGAGTGTCTGTAGACTGCTTTCCTGATCCTGGGGAGGGCTGGGGAATTTCACTGCGCTATAGCGGCCCCTGGGGACGCCCGGAGGCACTACATGCCGGTAAATAAGTGGGGGGAGCACTTTGGACATCGGCACGTTGTGCCCGGACCTCTTTGCACGTCCATGCTCCAGTGAGGATCCAAAATTAGGTGGAAAATGGCTGGGCATGACTGTGCAGCTTGATAGCTGCGCCCTGCCTTACCGGGAGGACTCTCGTGGAATCGCACTGGGGGGCTTGGAGGCCGGTCTGGCTAGGCAGGTTACGAGGGAGGCCCTCCAGCAGACTGGCCACGGCCGAACTGGACCCCCATCATGTGAGTGAGCATGGTGTTCTCCCGGCGGGTAGAGCCGGTGACTGGATGCCCCTGCCGGTAGTTGCCGCAGTAAGGTGGATAAATAGAGATGTGAAAAAATTAGACAGTTGCCTTGTTTTGTTTTTTTTTACCTCAGACCTCACTGGGTTTACCGCGAGCATCTGCTGTAGGGTTTTCTCTTTAGATTGGTAATTAACGAGGGAACATTTTATATATATATATATATAGTGTGTGTGTGTGTGTATATGTGTATGTGTGTATGTATATATATATATATATATGTATATGTATGTGTGTGTGTGTGTGTATATATGTTATATATATATATATATATATTTTTTTTTTTTTTTTTTTTTTTACTGGACCTTAGTATCATCTGTGTCAGGACTGTCTGTAAGGCTCCAGCAGCCACCTGTGCGCAGTTGAGTATTACTGGGTTTCTATTAAGATTGGCACTGGTATAGATCCCAGTTCTACAACCAAAAAAAAAAAGGCACTTGTATTAGACAGAGTTTAACTGGACTGGCCGGTGGCATTTTCACAGAAACCTGCACTCTGTTCGTAGGTCCAGAACTGGTTTGCTTTGCTTAAATTGGCAAACATAGCAGACAAACCTTTGATTATTATGGCTGTGAATAAATCAAAGGCTTCCGATGAGGGGACGTTCAAAAATACTAATACCAGAAGCAGAGGTGCTGAGGAATCCTCCAGATCCCAGTCAAAAAATAAAGCTTTCAAAGAAGAAGTTCTCACTAATTGAAAATAAGAGTGACAAAAAAAGGAAGCTTGATCAAGCCTCTGAAGTGGCTAAAAAAACTCTGTCCAGACAGATATGCTCCTGTTGCTCCTGGGAAAGCCAATAGCGAGACAAAAGGCAGCTTAAAGCATACAGAAAAAACAATACACTTACAAACTGCGCAGGTTCTTCTGTCAGTGCAAGATATGGAAAAAGCATGGCAACTGTTTCATACCCTTCGAAAGATGGGTCCTCAATTTACTGGGGCTGGCAAGCCTCTTCCACAGCTCTCTTGTGTAGACTGTGCGGATGACTCAAATGATGATCAATTTTAGGATGTCCCTGACATGGATTTTGAGTGCCTTGAGCCCCAGGAGTCCCCGGACCCTCACCTTGGGGATCTCTCGGGTGACCACGAGGATCCTTCCTATGTGTTTACATTTAAACAAAATATGCTGGATACCCTGGACGTCCCTACTCAGGAGCCCAACCAGGATGTAGATGAAGATTATAAGGAAATGAAGGGTCTTTCATCCCAAAGACCCTGATCGTCCCTATCTATAATGCATTTAGAAAAAACACCCCACTTCAGTATCAGGGGTTGATAAGCGGCTTGAGAGAAAATATAAATTGTCTAAAAATGGTACCAAATTCCTGTCTGCAAGCCACGAGAGTATAGTGCAGCAGGCAGCTTGTGAGAAAGCTGGAGTTTCCTTGTTGCCCTCTCCCCCTGACAAGGCTGCCAAGAAAAGTGACTTTATAGCAAAGAAAATGTATGCCACAGCTTCCCTGCTTCTCAGGTTTTCTTCTTACATAGCATTCACAGCCAAATATCAGAAAGCCCTTTGGAAATCTGGCCAGGCTATCGCCCACAACTGATCAGATTTTATGGTTCAGGAGCTGGTGGATATGTCGAACTGCCCTGGAAGCTACTATGTACCAGTTCCACATGGCAGATGACAATAATGATGCAGCCTCTAGGGCGATGGTCCATGTCATCTCTCTCTGAGATGCTTCGCCTGGCTTAGAACAACCAGTCTGACCACAGACACTCAGAACAAGGCCACTGATTTTCCCTGTGATCAAAATATGTTGTTTGATTACAGAACCACTGACTAGATGAGAAACGTCGATGAGTACAAGGCCTCCTGGCAGAGCCACTCATCCAAGTCTAAACCCGCCGTCCCAGGGGTGGTAGGGCCAGAAGTTCTGTTCCCAGGCCTTACAATCCCTATCCCCATCTAACTTTAGCCAGTACAGGGTGTCTTTCAGAGGCAGGGGCAGAAGTGGCTAAAGAAGAGCCACCTGTACCCAGTCATCTGCCTCTGTCTAAAGTCCTGATGTGAGTGTCCAGGTCGCCTCCCCGTTTCCGGTTGGAAGCAGACTCTCTCACCATCTTCAGCACTGGTCCCTCATCACGTCAGACAAGTGGGTGCTGGAGATAGTGGAGAAGGCTCTGTGTAATAATATAAGGCACCCGACATGTATTTCCTATACGTGATTTTATTTTGTTGGTCTAGTTATAAGTGTATACATGCATGCATCTCTGAATGTATTCAGCAATGAATTATCTGTGACAGTCTTTTATACAGAGACTTAAAGCTACACCCTTTGTCACAGTACCTGTGGTATGGCAAGAATTTGGATGCAGTTTCAACAGGCTCGTGTTCTACTACTTTGTTCTGAACGGTCTCAGAAAGACCATCTGGACAGTTTAGTACATAGCTTTCTGTCCCACACTTTTAACTACCTTTTGCCTGTGGCATACTTATAAGCATCAGTATCATTTGCAATCCATAGGGTATTAACATCCCCTGCACCAACTTGCCTTAGCAATAGCTTAATGTTACCTTACATTACAGTCTGTCATTTCTGTTCAAGCAGCTGCCAGACCTCAAGCATACCCAGGTGTCAAGACCTCTGACCCCCAACACAGATACCGCTGTTGGAAATGGAGATATAAAACCTTCTGACTTTACGAGCAGTGGAGAGGGTCCCCACCCACGAGAAGGACAAGGGCCTCTACTCCAGGTATTTTCTGACACAAAAGAAAATGGGGGAGTGGCGACCTTAGATCTCAGATATTTAAACAAACATCTGAAAAAAAAGAAGTTCAAAATGGTCACTCTGTCACTGGTCATACAGTCCTTACAGCAGGGAGACTGGCTAGCCTCCCTCGACTTAAAGGATGCCTACTTCCACATACCCATAAGGAGATCTCACAGGAAGTTTCTCAGGTTCAAACTTCCTTCAGGTCAGTATTAATTCACCGCAGTGCCATTTGGTCTGTCCTTGACCCCAAGAGTCTTTACCAAGTGTATCGCAGTGGTAGCAGCACATCTCAGGAGACTGGTTGTCACCTCTACCCCTATCGGGACAACTTGTTCATAGTAGCAAAGTCTCCTTGCCAGGTCAAGGAATCAGTTTCCCTCACAGAATGCATTCTGGAGTCTCTGGGTTTCCTGGTAAATCTAAAGAAATCTCACCCGGAACCCACCCAGCTGCTCACCTTTATAGGGACCCAGCTGGACACTCAGAAGGGATATGCTTCCTCCTGCAGGAAAGAATTCAGAGTTTCCTTTCAGTGGCAGATTCTTTCGCCCAGGGACAGCCAAGACCAACCAGCCATTTCCTCAAACTTCTGGGACATATGGCCTCTATGACTGCAGCAGTCCCAAGGGTCAGGTACAGGATGAGACTCCTGCAAGCCTACCTCAGAGCTCGCTGGTCTCAGAGAACCAACACATTTTCAAAGTTGTTACCTGTGTCGGAGCAGTTCCTTCAAAATTTGCTGTGGTGGAAGAACCCGTGCAAATTTGCAGGCATGCGTTCCCTTTCAAGCTCCTCTTCCCACAAAGGTGATCACCACAGATGTCTCCCTTTTGGGCTGGGGAGCTCATTTAGACAGCGCCTCAGTAAGCGGCAACTGAACTCCCAAAGGTGCACATAAATCTTTTGGAACTCAGAGCAGTCTTACTAGCTCTCAAAGCTGTCGCTCCCAGCATAGAAGGGCAGGTGGTTCAAATTCAAACAGACAACACCACTGCAATGTCCTACATAAGCAAGCAGGGTGGTACCAGATCAGGAATACTCTGTTTGGAAGCTCTGGTCTCTAGCATTCTCCCTGGGAGTCGACCTCTCGGCTATTCACCTTGCAGGCAAACTCAGTAATCTGGCCGTGCTCTAAGCCGCATCAGTCAAGGTCAGAGCAAATGGACACTGAACAAGCAAGTACCAGCCACAGTGTTCAGGCAGTGGGGCACACCAGGCGTGGATCTGTTTGCCTCTTCTCTCAATTTTCAGCTTCCTCAGTACTGTTCCAGACTCCCGGTTCCAGGAACACTTCTTCTGGATGCCATGATCCTGGACTGGTCAGGGAGTTTCCTATACGCATTTCCTCCTTTTCCCCTGATATTCAGGGTTTTGCTGAAACTCGGACAGCAGCCTGCATCAGTGATCCTAGTGGCTCCGGACTGGCCCAGGCAAGCCTGCTACCCTCTCCTTCTCTCAATGTCCTGCAACAGGCCTATTCACCTGTCTCCGACTCGCTCCCTGCTGACCCTTCCTCAGATGGGAGTGCAGTAGCCAGACATAACTCTCTTGACCTCAAGGCCTGGTTTTTGAGTTGGTTTCTATCCTCTCAGTACTCTTAACAGGTCTTTAAGATACTGAGGATGGCTTAAAAAAAAAAAAAAGGCACTAGGAAGACTTATGCTGCCAAATGGAAAAGGTTTTTCCTCTGGTGCAAGAGTGAAAAGGTCAGACCCTCAGCTGCTAGACTACCTCGTACGCCTACAGGCGTCAGGCTTGAAGCCATCTTCACTCAAGCTACACCTGGCTGCAATTTTGGCCTACCTTTCAGTGGGAAAGAAGAAGTCATTTTTTCCCCACAACATTTTTAAACAGTTTTTCAAAGGCATCTTGCACCTCCAGCCTCCAACCAGTGACCCTGTTCCTCCAAGCCTGAACCTTTGCATAGATGGACTGATGAATCCACCTTTCGAGCCTATGTCCACAGCCCACATCAAGTTTGTAACTTGGAAGACCATCTTCCCGGTAGTCATTATGTCTGCCAGGAGGATTTCAGAGCTACAGGCCCTGTGCACTGAGCTGAATTACATCATCCCCACAATGATAAAGTTGAGCTCAGGACAAATAGGAAATTTCTGCCAAAGGTGGTTTCAGAGTTTCACTTGAACCAGTCCATTACTCTGCCTGTCTTCTTTACTGAGCCATCCACTCCTGTCGAGCAAAAGCTCCACAGCTTGGATGTTGAGCCATCTTTCACTACCTAGAGCATACTAGACAGTGCAGAGGCTCTTCCACTCAGTTGTTCCTCACCTACAGGGATGTAGTCAGAGGAAGACCAGCTACCAAGAGAACTATTTCTCATTGGTTGGTATCTTGTATTAGATTCTACTATGAGAAAGCTGGTCAACAACTTCCATTGGGGCTCAGGCCCATTCCACCACCTAAATAGGTTCTCTGCCCGCCTCCCACTTGGTACTGCTTGGTAGTCTGCAAAAAAGTTACTGATGCTAAAGAACTCCTGGCGTAAGAAGAAAAAATTACTCGGTACAGTAATCTTCTTTCTTCCAAGGGGTCCTTTAGCATCAGTAAGCTCCCACCTTTCCTTCCCGGTTCACCTGTCGGAGAAGGGCTCTTATGTCACCTTTTACCAAATTTGGAGTTTCTTATTGATAAGTTCTTGGCTCATGTTGCTGTTTCTATTTCCACTTTTGTGGACATTTGCATGTTTTTTTTTACTCCTGTTGATTCTTTTTCAGGACATTTGTCCTTGTTTTTCCTCGAAAAAATTCTGAAGCATTCAACAGCTCTCACTCAACTCACACCCCCTCCTGTCTTTTGATTGGCTTGGGCTAAGCTCATTTAAATGTCTCTTAAAGGCACACCTCCGGGGCAGTTGTACCTAGCCAGCTAAGTGCAAAAAAGTAATCGATGCTAAAGGACTCCTTGGAAGAAAGAAGATTACTGCGGTGAGTAATTTTTTTTTCTGTTCTACAGTCCCTACACTACCAGTATGTATTTTATTGCTTTGTAAAGCACTTTGGGATACAGTATGTAGGTACTGCTTAAATCAAGGGCAGACTAGATAGGCTGGTGTGGTCCTTTTCTGCTGTCGGATTTCTGTGAATCTGTGATAACTTCTCTTACTGCCGTCCCCATCCCATCATGTGATCATAACTGGTTGGTTCAAGGCAAACCCTCTTGACTTTTGCAATGAGTGCCTTGCTATGTAAAGCACTGTGATAAAGTTAATTTGGGAAAGTCACTGGAGCAATCCATGTTCTGTCGTATTTCATTTCTAAAGAGATGCAGATTTTAATTTGTCTGTTTGGGGGGGGTATCTTTTCATATTCAACCTATGTACAGTCTGTAAATCAAACACAAAAAATGTGCTGTGACATTGCTAAAAAAAATTACTTTGAACAGCGTTGTTCTCTGGTGGTGGGACTCGAACATGGGGCTCTACAGTACTGGAGTGACTGATTTTACAGTAGATGTGACCACATCCCAATAAGCAAATACTCTGGCACAGATTCACTCAGCAGGTCAGGCCCTCTACTCCCAGAGTGCCGACCTCTGAGCGCAGTCTTGTGAACAGTTTAACAGAACAAGGTAACCCTCTTGTCTGTTTTTGTGAGTTTGGATCAACCTTTGACCTCAGTTCTGGAGGGATTCAAACTGTTAACATCTTGCTAGCATACCCAATGCACAGGCTGAGATATCTGTCTCCGGGGGGGGGGGGGCAGATATGTTTGCCTACGGGCACCTAACCAGGTATTCAGAGATGAACCCTTTAAAACTTTTATAAATACCTCAGATTTAAAACTCTTCACTTTCCAGTTTGATACCACCATACAAGCTATATGTCTGCTGAACCATAAATACTTTTTATCAAGAGAAAATTCAAAGACAGACCAGGTTTTCTCTAAAATTTAGAGTTTTTACTAAAATATATAATATGTCAAACATACAATACAGAACTTTTATCACAAGACATACAGATCTTTAAACAAAACAAGGTTTAAAACAGTGCAATTCCTACAACTATATTTAGATTTGTCTAGCTTTCTAAATACCTATTTTCAGTGCTCTGATGTTTTCTTGGTCAGTGTCAGATATAAAATGCATATCTATAGTGAAAGAGAACAATCTTTTCAAGCAGTATTGGGCCAACCCCTTTTGGATGAAGTTCATCCAGCCCCTCCTCTGGTCAAATATCTAACAAAAATATATTTTTATACAACCACAGAATGTGATTTCAAAGTATTAATTCTGCAACCTTAGCATAACTCAAGTTTCAATGACACCTCTTTTGAACTCATGCTGTATCCTCTTCACACAGGCTTCATAGGGTCATTTACAACCGTACACCTCCTATGTAACATCCTACCTTCCCTTATTTTAATGTCATAAACCTAGTTTGATTTCTCTCTTAACAAAATTAACTTAACTCTGTAATTAGCTCAGAGAAACATGATCCTTAATAAAAGTCTTCCAGTAACACATTGTCTCAAAAAAAAAAAAAATAAATAAATAGTGTGTGATACATACTGTCAGCAGTTCTCTCGGCCTTCATCTGTCAGCTAAAATCTGGGGGGAGGGATATGAGAGAGGTCATTCCTAGAGCATTTGATTTTCAGTAGAGACCGTCATAATACATTTTATATATAAACAAAAAATATTATCCAGCACTCAGAACTGGCTGTCTACGTCACACTCTTCCCCACCTAGACTGAATTTGGGGGATCCATCCCCTACAAGGGATGAGCTTCCCAAATCAGTTCACTCCTGATAGACCCTAGACAGCCCATCGGCGTTCTGATTCTTAATGCCTGCCCTATGTATGATTGTCAGATCATATCCTTGCAAAGCAAGATTCCATCTTGGTAGTCTCCCATTGCTCTTTCCCATCTGTGTCAGCCAAACCAGGAGGTTGTGGTCAGTCTGCACCACAAAATGCTGCCCATACAAGTATGGCTCTAATTTCTTCAGGGCCCAAACTATGGCAAGATACTCCTTTTCCACCATGGAGTAAGCTTGCTCCCTGGGGATAAGCTTCATGCTCAAGTACACAACTGGGTGGTCTGTCCCTTGGCTAGACATCTGGCTAAGTACTGCCCCAATACCCACACCTGAGGCATCTGTCTGAACTATAAAGGTTTTGCTATAGTCTGGACTTGTCAAAACAGGAGCACTACACAGTGCCACCTTCAGTCTGGTAAAGGCTTCCTCACAGACTGGGCTCCAGGTAATTTTCCTTGGCCTCTATTTCTTTTTCAGGTCAGATAGGGGAGCAGCCAGGGCACTGTAATTGGGTACAAACCTTCTGTAGTACCCTGCTGTCCGTAGAAAGCTCCTGACCTGCTTCTGGGTTTCTGGTCTGGGCCACGCTTGAATCACCTCTGTCTTTATTTGGTAAGGACGGAGCTGTCCCCGGCCTACCACATGCCCGAGGTATGCCACTTCCCCCATGGCCACCTGGCACTTCTTGGTTTTGACAGTGAGCCCCACCCTCTGTATCCTGCCCAGCACTTCCCTAAGGTGTGAAAGGTGTTCCTCCCAGCTGGTACTGAAGATGGCAGTGTCATCCAGGTACGCTACGGCGTACTTCTCAGCACAATTCAACGTCTGGTTCACCAACCTTTGGAAAGTGGCCGGGGTGGCGTTCATTCCGAAAGGCATTACTTTAAACTCAGATAAGCCTATCGGAGTGATGGACAACCTCTCCCTAGCTCTGTCTGTCAATTCTACCTGCCAGTACCCCTTGGTCAGGTCAGTAGTCGTAAGGTAGGTCGCCCCTCCCATCTTGTCCAGGAGTTCTTCCGTCCGGGGCATCAGGTGGGCATTGTACTTCGTGACTGCATTCAGTCCACGATAGTCCACACAGAAACGAGTTGAGCCATCTGGCTTGGGCACAAGGACTACGGGTGAGGCCCAGGGGCTGTGGGAACTCTGGATTACCCCTAAATTCAGCATCTCCTCCCCTTCCCTCCTAATGTCCTTATGGACAGCCTCTGACACCCGATATGCTGTTCGCCGTATGGGCGTATGTGTCCCTGTCTCCACATCGTGTGTCGCTAAGGGGGTTAGTCCAGGATTGGCGCTAAACAAGGGGGCATAGTCTGCTAAAACCTCTCTTACTTTCTAGACTTGATCCGGGGTCAGCTGGGGAGACAGTTTTACTGCCTCTACAGAGGACTCCCGCTTACTCTCTTCCAGCAAGTCCAGAAGGGGGTCTCCTTCGTCCGTCCCCTCCCCATGACTACACACTGGGAACACCATGTCAGCCCTATTTGCATATGGCTTCATCATGTTAACATGGTACATCCTTTGTCTATCCATGGTCAGGTAACTCCACAATGTAGTTTACATCATTTACCTTCCTAACCACTTTGTACGGTCCTGCCCACTCAGCTTGCAGCTTGTCTTTCCGGACTGGAATAAGTACCATAACTTTCTGACCCACCATGTACGAGCGAGCTCTGAGTCTGCAGTTGTACCACACCTTTTGTCTCTGGGACGCTGCCAGGTTGCTCTGGGCTGTCCTCATAAGCTCCTTCAGCCTTTCCCTAAACCTAAGGACATAATCCACAATGGGAGTTCCCTGGGTGGCGTGCTTGCCTTCCCAGTCCTCCCGGATTAAGTCTAGGGGCCCACGTACCCGGTGTCTATATAAGAGTTCGAAGGGGGAAAATCCTGTCTACTCTTGGGACACATCCCTGTATGAAAACAGGTGGGGAAAGTATTTCTCCCAGTCCCTCCCATGCTGTTCAGCAAATGCCCGGAGCATTGACTTTAGGGTACCATTGAAACGTTCCACAAGTCCATTGGTTTGTGGGTGATACGGTATCGTGCATCTCTGCACCACCCCATACTTCTCCCATAAACATTTCATCAGGTCCGACATGAAGGAACCCCCTCGATCGATGATTATCTCCTGCGGAAACCCAACATGGGAGAAAATCCCAAGTAAGGCATCTGCCACTTTGTCTGTCCTCAGTGAGGATAGGGTGACTGCCTCTGGGTACCTAGTGGCATAATCCACCACAATCAGGATGAATCTCTTCCCTGAAGAGCTGGGGGTATTTAAAGGCCCTACAATATCCATTCCCACCCTCTGGAATGGCTCCTCCACTATGGGCAAGGGAATCAGGGTGGCTTTGGTTTTCTTGCCCGCCTTCCCTATTTCCTGGCACCGGTGACAAGACCTGCAATACTCCTTCACCTGCAGGGTGAAGTTAGGCCAGTAGAAATTCTGGGTCAACCGCTGCATAGTTTGTGCGATTCCCAGGTGACCAGACAAGGGAATATCATGTGCAATTTTGAGCAACTGCTCACGATACCCATGGGGAACGACAAGCTGCTTGCCTAGCATCCCTCCTTCTGTTTGTACTGCCTGTGTATACATAAGTCCATTTTCCCAATAAATCTTGCGTCTGCTGTCACCTCCCTGTGTGCCCTCAGAGTCTGCCAAAGCCCTCAGCTTCTCTAAACTAGGGTCACTCTGAGCAGCTGCAAACCCCTCACACAATCCCAAGGCATGGGACAAGTCCCCTTCCATCGCTAAACTAGGGTCCCT